>CM046001.1:53583317-54238484 GCA_025175895.1 Wurfbainia villosa | reverse complement strand
AGGTTGACTTAGTCAACATGATGATAAGGTTGAGTGGTACTACTCGAGGAGTTAGATGTTAATTGATTGATGGTCAGTAAATCAATTAATTGACAGATATTAGATATCTTAAACACGGGGAGATGGATGTACAAATAATGTATGGAGCCCATATTAATTTATGGGGGTTGGTGAGGTAGTTCGATGATGATCCTCTAGTGGAATGGAACATCATTGATGGATCAAGTTTGTGTGGTTCCGATCCATCGGGTGGCCAAGATCCAACTCCTCCTCATGGTCCCTATTGTAGCCTATTAAAACCTCATGGAGCCTAGATCCAATGATGGAAAACAAAACTCTAGATCCGACGGTGGAGATTAAATCTCTAGATCCGACGGTTGAGATTAAATCTCTAGATCCGACGGTTGAGATTAAATCCCTAGAACCAACGGTGGAGATTAAAACAAGGCTTAAGCCTAACTCTATAAAAGGGGGCTTAAGGTGGACGGCAAGGAGGTTGGTTGTTTTTGGAGATTAGGGTTTTGCCTATCATTAGCTTGGGCGGCAAGAAATCCTAGGAAGGTTAGGGTTTGGTTGGGCGGCTAGGGTTTGGGAGGTGGAGTGGGCGGCAACAATAGGAGAGGTTCCCTTCTTCTTCCTAAGGGGTTGCCGACACCTATCTCTCTTCCCTCTACCTTGGTCGGTGCTCAACCTATTCCTCTTCTCCTCTTCACTCCATCTAGGGCCGGCGGCACAAAGGGGTTGTAGGGTCTTCTATTGCTCCCCTTTGGCCAGTCTTTCTCTCATCCTTTTCCTCTTGGCCGGCGGCACTAGGAGCTAGAGATTGTTCCCTTGTTTGGTTCCTTGGTTGGCCATCTTGTTCTCTCTTTTCTTGGGGCCGACGGCAACAAGCTTTTGTGTCTTGGTGGTTGGCTCAAGCAAGAAGGGAAGGAGAGTTCTTCTTTCTTTTGATTGAAGAAGATCTAGGAAGCTTCAACTTGTGGAGGATCTTCGCCCACACGAAGTCTACAAGGAGGTTAGGACATACAATAGAAGATCGAGAGGTATAAAAGTTTTACAAGTTTTATTATTGATCTTTGCATGTTCTTATTAATATGTTTGTATGTGTTGATTATACATGTCTACATCCATATGTATTTGTATAATCATGGACCCCGAAGATAAATACAAAAACCGGCGATCCGTCCGTCGTCTCTTCCGCGGCTAACCGACTAGAAGAGTTTTGTTGCTTGAACAACTAGTTTGTTCAAGCGATCGCTCAAGTCGTTAGCACGACGACGAATTGGTTGAGCTTAGGAAACTCATCCCATCCAGATTAATTTTCATTAGTGAAAATTTTAATCTGGGGACATGGGAGCCAACGAGCCTCCTAGCATGCCATCAATTTGGTATCAGAGCCACGGTTTCCAGTTTTGTGTGTCTTGGATTCGGTTACTTTCATGCACTTATCATATATTGTGTATGCCGGATGATAGTAGGATGTGCGTAGGATAACTTTTTGGTTGCAGGCATAAGTTCCAACTATTATGGCTATATATGTGTGTATGTGATTGCATGTGTGTGTGATTGTATATTATTTGAATCCTCGGGGTTGACGAGGCTAAATTAGTATTTAATTTTTGTAATTAAATACGACATTGTTTAGCCACTCATTTTAGTTTACTTTCGATCTAGATTATTTGTACACTCCTTCGTGGAGTATAGGATCGATGGATGTAAATTAAAATAGTTTATCTTGGCTCGGATTTCTTTGGTGACTTGCGCACGGGAAAAGGTAGAGCGGACGAGGTGGCGACATGACGGGACGCATATTGGAGAACAATGCCATAATAGTTGGGAAAATTTTGATTTTTTCCATATTTATTGCTGATTTGTTTTATATGCATGTTGTGTGTGCTTGAAAATTCCTCACTGTCAATTTACTAAGTGGGAGAGGGACATTTTAATTAATTTCCGCGGCCTCCATTACAATTTGACGTGTGATGCAACAAACTTGCGCGTCGGCTCTGAGTGCCTTCCTCCCCATCGGATGAGTTTGTTTGGGGATTACTAGGTCAAATAATGGTTATAGGAAATTATTTAGGAGCGTGTGTACTTCCCCATCAGTAAGGCACATAATCCGAGATAATTCCCTTAGTATCGTGTAATGGTGGACACTTAGATGCAAATAAAAAGTATCCTCCCCATCGGAGTCATTGCTTTTATTTGTAGGGCCAAAGAGGAACCAACTATTAATTTTATTTGTCAAAAAGTAAGGTTGACAATATAATAAAATTAATGGGTTAAACCTCCTCTTACAAATGTAGAATTCGTATACGTCCACACTATCGTGGCATGCGATATTCTCGGTGTTTTGAGGTGTTGGTTGATTTCGAAATTTTATTATTTGAGGAATCAATGATATTTGAAATCTAATATTTTGATCATTATGATTCTTAGGTTTTTTCAAATGGCTTTCAACCCACTTGCTGTGATATTAAAAGAAAATAAACTTACTGGAACAAATTATATTGATTGGAAAAGAAATTTGGATATTGTCTTAACTGCAGAGGAGTACAAATTTGTACTCTTCGAGGTCTGTCCTCCTAAGCTCACCGATGACTCTGATGAAAAGGAGAAAGAGAGTTATAAGAAATAGATCAAGGCAGATGAGATGGCGCGGTGTTACATTTTGGCATCTATGTCAAATGTCTTTGCAACATCGACATCGAGGCCATAGCCCACGACTTATGACATGATGTTCAATCTCAGGAACTTTTGGACATCGAGTAGAGGCGGCTAGGCGAGGAGGCTATGAGGAACTTGATGACGACCACCATGATCGAGGGAACACCCGTCAGGGACCATGTTCTCAAGATGATGGCTCATCTGAATGAGATGGAAGTCCTCGGAGCTGAGATCGATGGGGAAACCCAGGTCGATATCATTCTCCAGTCTCTGCCTAGGAGTTTTGAGCAGTTCCGCCTCAACTACAACATGAACAAGAGGTTGTATTCGTTGGCGGAGCTTCTGACAGAACTCCAGGTGGCAGAGGGGCTTTTTCGTCAAAGCGCTCAAGCCATGGTTGCTCAGAAGGTTTTCTACTTCTAAACTGAAAGGGAAGAAGAAGAAGCAAGGTGGAGAAAAGAAAGTGGCAGTAGGACCTCAGCCAGGAGTGAAGAAGCCAAAAGGCAAATGCTTCACTTGCAAGCAGACTGGACATTGGAAGGCGGACTGTCCTCACTGAAAGAACAAAGGTATATCTTCTTGTTTAGTTGTTGAAACATGTTTAGCGGTGTTATCTACCAGTACCTGGTGTGTAGATACAAGAGCCACTGATCATGTCTGCAATACTTTGTAGGGGTTCCAGGAAACTCGACGACTAGTTGAGGGAGAGATTACCATCTTCATGGGCAATGCTTCAAAGGTGGCGGCTATTGCAGTGGGAGACGTTTATTTATCTTTTGATAGGAATAAAGTTTTGGTTTTGAGAAATTGTCTTTATGTACCTACTTTTAGAAAGAATCTAATTTCAGTTTCTAAATTGTTTCTGGATGGATATTCTGTTTCTTTTAATGACAAAGTTGTTATAAAAAGGAATAGGGAGATTATTTGTTCTGGTACATTGGTTGGCAATTTGTACACTCTTGAACCGAAAACTCCCACGATGCATATAGAAGTGAATAACTCATCTTCTAAGTCTAATAAGAGAAAAGAACCTTCGAAAATGAACCAGACATATCTTTGGCACCTAAGACTTGGTCATATTAACCTGAGTAGAATTCAAAGGTTGATAGTTGATGGACCCTTGGGTTTATTAGTGGTGGAAGATCTCCCAACCTGCGAGTCTTGTTTGGAAGGTAAGATGACCAAGAGGCCTTTTAAGGCTAAGGGGTATAGAGCCAAAGATGTATTGGAATTGGTTCATTCTGATTTGTGCGGTCCTATGTCTATCCAGGCTAGAGGTGGCTTTGAATACTTTGTCTCTTTTATAGATGATTATTCAAGGTATGGATATATTTACTTGATGCGCCGCAAGTCTGAATGCTTTGACAGGTTCAAAGAATTCAAGGCTGATGTCGAGAACCGTCAAGGTAAAAGTATCAAGACACTACGATTTGATCGAGGTGGCGAGTACCTCTTGGGAGAGTTTAGAAGTTACTTATCAGAGGCTGGGATTCAATCCCAATTGTCCGCACCTGGCACACCCCAGCAGAATGGTGTGGCGGAGTGAAGGAATAGGACTCTTATGGAGATGGTCAGATCGATGATGAGTTATTCTGAGTTACCTGATTCGTTCTGGGGGTTTGCTCTGGAAACGACAGCACACATTCTGAACTTCGTTCCATCTAAGTCAGTACCCTCTACTCCCACAGAATTGTAGACTGGGCAGAAGCCTAGTCTAAGATATATTCGGATTTGGGGTAGTCCAGCACATGTGCTGAAGGGAGATGCTAGTAAGTTGGAATCTCGTACAGAAGTACGCTTGTTTGTTGGCTACCCTAAGGGAACGAAGGGTGGTTTGTTCTATAGTCCTAGAGATAAGAAGGTGATCGTGAGTACGAATGCCAGATTTCTAGAGGAGGACTATGTGATGAACCACAAGCCCACGAGTAGGATTGTTCTTGAGGAGTTGACAGGGGAAGTCCCGACTTCAGTACCACCGGTACAAGAGTAAATATCACAAGTCACTGCACCGCGTGTCACAGAGCATACACAGGAGGCACTCCGTGAGATTCATGTTCTTGGGAGAGTCTTCGGACTTAGTCCCTGGTAAACATGAAGCTGATTCCTAGACATATGACGAGGCACTCCAAGATAGAGATACGGTATCTTGGCAAAGAGCGATGAATTCAGAGATAGAATCTATGGATTCTAATCATGTCTGGGAGCTAGTAGAACCACCCGATGGTGTGAAAGCCATTGGATGCAAGTGGATCTACAAGAGAAAGAGAGGAGTAGACGAGAAGGTTGAGACGTTCAAAGCTAGGCTTGTTGCGAAAGGGTATACTCATAAAGAGAGTATCGATTATGAGGAGACCTTTTCACCAGTAGCTATGCTTAAGTCTTTCCGTATTCTCTTATCTATTGTTGCTCATGAGGATTATGAGATTTGGCAGATGGATGTCAAGACAGCTTTCCTTAACGGAAGTCTTGAGGAAAACATCTATATGAAGCAACCAGAGGGATTCATTGCAAAGGGAAAAGAGCATCTTGTGTGTAAGCTTAATCGGTCCATTTATGGATTGAAGCAAGCTTCTAGATCTTGGAACATCCGCTTTGATGAGGTAATCCAGTCATATGGATTTATTTAAAGTCCGGATGAGCCTTGTGTATACAAGAGATGTGATAGAAACATAGTGGTATTTCTTGTACTATACGTAGATGACATTTTGTTAGTTGGCAACAATATCAGAGTGTTATCAGACGTAAGGGTATGGTTGTCCAAACAGTTTGATATGAAGGACTTGGGAGAAGTGGGACACATCCTTGGGATCAAGGTGATAAGGGATCGCAAGAAAAGGATGTTATGCTTATCTCAAGCATCATACATTGACACTATCCTTGCTCGTTTTAGCATGCAGAACTCTAAGAAAGGTTTTCTACCTTTTAGGCATGGAGTACCTTTATCTAAAGAGATGTGTCCCAAAACATCAAAGGAGATAGAGGAGATGAAGGCGGTTCCTTATGCTTCGGCAGTAGGAAGCCTCATGTATGTTATGCTATGTACGAGACCAGATATCTGCTTTGCCGTGGGCATGGTTAGCAGATATCAGAGTAATCCTGGACAGGGACATTAGACTGCGGTAAAACATATATTGAAGTACCTGAGAAGGACTAGGGATTATATGCTGGTTTACCGGGCAGATCAATTAGTCCCTGTGGGTTACACGGATTCTGATTTCCAATCAGATAGGGACAACAGTAAGTCTACCACAGGGTTTGTGTTTACTTTTGGAGGTGGAGCCATAGTATAGAGGAGTGTCAAGCAGAAATGCGTGGCGGACTCTACCATGGAAGCTGAGTATGTGGCAGCCTCTGAGGCAGCCAAGGAAGCTGTATGGCTCAGGAACTTCTTGATGGACTTGGATGTGATTCCTGGTTTGCCCAGAACTATCACAATTTATTGTGATAATAGTGGTGCAGTTGCAAACTCGAAGGAACCACGAGCCCATAAGGCGAGTAAACACATAGAGCGTAAGTACCACCTGATACGAGAGATCGTAAAGCGAGGAGAAGTAGCTATCGCTAAGATTGCATCAGAGGATAACCTGGCGGATCCATTCACTAAGGCCCTTCCAGCAAAAGCCTTTGATAGGCATGTGGAGGACATGGGGATTAGATGTATGGCAGTGTGATGACAGCATAGTCTTTTAGTATAAGTGGGAGATTGTTGGGATGTATACTGAAAGCCTAGCTCTTTTGTATGAACATTTTTATTTTGAAATAAGAATCACATGATCATTGTTTGCACTTTATATTTATTATATGTGTGCATATTGTCTAATACTTTATATTGTAGATAACATGGTGCTTGGTGTGGCATGGAAGATCATGTTATCAGTCCCTTGTAGAATATAAGTAGAGGCTCACAACCAAGATGGTTTTGGACAAACCATTGGCATGGTTGTAGTGTAGCTTGGTATTGGTTTGTCTTGAACATAGAGTTACACTAGTACACTTAGGTGTATTGAGCATGACCAACATAGAGGTGATTCAATTTATTGCTGACTACATAATTGAATCGGACCTCGGATATTATGTTGTGCATGCTCTTAATCCCGATATAATAACGGGCACATGTACTTAGTATTTATTTCTTTGATTTACCAAAGGGTGAGATTTAAATGGATTAAATCAATATGCCCGATAAGTTGGGAAATGATATTATTTACATGGTGTGCCGTTAATTATAGGAGGAAACCGTGTCCTATATATTAGGTTGATGACCCCTTGAGAAGCTCATAAGGTTCATCATGTAAACCCTGCAGGTTGACTTAGTCAACATGATGATAAGGTTGAGTGGTACTACTCGAGGAGTTAGATGTTAATTGATTGATGGTCAGTAAATCAATTAATTGACGGATATTAGATATCTTAAACACGGGGAGATGGATGTACAAATAATGTATGGAGCCCATATTAATTTATGGGGGTTGATGAGGTAATTCAATGATGATCCTCTAGTGGAATGGAACATCATTGATGGATCAAGTTTGTGTGGTTCCAATCCATCGGGTGGCCAAGATCCAACTCCTCCTCATGGTCCCTATTGTAGCCTATTAAAACCTCATGGAGCCTAGATCCAATGATGGAAAACAAAACTCTAGATCCGACGGTGGAGATTAAATCTCTAGATCCGACGGTTGAGATTAAATCTCTAGATCCGACGGTTGAGATTAAATCCCTAGAACCAACGGTGGAGATTAAAACAAGGCTTAAGCCTAACTCTATAAAAGGGGGCTTAAGGTGGGCGGCAAGGAGGTTGGTTGTTTTTGGAGATTAGGGTTTTGCCTATCATTAGCTTGGGCGGCAAGAAATCCTAGGAAGGTTAGGGTTTGGTTGGGCGGCTAGGGTTTGGGAGGTGGAGTGGGCGGCAACAATAGGAGAGGTTCCCTTCTTCTTCCTAAGGGGTTGCCGGCACCTATCTCTCTTCCCTCTACCTTGGTCGGCGCTCAACCTATTCCTCTTCTCCTCTTCACTCCATCTAGGGCCGGCGGCACAAAGGGGTTGTAGGGTCTTCTATTGCTCCCCTTTGGCCAGTCTTTCTCTCATCCTTTTCCTCTTGGCCGGCGGCACTAGGAGCTAGGGATTGTTCCCTTGTTTGGTTCCTTGGTTGGCCATCTTGTACTCTCTTTTCTTGGGGCCGACGGCAACAAGCTTTTGTGGCTTGGTGGTTGGCTCGAGCAAGAAGGGAAGGAGAGTTCTTCTTTCTTTTGATTGAAGAAGATCTAGAAAGCTTCAACTTGTGGAGGATCTTCGCCCACACGAAGTCTACAAGGAGGTTAGGACATACAATAGAAGATTGAGAGGTATAAAAGTTTTACAAGTTTTATTATTGATCTTTGCATGTTCTTATTAATATGTTTGTATGTGTTGATTATACATGTCTACATCCATATGTATTTGTATAATCATGGACCCGAAGATAAACATAAAAACCGGCGATCCGTCCGTCGTCTCTTCCGCGGCTAACCGACTAGAAGAGTTTTGTTGCTTGAACAACTAGTTTGTTCAAGCGATCGCTCAAGTCGTTAGCACGACGATGAATTGGTTGAGCTTAGGAAACTCATCCCATCCGGATTAGTTTTCATTAGTGAAAATTTTAATCCGGGGACATGGGAGCCAACGAGCCTCCTAGCATGCCATCACCTATTAGCCTTGATTTTTCTAGACCTAAAAATAGTTCCATAATTGAATGGAACATTATGGTAGGACATAGGTTTGTGACCCAAACCTTTCTTTCCCTTGGACATTTCTTGTCTCCTAGGCCTTAAATTTAGATCCTTTGACCCCTTAAATGAATTTGTAATTCTTGCTAGGGGCTTTTCAAGTTTCTCAAGCCTTGATATCAAGGCTTGGTTTTCCACCTCTAATCTTTCCAATTTTGATTTCTCATTTTTCTTTTGGGAGTGATTTTTCTTTTTAGGCATATGCCTAGATTTCTTGGGGTTAATCCCCAAGTTTTCTTCTACTCTCCTTATGGACTCCCTAGGTAGGATTGGTCTGGAATTATGGTGTCTAGGTTTGTCCTTAGGTAAACTAACATGCTTGGCACCTAGACAAAAATATTTATTCCTACTAGCATGCTTTTCATTGATAATAGCAAATGAACTAAAATATTTTTTAGCATTATTATTAGTCCTAGAAATTGAAGGTGCATTAATTGAATTTACCTTAGGGTTAGCTTTGGAAGCTCCCCCTACATGAGATGCCCCTTCTTCCTCCCCCTAGGGCATTGGCTTCTATAATGTCCCCTTTGGTTGCATTTGAAGCACACAATGTGCTCCTTGCTTTTAGTTCAGGGAACTCCGACATCTTTCACTTTTGGTACTGGTTGAGCTTTCTTCACCTTCTTGGGACACTTACTTTTATAGTGTCATTGCTCCCTACACTAAAAACATATTATGTGATTTTTATTTTAAATTATACTGCATGAGTTACCTAGGGAGGTGGTGGAAGCCTCTTGATCATTTCTTACGGAGGTAGATGCTTCGTCTTGACCTTGCTCCGTAATAGAAGGCCTTTCCTCCCTTTCAATGCTAGAGGTGGGGGTTTCCACCAAGTCATCCACATCTTCGAATGTGGATGGTGATTCTTCAACATCCTCGAATTCGGATGTTGATGGACGTTCTTCCTCGGCTTCCTCCTCACTGACCATTGTGGGATCTTCATGAAATTTGATCACCTTGTCCCATAGATCCTTTGCATCCCTATAATTACCTAATCTAGACCAAATATGGTTAGGAATCAAATCACTTAGCATTTTTATTACCTCGATATTTGTCTTGAAGTTCTTGATTTGTTCCTTGGTCAATCTTGATTTTTCTATTGGCTTGTTTTCCTTATCCCTAGGCACTTCAAAGCCATTTTCAATAATTAATATGAAATCAAAATCGGTTTCTAGATATACCTCCATTTTTCTTCTCCACCATTGAAAATCTTCTTCGAATTTTGGTGGTTGGAGGTTGTAGTCGGCCATCTTGTCGTGTTTGTGTTGCGGTTAGTCCTCGACAAGCTCTTGGCTCTGATACCACTTGTTGGAATGTCGATGGTCGGCTAGAGGGGGTGAATAGCCCCAATTGCGTGTACGGTGGAATTCGATCGTTCTTGCATCTACAATCTTGTTAGCGCAACGGAATAACAATAATAATACTAACAAGATATACAAATACACACAAGCACACAAGAGACAACAATATACATGGTTCGGAACCTTAGGGTTTCTACTCCATGGGTGAGCTCAACGAGCTCTAGAGATGCACACGGCACTACTCAAACTCCTTCTCGACTACACGTCGGAGGTGGAGAAACCTCATACAAGCAATTACAATGTAATATAAAAGTACAAGCAAATACAAAGACAATACAAAAGAAAACTTTACAAAAATGGCTTTGATCGCTTTTGCTTGTTGCTTTCTTTGGTTTGGCTCTTGAAGGTCTGGAATGCAGCAGCAATTCCCCTCCCAAATCTCCCCAAAAAGTCTTGTTGAAATCCTCCCCAAGCTCCTCCTTTTATGCTTGTCCCGGGTTGATTTCGCGTCGATCAGTCGACTGCTCGTGAGCTCCAGTCGACTGCTCCTTTAGTCGTTGTCTCACAATGGCCGAATCCACATTGGCAAAAACCCAATGGATAACCATCAGTCGACTGATCATACCCATCAGTCGACTGGTAACACCATCAGTCGAGTGCTCGACGCGATCACTTGACTTGAGACCATTCTGTGCTCGAATTTGCCCTGATCAGTCGACTGATGGTGTCGGCAGTCGACCGCCCTCCCTAGGCAGTCGACTGTTCGTCTAGAACCTGGTCAGTCGAATACCGGTCGAGTTCAATCGACCTAGAGCACTCGACTGATACCCATACCAATCGACTGATGTCGAGTAAAATCTCAAACACCAAGTTGTTTGAGCATCTGACCGTCGGGTAAACCCTCAAACACCATGTTTGAGCATCCGACACTCAGTCTTAGCCACTTGGCCAAGTCCACCTCATCCTCTCATGGAGTTCCCCACCGAAACTCTCTTCCCTTGGCCTACGTCCCTCGGATGCACCAAGCGCACTTCTTCACAATGCCATCCTTCGCATCTCTTGCCCTCGAAGTATGCTTCCCTTGGGCCTCACTCCATTTGCTCCCCGTCCGGCGGTCCCTCGGATGCACCAAGCACACGGCTTCATAATGCCATCCTTCACCGACTCAAGGACCCTGAGCCTAGTGAACTTGCCAAGTCCTCAAGACTTCTCACACCAAGCCTCATGCTTGGATTTTCCATGCCAAGTCCCATGCTTGGACTTTCGCCGTCAAGGCTACACACTTGGACTTACGTGGTCAACCCATGTTGGACTTTCCAACACCAAGCCCTATGCTTGGATTTTCCCAACACCAAGCCCCATGCTTGGACTTTTCACCACCAAGGCTACACACTTGGATTTACGTGGCCAACCCATGTTGAACTTCCCATGACAATCCCATGTCATGCGTTTTGTCTAATATCAAAATATAGTTTGAGTCAAACTCGAGTCTTGGGCCGATTGCACCAACAAGAATATCCATTTTGATGAGACAATCAAAAGATTTGATTTCTCACAAAATCCAGACAAACCTTGTGTGTACAAGAAGGTTAGTGGGAGTGCAGTCATATTCCTAGTATTGTATGTCAATGACATATTACTTATAGGAAATGATATATCTGTCTTACAGTCAGCCAAAATTTGGTTATCCAAAACATTCTCCAAGAAAGACCTAGGAGAAGCGACCTATATCCTCGGGATTAAGATCTATAGTGATAGATCAAAACGGTTTCTTGTGTTAGGATCCGTATCATATCACATTTGTTCGCAGGCGAAACATTTCGCTCAACCGCAGCAGAAACAAAATACATGTCGGATCCCTCTAGAGATCCATGCAATACGTATAAATTGATTCGATTATCCTACTTTGTCTAGATCTTATCTAGAAGAAGTATACCTTTGTTGTGAAGCCCTTCACAATCCCGCTAGCCAAATGCTGTCGAATCTCAATATGGTAAGGACAACCGTATCTCTGAGGTATCCACACGAATCGTATCTTGGAGAAGGAGATAACACCTTTGGTTGTGCTAACAACCACACTAAGGCTCTCCACTCTAGACTTTGACAAAGAAGAAGGGAGAAGGAGAAATTGGAATCCACACACCAAAATGAAAAATAAAATCCTCATCCAAGCACACATTGAGGAGGAGCTTAAATCCCATTTTTCCCATACATTAAAATCTCACTTCATGCATTGATTCAACATTTAGGAGTCAATTAATCCCATTGCATGCAATCAACTCCACTTCATGCAACGTTGAGGAGTACTTTCAAATTCCATTTCATGCAATTGATCCCATAATCCCATTTCATGCAATTAATCCCATTGCATGCAAAAGGCTTCTCAAATTCCAATTGCATGCAACATTCATGAGTGGAGTTAAATTCCATTTTTCATTTGCATGTATAATTAATCATCATTAATTATGATAACCTTCTTCAATTGGTTTCACTTGAGTCTAACTCAAATTAAACCAATTTGAGTCCAACTCAAATTAGGCCAAGCAATGAGTCTAACTCATCCTAGTCCATTCAATTAACTAATGATTCATTTAGTCGAACTAAAATGATCCTATCTCCAAAATAATATGTTCTTTGTGTGTGACCCTATAGGTTTTCGTAATGTTGCAATGTCTTTAAACAACTTTAGACACATAAGCAATGAGTGGCATCTAGCAATGCATCATTGCTACCTAAGTTATGAAAATGTCAAGATTCGACAAAACCTTTCTATGACTACTATCTTGTAGAACCTTGTCCTTCTATTCTCGATATCTAGATTGATCAATGAGGTAGAGACTGTGTCATCCTCTTATCAATCTTTGTGTTTCTTGATCCCCAAGTAGACTCACTCAAACAAATGAGCTCAATATTTCATATTGACTCATTTGATCATGGTCATACATTTCATGGTCCTACTCTATCAAGAGGCCTAAAGATATCACTCCCATCATATGGGAGGGATAGATCTCATCTACATCACTCACATCCCTCCACATAATTTGTTACATACCCAGTGATCACCTTTATAGTCCACCCTGTTACGGGTGATGTTAGACGATACCAAAATACATAACTCCTTATGTAGGAAATAGTAGTGACTTCGGATCTAAGGACTATTCATACCAATAGTAACATGAGAAAGTGTATAACACTCATATAACGATTCATGACACTTTCTCATGGTGGGTCAATTCAGTATATATATTCTTCAATATATATACTCATGTGTCAATGTGATATCACATATCCATGACTTGTGAGATCAAGTCATCCATTGACCTATAGGCTAGTCTCAATGTATCAATATATCCCTTTGTCTATTAATATAATACTTGACTAGGAATATTTAAGAATAGTCTTCTCTACAGTTTCTCAAAATCAATTCTACCAATTGATATACTATAGATAAGACCTACTATTCAAGGGCATTATTATATTTATTTGGTTGGCACATGCATAAAATAAATATAATAATCAATCTTTGCTTGTTATTAATGAAATATGATACATATAATCCCTAATCAATCATCTCATGATTGACACTAAGGTTTGACACTAACAATCTCCCACTAGCACTAGTGTCAATCACTGTAATCTCTAAGACCCAGTGACCTAGTATGACCATCATGCTTCCCCTACGCTAAAGCCTTGGTCAAGGGATCCGCAATGTTAGCATCAATATCTACTCTGCATTTCCGCACATCTCCTCTATCGATGATCTCTTGAATGAGGTGATACCGTCGTAGTATATGTTTGGAACACTGGTGAGAACGAGGTTCCTTAGCCTGGCTATAGCCCCATTGTTGTCACAATAAAGATCTATAGGGCTCACGATGCTAGGAACTACACCAAGCTCAGAAACAAACTTCCTGATCCAAACAGCCTCCTTTGTCGCATCTGAAGCAGCAATATACTAGGCCTCTATAGTAGAATTTGCGACTGTGTCTTGCTTTGAACTCTTCCATCTCATAGCACCATCATCTAAACAAAAGACATACCCTGACTGCGATCTGTAATCGTCCTAGTCCATTTGGAAGATAGTATCACTGTAACCCTTTACAGTGAGCTCGTTATTACTGTTGGTGCAGGGGCACTAGATAATCGAACCTGTGTTTTGATTATGGCAAAGACACAAAGTTAAGTTTACATCATTATCTCACGAGCTAAATCAAGTGTGCAGAAAAGTGCTAAAGCTGGAGCTGAAGGCTAGCGACACCCGGAGGAAGCCGCGGTGGTCGGGCGACACTCGAGTGACTTCGGAGGAAGCCGAAGGAATCGAGTGGAAGGCCGGAAGCGAGAGCTACTATCGAGGCAAGCTCGTGTGAGTGAGAGATTGTAAGGTCGTGTCCTCTTTACGAGGACGACCGTAGGCGGCGATCCGACTAAGACTTCCTGTGGAAGGTCTAGGTCGAGATCAAACGGTTAGAAACCATCGTATTTATCATTTTCCGAGCTAACCTCTTACTGCAGGGAAGTGGCCAGGCTGGCAGTCGACTACTGGACGTTGAGCAGTTGACTTATGCTCATCAGTCGACTGATGGGAGTCATCAGTCGACTGATAGCGACAAATCAGCCTTTGCGCTAGGTCAAAACGGATAACGTTTGACGCGGCCACTTCGCGATAAAGTTTGGACAATTTCGTAATCTGTTCCTAAAGATGAGGAGACAAATTCAGAGGCCAAAATCTATAAAAGGAGGGGAGGATTTCAACTCCAAATTACATCAAGTTTATTCATCAAGTGCTCCTACAACGCCAACGCTCCAACATCGTCATAACGCCGACGCGATGCCAAGTTCCGATCTTCTTCGTCGGCAGCAGAATCAAGTAATATTTTTGATATTGTATTCTTTGTTTTTCTTCATAACAAGGTGAGGTAGGCTTATTGCCTCATCCTTGTATATTCGGTTTTGTGATCATTGTCTCCTACCTCCAACGAGGAGGAGACGTTATAGTGCTTTGCCCTCCGTACGCGGTCTAGGACCGATAGGGCCTTGGAGTAGCAACCGCTGGGTTGTGAACCAAGTAAAATAAACGTGTTCATTTATTTTCCACTGTGCTTACTCGTTTACTTGTGTATCAACGAATGAATTCGAACGAAAGATTTACGATCGCTATTCACCCCTCCCCCTCTAGCGACGCTTCTCGATCCAACAATTGGTATCAGAGCGGAGGCGCTAAGATTTGGTGAAACCACCAATCTAGCACGTTTTGGTTTTCTTTCCGTATTTTTCGATTCGTATATTTCTTAGGTTTTTATTCCTCCCGCACTACTAATCCAAGACGAAGTCTTGGTACGTTTCTTTTGGTTGTGTTTGCAAGTATTCTCCCTTGGAGTAGCCGACGGTAAAATGGTCATAACTTTTCGTACAAGTGGACTCACGTAACGATCTACCTACCAAATCGAAGCCCTCTGAGAGATCTACATTTCTTACTAGGGTTTACCCTCGTAACAAGCTGTTCCAGCCCCAAAATCCAACGTTCAGTAGCCTTTCGGGGACACCGAAGGTCGTAAGTTTCTAGTTTTTGTTAGTTTCTTATTCTTCTTATTTATTTCTGTTTATTTCCTATTATTTCCCGCACTACTAATCGAAGACCAAGTCTTGGAATTCTCTTTGGTTTTTATTCGTGTTTTTGCAAGAGACTTAATGGCTCACATTGAGTGGTATAGCACCACCCGACCTCCGTTCTTTAACGGAAATGATTTCCGTTATTGGAAAGGTCGGATGGAGTGTTTCTTGAAAACACAAGTCGAGACTTGGATAATAATCCAAACCGGCTTTGCTCTACCCACCAATGATCAAGGAGAGCCCTTGGATTTCAATAAGTGGACAAATATAACCAAGAGGCAAATCGAAGCCGATGCAAGAGCAACTCAAATATTACAATGTGGCTTGTCCAAGGAGGAGCTCAACCGCATCGGTCCATTCATTAGCGCCAAAGACCTCTGGAACAAATTGATTGATCTACACGAAGGGACGCCCGATGCTAAGGTATGTAAAAGAGATTTACTTTTAAATAAACTGTACAATCTAAAGATGCAGGATCGCGAGACCGCCACCCAATTACATGCGCGGATCCAAGACATCGTCAATGGTCTTCACTCGATCGGGCAAGCCATAGAGAACCGGAACCTTATAAGGTACGCTTTAAATGCTTTCCCTAGGACTACCTTGTGGGCATCCATTGTCGATGTCTACAAGGTCTCTAAGGACCTTTCAAAGCTTAGGTTAGACGAATTATTTTCCGAGTTTGAACTTCACGAGCAAACTAACGTGGTCCGGGCCGAGAGAGGTATTGCTCTACTTGCAGGACAAAGAAGAAAGCCACCTACTAGGCAAGTAGATGAACTCGAACCCGAAGATGAATCAGAGTCCGAATCAGAAGAGGTGGAAGCAATAGTGAACGTTGTGCAGAGAATAGTTCGAAAAGAAAGAAGGAAATTGAAGTACGAGAATCAAAAGAAAAAGAGAGCAAGGGAAGCCTTCCATGCAACTTGGGAAAACAAAGAAGACATAGCTTACATGGCAAGACCGGAGGAGTCCGAGTCAGAATCCGAAGCCGAGTCCAACTATAACACCGACTCCAAACTCGAGGACTACTTGGAGAAGCAACTCAAAACCAGACCAAAAGAGAAAATTAAGGTTAGCCGCTCACTAATTCATATGCTTTACAATACAATTAAAATGCTTAATAGGAAATTAACTAAGTCCGAGTCTAGGGTTGAGTCGTTACTTGAGGAGGTTGAAACCCTCAAGCAAGAGGCTACTCTAACCTCTTCAACTAGTCAAGTTCAAGAGGGAAACTCAACCCAAATTGAAAAACTTGAGGAGGAGAATTCTCTCTTGAAAGACCGAGTTCAAGAGGTTGAGGCTAGGTTGGAAAGGTTCACATTGGGATCTAAGAACCTTAATCGACTACTTGGAACCCAAAGAGCCATGTACAACAAAGCCAGACTCGGATTTAAGTCAAAGACTACGAATAGGTCTTATATGTCTATCGTAAATCGTAGTCATCAAAGAGTCCAAGCATGGGTCCCAAAGGTTTTATTGAACTCATATATAAGGACTAATAAGGTTTGGATTCCCCAGGATCAAGTTCATTACTTGAATAAATCATACTGGTTCAATGGTCCATGGGGAGCTAACACTAAAATAGTATACCCGCTTCTTAGCAAAACCATTGCATACTTTACTTTAATTTTTAGAACGGCTAGTTAGGGTAAATGGTTAGTCAACTCTTGACAACATAGTATCAGGACGCGGCGAGATGATAGTATGTTAGGGAAACAAAGTCTCATGTATTCGAGCTAGATAAGGCGAATCTAGCTTGGTGCACTTGACCAAGTGGAACTAGTTGAAGCTACCTCGCCGTATCCTAAACTAGTTAGACCAGGAAGTAACCCTAAGTGACTTAAGTGATATTTTCTTGAATTTGGCTTTGTCTAAGGAAGTGGTCATTGTTCCGATCAAAGAAGGCCCCTGTGCCTCGCCACGACCTAGAAGGCAGTTTCTCGAAAAGTTACTTAACGATCTAAAGGTTAAATCCGAATCTAACCCAAGGTTGACTATCTTTAATCAATTTAAAATCATCTCACAAAACATATAAGGTGAACAAATTCTGAGACACATAGAATGGGTGAGATGTTAAGGATAATTGAAATATACTTAAAACAATCTTCAAAATACTACTTATTTTCTCAACTATTGTACTTAATGACTCTATAGGCCAAAGTTTAGCGCCCCCTACATCTCTTATACTTCATATATTTGACTAAGGGGGAAAGCAAACTAACCCTAAGGGTTATATTATAAATCTTTAGATTATTGGTGCAGAGGGACACACCTCGAACCAATCTATCTAACTACTGCTAGACGCATGCTTGGACTCATATTTGATTTATCTAGATGAATGCATATATGACATTGTTTTTTAAAACCCTATTTTATACAAAAACCCCAAAAAAAAATTTCGATTTATGGCAAAAGGGGGAGAAGAGCAAAAGCTTAAGGGGGTGTAACACAAAATTTGATTTTGAAAACTAAACTCACCTAGGGTTAAGGGGGAGTTTTGGTTAAGGGGGAGTTTTTGGGAATAGCATTCATCTTCTACTATACCTGTTTTATGCTTTAATTTCCCTTAACTTTGTGTTGGTTTGTCATAGATCAAAAAGGGGAAGATTGTTGGTGCAGGGGCACTAGATAATCGAACCTGTGTTTTGATTATGGCAAAGACACAAAGTTAAGTTTACATCATTATCTCACGAGCTAAATCAAGTGTGCAGAAAAGTGTTAAAGCTGGAGCTGAAGGCTAGCGACACCCGGAGGAAGCCGCGGTGGTCGGGCGACACTCGAGTGACTTCGGAGGAAGCCGAAGGAATCGAGTGGAAGGTCGAAAGCGAGAGCTACTATCGAGGCAAACTCGTATGAGTGAGAGATTGTAAGGTCGTGTCCTCTTTACGAGGACGACCGTAGGCGGCGATCCGACTAAGACTTCCTGTGGAAGGTCTAGGTCGAGATCAGATGGTTAGAAACCGTCGTATTTATCATTTTCTGAGCTAACCTCTTACTGTAGGGAAGTGGCCAGGCTGGCAGTCGACTGCTGGACGTTGAGCAGTCGACTGATGCTCATCAGTCGACTGATGGCGACGAATCAGCCTTTGCGCTAGGTCAAAACGGATAACGTTTGACGCGGCCACTTCGCGATAAATTTTGGACAATTTTGTAATCCGTTCCTAAAGATGAGGAGACAAATTCAGAGGCCAAAATCTATAAAAGGAGGGGAGGATTCCAACTCCAAATCACATCAAGTTTATTCATCAAGTGCTCCTACAACGCCAACGCTCCAACATCGTCATAACGCCGACGCGACGCCAAGTTCCGATCTTCTTCGTCGGCAGCAGAATCAAGTAATATTTTTGATATTGTATTCTTTGTTTTTCTTCATAACGAGGTGAGGTAGGCTTGTTGCCTCATCCTTGTATATTCGGTTTTGTGATCGTTGTCTCCTACCTCCAACGAGGAGGAGACGTTATAGTGCTTTGCCCTCCGTACGCGGTCTAGGACTGATAGGGCCTTGGAGTAGCAACCGCTGGGTTGTGAACCAAGTAAAATAAACGTGTTCATTTATTTTCCACTGTGCTTACTCGTTTACTTGTGTATCAATGAACGAATTCGAACGAAAGATTTACGATCGCTATTCACCCCCCCCCCTCTAGCGACGCTTCTCGATCCAACAATTACCTCCAAATATCAAGAAATATTCTTTAGTTTTTCTTAAGTACTTAAGAATATTCTTGACGACTGTCTAGTAACTGTCACTTGGAACCGACTGGTACCTGCTCATCATGCTTAAAACATACGAAATATTAGGACGTGTGCATAGCATGACATACATAATAGACCCTATAGCAGATGCATAAGGGATCTAATCCATGCGTTCCCTTTCTTCCTTAGAAGAATGGCACTGAGCCTTCGAAAGGCTCACACTATGTGACATTAGTAGAAATTCCTTCTTGGAATTCTGTATGGCAAAACGTTTAAGCACTTTGTCAATGTATGAACTTTGACTTAAGCCAAGCAATCTCTTGTTGGATCGATCGGATCGCTAGAGGGGGGTGAATAGCGATAGAAATTTTTCTTTCGAATTCGTTTCAAGATAAATATACGCAGCGGAAAAATAAACAAAAATAAAAGACAATAGACACAAAGGTTTTACTTGGTTCGTAGCCGAAGGCTACTACTCCAAGGCTGTAGTGGTCCTTGACCACGTACGGAGGGCAATCTACTAAAAATCTCCTCCTCGTTGGAGGTAGGAGTTAGACGGATACACAAAATGGAAAAAGCTCAAGGTAGAGGGACACTTCCCCTCTCCTTGATATGATTTAAATCTTGAAAAGAAGAACAACTTATAAACTGAATTATAATTCAAACTTTTCGTTACCGACGACTTCAAAGGTTGGAGGTTGAAGCTCTAGTCGTCGTCTCGGCAGCGCTTCGTCGTAGGGATGTCGGAGAGTCAGAGCGTATCGGAAGCACTTGGAAGCTTTTTAATTGATGAAAAACCCTAGGACAAGCCCTCCTTTTATAGCCTTTAAGCCCCTCATCGAATGGGTTTTCAACCAATAGGAATTGGGCACAAAACCTCCTTGAAATGGGGTGATAAGCCTTGACTCCTCGAAGCTGATCATTGACCATCAGTCGACTGATGGCCATCATCACGATCGATGGCGATCCCGAGCCGACCTTCGACAATGATCGCTTGACGGCAATGAGTCCTCCGTCGGCAATGATCGATGCTAGCTACAGGGCAAAGTTAGCTCAAAGAAAACATTATTTCAACGGCCTTCGACCGTCCGATCTCGACCTAGACCATCGATGGGCTGTCTCTGGTCAGATCTACGCTTAAGATCATCCCCGTAAGGAGGATACGACCTCACTTACGCTCGCACACACGAGCTTACCTCGATACTTACATGTTGCTTTTGCTTCCGGCCTTCCACTCGATTCCTTCGGCTCCCTCCGAAGTCACTCGAGTGTCGCCCGACCACCGCGGCTTCCTCCGGGTGTCGCTAGCCTTCATCTCCATCTATAGCAATCTTTTGCACACTCGATTCAGCTCGTGAGATAACAACATGAGCTTAACTTTGTATCGTTTGCTAAAATCAAAACTCAGGTTTGACTTAGGTGTCTACTGCACCAACAATCTCCCCCTTTTTGATTTATGGCAAACCCACATACAAAATTAAGAAAGACAAATTAAGTGCATTAAGTAAAATGAGCAAGAGATATGCATGAATGTGTAGGAGTATATAATAACTCTTTTTCAAGTGCTCCCCCTTGAGGAATCCTCCCCCTTGACCAAGGGTGAGTGCTTGAGAAAGAGTTTTAACTCTCCCCCTTGATATTTGCTAAAAAAGAATTAAGTAACCGAAATCACTTAATATTGGCCATAGGGTTTAAAATAAATTCTAAGTTAAGAAAAAATTGATTTCTTAACCTTGGCCTTTACTTCTATTTTGTTAACAAGTTAAGTAAATTACTTTTTGTTAACAAGTTAAGTAAGAGTTAAGTAAATTATTGTATTGTTAACGAAAACAAGTTAACTAAATGTGTTTAAGTTAATAATTCCCTTAACTTGTTTCATTAACTTAAAGTTAAGTAAGTAAGCCTTGGCCATAAAAAAAATCCCTTAACTTTGGCCTTTTTCTCCCCCTTTTGCCATATATCGAAAAGAGTGAGGGTATGTGTGGAAAAAAAAATAAGTTTTAATTTTAAAGTCCAAGCATGTTCCACATTATTTCGAAAATAATATACTGAAAATAATTTCATCTATAAAATGTTCGACTCATATTTGGCTTGATTGATATGAAAGATCAACCAGTCCTGGTCAGAGTCGGTTAGTATGTATGATTATACTCCGTGGTTCATAGCGATGTACTAGCTCTACATCTGGAACCAGGAGTAAGGTCCTAACATCTCACGCCCATCTACGTGACTAAGTACACAAACACATTAGTCCTATGTGTTGTGAGATGTACTGGCTCCTTAAATCTATAGGTGCATGATATCTAAGGTATGTCCTATGCTAGTTCCATGAAATTAAAGAAATAGTAGTAAGAACATATAATTTGCAAGTACCTATTCTATTACGCACATGCCCAATTTTCATCTTAATAGACTAAATTCGGCTTCGGGTAGGGGTTTAGTAAATAGGTCTGTCAAGTTAGACTTCGATTCGACGTATTCGAGTTGTATGGCTCCGTTGGCCACATGTTCTCGAATGAAATGGTGTTTGACCTCTATATGTTTGGTCCTAGAGTGACATATCGGATTTTTTGTAAGATTAATTGAACTAATGTTATCTACGTGAAGTTTAGTATTCGTAAAATCTAACTTAAAGTCGCGGAGAGTGTGCTTCATCCAAAGAAGCTGCGTGACACACTCACCCATCGCGATGTATTCGGCTTCGGTGGTAGATAAAGCAACACAGTGTTGCTTCCTACTGCACCAACTCACTAGACTCGAGCCGAGAAGTTGACAACAACCACTCGTACTCTTTCTATCGAGCTTACTACCGGCATAGTCCGAATCGGAGTAGCCGGTTAGTTCGAACTCGATAGATCTAGGATACCAAATACCGACATTAAGTGTACCCTTAAGATATCTAAGGATACGCTTAACTAGGGTTAGGTGAGACTCCTTAGCACAGGTTTGAAACCTGGCACACATACTTACTGCGAATAGAATGTCGGGTCGACTCGCAGTTAAGTATAGGAGACTTCCTATTGCGCTCCTATAATACTTTAAGTCAATGGACTTACTTTCTAGGTCTTCTCCTATGTTAACATTAATCGCCATTGGGGTGTTTATTATCTTAGCGTCTTGCATTCCAAATCTTTTAATTAACTCCTTAGTGTATTTTTGTTGATATAGGTATATACCATCCTTAGTTTGTTTAATTTGTAGACCTAAAAAGAAACTTAACTCGCCTACCAAGTTCATTTCGAACTCACTTTCCATGAGTGAGACGAACTCGTTTAGTAAGGCTAAGTTAGAGGTTCCAAAAATTATATCGTCTACATAAATTTGAGCTATGAATATTTCTTTACCTAAGGTTTTTACGAAGAGAGTTGGGTCAACTAAGCCTTGGTTAAACCCTTTTGACTTAAGATGGATTGAAAGTCTCTCGTACAAAGCTCGAGAAGCTTGTTTAAGTCCATAGAGAGCTTTCTTAAGTTTTAGAACATGGTCGGGTTTATCTAGATTTTCGAATCCGGGGGGTTGGCTAACATAAACTTCTTCTTTAATGTATCCATTTAAGAATGCCGACTTAACATCCATTTGAAACAGCTTAAATCCTCGATGTGCGGCATAAGCTAGCAACATTCGAATGGATTCGAGTCTAGCTACTGGGGCATAGGTTTCGTCGTAATCTAAGCCTTCGACTTGACTAAACCCTTTGGCGACTAACCTAGCCTTGTTTCTAACTACTTCACCTTTATTATCAAGCTTATTTCGAAACACCCACCTTGTTCCAATTATCGTTTTGTCTTTAGGTGGTGGTACTAGTTCCCACACTTCATTCCTAGTGAATTGAGCTAGCTCTTCTTGCATTGCAATAATCCAATCGGGATCAAGAAGAGCTTGTTCAATTGATTTGGGTTCTATCTTTGAAATTAAGAAAATTTGACTAAGGTTCCTATAGGATGCTCTAGTTCGAACTCCTAGATTAGGATCTCCTATCACTTGATCGATAGGGTGGTTAGTCTGAATCCTAGATTGGGTTGGGTTTGTGTCACCTAATGCTTGATCAATTGAGTGACTTGGTTGAACACTAGTTTGACTCGGATCACTTGTCACTTGGTCGACAAGAGAAGTTGGTTGATGTGGATTAGACTCGATCTCAGGGTCGGAGACGAGTTTGGTATCAGTGGGCTCAACACTTGGGGTCATTAAGGGTTTTGTAGGTTCGGGTACTTCATCGAACACTACATTAATAGTCTCTTCGACTTTAAGGGTATCGTGGTTATATACCCTATAGACCCTACTCGTGGTTGAGTATCCTAAGAAGATTCCGGTGGAGGTTTTGGATTTGAATTTCCCTAGGTGGTTCTTAGTGTTTAAGATATGTACTTTACATCCAAATACCCTAAAGTACTTCATGTTGGGTACTTTATTGTGATAAATCTCGTACGAGGTCTTAAGATGCCTCTTTACCATAAGGATCCTATTCTGGACATAGCAAGTCATGCTAATGGCTTCTACCCAAAACCTATCAGGTAGGTCATATTCGTTCAACATGGTCCTAGCGGCTTCTTGTAGAGTTCGGTTTTTCCGCTCCACTAGGCCATTTTGTTGAGGGGTCCTAGGGCAAGAGAATTCATGGTGGTATCCGTTTAGGTTACAGAAGTCGGTGAACCTCTGATTTTCGAATTCACCACCATGATCGCTTCTAAGTCTTTTAACCTTAAGGTTTTTTTGATTCTCGATTAATTTGAATAGATTGATTAATTGATCTAGGGTATCATTTTTATGTTTGATGAACCTAACCCAGGTAAACTTGGAGTAGTCGTCAATTATGACTAAGCAATATTGACTTCTATTGAGTGACTTGGCTCCATGTGAATCGAATAGATCCATATGCAGGAGCTCAAGTACACTGGAGGTTCGTTCTTGGTTAGTTAACTTGTGTTGTGTCCTAGGTTGTTTTCCTTGTTGACAAGCATTACAGATTTTATTAACCAAATTGTTGAGGTTGGGTAAGCCTCTGACTAAGCCACTTTGACTCATCTTGTGGACGAGTCTTGGGTGCGAGTGACCGAGTCATCGGTGCCACAACCATGATTTCTCTTCCTGTGTCATAAGACATTTGGCTGAGGATTTGATTAAGTTAATTGTATAAATGTTATTTGTCCTAGTTCCTTTGAGTATTGTTTTAGCTGTTTTATTTGTTTTAATTACACATTCATTTTCTAAAAAATACGACCTTATAGTTATTGTCACATAATTGGCTTACGCTAAGAAGGTTATATTCAAAATTTTCTACAAGTAATACATTTTTAATAACAAAATTCAAGTTAAGCTCAATATCACCTGATCCGATGATTTTGAGCTTGTCGTTATTCCCAAAGGCTACCGATCCTTGTCGTTTGAATCGAAGCTTTGTGAATTTGAGTTGATCCCCGGTCATGTGTCGGGAGCAACCGCTGTCCAACATCCATTGATCCTACACACAAGGTGGTTGGATTGGATGTTAGATTTTTTATAAATTTTTTTTTTAAAAAAAATTGGTTGTAAGTTTTTAAACCTAGGTCATCTCACCTGTGTTTATATGATCAAGCATGTTATACTTATGTGTTTTTTGTGAGATGACTTCCAATTAAGTTGATTAAGTGCATTTAGGTTCAAGTAATTTTATGTTAGATTTGGATTTGACCCTAGGCTTGTCAAGTTTACCTTTTCAAGATCATGGCTTCCAGGTCGTGGCGAGGCACAGGGGTCTTCTTTTATCGGATCATCGACCACTTCCTTAGACAAAGCCATTTTCAAGAAAATGATGACTTGACTCACCTAAGACTATTTCCTGGTCTAACTGGTTATTTTTGAAAAGAGGCTCCCCGAGGCTCAATCTTTTCGAAGGATTTTAGTTGGTTATGTATGTGTTCTAAGTGAGTTCACAAGTTAAAAAAAAACAAAAAAAAAATTCTAAGCATGCAATTTCTAAGTTAAAGCACAAACATGTTTTGTACTGGCTCCCCCTAGACCGTTGAATCGGTTCGGTCTATCCACATAGTGGATTTGGTCCTTGGGAACCCAGTACGGGTTGGATCCTAGAGTTGAAATCAAAAAGTTCTTAGGGACCCATGCTTGGACATGTTTCCTATGTCGACTTACAATCGACATATACGACCTATTAGTCGTGTTTGAGTTAAACCCTAGTCTAGCCTTGTTGTACACGGCCCTTTGAGATCCAAGTAGGAGGTCAAGTCCTTTGGATCCCGAAGTGAACCTTTCCAACGTGTTCCTAAGATCTTCAACTTGACTTTTCAAGAGAGAGTTCTCAACTTCGAGCTTTTCAACTCGAGTTGAGTCCTTCTCTTGAACTCGACTAGTCGAAGAGGTTAGGGAGACCTCGTGTTTGAGGAGTTTAATGTAGGGATGTATACTGAAAAGTCTATCTTTTCTATAAACATCTTTATTTTTGAAATAAGAATCACATGATCATTGTTTGCATATATTTATGCATATTGTCTAATACGTTACATTGTAGATAACATGGTGTGTGGTGTCACACGGGAGATCTTGTTATCGGCTCCTTGTAAAGTATAAGTAAAGGCTCACAACCGAGATGACTTTGGACAAACCATCGAAATGGTTGTAGTGTGATTTGGTATTGGTTTGTCTTGACCATAGAATCACACTAGTGCACTTTGTGTGTATTGAGCAAGACCGACACAGAGGTGATTCGATTTATTGCTGACTACATAATCGAATCGGACCTCAGATATTATTTAGTACATGCTCTTAATCCCGATATAATAACGGGCACATATACTTGGTACTCATCTCTTTGATTTACCAATGGGCGAGATTTATAGATTAAATCGATAGACTCGGTAAGTTGGGAGATGATATTATTTATATGGTGTGCCGTTGATTATAGGAGGAAACCGTGTCCTATATATTAGGATGATGATGTCCCCTTGAGGAGTTCATAAGGTTCATCATGTAAACCCTGCAGGTGGACTAGGTCCGGCATGATGAAAAGGTTGAGTGGTACTACTCAAGGAGTTAGATGTTGATTAATTAATGGTCAGTAAATTAATTAATCGACGAACATTCGAGATCTTAAACACGGGGAGAAATTTTACAAATAATATATGGAGCCCATATTATCATATGGGGGTTGGTGAGGTAGATCAATGATGGACCTTTAGTGGATTGGACCATCATTAGTAGATCGGACTTTATGTGGGCTTGATCCATGGGTGGCCAAGACCCAACTCCTCCTCATGGTCCCTAATGTAGCCCATTAACACCTCAAGATGCTTAGATCCAATGGATAGAAACAAAACACTAAGATCCATCGGTAGAGATTAAATCTCTAAGATCCGACGGTTGAGATTAAATCTCTAGATCCGACGGTTGAGATTAAATCCCTAGAACCAATGGAGGAGATTAATTCATGGCTTATCCCCAAACTCTATAAAAGGTGGCATGGGGTTGGCGTGAAGATGATGATTGAGAGGGAGCAAGGCTTGGGCGGCAAGAATAGGGCAATCCTAGTTGAGATAGGATTGGAATTAGGGTTAGGGTTTGGAAGCAAGGGTGGCACCAAATAAGGCAAGTTTTCCTTCTTCTTCCTTGCCTTGTGGCCAACGTCCAGCAGCTATTCCAGCCCTTCCCAGCCCTTGGCGGCGCCCAAAACACTCCCTCTCTTCTCCTTAGGTGGTGGAAACAAGATATAGGGTTTCCTTGGTGTCTTGGTAGTTTTCCATCATCTTCTTCTCCTTCTAGTTGGCGGCAAGAACTTCTATAGTTCTTTGTTGGTTGAGTTTTTGAAGGAGAAAAACATTGTTTCTCTTCTTCCTCTTGCTTGGGAAAAGCAAGGAAGGAAGTTTTGTGATCTAGGAGCTTCGACTTTTGGTGGATCGTCGCCCACACGACGTCCAAAAGGAGGAGGGTCATACATTAGAAGACCAAGAGGTATAACTATTCTTCTATCTCTTTTATTCATTGCTTGTGTTTGTTTTTCAAAATATAAGCATGTTATATTTCTGTAAATAGGCTAAATAATACTTGGATCCCAAGTATAAACACAAAAACCGGCGATCCGGACATCGTCTATTCCGCGGCTACTCGTAGAATAGAGGATGGTCGCTTGAACAACTAGTTTGTTCAAGTGACCTCTCTAAACGAATAGCACGACGATGACTTGGTTGCTTTGGGAATCCCTTTTGTCTAGGATTAAATTTTTAATCCGGGGACATTGAAGGGATCACCATGGTCAAGCAACCGAGGCGAAGGGGAAGCGAAGTTTCCTCTCACGAACTCGACAAGGGAAATCCCTTCAATTGGTATCAGAGCTTCCGGGCAAAACCTACAATTGGTATCAGAGCCAAGGTTTCCGGTTTTGTGTGTTTAGGATTCGGTTAATTTTTATGCACTTTTTCATATATTAAATGTGTCGGATAATAGTAGGATATGCGTAGCTTAACTCTTTGGTTGCAGGCATAAGATTCCACTATTATGGCATGTGTGTGTATGTGATTGTATGTGTGTAAATGTTTATTTTGTTGAATCCTCGGGGTTGACGAGGCTAGTATTTAGTTTTTGTAAATTAAATACGACATTGTTTAGCCGCTCTTTATTTTATTTTACTTTCGATCTAGATTTCATGTACACTCCCTCGTGGAGTATAGGATCGATGGATGTAAATTAAAATAGGATTTAGTCTTGGCTCGGATCTCCGGATGGCTCGTACAGGGCGTAGGAGGAGGCGGACGAGATAAGCGATGCTGACAGAGTCATATTGAAGACAAAAGCCATAATAGTTGGAAAATAATTTATTTTTCATATTTATTGCTTTTTGTTTGATATGCATGTCGTAGGCTAGGAAAATTCCTCAATTTCAAATTACTAAGTGGGAGAGGGATATTTTTATAAATTCCCGTGGCCTCCATTACAATTTGACAAGTGATGCAAACAAACTTGCGCGTCGGCTCTGAGTGCCTTCCTCCCCATCGGATGGGTTTGTTTGCGGATCACTAGGTCAAATAAT
The DNA here is from genome assembly GCA_025175895.1 of Wurfbainia villosa. Classification (NCBI taxonomy): domain Eukaryota; kingdom Viridiplantae; phylum Streptophyta; class Magnoliopsida; order Zingiberales; family Zingiberaceae; genus Wurfbainia; species Wurfbainia villosa. The sequence goes on along the minus strand of CM046001.1, from coordinate 54,210,429 downwards.
GGTTATAGGAAATTATCTAGGAGTGTGTGTACTTCCACAGTGGTAAGACACATAATCCGAAATAATTCCCTTAGTACCGTGTAATGGTGCACACTTAGATGCAAATAAAAAGTAGTTTTATTTGTAGGGCCAAAGAGGAACCAACTATTAATTTTATTTGTCAAAAAGTAAGGTTGACAAGATAATAAAATTAATGGGTTAAACCTCCTCTTACAAATGTAGAATTCGTATACGTCCACACTATCGTGGCATGCGATATTCTCGGTGTTTGAGGTGTTGGTTGATTTCAAAATTTTATTGTTTGAGGAATCAATAATTTTTATTGAAATCTACAGTAATAATAAGCATGTTGTGTGTGCTTGAAAATTCCTCATTTTCAATTTACTAAGTGGGAGAGGGATATTTTAATTAATTCCCGCGGCCTCCATTACAATTTGACATGTGATGCAACAAACTTGCGCGTCGACTCTGAGTGCCTTCCTCCCCATCGGATGAGTTTGTTTGCGGATCACTAGGTCAAATAATGGTTATAGGAAATTATCTAGGAACGTGTGTACTTCCACAGCGGTAAAACACATAATCCGAAATAATTCCCTTAGTACTGTGTAATGGTGCACACTTAGATGCAAATAAAAAGTAGTTTTATTTGTAGGGTCAAAGAGGAACCAACTATTAATTTTATTTGTCAAAAAGTAAGGTTGACAAGATAATAAAATTAATGGGTTAAACCTCCTCTTACAAATGTAGAATTCGTATACGTCCACACTATCGTGGCATGCAATATTCTCAGTGTTTGAGGTGTTGGTTGATTTCAAAATTTTATTGTTTGAGGAATCAATAATTTTTATTGAAATCTACAGTAATAATAAGCATGTTGTGTGTGCTTGAAAATTTCTCATTTTCAATTTACTAAGTGGGAGAGGGATATTTTAATTAATTCCCGCGACCTCCATTACAATTTGACATGTGATGCAACAAACTTGCGCGTCGGCTCTAAGTGCCTTCCTCCCCATCGGATGAGTTTGTTTGCGGATCACTAGGTCAAATAATGGTTATAGGAAATTATTTAGGAGCGTGTGTACTTCCCCATCGGTAAGACACATAATCCGAAATAATTCCCTTAGTACCGTGTAATGGTGCACACTTAGATGCAAATAAAAAGTATCCTCCCCATCGGAGTCACTGCTTTTATTTGTAGGGCCAAAGAGGAACCAACTATTAATTTTATTTGTCAAAAAGTAAGGTTGACAAGATAATAAAATTAATGGGTAAAACCTCCTCTTACAAATATAGAATTCGTATACGTCCACACTATCGTGGCATGCGATATTCTCGGTGATTTGAGGTGTTGGTTGATTTCGAAATTTTATTGTTTGAGGAATCAATAATTTTTTGAAATCTAAAGTAATGATCTATGTGATTCTTAGGATTTTCAAAATTGACTTTCAGTCCACTTATTTTGATACTAAAGGAAATAAACTTATTGTACCCAAATTATATTGATTGGAAATGAATCCAAATATTGTCTTATCTGCTAGTATGCACTCTTCGAAGAGTGTCCTCAAGCCATCATTGCTCAAAAGAGTTTCTACTTCTAGTAAAGGCAAGAAGAAGAAGAAACAAGGTGAAGCAAAGATGGTGGGAGGATCTCAGGGAAGAGTGAAGAAGCCGAAAGGCAAGTACTTCACTTGCAAGCAGGATGGACATTGGAAGAAGGACTGTCCCAATCCAAAACAGAACATAGGTATATCTTTTGGACTAGTCATTGAAACATGATTAGCGGTGATATCTACCGGCACCTGGTGAGTAGATACGGGAGCCACTAATCATGTCTGCAACAATTTGCAGGGGTTCCAGGAAACCCGATGACTAGTTGAAGGGGAGATTACCATTTACTTGGGGATTGCCATGATGGTGGCGGCTATTGCAGTGGGAGAAGTTTTATTTATCTCTTGAAAATAATAAAACTTTGGTTCTGGAAAATTCCCTTTATGTACCTTTATTTAGAAAGAATTTAGTTTTAGTTTCTAAATTATTATGGATGGATATTCTATTTCTTTTAATGACAGAGTTGTTATAAAAAGGAATAGGAGAATATCTATTCAGTACATTGATAGTAAATTTGAACCAAAATCTAACACGATGCAAATTGAAGTTAATAACTCATCTTCTAATTCCAATAAGAGAAAAGAACCTTCGAAGATGAACCAAATATATCTTTGTCTTCTTAGGCTTGGTCACATTAACCTAAGCAGAATTCAAAGGTTGATAGCTGATGGACCTTTGGGTTCATTAGTGGTGGAGGATCTCCCAACCTATGAATCTTGCTTGGAGGGTAAGATGACCAAGAGGCCTTTTTAAGGCCAAGGGGTATAGAGCCAAAGATGTGTTAGAAATGGTTCATTCTGATTTTTGTGGTCCTATGGCTATCTAGGCAAGAGGTAATCTTAAATATTTCGTCTCTTTTGTAGATGATTATTCAAGATGTGGATGACACTACGATCTGATCGTGGTGGTGACAACCTCTTGGGAGAGTTTAGGAACTACTTATCAGAGGTTGGGATTCAATCCCAATTGGCACTGCACACCCAGTGAGCGGTGTAGCGAGCGAAGGAATAGGACTCTTATGGAGATGGTTAGATCGATGATGAGTTATTCGACTTGTTTTATAGTCCTAGAGATCGAGGGTGATCGTTAACACGAATGCGCAGATTTCTAGAGGAAGACTATGTGATAAGCCACAAGCCCAAGGTAAAATTATTCGGAGGAGTTAAAGGGAAGTCACTTCTTTAGTACCACCGTACAAGAGGACATACCACATGTCATCCTTGCAGCGTGTCACGAGAGGATACAGAAGATACCTCGTCAGAGGACGTAGTGGGAGTGTTGTTAGACAACCTCTTATATTGATATTTTTGGACAAATCTTCTGATTTGGTCCCTAGCACACATGAACCTAATCCCTAGACATTCGACTAGGCAATCCAAGATATAAATCTGACATCTTTGCAAAGTGCAATGAATGCTGAGATTGAATCTATGGATTCAAATCATGTCTGGGAGCTAGTAGAACCACCCGATGGTGTAAAAACCATTGGATGCAAGTGGATCTACAAGAGAAAAAGAGGAATAGATGGGAAGGTTGAGACCTTCAAAGCGAGGCTTGTTGCGAAGGGGTATACTCAGAAAGAGGGTATCGATTATGAGGAGACCTTTTCGCCGGTAGCCATGCTTAAATCTATCCGGATTCTCTTATGCATAGCAGCTCATATGGATTATGAGGTGTGGCAGATGGATGTCAAGGCAGCTTTCCTTAATGGAAGTCTTGAGGAAAACATCTACATGAAGCAACCAGAGAGATTCATTGCTAAAGGCAAAGAGCGTATTAAATGTAAGCTTAATCGGTCCGCTGATGGACTAAAGCAAGCTTTGAGGTCTTGGAACATCCACTTTGATGAGGTAAATCCAGACTTATGGATTTATTCAAAGTCCGGATGAGTCTTGTGTATACAATAGATGTGACGGAAACGTAGTGGTATTTCTTGTACTATACGTAGATGACATTTTGGTAGTTGACAACAATATCAGAGTGTTATCAGACGTAAGGGTATGGTTGTCCAAACAATTTTGAAGGACTTGAGAGAAGTGGGTCACAACCTTGGGATCAAGGTTGTTGTGCTTATCCCAAGCTTCATACATAGACATGATTTTGGATCGTTTTAGCATGCAGAACTCCAAGAAGGGTTTTCTACCTTTCAGGTATGGAGTTACTTTATCTAAGGAGATGTGTCCTAGATCATCTGAGGTGATAAAGGAGCTGGAGGCGGTTCCTTATGCTTGGCGGTAGGAAGCCTCATGTATGCTATGCTGAGACAAGATATACGCTTTCAGTAGGCATGGTTACGTGATATCGAGTAATCAGACGGGGACATTGGTGCGGTAAAAGCATATATTGTAGTGCACGAGAAGGACTAGGGATTATATGCTAGTTTCACGCATACCAATTACTCCTGTGGGTTGCATGGATTGAGATTTCCAATCGATAGGGATAATGATAAGTCTACCTCGGGTTTGTGTTTACTTTGGGAGGTGGAGCCATTGTATGGAGGAGTGCCCAGAGAAATGTGTGGCGGACTCCACCATGGAAAGTGAGTATGTGGCGGCCAGGCTGATGGCTCATGGACTTAGATGTGATTCTGGTTTGCCCGAACTATCACAATTTATTGTGATAATACAGTGCGATTGCAAACTCGAAGGAACCACAAGCCCATAAGGCTAGTAAACACATAAAGTGCAAGTACCACGATCGAAGTAAAGGAGGTAGAAGTTCTTGTCGCCTAGATTGCATCAGGAGGATGACTGGTAGACCCTTTCACTAAGGCCCTTCTAGCGAGCTTTGATAGGCATGTGGAGGAAGGGAATCGGATGTATGGCGATATAAGAGACATAGTCTTTTAGTATAAGTGGGAGATTGTAGGGATGTATCTTGAAAGTCTATCTTTTCTATAAACATCTTTATTTTGAAATAAGAATCACATGATCATTGTTTGCATATATTTATGCATATTGTCTAATCGTTACATTATAGATAACATGGTGTGTGGTGTCACACGGAGATCTTATTATCGACTCCTTGTAAAGTATAAGTAAAGGCTCAAGATGACTTTGGACAAACCATCGGAATGGTTGTAGTGTGATTTAGTATTGGTTTGTCTTGACCATAGAATCACACTAGTGCACTTTTGTGTGTATTGAGCAGGGGCGACACAGAGGTGATTGATTTATTGCGACTACATAATCGAATCGGACCTCGGATATTATTTAGTACATGCTCTTAATCGATATAATAGCGGGCACATATACTTGGTACTCATCTCTTTGATTTACCAATGGGCGAGATTTATAGATTAAATCGATAGACTCGGTAAGTTGGGAGATGATATTATTTATATGGTGTGCCGTTGATTATAGGAGGAAACCGTGTCCTATATATTAGGATGATGATGTCCCCTTGAGGAGTTCATAAGGTTCATGTATAAACCCTGCAGGTGGACTAGGTCCGGCATGATGAAAAGGTTGAGTGGTACTACTCAAGGAGTTAGATGTTGATTAATTAATGGTCAGTAAATTAATTAATCGACGGACATTCGAGATCTTAAACACGGGGAGAAAATGTACAAATAATATATGAAGCCCATATTATCATATGGGGGTTGGTGAGGTAGATCAATGATGGACCTTTATGGATTGGACCATCATTAGTGGATCGGACTTTATGTGGGCTTGATCCATGGGTGGCCAAGACCCAACTCCTCCTCATGGTCCCTAATGTAGCCCATTAACACCTCAAGATGCTTAGATCCAATGGATAGAAACAAAACACTAAGATCCATTGGTAGAGATTAAATCTCTAAGATCCGACGGTTGAGATTAAATCTCTAGATCCGACGGTTGAGATTAAATCCCTAGAACCAATGGAGGAGATTAATTCATGGCTTATCCCCAAACTCTATAAAAGGTGGCATGGGGTTGCCGTGAAGATGATGATTGAGAGGGAGCAAGGCTTGGGCGGCAAGAATAGGGCAATCCTAGTTGAGATAGGATTGGAATTAGGGTTAGGGTTTGGAAGCAAGGGTGGCACCAAATAAGGCAAGTTTTCCTTCTTCTTCCTTGCCTTGTGGCCAACGTCCAGCAGCTATTCCAGCCCTTCCCAGCCCTTGGACGGCGCCCAAAACACTCCCCTCTCTTCTCCTTAGGTGGTGGAAACAAGATATAGGGTTTCCCTTGGTGTCTTGGTAGTTTTCCATCATCTTCTTCTCCTTCTAGTTGACCGGCGGCAAGAACTTCTATAGTTCTTTGTTGGTTGAGTTTTTGAAGGAGAAAAACATTGTTTCTCTTCTTCCTCTTGCTTGGGAAAAGCAAGGAAGGAAGTTTTGCGATCTAGGAGCTTCGACTTTTGGTGGATCATCGCCCACACGACGTCCAAAAGGAGGAGGGTCATACATTAGAAGACCAAGAGGTATAACTATTCTTCTATCTCTTTTATTCATTGCTTGTGTTTGTTTTTCAAAATATAAGCATGTTATATTTCTGTAAATAGGCTAAATAATACTTGGATCCCGAGTATAAACACAAAAACCGGCGATCCGGACATCGTCTATTCCGCGGCTACTCGTAGAATAGAGGATGGTCGCATGAACAACTAGTTTGTTCAAGAGACCTCTCTAAACGAATAGCACGACGATGACTTGGTTGCTTTGGGAATCCCTTTTGTCTAGGATTAAATTTTTAATCCGGGGACATTGAAGGGATCACCATGGTCAAGCAACCGAGGCGAAGGGGAAGCGAAGTTTCCTCTCACGGACTCGACAAGGGAAATCCCTTCAATTGGTATCAGAGCTTCCGGGCAAAACCTACATTTAACCTCCTCAACAAGGGTCTCGACCTTGGACTCGGACTTAGCTAATTTTCTAGACAAAAACCTAACCGTATTATGTAAAGTATTAAATAAAGTTCGACTCACTTTAAGGGTATCTTTTGAACCGGATGCGTATCCGTGGCTTGACTTGAAGGTAGCTTCGTAGTCCGAGTCATCCTCAGGTTCTGACTCAAGTTCAGGTTCGGTCTCCGTGTCTGACTCAATCGATTTCGCCATGAAGATGTGGTCTTCATCTTCTTCGGATGACGCTTCTTCCCATGTCGCGTTGAGGGCCTTCTTGTGCTTAGGTGCTTGGTGGTTGAGCTTGGGGCACTCGAACTTGATATGTCCAAACCTATTACACTCATAACACCTAATATTAGAACTTTTAGGCTTACCTTGGTTGGGTCGAGTCGTGGTTCGCTTTCGTCCCTTGGCTATCCTTCGAGCTAGGTTCATTAGTTCGGTAGTCAACTCCGGATCAACTTCTTCTTCGGACTCGTCTTCCTCCTCGGTTGGTGGTGGCTTGCTTGCGATTTTCTTCTTCTTTGAACCTACAAACAAGGCTATACCCCTCTCGGGTTCTGAGTTGGACTGCTCATGTAATTCGAAATCTGAGAATAATTCATCTATTCTAACTTTAGAAAGGTCCTTGGAGACCTTGTAGGCGTCGACCATGGATGCCCACAAGGTAGTCCTCGGAAAAGAGTTTAGAACATACCTTATAAGGTCGCGGTTTTCGACCTTTTGCTCGATTGCGTGTAGGTTGTTGACGATGTCCTAGACGCGGGCGTGCAATTGTGTTGCCGTCTCGTGTTCCTGCATTTTTAGTGTGTACAATTTATTGAACAACAAATCATGTTTGCAAACCTTAGCTTGATCTGATCCTTCGTGTAACTCGATCAGCCTCGTCCAGAGATCTCTTGCGCTGATGAAGGGTCCGACTCGGTTCAGCTCCTCCTTGGATAGCCCGCACTGCAGGATTTGAGTCGCCTTTGCATCTGCCTCGACTTGTCTTTTAGTGGCAATGGACCACTGATTGTAATCCAAGGATTCACCTTCTTCATTAGTAGGAAGGGTGAACCCGGTTTGGATCACAATTCACATCTCTATTTGGGTTTTTAGGAAGCACTCCATCCGACCTTTCCAGTAACGAAAATCGTCACCGTTGTAAAACGGTGGTCAGACGGTGCTAAAACCCTCGAGATGGGCCATTAACACGAAAGACACAAAGAGACGAAGACGAAGAAACTAGCAACGACAAAAACACAAAAACAAGTACCAAGACTCGCATCTTGGATTAGTAGTGCGGGAGAAAAACTTAACAAAGAGAAATAAATAATAAAAAAAACAGAATTAAAAGAAAAATAAATCTGTAAAAATGGCTAGATTGGTGGTTTCACCAAATCTTAGCAACCTCCGGCTCTGATACCAATTGTTGGATCGATCGGATCGCTAGAGGGGGGGTGAATAGCGATAGAAATTTTTCTTTCGAATTCGTTTCAAGACAAATATACGCAGCGGAAAAATAAACAAAAATAAAAGACAATAGACACAAAGGTTTTACTTGGTTCGTAGCCGAAGGCTACTACTCCAAGGCCCTAGTGGTCCTTGACCACGTACGGAGGGCAATCTACTAAAAATCTCCTCCTCGTTGGAGGTAGGAATTAGACGGATACACAAAATGGAAAAAGCTCAAGGTAGAGGGACACTTCCCCTCTCCTTGATATGATTTAAAGCTTGAAAAGAAGAACAACTTATAAACTGAATTATAATTCAAACTTTTCGTTACCGATGACTTCAAAGGTTGGAGGTTGAAGCTCTAGTCGTCGTCTCGGCAGCGCTTCGTCGTAGGGATGTCGGAGAGTCGGAGCGTATCGGAAGCACTTGGAAGCTTTTTAATTGATGAAAAACCCTAGGACAAGCCCTCCTTTTATATCCTTTAAGCCCTTATCGAATGGGCCTTCAACCAATAGGAATTGGGCACAAAACCTCCTTGAAATGGGGTGCTGATCATTGACCATCGATCGGTGATGGCCATCATCGATCGTGATGGCAACATCGATCAGTCTTGTCGACCTTCGACAATGATTGTTTGACGGTCGAGTCCTCCAAGTAGATCGTGATGCTAGCTGCAGGGCAAAGTTAGCTCAAAGAAAACATTATTTCGACGGCCTTCGACCATCCGATCTCGACTTGGACCATCGATGGGCTGTCTCTGGTCGGATCTACGCTTAAGATCATCCCCGTAAGGAGGATACGACCTCACTTACGCTCGCACACACGAGCTTACCTCGATACTTACGTGTTGCTTTTGCTTCTGGCCTTCCACTTGATTCCTTCGGCTCCCTCCGAAGTCACTCGAGTGTCGCCCGACCACCGCGGCTTCCTCCGGGTGTCGCTAGCCTTCAGCTCCAGCTATAGCAATCTTCTGCACACTCGATTCATCTCGTGAGATAACAACATGAGCTTAACTTTGTATCGTTTGCTAAAATCAAAACTCAGGTTTGACTTAGGTGCCTACTGCACCAACATCTCTTATATCTATCTCTATAGATCTTAATGCCTAAAATGTAGGTTGCTTCACCTAAGTCCTTCATTGAGAAACAATTCTCAAGCCAAGTCTTCACAGACTGCAACATAGGAATGTCGTTTCCAATGAGAAGTATGTCATCGACATACAATATAAGAAAGATAACTATGCACCCACTGACTCTCTTGTAGACACAAGGTTCATCTTCATTCTTGATGAAACCAAACTGTTTGATCGCATCATCGAATCGAAGATTCCAGCTTCTAGATGCTTGCTTTAAACCATGAATGGACCTTTGCAGCTTGCATACTTTGCCAACATGCTTTGGATCTACAAAACCCTCAGGTTGTGTCAGGTACACATCCTCGAGGAGATTTCCATTCAGAAATGCATTTTTGACATCCATTTGCTAGATCTCATAATCGTGGTAAGCTGCAATAGCAAGCATGATCCAAATAGACTTAAGCATCGCAACTGGTGAAAAAGTTTCATCATAGTCAATACCATGAATTTGTTTGAAACCTTTAGCTATCAATCACCCTTTATAGGTATGCATAAGACCATCCATGTTAGTCTTTCTCTTAAAGACCCACTTACACCCAATGGGTTTGACCCCTTCAGGTGGATCAACCAAAGTCCATACTTGGTTAGTGTATGTGGATTTCATTTCAGATCTCATGGCCTCTAGCCATTTCTCAGAATCTGGGCTCATCATAGATTTCTGATAGGATGGAGGCTCGTTCAACTCAACAAGCATAACGTCATCATTGTCAGACAAGAGAAATGAATATCTCTTAGACTGACGACGTATCCTATCAGACCTGCAAAGAGGTTGGTCTACTTGAACAGATTGTTGCTCCACAACTTCTTGTACAACAATCTCATCATCCACAATACTTTATGGTGCCTGTTCAATTTCCATCTCAATGCTATCTTGATCTTGAATTTCTTCAAGATGTATTTTACTCCCACTAGTTCTTCTAGAAATGAACTCTATTTCTAGAAATACTCCATTTTTGGCGATAAACACTTTATCTTGTGTGGGATTGTAGAAGTAATATCTTTTTGTTTCCTTAGGATATCCTATAAAGTAGCACTTGTCTGATTTGGGGCCTAGTTTGTCGGATACTTGATGTCGAACATAAGCCTCATAATCCTAAATCTTCATAAAAGACATCTTGGGACTCTTCCCAGTTCATATCGCATATGGTGTCTTTATGACTACCTTAGATGGAATGCGATTAAGTGTGAAAGTAGTCGTCTCTAAAGTATATCCCCAAAAGAAAGAAGGAAGATTTGTGTGACTCATCATGGATCGTACCATATCTAATAATGTACGATTTCTCCTTTCTGATACATCATTCCACTGTGGTATTCCAGGTGAAGTGAGTTGAGATCTAATCCCAAACTCAACAAAATAGTCACAAAAATCTTGGCTAAGGTATTCCCCACCTCAATCACATCGAAGTACTTTTATACTCTTACCAAGTTGGTTTTGTACTTCATTCTTGAATTATTTGGACTTTTTAAAGGATTCAGATTTGTGTCTCATAAGATACATATATCCAAATCATCAATAAAAGTAATGAAGTACTGATAGCCTCCTCTAGCTGCTACATTGAAAGGTCCACTTACATCAGTATGTATGAGTTCTAACAAATCAGTAGCTCATTCGCCATGTCCACTAAATGGAGTCTTGGTCATCTTGCCTAGAAGACAGGATTCACATGTCTCATATGATTCAAAATCAAAAGAGTCCAGTAATCCATCCTTATAGAGTGGGATAGATGCAACAAACTTGCGCTGCCGGCTGAGTGCCTTCCTCCCATCGGATGAGTTTGTTTATGGATCACTAGGTCAAATAATGGTTATAGGAAATTATCTAGGAGCGTGTGTACTTCCACAGGCATACATAATCCAAATAATTCCTTAGTACTGTAATGGTGCACACTTAGATGCAAATAAAAAGTAGTTTTATTTGTAGGGCCAAAGAGGAACCAACTATTAATTTTATTTGTCAAAAAGTAAGGTTGACAAGATAATAAAATTAATGGGTTAAACCTCCTCTTACAAATGTAGAATTCGTATACGTCCACACTATCGTGGCATGCGATATTCTCGGTGTTCGAGGTGTGGGTTGATGTCAAAATTTTATTGTTTGAGGAATCACTAATTTTTATTGAAATCTACAGTAATAATAAGCATGTTGTGTGTGCTTGAAAATTCCTCATTTTCAATTTACTAAGTGGGAGAGGGATATTTTAATTAATTCCCGCGGCCTCCATTACAATTTGACGTGTGATGCAACAAACTTGTGCGTCGGCTCTGAGTGCCTTCCTCCCCATCGGATGAGTTTGTTTATGGATCACTAGGTCAAATAATGGTTATAGGAAATTATCTAGGAGCGTGTGTACTTCCACAGCGGTAAGGCACATAATCCGAAATAATTCCCTTAGTACAGTGTAATGGTGCACACTTAGATGCAAATAAAAAGTATCCTCCCCATCGGAGTCACTGCTTTTATTTGTAGGGCCAAAGAGGAACCAACTATTAATTTTATTTGTCAAAAAGTAAGGTTGACAAGATAATAAAATTAATGGGTAAAACCTCCTCTTACAAATGTAGAATTCAGATATCGTCCACACTATCGTGGCATGCGATATTCTCGGTGATTTGAGGTGTTGGTTGATTTCAAAATTTTATTGTTTGAGGAATCAATAATTTTTTGAAATCTAAAGTAATGATCTATGTGATTCTTAGGATTTTCAAAATTGACTTTCAGTCCACTTATTTTGATACTAAAGGAAATAAACTTATTGTACCCAAATTATATTGATTGGAAATGAATCCAAATATTGTCTTATCTGCTAGTATGCACTCTTCGAAGAGTGTCCTCAAGCCATCATTGCTCAAAAGAGTTTCTACTTCTAAGTTGAAAGGCAAGAAGAAGAAGAAACAAGGTGAAGCAAAGATGGTGGGAGGATCTCAGGGAAGAGTGAAGAAGCCGAAAGGCAAGTACTTCACTTGCAAGCAGGATGGACATTGGAAGAAGGACTGTCCCAATCCAAAACAGAACAAAGGTATATCTTTTGGACTAGTCATTGAAACATGATTAGCGGTGATATCTACCGGCACCTGGTGAGTAGATACGGGAGCCACTAATCATGTCTGCAACAATTTGCAGGGGTTCCAGGAAACCCGATGACTAGTTGAAGGGGAGATTACCATTTACTTGGGCAATGCCATGATGGTGGCGGCTATTGCAGTGGGAGAAGTTTTATTTATCTTGAAAATAATAAAACTTTGGTTCTGAAAATTCCTTTATGTACCTTTATTTAGAAAGAATTTAGTTTCAGCTTTCTAAATTATTATGGATGGATATTCTATTTCTTTTAATGACAGAGTTGTTATAAAAGGAATAGGAGAATATCTATTCAGGTACATTGAAAGGAAATTTGAACCAAAACCTCCCACGATGCAAATTGAAGTTAATAACTCATCTTCTAATTCCAATAAGAGAAAAGAACCTTCGAAGATGAACCAAATATATCTTTGTCTTCTTAGGCTTGGTCACATTAACCGCGTAATTCAAAGGTTGATAGCTGATGGACCTTTGGGTTCATTAGTGGTGGAGGATCTCCCAACCTATGAATCTTGCTTGGAGGGTAAGATGACCAAGAGGCCTTTTTAAGGCCAAGGGGTATAGAGCCAAAGATGTGTTAGAAATGGTTCATTCTGATTTTTGTGGTCCTATGGCTATCTAGGCAAGAGGTAATCTTAAATATTTCGTCTCTTTTGTAGATGATTATTCAAGATGTGGATGACACTACGATCTGATCGTGGTGGTGACAACCTCTTGGTAGAGTTTTGGAACTACTTATCAGAGGTTGTGATTCAATCCTAATTGACTGCACCTGGCACACCCCAGCAGAATGGTGTAGCAGAGCGAAGGAATAGGACTCTTATGGAGATGGTTAGATCGATGATGAGTTATTCGACTTGTTTTATAGTCCTAGAGATCGAGGGTGATCGTTAACACGAATGCCGATTTCTAGAGGAAGACTATGTGATAAGCCACAAGCCCAAGGGTAAAATTGTTCGAGGAGTTAAAAGGGAAGTCACTTCTTTAGTACCACCTGCATACAAGAGGACATACCACATGTCATCGCACTGTGCGTGTCACAGAGGATACAGAAGATACCTCTCGTAGTGGGAGGGTTGTTAGACAACCTCTTAGATTCATGTTTTTGGACAAATCTTCTGATTTGGTCCCTAGCAAACATGAACCTAATCCCTAGACATACGACAAGGCAATCCAAGATATAAATACAGCATCTTTGCAAAGTGCAATGAATGCTGAGATTGAATCTATGGATTCAAATCATGTCTGGGAGCTAGTAGAACCACCCGATGGTGTAAAAACCATTGGATGCAAGTGGATCTACAAGAGAAAAAGAGGAATAGATGGGAAGGTTGAGACCTTCAAAGCGAGGCTTGTTGCGAAGGGTATACTGTAAAGAGGGTATCGATTAAGGAGACCTTTTCACGGTAGCCATGCTTAAATCTATCCGGATTCTCTTATGCATAGCAGCTCATATGGATTATGAGGTGTGGCAGATGGATGTCAAGGCAGCTTTCCTTAATGGAAGTCTTGAGGAAAACATCTACATGAAGCAACCAGAGAGATTCATTGCTAAAGGCAAAGAGCGTATTAAATGTAAGCTTAATCGGTCCGCTGATGGACTAAAGCAAGCTTTGAGGTCTTGGAACATCCACTTTGATGAGGTAAATCCAGACTTATGGATTTATTCAAAGTCCGGATGAGTCTTGTGTATACAATAGATGTGACGGAAATGTAGTGGTATTTCTTGTACTATACGTAGATGACATTTTGGTAGTTGACAACAATATCAGAGTGTTATCAGACGTAAGGGTATGGTTGTCCAAACAATTTTGAAGGACTTGAGAGAAGTGGGTCACAACCTTGGGATCAAGGTTGTTGTGCTTATCCCAAGCTTCATACATAGACATGATTTTGGATCGTTTTAGCATGCAGAACTCCAAGAAGGGTTTTCTACCTTTCGTGCATGGAGTTACCTTTATCTAAGGAGATGTGTCCTAGATCATCTGAGGTGATAAAGGAGCTGGAGGCGGTTCCTTATGCTTCGGCAGTAGGAAGCCTCATGTATGCTATGTACGAGACAAGATATCTGCTTTGCCGTGGGCATGGTTAGCAGATATCAGAGTAATCCAGGACAGGGACATTGGACTGCGGTAAAAGCATATATTGTAGTGCCTGAGAAGGACTAGGGATTATATGCTAGTTTACCGGGTAGACCAATTATTCCCTGTGGGTTACACGGATTCTGATTTCCAATCTGATAGGGATAACAGTAAGTCTACCTCAGGTTTTGTGTTTACTTTAGGAGGTGGAGCCATTGTATGGAGGAGTGCCAGCAGAGAAATGTGTGGCGGACTCCACCATGGAAGCCGAGTATGCCGGCCTGAGGCGCCAAAGAAGTATGGCTCAGAACTTCTGATGGACTTGGATGTGATTCTGGTTTGCCCGTAACTATCACAATTTATTGTGATAATAATGGTGCAGCAAACTCGAAGGAACCACAAGCCCATAAGGCTAGTAAACACATAAAGTGCAAGTACCACCTGATACGAGAAATCGTAAAGGAGGTAGAAGTTGCTGTCGCCTAGATTGCATCAGAGGATGACCTGGTAGACCCTTTCACTAAGGCCCTTCTAGCGAGAGCTTTGATAGGCATGTGGAGGGAAGGGGAATCAAATGTATGGCAGTAAGAGGACAGCATAGTCTTTTAGTATAAGTGGGAGATTGTAGGGATATATACTGAAAAGTCTATCTTTTCTATGAACATCTTTATTTTTGAAATAAGAATCACATGATCATTGTTTGCATATATTTATGCATATTGTCTAATACGTTACATTATAGATAACATGGTGTGTGGTGTCACACGGGAGATCTTGTTATCGACTCCTTGTAAAGTATAAGTAAAGGCTCACAACCGAGATGACTTTGGACAAACCATCGGAATGGTTGTAGTGTGATTTGGTATTGGTTTGTCTTGACCATAGAATCACACTAGTGCACTTTGTGTGTATTGAGCAGACCGACAAGAGGTGATTCGATTTATTGTCGACTACATAATCGAATCGACCTGATATTATTTAGTACATGCTCTTAATCCCGATATAATAATCTGCACATATACTTGGTACTCATCTCTTTGATTTACCAATGGCGAGATTTATAGATTAAATCGATAGACTCGTAAGTTGGGAGATGATATTATTTATATGGTGTGCCGTTGATTATAGGAGGAAACCGTGTCCTATATATTAGGATGATGATGTCCCCTTGAGGAGCTCATAAGGTTCATCATGTAAACCCTGCAGGTGGACTTGGTAAGGAATGATGAAAAGGTTGAGTGGTACTACTAAAGGAGATAGATCTTGATTAATTAATGCTCAGTAAATTAATTAATCGACGAATATACGAGATATAAAACACGGCCAGAAATAGTACAAATAATAAATGGAGCCCAAATTATCATATGGGGGTTGGTGAGGTAGATCAATGATGGACCTTTAGTGGATTGGACCATCATTAGTGGATCGGACTTTATGTGGGCTTGATCCATGGGTGGCCAAGACTCAACTCCTCCTCATGGTCCCTAATGTAGCCCATTAACACCTCAAGATGCTTAGATCCAATGGATAGAAACAAAACACTAAGATCCATTGGTAGAGATTAAATCTCTAAGATCCGACGGTTGAGATTAAATCTCTAGATCCGACGGTTGAGATTAAATCCCTAGAACCAATGGAGGAGATTAATTCATGGCTTATCCCCAAACTCTATAAAAGGTGGCATGGGGTTGCCGTGAAGATGATGATTGAGAGGGAGCAAGGCTTGGGCGGCAAGAATAGGGCAATCCTAGTTGAGATAGGATTGGAATTAGGGTTAGGGTTTGGAAGCAAGGGTGGCACCAAATAAGGCAAGTTTTCCTTCTTCTTCCTTGCCTTGTGGCCAACGTCCAGCAGCTATTCCAGCCCTTCCCAGCCCTTGGCCGGAGCCCAAAACACTCCCCTCTCTTCTCCTTAGGTGGTGGAAACAAGATATAGGGTTTCCCTTGGTGTCTTGGTAGTTTTCCATCATCTTCTTCTCCTTCTAGTTGACCGGCGGCAAGAACTTCTATAGTTCTTTGTTGGTTTAGTTTTTGAAGGAGAAAAACATTGTTTCTCTTCTTCCTCTTGCTTGGGAAAAGCAAGGAAGGAAGTTTTGCGATCTAGGAGCTTCGACTTTTGGTGGATCATCGCCCACACGACGTCCAAAAGGAGGAGGGTCATACATTAGAAGACCAAGAGGTATAACTATTCTTCTATCTCTTTTATTCATTGCTTGTGTTTGTTTTTCAAAATATAAGCATGTTATATTTCTGTAAATAGGCTAAATAATACACCTAATATTAGAACTCTTTTAGTATTCACCTTCTAGTAGGGTGAACCTAGAAGCACTCCATCTTTCGTAAAAGAGGAAACTAGCAACGCATAAAAACACAAAACAAGTACCAAGATCTTGGATTAGTAAATAAAAAATGTAAAATGGAGATTGGTGGTTTCACCAAATCTAGCAACACCAATTGGATCGATTGAGCTAGAGAAATTTTTCTTTCAATTCGCTTTCAAGACAAATATCATAGCAAAAATAAACAAAATAAAAGACAATAGACACAAAGGTTTTATGGTTGAGTGGTTCAATACTCCAAGGCCCTAGTGGTCCTTGACCAGAGGGCAATCTACTAAAAATCTCCTCCTAGGGAATTAGACGGATACACAAAATGGAAAAAGCTCAAGGTAGAGGACACTTCCCTCTCCTTGATATGATTTAAAGCTTGAAAAGAAGCAAATAAACTGAATTATAATTCAAACTTTTCAACACCCAAAGGTTGATGTTGAAAGCTCTAGTCGCCGCCCAGGGATGTCGAGGGATGCCGAGAGCCGGAGCACTGGAAGCTTTTAATTGATGGAGAACAAGCCCTCTAGGACAAGCCCTTTTATATCCAAGCCCTCATCGAATGGGCCTTCAACTGACCTTAGCCTTCACAAAACCTCGACTTGATCGAATTGCACACATCGTCATGACTGATCGGTGATCATCATGATCGATCGATCGAGATTGATCACCGATCGATGTTAAATTCCAAATTTGAATGTCAAATCGAGTCTCAGTGATGGCGATGAGAGCTGAGGCAAAGAAAAAAGAACATTATTTCGACTCACCATCCGACCTCATGGACCATCGATGGCCATCTCTTCTCGGATCTACGCTGATCATCCAGGAGGATACGATCACTTACGCCGCACAACACTTACCCTTACTTTACGCATTGTTGCTTTGCTTCCGCCTCTTTTCCTCCTCAGTAACCGACCACCGAGTTTTCCTCCTGTCGCCAGCCTTCACCTATTTTTATAATTTCTCGACACTCTTAATTCATCTGAGATAACAACATGAGCTTAACTGTAACCTAAAAATCAAACTCAGTTTGACTTAGGTGCCTCCGCATCAACATCTCTTATATCTATCTCTATAGATCTTAATGCCTAAAATGTAGGTTGCTTCACCTAAGTCCTTCATTGAGAAACAATTCTCAAGCCAAGTCTTCTGACCATAGGGAATGTCAGTCCAATGAGAAGTATGTCACACACATCAATATAAAGATAACTATGCACTCTATGGCTCTCTTGTAGACACAAGGTTCATCTTCATTCTTGATGAAACTCAACGCATCATCGAATCGATTCCACAGATGCTTGCTTTAAACCATGAATGGACCTTTCGCATCATTGTTTACCAACATGCTTTGGATCTACAAAACCCTCGTTTGTGTCGTACACATCCTCGAGAGATTCCATTAAATGCATTTTGACATCCATTTGCTAGATCTCATAATCGTGAGTAGGCTACAATAGCAAGCATGATCCGAATAGACTTAAGCATTATGGCCCGGTGAAAAGTTTCATCATAGTCAATACCATGAATTTGTTTGAAACCTTTAGCTATCAATCACCTTTATAGGTATGCATAAGACCATCCATGTTAGTCTTTCTCTTAAAGACCCACTTACACCCAATGGGTTTGACCCCTTCAGGTGGATCAACCAAAGTCCATACTTGGTTAGTGTATGTGGATTTCATTTCAGATCTCATGGCCTCTAGCCATTTCTCAGAATCTGGGCTCATCATAGATTTCTGATAGGATGGAGGCTCGTTCAACTCAACAAGCATAACGTCATCATTGTCAGACAAGAGAAATGAATATCTCTTAGACTGACGACGTATCCTATCAGACCTGCAAAGAGGTTGGTCTACTTGAACAGATTGTTGCTCCACAACTTCTTGTACAACAATCTCATCATCCACAATACTTTATGGTGCCTGTTCAATTTCCATCTCAATGCTATCTTGATCTTGAATTTCTTCAAGATGTATTTTACTCCCACTAGTTCTTCTAGAAATGAACTCTATTTCTAGAAATACTCCATTTTTGGCGATAAACACTTTATCTTGTGTGGGATTGTAGAAGTAATATCTTTTTGTTTCCTTAGGATATCCTATAAAGTAGCACTTGTCTGATTTGGGGCCTAGTTTGTCGGATACTTGATGTCGAACATAAGCCTCATAATCCTAAATCTTCATAAAAGACATCTTGGGACTCTTCCCAGTTCATATCGCATATGGTGTCTTTATGACTACCTTAGATGGAATGCGATTAAGTGTGAAAGTAGTCGTCTCTAAAGTATATCCCCAAAAGAAAGAAGGAAGATTTGTGTTACTCATCATGGATCGTACCATATCTAATAATGTACGATTTCTCCTTTCTGATACATCATTCCACTGTGGTATTCCAGGTGAAGTGAGTTGAGATCTAATCCCAAACTCAACAAAATAGTCACAAAAATCTTGGCTAAGGTATTCCCCACCTCAATCACATCGAAGTACTTTTATACTCTTACCAAGTTGGTTTTGTACTTCATTCTTGAATTATTTGGACTTTTTAAAGGATTCAGATTTGTGTCTCATAAGATACATATATCCATATCTACTGAAATCATCAATAAAAGTAATGAAGTACTGATAGCCTCCTCTAGCTGCTACATTGAAAGGCCCACTTACATCAGTATGTATGAGTTCTAACAAATCAGTAGCTCGTTCGCCATGTCCACTAAATGGAGTCTTGGTCATCTTGCCTAGAAGACAGGATTCACATGTCTCATATGATTCAAAATCAAAAGAGTCCAGTAATCCATCCTTATAGAGCTGGGATATGCGACTCTCATTTACATGACCCAGGCAACAATGACAGAGATATGTTTGGTTCAGATCATTAGATTTGAATCGTTTGATATTTATGTTATAGATTGGGGTTTCAAGATCTAAAAGATAGAGACCATTCACAAGGTGTGGACTACAAAAAAAACATATCATTTAAATAAACGGAACAACACTTGTCCTTTATTACAAATGAGAAACCTTTCCTGTCTAAACAAGAAACGGAGATAATGTTTTTAGTCAAGGCAAGTATATAACAACATTCTTCTAGTTCTAAGATAAGCCCAGCGGACAAAGATAAGGAATATGTCCCTACAACAATGGCGGCAACTTTTGCTCCATTGCCTACCCGTAGGTCCACCTCGCCCTTCGTCAATGATCTAGTCTTTCGAAGGCCCTGTACATTGGTACAAATATAAGAAGCACAGCCGGTATCTAATACCCAAGAAGATGAGATAGATAAATTAATTTCTATAACATGTATACCTGAGGCAGAAGTCTCACTTCTCTTCTTTTTCACTTCTTCCAAGTATAGCTTGCAGTTCCTCTTCCAATGTCCAGTCTCATTACAATGGAAGCAGGTTCCCTCCTTAGCCACTCCGCCTTTGGGTTTCAATGCATTTGCCTTGCCTTTGCCTTTTTCTTTGGCTTGGGTCTTACCCTTACCTTTAGTCTTCTGCTTGTCTTTGCCTTTGCCTTTGTTCACCATCAAAATGGTACCAGGCTTTGTCTTCTTAAGGTTGAGTTCAGCAGTTCGCAACATGCTCAACAACTCAGGTAAAGGCTCATCAATTTCATTCATGTTGTAGTTCATGACAAATTGGCTGTAGCCTTCTGGCAGTGACTATAGAAAAAGGTCAGTGGCTAGCTCTTGGCCCAATGGAAATCCCAATATCTGTAGGTTCTCAACGTATCTAATCATCTTGAGTACATGAGTGCCTATGGGAGTTTCTTCTTGCATTTTGCATTGAAACAAGGCCTTTGATACTTTCTCACGTGCCTTGCTTGTCCATGATATAGTTGTTTCAGATGCTCAACCATACCATAGGCATCCATGTTCTCATGTTGCTTTTGAAGCTCAGAGGTCATGGTGGCAAGCATAAGGCATGACACATCCAATGCGTCATCTTGATACTTATTATAAGAATCCTTATCATCATGAGTGGAAGTAGGGGTGGGTGGTTCAGGAATGGACTGCTCTAGGATATACAGTTTGCGTTCTTGATTGAGGACTATCCTCAAGTTCCTATACCAGTCCAGGAAATTAGCTCCAATGAGCTTGTCCTTATCAAGGATAGATCGCAGAGAGAGTGTGTTTGACATATTTGACAACATGGTGATCTACAATACAGAAGTACAGAAATGTATCATATTTCAATCATTTAATTAGGCCTTTTTAACTAAATGATTCTCCCATTGGTCACAAAATGGGACAAGATCCATATTATATCGCATCTTGAGTTAGCTTTGGCTAATCGCCCAAGACTCGTATAAGCTAGGTAGGTAACTTGTACCAATTACATCTAATGTAACTCTTGTACATATATATGAACAACATTATTTGTTCATTGTGCCCATCGTATGAGATATACTTCTATATTACCACTCATCTTGAGTTAGCTTTGGCTAATCACCCAAGATTTGTATAATGTAGGTAGATGTCCCGTATGAGCTATGCCTCTAAGTTCATCAATCTAATAGAGAGAGCTTAGTTAAGTCAAACCCAAAGTTTAATAGGCAGATATCACAATTATCCTGTCGTACTTTATCGAGGTAAATTGAGTCACTTTGCTTTGGCAAACGCTCTACGATTAAACAAGGTAATAGTAAGTATTAAACTTTAGTAGGCATATAATAAGTGACCTAATTTTTGTGACAACTAACTATGCATGCATCAAATATGTTTGGACCTCGGTGGCCGCTAGAGGGGGGTGAATAGCGCGTTCGTTGTTGATGGAATTTGATCATTCGTGCTTGTGTCTCTACAATTGTCATTAGCATAGCGAAAATAATAATAACAAGAATAAACACGACAATTACAATCACAAGATAAATACGCAAGTGATATAATGTGGTTTGGAACCGAATGGTTCCTACTCCACGGATTGGGCTCGTAAGAGCCCTAGCAATGCTAATCACACACCACTACTCAAATACTCCTTCTCGACAACAAGTTGGAGGCGGAGAAATCTCGTACAAGTATTCTTACAACAATAAGAATGAAATACAAGTAATTACAAATGAAATATAATAAAAGAAGTAAAGAACACTTTACAAAAACTCTTTTGGATGCTTGCTTGTTTGGTTGCTTGAATTGCACTTGGAGACCCCGATTTGCAGCAACAAATCACTCCAAAGACATCCAAGAACCGATGGTGAAAACCTCCTCCTCGAGCTCCCTTTAAAGCTTCTCCTTGGGCTGGATTTTGCCTAGCAGTCGACTGATTGGGACCATCGGTCAACTGCTCCTGTAATTGTTATCTCACAACGGCATGAGTCACGTCAGCTAAGTTCCAACTGATAGACCATCAGTCGACTGATCATGCCCATCAGTCGATTGATGTCTCAATCAATCGAGTGTTCGAAACGATCACTCGACTGGAGAGCTTATCGGCCGTGGGTCAAGCATCGATCGATTGTCATACCTAGCGATAATCGATGGCACAATCACCAATCGATCTTTGGCCGCAATGATCGCTAGGTCATCTTCCTGCAATCAAACCCTAGTTGACTCCCATCAGTTGATTGACCATAATCTCAATCAACTGATACACCTCAAACATGAGGTTTTAACCCAAGTATGGTGCCCCCATACTTGCTAGACCACCCTTAGCCTAGACCTAAGTCTTCTAGTCACCTCCATCAGTCTCACACCTATCGGATCCCTCCAAGTCATCCATGACTTGTTCATCCATATACTAGCCTTCAGGTGCTTCCATCAGCTATTGTCATGCTAATGTGGTCTACACCGCCAAGGTACATTGGGCTTACGCTGCCAAAACTCCGCTTGGACTTTATGCCACCAACCATTGGACTTATGCTGTCAAGACTCCACCCTTGGACTTTATGCCGCCAATATTCCCCTTGGACTTTCCAAATGCGCACCCATGTTAGACTTTCCATGCCAAGACCCATGCTTGGACTTTTCCTTGCCAAGACCCATGCTTGGACTTTCCTTGTCAACCCATGTTGGACTTTCCATGCCAAGACTCAAGCTTGGACTTTTCATGCTAAATACACAAGACTTGGACTTCTCCCATGACAATGGTCAAACCATCATCAAACATCAAAATACTAACCTAGGTCGATTGCACCAACAATCTCCCCAATACATTGTTAGATATCAATGTCAAATATCAAAACACTACTCGAGTCAAACTCGAGTCTGGTTAATCATGACCTGAGCCGATTGCACCAACAATCTCCCCCTTTTTTATGTTTGACAAAAACCAAAAACCTTTGAGTTAGGCCCCTAACTCAAATTCCCTTACCAATTTTCCCAAATTGGTAATTCTAACATTCTCCCATTAATTCTCTCTCTTTTTGACATACATCAAAAGGTTCTCCTCAAGGAGGTCAATGTCTCATATCCCAATGAGATTTTACAATCTCCCCCTTAGTCCAAAACATCTAGGATGCCTATAATCTTCCTAGTGATAAGTCTCATATCACTTAAGAGGGGCAATCCTACAAACTCTCCCAATTTCCAAATCGGGCATCTCAAATTCCCATTTCTCCTCCTCATGAGGAAAAATACATCCATCATCTCATGATGGACACCTCCCCCTAAAAGCTTGCTCCCCCTTGACCATTACACCAACAATGTCCTTGGGAAGTCCCTAAGCCAATAGGAACACTAAACAATCAAAAATAAGGTTCAAAGTTCAACATTTAACTTTCCAACACCTTAAAATTGATACACACCCTAACAACTCTCCTAATCTATATTCAATAGATTTTCACCCTTTCTAATGCTTCCTAAAGCATATCCTAGGGTTAGGAGCAGTTAGGGAACCCTAACATAGCTGAAATCAGGCTAAACAAACCTTGTTTACCCGAAATCAAGCCTGAAAATCGACTCTTATAGTCACTAGTCGACTGCCATCAAGGTCAGTCGACTGATATATACAAAATGTAGATTTCAATTATCAGATTCAAAATTGCAAAAAGCATAAGTAATTAGACATAATTTAAAAAAATGTGAAAATTCATACGTATAATACTTATAACACATACAATGGGTAAAAAATATTTGAAAAATATTTTGCCCATAAAATAGCGAAATTGACACAAAGTTCAAAAGTGAAGAAAAACTTCAATGTTTTAGATCACTTTATATCAACATCATCAATGGTGACTTCTATCAAAAGATAGACTACACCAAGATTTTTCAAAATGATTTTAAAATATTTTTAAAACCTTATATTGGATTATAATCAATGGGCTCAATGCACATGACTTGTACATTAGCTTTCCCCATGATCCACACATGATTTTAGATGAGTTTGAGTTCATCTAGACGCAAAAACTATGCACCTTGAACTTAACTCATATCCTAGCATCTCACATGTATCTAGAGTGTATCAATACACATATATGTCAATGTGATATGAGATGTAGGTTTTGTTCTCCTAAACTAGGGTTTCATGTATTTTTCTAAGACAACACTACTTGATTCCCTTATACATGAGACTTCAAGTCATGCCAATTGTCCTTAACTCAATTTTTATAAATGCATGAATGATTATGGCATTAATGATTATATAAGTAAGCATATGCTCATAATCATGATGTCATAAAATGGAATCTAAGCATACATGACATTTAACCTTAATCTTAAGCATGATCATGACATATTATATAATTAAAAGTAGATATCATGTTATGACATGGTATATGACAAATCATGCATGGCAAGTAGAATATAAGGTATATAATACCTACATTTTAGCATTAATTGCCATTTGTTATTATTAAACCTATTTTTCCATATTATCATTTATTCTCCAAGTGTGCCAAAAACCCAAAATGACACACTATGACTTCTAAACTTAATTTGTGCCAATTTGATTTATTTTTCATAATCTTCAAAATATATTGGCACATCCTAAAATCTTTTAGGATTATAATTCAAACCTATTTTCAAAGTACTCCATTACCTTGGAAATGACTTAAAGTACCACCTTTACCGTGGTTAGGTTAACTACCTATCCATTAAGGTTGGCACACCTAGACCCATCTAGCATGAATCGATCACGCTCCTAGAAACCTAATACATATTGGAGCTCCTTGGATTAACTAGGTATTCACTAGGGATAACTTCCCTAGATACCCTCCTAATAACCCTCCTATGCTTAGAAGCCTTGGTCATTGTGGTCTTAACTAGGTTAAATCTAGGGGTAGCTCCCCTTGTAACCTTCTTAGTGGCCTCCCTAGGTTTCCTTGAAACCCTAGCCACTAGGCATCTACCTTGATCAACCTTAGGGATGACTTCCCTAGTGACCTTGGTTTTCCTAGACCTAGGTTGTGTTCTATAATCAAATGGAACACTATGGTAGGTCTCCTTGGGCTTAGATTTGTGACCCAAACCTCTCTTGCCCTTAGGTGGAACTTGCTTCCTAAAACCTAGGTTTTGACCCTTAGACCTAGATTTTTGATCATTTGACCCTTTAATTTGATCTTGTATATTCCTAAGGGTCTTCTCTATTTTCTCAAGTCTTGACCTCAAAACTTGATTTTCCTTTTCTAATATCTCAATTTTTTATTTTTCATTAACTCTTGAGATATTCTTATTTCTAGGCATATGTCTAGTCCATTTAGGGTTGATGTCTAGGTGATCTTCTATCTTCCTAATGGTCTCCCTAGGAAGGATAGGTCTAGAATTGTTTGATCTAGGTTTGTCCTTAGGTAAAATATTTTTAGGGACATTAGTCCCAAATTTCTCCTTATTTGAAATGTTATATGATTTTGCACCTAGACAATAAACTCTATTTCTACTAACATGTTTTTCATGAGTAATTGCAAGTGAATTAAAAGCATTCTTTTTTATCCTAGAACTAGAAGGTGCATTAAAATATACCTTAGGGTTTGCCTTAGAGGCTTCCCCTACATGTGTAGCTCCTTCTTTGACTTTATTGCTCCCCCTAGGACATTGACTCCTAAAATGCCCCGGTTGTTGGCACTTGAATCAAATGATGTGCTTCTTGCTTTTTCTAGTGGGGGCACCGGCATCCTTGACTTTTTCATTGACTTTTGGTGTCAGAGGACTTTTCTTGACTCTTTTAGGATATTTACTCTTGTAATGTCCTACTTCCCTACACTCAAAGCATATAATATGAATTTTATTCTTGATCAAAATGCTTGAGTTACCTAGGTCAATGGCGGCCGGATTTTGAGCTTATTCATCTTGACCGGATGTTGAAGGCTCTTCTTCTTGCTCCGGCATGGAAGTTGATCTCTCCTCCCCCTCAATCCTAGAGGTTGAGGTTTTTTCCACTTCTACCTCTTCCTTGGATGTTGATGGCCTTTCAACCTCCAATTCTTCCACTTCTTCTTCCTCCTCGGATGTCAAGCACTCTTCGACTTCTGACTCCTCACTTTCTTGTGAGGAAGAACTTTCTTCTTTTTGTGTCGGTTTGGATTTTTCATGAAGCATTGTCAATTTTCTCCATAGATCTTTGGCATCTTGAAATTCACCTATTTTGGACAATAATTCATTAGGAATTAAATCAACTACCATATCGATTACCTTATCATTTATTTTGGATTTTTGTAGTTGATTTTGAGTTCATCTCTTCTTCTTGAGATATCCTCCCTTTGTCACTCTAGGATATTCAAATCCTTCCATCAAAGTGGACCACTCCTCAAGGTCCCTCATCATCAAGAAGTCTTCAATTCTTGCCTTCCATTAGTTGAATCCTTCTTGTCCATAGAAATTGTAAGGCAGCGATGTGTTGATGTCTCATCCTAATTGTTCTTCAAATTCCATCTTTCCCTTTAGCGATCTTGCTCTCGAGTGTTAATCCGTTGAAGAGCTCCTAGCTCTGATACCAATTGTTAGGACCTCGGTGGCCGCTAGAGGGGGTGAATAGCGCTTTCGTTGTTGATGGAATTTGATCATTCGTGCTTGCATCTCTACAATCATCATTAGCACAGTGGAAATAATAATAACAAGAATAAATATGACAATTACAATCACAAGATAAATACGCAAGCGATATAATGTGGTTCGGAACTGAATGGTTCATACTCCATGGATTGGGCTCGTAAGAGCCCTAGAGATGCCAATCACACACCACTACTCAAATAGTCCTTCTGACAATAAGTTGGAGGCGAAGAAACCTCGTACAAGTATTCTTACAACAATAAGAATGAAATACAAGCAATTACAAATGAAATACAACAAAAGAAGTAAAGAAGACTTTACAAAAACTCTTTTGGATGCTTACTTGTTTGGTTGCTTGAATTGCACTTGGAGACCCCGATTTGCAGCAACAAATCGCCCCAAAGACATCTAAGAACTGATGGCGAAAACCTCCTCCTCGAGCTTCCTTTAAAGCTTCTCCTTGGGCTGGATTCCGCCTAGCAGTCAACTGATCGGGACTATCAGTCGACTGCCCCTGTAGCAGTTGTCTCATAATGGCATGAGCCACATCGGATAAGTTCCAACAGATAGACCGTTAGTCGACTGATCATGCCCATCAGTCGACTAATGTCTCAATCAGTCGAGTGTTCAGGCCGATCACTCTACTGGAGAGCTTATTGTGCTCTTGGCCGAAGTATCAGTCGACTGATGGTATAATCAGTCGACTATCCAATGCTAGTAGTCGACTGCTAGGCCATCTTCCGGCAGTCAAACCCTAGTTGACTCCCATCAGTCGATTAACCATAATCTCAATTGACTGATACACCTCAAACATAAGGTTTTAACCCAAGTATGGTGCTCCCATACTTGCTTGACCATCCTTAGCCTAGACCTAAGCCTTCTAGCCACCTCCATTAGCCTCACGCCTATCGGATCCCTCCAAGTCATCCATGACTTGTTCATCCATATGCTAGCCTTCAGGTGCTTCCATCCGCTATTATCATGCTAATGTGGTCTACACCGCAAAGGCACATTGGGCTTACGCTTTCAAAACTCCGCTTGGACTTTACGTCGCCAACCATTGGACTTATGCTGCCAAGACTCCACCCTTGGACTTTACGCTGCCAATATTCCCCTTGGACTTTCCAATTGCCAATCCATGTTGGACTTTCTATGCCAAGACCCATGCTTAGACTTTTCCTTACCAAGACCCATGCTTGGACTTTCCTTGCCAATCCATGTTGGACTTTCCATGCCAAGACTCAAGCTTGGACTTTTCATGTCAAGTACACAAGACTTGGACTTCTCCCATGACAATGGTCAAACATCGTCAAACATTAAAATACTAACCTGGGTCGATTGCACCAACAATCTCCTCAATACATTGTCATACATCAATGTCAGACATCAATGTCAAACATCAAAATACAACTCGAGTCAAACTCGAGTCTGATCAATCGTGACCACGGCCGATTGCACCAACAAAATATACAAGCATCATATGCATCATATATACAAGCATCACATGTATCACATACACACATAGCAAATAATCTTAAACATGATATGGTTATGGCCCGAATCTAAGATCTTCTCAAACCAATGAGAAGAGCGAATGGTTAACCTAGGAATGACATCTTCTCCAAGTGCTTCCTTCGGTCATCCTGTGTTGTCGGGATTCTCCTTGTAACTTCAACCTTCAATGAACTTTTCATTTCTTTATTTTGTAAATTACAAAATAAGAACACTCGAGTTACATTTGAGTCCAAGTCTATTTTACAACCAAAAAAATAGAGATGAAGACATGACACGCAGGTCATATTTATGAATTATAACATGCACACACAACACAACTACAATCACATTGGGTCCTAGGTCATAACCATGCACCATGCACCATATCATTCATAATGATGTAATGTTATAAAATTTATTATGAATACATACACGAATTTTAAGTCACTTCGTCAATAAGGTGCAATGCCACGGCGGTTCTGCTAGCCGGTTAGCGGGTGGGGTTCAAGGGGCAGCGCCCCTTGCAGGGTCAAGGGGCAGCGCCCCGGGAGAAAACTTTATTTTCAACTCCCTCCTTGAATGAGTTGTTGCCCTTGTTCTCAAACACGCCCGTGGTTGGTCCTGTTTTCCAAGTCGTGTTCCCCTTTGTGACAATTTCAAGCTTAAAATTCGTGTACTCATAATACACATGTTTTATATCTCATGTAAAATACGAAAATCTAAATTTATATCATATATAAATCATCATAATGAAATATATGTATTGAAAGTGGCTCTGATACCACTATTAGGATCCGTATAATATCGCATGTGTTCGCGGGCGAAACATTTCGCACAACTACAGCGGAAACAAAAAACATGCCAGATCCCTCCAGAGATTCATACAATACATATAAATCGATTTGATTATCCTACTTTGTCTAGATCTTATCTAGAAGAAGAAGTATACCTTTGTTGCGAAGCCCTTCGCAATCCCACTAGCCAAACGCAATCGGATCTCAATATGGTAAGGCAATCGTATCTCTAAGGTATCCATACGAACCGTATCTTGGAGAAGGAGATAACACCTTTGGTTGTGCTAGCAACAACACTAAGGCTCTCCACTCTAGACTTTGGCCAAGAAGAAGGGAGAAGGAGATATTGGAATCCACACACCAAAATGAAAAATAAAATCCTCATCCAAGCTCACGTTGAGGAGGAGGTAAAATCCCATTTTTCCCATGCATTAAAATCTCATTTCATGCATTGATTCAAATGCATGCACCAATTAAATTCATGCAACATTTAGGAGTCAATTAATCCCATTGCATGCAATCAACTCCATTTCATGCAACGTTGAGGAATACTTTCAAATTCCATTTCATGAAATTAATCCCATAATTCCATTTCGTGTAATTAATCCCATAATTCCATTTCATGCAATTAATCCCATTGCATGCAAAAGGCTTCTCAAATTCCAATTGCATGCAACATTCATGAGTGGAGATAAATTCCATTTTTCATTTGCATGCATGATTAATCATCATTAATCATGCTAACCTTCTTCAATTGGTTTCACTTGAGTCTAACTCAAATTAAACCAATTTGAGTCCAACTCAAATTAAACCAATTTGAGCCAAGCAATGAGTCTAACTCATCCTAGTCCATTCAATTAACTAATGATTCATTTAGTAGAACTAAAATGATCCTATCTCCAAAATAACATGTTCTTTGTGTGTGACCCTATAAGTTTTCGTAACATTGACAATGTCTCTAAACAACTTTAGACACATAAGCAATGAGTGACATCTAACAATGCATCAATACTACCCAAGTTATGAAAATGTCAAGATCCGACAAAATCTTTCTGTGACTACTATTTTTGTAGAACCTTGTCCTTCTATCCTCGATATCTAGATTGATCAATGAGACATAGACCGTGTCATCTTCTTATCAATCTTTGTGTTTTTTGATCCCCAAGTAGACTCACACAAACAAATGAGCTCAATATCTCATATTCACTCATTTGAGCATGGTCATGCATTTCATGGTCCTACTCTATCAAGAGGCCTAAAGATATCACACCCATCATATGGGAGAGATAGATCTCATCTACATCACTCACATTCCTCCGTATAATTTGTTATATACCCAGTGATAACCTTTATAGTCCACCTATTATGGGTGACGTTAGACAATACCAAAATACATAACTCCTTATCTAGGGAATCGTAGTGACTTCGGGTCTAAAGATTATTCATACCAATAGTCACATGAGAAAGTGTATGACACTCATATAACGATTCATGACACTTTCTCATGGCGGGTCAATTCAGTATATATATTCTCCAATATATATACTCATGTGTCAATGTGATATCACATATCCATGACTTGTGAGATCAAGTCATCCATTGATCTACAGGTTAGTCTCAATGTATCAATATATTCCTTTGTCTATTAATACACTACTTGACTAAGAATATTTAAGAATAGTGTTATCTATAGTTTTTCATAATCAATTCTACCAATTGATATACTGTAGATAAGAACCTACTATTCAAGAGCATTATTATATTTATTTGAATGGCACACGTATAAAGTAAATATAATAATCAATCTTTACCTATTATTAATTAAATATGATACATATGATCCCTAATCAATCATCTCATGATTGACACTAAGGGTTGACACTAACAGCTTGGTCTTTCGCAGTCTACATATATAGACCGAGTGCTAAAGAGGCTTAACATGTCAAAATCCAAGAAAAGTTTCCTTCCCATTAGGCATGGGATATACCTTTCGAAATCTATGTGTCCACGCATAGAAGACGAGAAGATTTACATAAGACACATTCCTTATACATCCGCAATAGGATCTATTATGTATGTTATGTTATGTACGAGGCCCAATGTATCTTATGCTCTGAGTGTCACGAGCAGATATCAGTCTGATCTATGAATGGATTATTGGGCGGCTGTTAAGACAATCTTTAAGTACTTAAGAACAACCAAGGATGTGTTCCTAATATATGGAGAGGGTGATATGGTAATATGTGGGTATACGGATGTCAGCTTCCAGACAGACAAGGATGATTCCAAGTCTCAATCTGGTTACGTATTTACCTTGAATGGAGGAGCAATAAGTTGGAAACATTTCAAGCAAGATACTATAGCGGATTTTGCCACTGAGGCAGAATACATTGCAGCTTCGAAAGCAGCAAAGGAAAGCGGTTTGGATCATGAAGTTCATCTCAGAACTTGATGTGGTTTCATAAACGATCCAAACATTTGCTTCACTGCTATCATCTGATCAAAGAGATCATTAGTAGGAAGGAAATATAAATCGAGAATATTCCCACTGAAAGGAACTTAGCGGATCCTTTAATTAAGGTCTTACCTCAAAGTAAGTTTAGGGTCATGTTAGAGCTTATGGTATTGGATACCATGGCGATTGGCATTAGGCCAAGTGGGAGCTTGTTAGTGATATATGAGAGATGTCCTAAGGCAATCGCCTTATGGTTGTACTATTTATTTGATAAATGAAGATTCACTATTTAAGTATACATGTTTTCATGTATTTGATTGGATCTTAAACTCATTTACTGAATGCCCGCAATACGATTCACAGCATGAGAGAATTTGTGATTGGATCACAACTAGTGAGTATCTCTACATGTGTAGTTGTGATGTATTGGAATTATCCCTAATCGATGAATTGATGTATTCATACACCATCAATTCTATTGAGACTAGCACGAGTTATACTCCTTAGTTTATCCAAGCAATTGTTCCTCACTGCCTGGAGACATTGGGATGTTCGGAGTTAATCGTGGATGCTAGTTATGGTAACTAGTTCATTGGAATGACTAGCTGTAAGACTTCATATGGTTCTCTGCATATATGGATATGTCAATGAAGTTCTTGCTGTAGCTTAAGTGCGATGTTCCTTTAACTTGCAGTATTCAAGTCATCTTGGTCATGGAGACTTATGCTTTGACATCTTAAGCAAGCATCTCCGAGGAGATGTGGACCCAGGATGATTGGATATAAGTCGAAATGTCCGAAGGTATTTGAATAGCCTACAGAGAATTCACCACTCCTTCCGAGGAGATGTATATCCTATGGCCTCTCGTCGGATTGTTACTAAAGTCTTTGGCCAAAGCATTACATGTTTAGAGTATGACACTCTTGGATGCATGTGCAGTAACTAGAATCCATATGACAAAGAAGTAATAATTGGGCTAGGTGTGACGTAGTCAGCCTAGTGAGAACTGACATTATAGACCATGTCCTAAACCAAGTGGGTATAAGATGAGTGAAGGGAATGGGGTACGATTCATTGTAGCTGGTGAAGGGTTTCAGAAAAGGTTCTAGGATAAACCGTTGATTTTTTGATTAATTGAGAATCATGATGTACTACTAGGTGCCACTCATAATCATTCTATAATTAATAGTTAATTATAGATGACCAACATAAACCAGGAACCTATTTGGTCACATGCACAACTGGTGTAATCCAAAGGATTTAAAACGAGCTTTAGAATAGGATTCTCAGATTGAGAGAGACTTGGTTTGGTTGGACCAAACAAAGAGCACGTATGAAATTGTTTCAATCGCATTGGAAGCATGGATGGGCCGAGTCTTATGAAGACATGATGGATGAACCAAATCGGTTTGGTTCTAATCCTATGGTGGAAAATAAACCAAAGGGGTTTGATTTGTTTTAAACGAATGAACCGAAATTGGTTCGGTTCGTTTTAACTTAAAATAGACCAACATGGTTTGGTTTATTTTAACTTAAGTTATTGGAACGGGTTAACGGATTTTGGTTATGAACCAATAACCGTTAGGAGAATGTGTTCTCTATAAAAACACGGGTTAAGGGTTTTTTCATGGACGACTTAAGAAGTTTGAACCCTAGCTGCCCACCTCCTCTTCTCTTCCTCTCCTTGTCGCCCAAGGAGTTGCCGCCCAACCTTGGATGCCACCCATTGGAGCTGCTACTTCTCCTCCTTGTCGTCGACCACCCACCAGCCGCCGGCAACTCCTCCGGCCATCCTCTCTTGGCCATCGGCGATCAAGGAGCAGCCAACCATTGATTGGTTGGCCATCTCTTCCACCGCAAACAAGCTGTCCAGTTTTTGGACAACTTGTTGTTCTCCTCGTAGAGAGGTCGTTTGGTCGGCATTTTGCGCTCCGACAGCGACTTACTTGTCGGGGATTGGATCTCCAGCAATCCTCATAGGTGGAGGACCAAGGTTTCGTCAATTGGTTGACGAAAACCGCTTCCGAGAAGCGAGTTCGTGGAGCTCGTTTTTAGATCCGAATTTGATTCGAATTGTGATCATCTCTCAGATCACATCATCTTCGACTTGAAGCTAGTGAATTTTGCGAAGACGAGGCTCATGGCTTTGTGAAGCTATCCCAACGATACTCGACGTGGATACGGATAGAGGCGATTCTAGCAAGGGTCGCTACGGCTGATGTCATTCCCGCTACATGTGTTATGTCAGGTATAATTAGAATAAATTTCCTTTTATTGAAAAATTTTAAATAGCGATTATGTCTACACATGTTGTTTCCTGTATGCGTGTGGTGTGTATATTGTAATAAAATTAGTTTATTACTTATTTTTGCTTCTGCTGTGTGCATGTTTATGAAACGTGTTCGAACACACACTCGCCGCGGTGCCGAGGAAACCCAACAGCTCGCTGTAAAGGGTTACAGCAATGCTAGCTTCCAAATAGACAAGGATGATTATAGATCGCAGTCAGGGTATGTCTTTTGTTTAAATGGTGGTGCTATGAGCTGGAAGAGTTCAAAGCAAGACACAATCGCGGATTCTACAACAGAGGCCGAGTATATTGCTGCTTCGGATGTAGTAAAGGAGGTTGTTTGGATCAGGAAGTTTGTTTCTAAGCTTGGTGTAGTTCCTAGCATCATGAGCCCTATAAAGCTTTATTGTGATAACAACGGGGCTATAGCACAGGCTAAGGAACCTCGTACTAGGTCACTAGGTCTTAGAGATTACAGTGATTGACACTAGTGCTAGTGGGAGATTGTTAGTGTGTCATCCCTTAGTGTCAATCATGAGATGATTGATTAGAGAGCATATGTATCATATTTCATTAATAACAAACAATGTTTGCTTATTATATTATTTTTTATATGTGCTATATGAATAATATAATAGTGTCCTTGAATAGTAGATTCAGGTTTACAGCATATCAATTGGTTGAATTGATAGTAAGATATATATATATATAGTCGAGTATTAATATGCAAGAACAATATTAATGCGTAGAGACTAGCATGTAGGTCAATTGATGACTTAATCTCACAAGTCATGGATATGTGATATCAAGTTGACACATGAGTACATATTAAAGACTATATACTGAATTGACTCGCCATGAGAATATTTCATGAATCGTTATATGAGTGTCATAAACATTCTCATGTGACTATTGGTATGAATAATCCTTAGATATGAAGTCACTACGGTTCCCTACATAATGAGTTGTATACTTTGGCTTTGTCAACCGTCACCTGTAATAGGGTAACTATAAAGGCGATCATTGGGTATGAAATAAGTTATGCGGAGGGATGTGAGTAATGTAGATGTGATCTATCCCTTCCATATATCGGAAGTAATATCTATGACCTCCTTGATAGAGTAGGACTGCTAAAATGCATGGTCATGCTCGAATAAGTCAATATGAGATATTGAGCTTATTTGGTTGAGTAGTCTACTTGGAGATCAAGAAACTCTTGATTGATAAGAGGATGACACAGTCTATGCCTCATTGATCAATCTAGATATCAAAGATAGAATGACTGAGTCATATGCGATAGTAGTCACGGAAAGGTTATGTCGGATCTCGACATTCTCGTCACTTGGGTAGTAATGATGTATTGCTAGATGTCGCCCATTGCTTATGTCTCTAAAAGGGTTTTAGAAACATTGTCAACGTTACGAGAACCTATTGGGTCACACACTTAGGACATGTGAGTTGGAGATGGCTTATGTGATGAACCATTGGGCTATCGAGTTGAGTCTAATGTAGATTGGACTCAATTGGGTTGAGTCTAATGTAGATTAGACTCAATGAGTGGGACTCAAGGTATACCCAATCAATCTGACTTGAGTTATACTCAAGTCAAATTCGGATTGAGTAAGACTCAAGGTATACCCAATGAATCTGACTCGAGTTAGACTCAAGTCAAATTCGGATTGAGTGAGACTCACAATTAAGAAGGGGTTGCATGATCATTAAGATGGAATTAATGGGTTATTAATTCCATGGAAACTAACAGTCAAAACCTTTCATATTCAATGGTTGAATATAAAAGATTTTCGTGGGTTTTTGAATGGTGTGGCTTGATTGTGATCTTCCTCTTCTTCTTCTTCTACCTTCTTGGCCGAACCAACCTTGTGGCTAGCACCACAGTTTGGTTCCACTCCATCTCATGGTTCGTGTGGATACCATAGAGGTGCGGACATAGTGACCGCGCTGAGATCCGAACACAAAGTGTTGATGACGGGATTGCAAAAGGCACATATCGAAAGTAACTACGATTCTCATAGGATAGAATCGATCAAACCAGCATGATGTTTTTGCATGGATCTCTGGAGAGATCCTACTTTTCGCTGCTTAGTGCTTGTAAAATTGTTTCCGAATGCGCATGGATTCCCTACACCTTACACCTCCAGGATCCCTTCGAGTCCACAACTTTTTCATCCTTGCACTTGTCGTCAAGAGTTTTCTTCGGTTTATCATACTTTAGGGTCTTCCTTTGCCAAAATTCACATGGATTTATACCGCCAAGACTACACACTTGAAGTTACACCGCCAAGTCCTCATTCTTAGACTTTTCTTTGCCAAAATTTCACCCTTGGACTTTCATCCCTTGCCAAGACTTCACTTGGACTTTCCTTTTACCTGTCACTTAATATCCATATTAAATTACCAACATTGCCTAACTTAAACTTGATTGTCTAAACATCAAAAGTAATTAATATTTAGAGCGTTCTTACACTAACAAAACTTCTATACTCCGTACCTAATTCAGGCCCAACACTTGGTATAAGGCTACCAAACACAAGTTTTTCTACAGTTGTCATCAGATATGTTCTAATAGAAAATCAAATTGTATCCATCTGTGAGATGTCTCTTCCACCTTACTGTTATACCGTGGAGCTTAAAAAAAAATGGTAGCGGGAGATCAAATGTGTAATTATTCTTGAAAAAAGTTGATGAACGAGCTAAATTGAATTTTATATTATTTAAGTTTGTTTAATAAAATAATTAAGTCAAGTTAAATGGAAGTTAAAATGAATCAACTTACTAAACTAATTGTTTAAGTTTTTTTTTTGAGTTTTAACTCCAACTTCTCTTAATTTAAGATAATTTAATCATTATAAAATTTTTATGTTTATAAATTTATTTGATTGGTTAGTGAGTTTTATATTAAAAAATTATTTATTTATTTCGAAAGCTCATTTTTTTAATTAATACTTGTGATACTACTGGTACATTTTCTATATAGCTACAGATAGAAGGGTTAGCATGTAACCCATGATCCGGTCCAAAATATTCGGCTCAGCAAAGGTAGAAAAGGAAGAATGGTTCGGGTGCGAATATCCGAAGCAATTGGCACGGGAGAGTTAGCAGAAGCGATTGGCACGGGAGAGTTAGCAGAAGCAATTGGCACGGGAGAGTTAGCAGAAGCAATTGGTACGGGAGAGTTAGCAGAAGCGATTGGCACGGGAGAGTTAGCAGAAGCAATTAGCACGGCAAAGAAGAAACGGCAGGCACTTCGCTAAGGGCGGAACAGGAATTGGTTCAGCTAGATAATTCCAGAAGCAGATGGGAGGGATGAAGGGGCGACTCAATCTGATCGATCTGAAGGTAGTTTGGCATGGGAAAAAGAGGAATTGGTTCGGGTTGATGAAGAACCCTAGGGCTAGGTCACCCGTGGGCCATAGACCTAAACTAGCTTCACCTAAAGCGGATGGTTGAAGGAGACAGTCTAACCTAGTTACCTGAAAAGTAGAGGAAGAGGCATTATGCAACGGATTAGGAGGCCCCCACACAATATTCCGAGGAGCCTTCGTTCCTCATATCTGTAACAGAATTATTCTCCAAGTGGGGGTGGTGGCCACGTGTACGATGGAGACAGCCCACGACGTTACGATGGAGGAAAAAAGGAAGATAAAAGGCAGGAAGCAAGGAGGAGAGGGGGGATCCGCAAGAATTCTAACCCAGCAAGAGAGAAGAAGACGCAAGAGGAGAGGGAGAGCGACAACCACCTCGCCGGAGCAGAAGGACAGGGATCTGTTGTTGTTACATCTCTTGTACTTTTTCTCGACTGGTGATATCACTGTAAGAGGTTTTTTTTTCCTCCACCTTCGGAAACTTCTTTTTCGTAAAGGAGGACCTTCATAGTGAAAGTGTTGAGGCACTGCATCCGGTGAGAAAGCTCACCTCCGTGGAATAGGAATCCTCATTCCGAACCACGTTACATCTTGTGTCTGAGTTTCGATTGCTGGTATCGGTTTTTGCATTTCATCTACTTCACCTTCTTATTCTTTACTGATTGCAGCCTGCGAGAACCCTCTGAGATCTCCCTCTGTGCTTCACTACATTAGAAAGGAGTGAACAGATTTTCCTCATCGCATCAGTTGGCACCGTCTGTGGGAACATTGAGTTGGACGTCGAGATGCAACCTGTAAAGATACAACAACCCGCTACCTCTACAGCAGAGGAGCGCCCCATCATCCTTCTACCATCACAGCTGAAGGCCCTGATGGATGACGCTATTACAGAAGCCCTCGCTAGGGAAAGGAGAAGTACCGGATATCTGCATCCACATTCTGGTGAACCTTCTTCCTAAGGCCCGCCCCCAGAGATGCCTCCCCCATCTCGTACAGCCGTCAATGTGGAAATATTGCCTGGAGGAGGACTTGGGGGAAGAACACCTCAGAACACTATGCCCTTCGCCCAAACGCGCAGGGAAGAACAAGGCAAAAGTCAATCAACCAGACCTTCGGAAGTATACGAGCCCAGTCCCTTTACAATGGACATTCTCTCTTAAGTCCCTCCGTCCTACTTTCAGAATCCTCAGATCGATAAGTATGATGGTTCGACGGATCCCAAAGAGCACATATCTCAATTTGACGGAGCGGCCTCGCTCCATTGTTATACTGATGCTCTCAAATGCCGAGTCTTCCGGACCACTTTAACTGGCTCGGCACAAAAGTGGTTTAATACTTTGCCCCCAGGATCCATCACTTGTTTCGCTGATTTCCGGGGAATGTTCAGTCGGGAGTTTGTCAGCTGCAAGGCGTATAAACATGATGCCTTTATGTTAATGCATATCACCCAGGGATCCTCAGAATCCCTTAGGGGGTATCTCCACCGATTCACTTCTGCAGCTAGGGGAATCCCCTCAGCCAGATCCGAATCTTTCAGAGGTGCTATTCAGCATGGGCTGAAGGAGGGCCCCTTCCTCAGTTCCTTGTTAAGACAACCTGCGGACAGCTATGAGGTGCTGCTAAGCCATGCGGAGCAATTTATTCGCGAAGAAGAAGGATTAAAGGTACGAAGAGCTGAGCAATGGATCGCCAGATCCCAAAAAGAGCTCATCCCGCCGCTCTCAGCGCCCCCTCGGCGAGTATCGAGCGACCCGACAGGAGGCTCCGAGGACTCGTCCAATGTTGCAGGGTGTTTGCCCCGTACCGCCATTACAAATCATAGCCGCTGAAGTGCTTCCTCCTGTGAGGACTTGGAAGGAACGGGAGATGGAATTCTATGACCAACAGGGTCTGCTGCAACGACCCTTAGGATACAGGGGGATCCCACGTAACCCCCCCCCCCCGCCCCCTTCTTCTGCCAATATCATACGGAATATAGTCACACTAGTGGCCGATGTTTCAAGCTACAAGAAGAATTAGATCGCCTCCACACAGTATATCTGCAAGTGCGGTTCCAGGCAGGAGGACCAGCACGGCGAGGCCCCCGACCCAATATAACCCGGCCAGGGCCATATAATCAACAACCTTAAGTCACTTTCCCCCAAACGTCATCCCAGGAGGTTATCTCCCAAGGAGGCCCATCAGGTGAGGGCCCTTCATCCAATCTAGATAACGCTCCCACAAGGGGAGTTATTCATGTTATAGCTGGAGGACCTACCGACGGGGACTCTAACCGGGCACGGAAGTCGTATGCCCATCTCATGGAGAGTTTGGCCATCGTCACCGATCAAACTATTCAAGTTGCACCGCCTGTTTCATTTGGGCCAGAGGATCTACAAGGTGTCCTGCTGCCCCACACGGACGCCTTGGTTATTCGTATATCTTTGGCCAATTATGAAGTGGCCAGGGTGTTGGTCGATTCAGGAAGCTCCGTCAATATCCTTTTCCAGGAAGCTTTCGGACAGATGCAGCTGGGAAATGCCCAGCTAGAAGATGTGGCCACCCCCCTCTTTGGATTCGCAGGGCATGTGGTCCACCCTACAGGGCAGATTTCATTGCCTCTGACTCTGGGTGTAAAGCCCAGCCAAAAAACCAGTATAATCCCTTTCCTCATCGTGGACGCTCCGTCCACTTATAATGCTATTCTTGGGCATCCTTTCCTTACCCTTTTTCAGGCGGTGGCTTCCCCGTATCACCAAAAGTTGAAATTTCCGGTGGGACAATTGGTGGGAGAAGTTCGTGGAGAACAAAAGGCCTCCAGGAGCTGCTACGTACAAATGGTTCGGGATGATCAAAAGAAAGCCCGAACCGATGACCTCAAAGGCAAAGCTATCATCATTTCGGATGTCTGCGTCCTGGAGGAATCCCCACCCAAGGCTGACAAAGTAGAGGAAGGAGAACTGGTGGAAATTGCCCCAGGAAAGGCCACACGGATAGCACAACAGCTGGAAACCAAGGAAGAGCTGGTGGCTTGCCTGAGGGAGAATGAAGACATCTTTGCGAGAAATGTGCATGATCTCACAGGGATCAACCCTCAAGTGGCTGAACACCATCTCAATATCACTAAAGGAGCCCGACCCGTCCAACAGAAGAGGCGACATTTTGGACCGAAAAAGGATAAGGTCATAGCCGAAGAAGTGGAAAAACTGCTAAAAGCGGGTCATGTAAAGGAAATCCAGTTTCCCGAGTGGGTTTCCAATGTAGTCTTGGTCCCCAAGCGATGGAGAATGTGTATCGATTTTCGTGATTTAAATAAAGCGTGCCTAAAGGCGCTACCCCTTGCCTCGTATTGATCAGTTGGTAGATTCTACTGTGGGATATGAAGTGGTGTCCCTAATGGACGCATATCAAGGATATCACCAAATACCTTTGGCCAAAGAAGATCAAAAGAGGGTTAGCTTTGTGACTACAGGAGGATTATACGCTTATGTGGTAATGTCGTTCGGATTAAAGAAAGCAGGGGCAACCTATCAGCACCTTATGGACAAAATCTTTGCAGAACAGAAAGGGAAAAATGTGGAAGTCTACGTGGATGACATATTAGTCAAATTGAAGACCACTCGGGATTTAGTCAAGGATTTAAATGAAACCTTCGCTACATTGAGACAGTTTAATATGAAGCTAAACCCTAACAAATGCCTATTCGGGATAAAAAGCGACAAGTTCTTGGGGTACATCGTGACTGAAAAGGGGTTACAAGCCAACCCTGAGAAGGTGCAGGCACTATGCAACATGAAATCACCCGCTAATCTGCGGGAAGCCCAGAAGTTGGTGGGCAGGATTGTTTCTTTATCCCGATTCATAGCCAGATCGGCGGACAAAGGGCTGCCTTTCTTCAAGATCCTGCGCAAGGCTACTAAATTTTAGTGGGATGATCAATGCGAACAGGCTTTCCAAGAATTGAAGAAATATTTGGCCGGACTCCCACTGCTAGCCAAACCAAAAGCTGGAGAACCACTATGGATGTATCTGGCTGTCTCAGAGGGAGCTATTAGCTCAGTCTTATTGAAACAAGAAGGCTCTCACCAGCAACCTATTTATTATACCAGCCATATTTTGAAGGGGGCGGAATTCCGTTATACGGATCTAGAGAAGCTCACATATATCCTAGTGTTAACCGCCCACAAATTGAGGTCGTACTTTTTGGCTCATCCTATCACCGTTCTAACTCACAGCGAATTGGGCAAGGTCGTCACTAAGCCCAATTTCTCCGGAAGATTGGCCAAATGGGTGGTAGAACTAAGCGAGTATGATATTCACTACCAACCCCGAACAGTTATCAAGGCCCAAGCGCTCGCTGATTTTCTAGCAGAGGTACCTTGCGGCTCGAAAGATGGTTCGGTAGCAAAAGATGAGGGGTCAGATGCATGGAATATATTCGTAGACGGTTCTTCAGGATCTACAAGCAATGGCATCGGGGTTCTCTTAATTTCCCCTGATAGTGAAGAAACTCGCCTAGTCGTTCGCCTGGGATATCGGGCATGTAATAATGAAGCGGAATATGAAGTCATCCTAGCGGGATTGCAGGCTGCTAAAGCGGTAGGGGCTTCTTCGATTGTAATCCATTCGGATTCCCAGTTGGTAATATCACAACTTCAAGGTTCTTTCGCGGTTCGGGAGGAAAGGCTACATAAGTACTTGAAGGCTTTCGAAAAAGAAAAAGCTCAATTTCGTCAAGTCCTCTTAAAGCAAATCTCACGGGAGAATAACGGGAAGGCAGAAGAATTGGCTCGGATGGCTAGTGCTATGGAAGGAGTGAAGTCCCTGGAAAGGATCCATGTGGAAATCTATACTTTCTTAGCAATATGCAACATGGAGGAAGATGCACCCGAATCAAGCCTAATTCCTGATTGGAGGACTGACATCATAGCTTATTTACAGCACGGGAAGGTCCCTAAGGGAAAAGCAGCGGCATCCATTTTAATGAGCCGAGCAAAACGGTTTACCCTTATAAATGGAGACTTATACAAAACTTCTTTCGGACGACCCTTATTGAAATGCTTGGGAAGTGAGGATGCGGAATGGGTACTCCGAGAGATTCATGAAGGTTGCTGCAGCAATCATTTAGGAGGAAGAGATTTAGCAAGGAAGGCCTTATTAGCTGGATCTTTTTGGCCCACTCTCTAGCAA
The DNA here is from genome assembly GCA_025175895.1 of Wurfbainia villosa. NCBI lineage: Eukaryota > Viridiplantae > Streptophyta > Magnoliopsida > Zingiberales > Zingiberaceae > Wurfbainia > Wurfbainia villosa. The sequence goes on along the minus strand of CM046001.1, from coordinate 54,168,424 downwards.
GATGCTACTCGTATAGTGCAAGCCTGCACCGCTTGTTAGAAGCATAGCAACCGTTCTGAATGGCCGACTAAGTTAATGAAAGTCATGGTCTCTTCATGTCCTTTTGATCAATGGGGAATGGATATAGTGGGTCCGATGCCAGTGGCACCTTTACAAAAGAAGTTTTTGTTGGTGGCCGTAGATTATTTTTCCAAATGGGTAGAGGCAGAGCCCCTAGCCAAAATTACTGAGAATGCTGTGATACAGTTCTTATGGAGAAATATTGTTTGTCGATACGGTATTCCTCGGAAAATAGTCAGTGACAATGGACGACAGTTCCAAGGGAAAAAGATCTAAGAGTGGTGTCAAAGTCTCAACATCAAGCAGGCTTTCACTTCAGTAGCTCACCCTCAGGCTAAAGGACAAGTGGAAGTGACTAACAGAATTCTCATCCAAGGATTAAAGACCAAATTGGGGGCTCAGAGGGGAAACTGGGTAGAAGAATTACCAGGAGTCCTGTGGGCCTACCGAACAATACCCAAAACAGCAACAGGGGAAACTCCCTTCAGTTTAGTGTACGGGACGGAAGCTGTTATTCCGGTCGAAGTTCTATTAAGTAGCGCTCGAATAAAGGCATATGAACCAAATCAGAACCAACTTATCCGAAGCGTTGAATTGGATTTGGTGGAGGAAAAGCGGGAGATGGCACGGAGGCGGGCTGAATTTTACAAGCAAAGAGTGCAGCGAGCCTTTAATAAGAAAGTGATGCCTCAAAGATTCCAAGAAGGGGATTGGGTTTTGCATAAAATTAATCCCGCTGGAGACCCAGGGAAGCTAGCTCCAAATTGGGAAGGACCCTATGAAGTAACGCGCCGCGTAGCGGGGTCCGCATATTATCTGAAAGATGACCAAGGCAAAGAACTTCCATGACCTTGGAATGCCATTCATTTAAAGCTTTTTCACACTGTATGAAAAGTCAGGAATAGAAGAAGAGGAATTATGAGACTCTGAAGGGATGTACTTACTGACTTGATTGCATTAATTAGACGCAAAGTGCCCTTCAAATTTCATTAATAAGTCATTTGCCAGTGCAATACGGTACTGGTGATAAATCTTGAAAAAGAGAAAGAAAATGGAAAGTAAACTCCCGTTTCAAAACAAAATATTGAATTACAGCTTAAATCGGTCGGGAGGATAACGTCGAAAGTCAACCTCCCAATTTAAAGAGAAGGAAGGATAAGTTGGAGGAGGTAATCCTTGGTCAGCATATTGCCGAACCGCTTCATTAAATCCATCCTGATAAGTGGCACGCAATAAAATGATGAGTCCCTCCTGGCGGTTCGGACGGTCAGGGCTTCGATCCCGATGCAGCCTTTGGCATTTTTCTTGTTGTTCTTGAAGCTTTCGGCGTATGTCAACATAACGTCGCAACACCTCCATAATAGCATCGGCTAGGATGGAAACATCGTCGGCTCGGGAATTTTGGTCCTGTTGTACGAGGTGTGTCATCTCCACCATATTTTGATGCATTGAAGCTAAAATTCCCTCCACTGCTTCAGAATAAGATTTGGTTCGGGCAAGTTCAGTGCTCAGCCTTTGGAGGGAAGTCTCTTGCCTGCGTAGACGGGCGTGAGCATGCGCCCTGGAATTTATGAGGGATGAGTTTTCTTGTACCTCCTTGCATAAGCGGGTGCGGAGGTCTCCTATTTTATCCTGCGCTTGCCGGTGTTGAACCTGAAGATGAGCAATGGTGTCAGAGTCCTGTTGCTTCCCCTAGAGGAGCTCTGTTACCTGCCCTTGAAGACGTATTACTTCTCGAGCAGAGGAAGACCCCTCATCAAGAGGAGCCGGTTGGACTTCCCGCTGGGGAACGGGTGGCTCCACACCCACTCGCTGTTGTTCCTGTAATGCTGCAATGATATCAGCATCCTTTTGAATGTGTTGGCGAGCCTCGGCTAATTGCTCCTGGCATAGGTGCAGTTGTTGCAACAGGAGCCGTTCCTGATTCTGAGTCTTCGCCAAATCTTCCCTTTGTTGCCGCTCCCATTCCAGAGCTTGAGCTCGATATTGATGAAGGGAGCGATCCAACTCTTGATGGTTGGTCAGGTCCTGCATGCCAGTAGTAGAAAAGAAATTGGTTAATAAGACAAAGATAAGGAGGCTAATTGAGAAAACATACCAAATCCAGAGCATGGTGTAGGCCTTCCATGCGAGGAACCACTTCCTCTAAGTTTAGGATCCGAAGACTCCTGGGAGAAAGGGAAGAAGATGGGACGGATGATACTGAGGTGGGAAGTTCACTTATAATGGGGAGAGTGGGGGTGATATCTGTGGGAGGAGGAGGGCTTTTCAGGCGGTGAGTGGAGGGGGAAGTTTGCGGTAAAGGGATATCAACCGCCATGGGTTCGGAGGAGGAATGGTATTCAGGGGAAAGAGAAGACAGGGGTGAGCCAGTCTCTGTCATCGGCTGACATTGAAGTACATCCTCCCCAGGTTCATCCTCAAGTTGCAAGGAAGGATAAGGCGACTTCCGAATCTTGGTGGCAGAAGGAGAAGAGGTAGAAGAGCTAGGGTTTGTAAATGTCGGAGGAAGTGAGGAAGGACTAATTACCTCGGTTTCCTCCGGGGCAGAGATAACAAGGGTTGCAGGAGGAGGAGAGGGAGAAAGACGAGATGAAGCAGGCGTGGTGGTGATCGGGGAAGGTGAAGAGGAAGACGGAGCTGACGACTGACCAACACCCTTCTTGCGATGAGGATAACGGCCCGCTATCTCCTGGAAGAAGGTAAAATGCATTTTGGGGGTCTGAGGATAAGGGAAAAGGGTTGAAAAAAAGGATTGAAGCAAAGGAGCGTGGCGGCGGAGGAGAGAACAGGCGAAGAAAAGGGAGATGAAAAGGCGAAGGGATGAAGATAGCAAGAGAGACGAAGACAAAGGATCCCCTATAAAAGGAAGGAAGAATGGGCCTGTAACCATTATTGGGCCCCTCGTCTGTGATGAAGGAGGCCCTAAGTGAAAGGGAAAGAAGGGTTTATTTTTCTAAAGGGCTTATTATGTACTAAAGCCCTCATTTGCCTGGGAAGGGGCGGATATAGGCGTTCCCCTTTCAGAAGGAAAGCCAAAAGAGGAATGATGATCTTTGAGCTATCTATACTCAAATTTTTATCCCCGCGAAGCGGAAGAAATCCCCGTGTGGTGGCGAAACGGAAGAACCGAGATTCCTCGATTATATTGTTAGTTATAGCCCTAAGAACCAATCATGTGATGGTTGAATAGGGAACATTTTGTATCATATTCTATAAAGGCAAAGGATTGGTTATTATATTTAAGTCTTGCTTGTGCCAGCTAAATTAAATATAGTAATGCCCTAGAAAAGTAGGTTCTTATCTACAGCACATCAATTGGCAGAATTGATTATGAGAGGTTGTAGAGAACACTTTCTAAATGTTCCTAGTCAAGTATTAATATGCAAGGGCAATATTAATACATAAAGACTAGCATGTAGGTCAATTGATGACTTGATCTCACAAGTCATGGATATATGATATCAAGTTGACACATGGGTATATATTAGAGAATATATACTGAACTGACCCGCCATGAGAAAGTTTCATGGATCGTTATATGAGTGTCATAAACTTTCTCATGTGACTATTGGTATGAATAGTCCTCGACACAAGTCACTACGGTTCCCTACATAAGGAGTTATGTACTTTGGTATCGTCAAACGTCACCCGCAACAGGTGGACCATAAAGGCGACATCGGGTATATAACAAATTAATCGGACGGATGTGAGTGAGGTAGATGGGATCTATCCCTCTCATATGAAGAGAGTGATATCGGTGGGCCCCTTGATTGAGTAGAACTACTAAAACGCATGGCCATGCTCGAATGAGTCAATATGAGATATTGAGCTCATTTGTTTGAGTTAGTTTACTCAGGGATCAAGAAACACATAGATTGATCGATGATGACACGGTCTATGCCTCATTGATCAATCTGATATCAAGGATAGAAGGACACGGTCATATACATATAGTAGTCATGGAAAGGTTAGTCGGATCTTGACTTATCTCGTAACTTGGGTAGCAATGATGTATTGCTAGATGCCGCTCATTGCTTGTGTATCTAAAAGAGTTTAGATCCACTGCCAACGTTATGAGAGCCTATAGGGTCACACACAAAGAGCATGATAATTAGAGGAATTAGAGTATTCTAGTTTGACTAGAATAATTTGGGAATAAGCTTAAGTACAAAATGGTTTTTGGACTTTAAGCTTAATGAGAATTTTAGCTAATTGATTTAATGAGATTAATTCAATATGTTACCTTATTGATTTAATAAGATTAATTCAATATGATAACATAAGCTTAATTGAATTAATAAGATTAATTCAATATGATTGAATTAATAAGATTAATTCAACATGATAACATAAGCTTAATTGAATTAATAAGATTAATTCAACATGCATGAATGCCACATAAGAATGCCACATAAGCATGCCACCTAAGCATCCACCTAAGCTAGATAAGGTGGAAGGAAACAAAATGGTTTTGTCTCCTTAAGTGGCCGGCCAAACTTGTGTCCCAATGCAATGGATTGCATTGAATGTGTGGAGGTGAAAGGGTTTTTCCAACCCTATAAAAGACCCCATGAAGTGGCCGGCCAAAGCAAGTGTTGTTGTGGTTGTGAGAGAGCTTGGTGGAAGCTTTGGTTGTGTGGGTTTGTGAGTGTAGGCTAGCAAGAAGAGGAGTCTTCTTCTTCCTTTCTCCTTTTCCCTCTCTTCCTCTCCTTTAGGGACTTCTCTAGCAAGAAGTAAAGGAGAGCTCCTCTAGTTTTTCTTTTGTGAGACAAGAGCTTGCTCGTGTGGATACATATAGAGGCACGGACACTTGAACGTGCTAAAGATCCAACAAACAAAAGGAAGAAGCGGGATTAACAAGGGCACGCAACAAAGGTAATCCTCTCCTATAAGATAGGTTTGGTTTAGAGAAATTTATTTTATACGAGTTTGCTTTCGCATGGATCACTTGGAAGGGATCCTAATTTTTCCGTTGCGCATATGTCATTTGGCATAAAGAATTCACTATATATTATATATATAAATTTTTATCCCCGCGAAGCGGAAGATATCCCGGTGTGGTGGCGGAACGAAAGAATCAAAATTCCTCAGTTATATATTATATATATAAATTTTTATCCCCGCGAAGCGGAAGATATCCCCGTGTGGTGGCGGAACGGAAGAATCAAAATTCCTCAGTTATATATTATATATATAAATTTTTATCCCCGCGAAGTGGAAGATATCCCCGTGTGGTGGAGGAACGGAAGAACCGAAATTCCTCAGTTATATATTATATATATAAATTTTTATCCCCGCGAAGCGGAAGAAATCCCCGTGTGGTGGCGGAACGGAAGAACCGAGATTCCTCGGTTATATATTATATATATAAATTTTTATCCCCGCGAAGCGGAAGATATCCCCATGTGGTGGCGGAACGGAAGAACCAAAATTTATTCGGTTGTACTTAAATTTTTATCCCCGCGAGGTGGAAGAAATCCCCATGTGGTGGCGGAACGGAAGAACCGAGATTCCTCGGTTATATATTATATATATGAATTTTTATCCTTTAAGATATCCCCGTGTGGTGGCGGAACGGAAGAACCAAAATTTATTCGGTTGTACTTAAATTTTTATCCCCGCAAGGCGGAAGAAATTCCCGTGTGGTGGCGGAACGGAAAAACCGAGATTCCTCGGTTATATATTATATATATGAATTTTTATCCCCGTGAAGCGGAAGATATCTCCGTGTGGTGGCGGAACGGAAGAACCGAAATTTATTCGGTTGTACTTAAATTTTTATCCCCGCAAGGCGGAAGAAATCCCCGTGTGGTGGCGGAACGGAAGAACCGAGATTCCTCGGTTATATATTATATATATGAATTTTTATCCTCGCGGAGCGGAAGATATCCCCGTGTGGTGGCGGAACGGAAGAACCGAGATTTATTCAGTTGTACTTAAATTTTTATCCCCGCGAAGCCGAAGATATCCCCGTGTGGTGGCGGAACGAAAGAATCAAAATTCCTCAGTTATATATTATATATATAAATTTTTATCCCCGCGAAGCGGAAGATATCCCCGTGTGGTGGCGGAACGGAAGAATCAAAATTCCTCAGTTATATATTATATATATAAATTTTTATCCCCGCGAAGTGGAAGATATCCCCGTGTGGTGGAGGAACGGAAGAACCAAAATTCCTCAGTTATATATTATATATATAAATTTTTATCCCCGCGAAGCGGAAGAAATCCCCGTGTGGTGGCGGAACGGAAGAACCGAGATTCCTCAGTTATATATTATATATATAAATTTTTATCCCCGCGAAGCGGAAGATATCCTCGTGTGGTGGCAGAACGGAAGAACCGAAATTTATTCGGTTGTACTTAAATTTTTATCCCCGCGAGGTGGAAGAAATCTCCGTGTGGTGGCGGAACGGAAGAACCGAGATTCCTCGGTTATATATTATATATATGAATTTTTATCCCCGCGAAGCGGAAGATATCCCCGTGTGGTGGCGGAACGGAAGAACCAAAATTTATTCGGTTGTACTTAAATTTTTATCCCCGCGAGGCGGAAGAAATTCCCGTGTGGTGGCGGAACGGAAGAACCGAGATTCCTCGATTATATATTATATATATGAATTTTTATCCCCGCGAAGCGGAAGATATCTCTGTGTGGTGGCAGAACGGAAGAACCGAAATTTATTCGGTTGTACTTAAATTTTTATCCCCGCAAGGCGGAAGAAATCCCCGTGTGGTGGCGGAACGGAAGAACCGAGATTCCTCGGTTATATATTATATATATGAATTTTTATCCTCGCGGAGCGGAAGATATCCCCGTGTGGTGGCGGAACGGAAGAACCGAGATTTATTCGGTTGTACTTAAATTTTTATCCCCGCGAAGCGGAAGATATCCCCGTGTGGTGGCGGAACGGAAGAACCGAGATTCCTTGGTTATATATTATATATATATAAATTTTTATCCCCGCGAAGCGGAAGATATCTCCGTGTGGTGGCGGAACGGAAGAACCGGAATTTATTCGGTTGTACTTAAATTTTTATCCCCGCGAAGCGGAAGATATCCCCGTGTGGTGGCGGAACGGAAGAACCGGAATTTATTCGGTTGTACTTAAATTTTTATCCCCACGAAGCGGAAGATATCCCCGTATGGTGGCGGAACGGAAGAACCGAAATTTATTCGGTTATACTTAAATTTTTATCCCCGCGAAGCGGAAGAAATCCCCGTGTGGTGACGGAATGGAAGAATTGAGGTCTCCTCAGTTATATATCATTTTTGTCCCCGTAAAGCGGGAGAAGTTGAAGTCCTTATTTGACTTTATATTGTTTTATTCCTGTAAAATAGAAGAGTTGGTTCATTTAATGGTTTTGCATTCCCGGTAGGGTGAAAAGGCAGAAGAACCGAGATATGCCTCAACTATATGTCAGTACGAAAAGAAGTAAAGCACGGCACAACTCAAAAGATACTGGAAGAAGAAGATAAACAGGGAAAGTTCACTGATGCGGAAAAATTACATATTTTGAGTCATTTACAAGGGGAAAATAACAAAAGAAACCCTTATACACCTAGGGTATTACAGTTCCTTGTTGGGGGGAACGGATGGAGCTCCCTTGTGCAGTCGAGGTTGGCACAGTAATTGCCGACTAGAAGATCAAGCAGAAGATTTGCTTGGCCAACTCTTTGGGACCCGACTTGTCGACGCAGAGAGCTAAGCATCGGGCGGAAGCTTCCTTCAACCTTTGTTGTAAATCCTTCACTTGTTCCTCCGCACTAGCTATGTAGCGGCGATTGTTTATCCGTTTCACAGAGAGGAATCATACTCCGCTCGTATATTCTGTCCATGGAAAATGAAAGGAAAAGGAAAAGATGGAAGCTATCTGGTGAGGGTCGGGAGTCTTTATAGCGATAAAGGAGAAGAGCGCATTTATTGGAAGAATAAATAGGGACAGTAAATGCCAATAAAGAAGAGGAAGCGTAGGGGCAGTAGGTGGAAGGTCGACGGAACTATAACTGTAATTAAGAGGGTCCGAATCTCCGGGCGATGATAGTAGAAGGTATGTTCGGACCAGATTACAGTCCTTCTGAAGACAGAAACCTAACTTCTACGAGAAAAAGACAAAAGCAAACATCAAGTTCCCTCCCTCATTTTTATTGATATATTTGAAATGATTACATTAACTTGATCTATAAAGATTTTCTCTGATTACTCCTAACAGACGAAGCGGGAGAGGTCTCTTTGGGGGGAGAAGGCGCCAAGATGACCTTGAAGCGCTCGCCTTGAGACGGAGGAATGGCTGATGGACCTTCATCAAACGGAGAAGGATGAGCTTCCGCCGAGGGGACTGGATGAAAGCCAGCGCTGGTGGAAGTGGGGGAAGTTCGGCAACGGCACGGGGGTCTCCCACTGTATACTCCCATGTAAAGGGAGGATTCCACACTCTATTGCGGAAGGAAGGGAAGGGAGCACGAAAGGACCTCCCTGTAGGAGGGGTTGGAGTTGGAGTGTGAGGCGGAAAAGGAAGAGGACGAAAAGCTGAAGTGGCAGTTGAGCAGGTCTCCGAATCTTCAATGTCTTCAGAAACCCAGTCCTACAGCTCGAAAGATTCTAAAATTTCAATGGGGTGCCCCGCTGAAGCCATGATAGTGAGATAGAAGGACGAAGACATGGAGGGCGAGGATTTATAATGGAAGGAAAGCGGCAACAAAAGTTCTTGGGAAGGGGAAGAAGACAAAGAGACTGATATCATTTCCGAAGCGGTAAGAGGAATAGGGAAAATCAACAGGCAAGAGTCATTTAAAGCAAATCCCCGAACCAAAATCAGGACGGATATGAATAATATCAGGCAAGACCCTTCAAGCGAATCCCCGACCCAAAATCGGATCGGATAGGAATAATGTCATTCAAGACCTCCCCAAATAAGTTCCCGAACCAACAAGGTGATTGCGCCATACGATACGGAAAAAGAGATAATAGTATAGAAAGAGAGCAGTTTAAAATCAGTTCAAAATGCCCGACCCCTCAAGGAGCATAACAAGATGATGATAATTAGTTATATTGATGAATTTATTGTTCAGAAGCAAACGAGAAGCTATTGACAAAATTACTAAAAAAGAGAATAATGGAAATTACAACTCAAAGAGTTCTGGAGGACACTTAGCCAGCGCATCCACAGGATTCAAATAGCTAGTGTCCGTGCCAGGAGGTGGGTATCCTTGTTCGGCATTTTAAGCCGAGGACCCCTCAAAACCTAGTATGAATAAATCCACTCCCTTCTTGACATAGCGTCCTTTAAGATCGACCTCTTGCTCCTTCAGCTGGTCTTGACATTGGGCCACCTGAGCTTGACTTTGCGCCAGTTTAGCCGCCAAGGCATCTCTTTCGGTGGCCGCCTGTATAGCTTGTTGTCCTAGAGTTGAAAGAGCTTCAGAGTACTCTTTGTGAAGAGTGGATTGTTGCCGAGCCACCGGCGATAAGGCTTGAGGAAGAACCGCCACTATAGAGGAAAGCTCCTAACACTTCTTGATTTCTGGTAGCTTCCTGTGCTTGAGCCTAATTTAAGCCGGTGGCATTCTTGCTGAAGCTGTATAATTATAGTTGAGGAATCAGCCGCTTTGATCATGGCGTCCCCAAGATATCCTTTATATTCCTTCAGGTCACGGGTCAGGACGTCTACCTGTTGCAGTTCACTAGATAGTAAGAAGAGGCGTTGTTCAAGTTCTTCATTTTTTCGTTGCAACTCCTCCTTCTCGCTTTGGACCAAGGCCAGTTGCATCATTGCATCTTCACACTGGCCCCTTAGGTCCGCCTCCTTCTCCTCTTGCTCATTTAACCGCTGAACGATCTCTTTTTGTTGCACTATGGCAGCAAAGTGGCGGGTCTCCACGCTGGATTAGAACTGAGCCAGCTGGACTACCATTTTGTGGTGTTGGGCTGAGGCCTGGAAGAAGGAAATCAATGTCAGTATATGCCAAATGTATATTACAGATTAGAAAGAAATAGTAAATATCTCCGCCAACAGCTTGCCCGCTTGCTCGCAGGGGCCTTGTATGCCCGACTGATTGAAAAATTTCACCTCCGAGGGATGCCGAATTTTCAGCAAAGATTCCAACGTGGCCCTCGGAGGAATGGGAAGGGAAGGATCCTCCCCTTCAGAGGAAAGTGGGGGTCTGATACGCCGAAGGGAAATAGGAGTAGCTCTTGAGTCAGAAGGGATAAGAGCTTGGAGAGACTCAGCATGAGAAGGTGGAGGTGAATTTTGTGCAGATGGGGAGGAATGAAGAAAATGGGAGGGAGAGTCCCCTCCTTGAGGAGAGGGAGAAAGGACAGATGAGGTATTGCCTCCTCTTCTCGGCTCATAAATGGTTAGGGGCTGGGACCCTGGCTGGTCGGAAGACGAAGGGAGACGAGCTGATGAACTTGAAGCTCCTTTCTTGATGAGCCGCGGTTTTTTCCGAGGAGATGACGGAGCTGCTACTGATTTGCCTCTTTTAATCGAGGTTTTCTTCTTTCTGGCAACCTCAATCGCCTCTCCTTCCACCAAAGCCTTCTGCATTAGATTATCTGCACAGTATACTGATGAGAAAGATGAATAACATAGAAAGGAAGTCATATCGCAGGGTAAGTATTACCCTACCTACAACAACCGAAGTCGTCAAAGGTAGAGGAGACAATCCAAAGTGGCTCAAAAGGGGAGTTTCTATTAGGTGGTTTGAGCAGTAATGTAACTCTCCTAATACTCTATACACTTTCGAGAAGGGACATTTGGTCCTCATTTCCCGGTAGGGAGGCAATTCGGGAAGGTCTACCTTCCAGGTATCAGAATAGGGTAGAGATTCTGGAAGCTGTACAAAAAAGTATAATTCTTCCCAGCCTTTGTGGGAAGTAGGCAGGTTCACCAAGAATTGGCAGTCTGAACGGCTAGATAAATAGAAGAGACCAGCCTTAGAAGATTTCAGTTGGAAAAAGCAATGGAATATTTCAGGGGTTAAGGGAAGGTTTAGGTGTTGAAACACCATAGAAGCTCCCGACAAAATGCGGAAGGAATTGGGGGTGAATTGGTTTAAAGGAAGTTTGTAAAAGTGAAAAATATCTAGATAACCGGAAGGCGCTGGTAGACATAGGCCATTAAGAAACTGTTCGGAGAAAAAGCATGTCGAACTGGGAGGAGGATTATGGGGCCGATGCAGTTTAGTCGTGAAACAGCATTTTATAGAAGGGTCTATGTAGTTGTTCTTAATGTTAAAGAAATAATGGTTGCAATCTAACTGAGTTATGGTATGTTCATACCAGGTGGGTGAAGGGATGGTCCTAGGAGCCATGGGTGTGAACAAAGCAGAGCACTTACTCGCGGATTAAGGAGGAATCATGTGGGAAAGGAAGGACTGGGTCGCCGAAATGCCGCCGGTGAAAATCACGGAAGAAGAAGAACAGGCTGGATTGTTAAACACACTAAATGATACCTAAAAGGAAAAGGCGGAGGTTCATATAGGGTTTTTAGTGACTGTTCGATTGCACGAAAGGAGAAGGAGAAGCGGGGCCCATGGGCCCGACGGGCCGCCTTGAGTATATATGTATAGGGGAGCTATAAGGGAAGGAGTAAATGTAAGTTAAGAAATAAAGAATAGGGCAGAAACTTTATATACATTTGGAAAGTCAAGCTTATAGCTTCGCTTGACTATTTTTCGGGGTTGACTAATGATACTACTGGTACCTTTTCTATATAGCTACAGATAGAAGGGTTAGCATGTAACCCATGATCCGGTCCAAAATATTCGGCTCAGCAAAGGTAGAAAAGGAAGAATGGTTCGGGCGCGAATATCCGAAGCAATTGGCACGGGAGAGTTAGCAGAAGCGATTGGCACGGGAGAGTTAGCAGAAGCAATTGGCACGGGAGAGTTAGCAGAAGCAATTGGCATGAGAGAGTTAGCAGACGCAATTGGCACGGCAAAGAAGAAACGGCAGGCACTTCGCTAAGGGCGGAACAGGAATTGGTTCAGCTAGATAATTCCAGGAGCAGATGGGAGGGATGAAGGGGCAACTCAATCTGATTGATCTGAAGGAAGTTTGGCACGGGAAAAAGAGGAATTGGTTCGGGTTGATGAAGAACCCTAGGGCTAGGTCACCCGTGGGTCATAGACCTAAACTAGCTTCACCTAAAGCGGATGGTTGAAGGAGACAGTCTAACCTAGTTACCTAAAAAGTAGAGGAAGAGGCGTTATGCAACGGATTAGGAGGCCCCCACACAATATTCCGAGGAGCCTTCGTTCCTCATATCTATAACAGAATTATTCTCCAGGTGGGGGTGGTGGCCACATGTACGATGGAGACAGCCCACGACATTACAATGGAGGAAAAAAGGAAGATAATGTTGGTGTAATCGGCCCAGGTCACGATTTACCAGGACTCGAGTTTGACTCGAGTGATGTTTTGATGTTTCGACAAAAACATATGACAATGTAATTGTCATTTGGTAAAGTCCAAGTCTTGAGTACTTGGCATGGAAAGTGTTGGGTTTCCGGTACCGCGGCGTATGTGTGTTCGATCACGTTTCGTAAACATGAACACAGCGGAAGCAATAAAAATAATAAATCTACATTTATTACAACACACACAACGCACGCATGCATATTACAACAAGTGTAGACATAACCGTAAATTTAAATTTGCAATAAAAGGAAATTTATCTACGTTATACCTTTCATATGACGTGTAGCGGGAACGACATCAACCGGAACGATCCTCGCTAGAATCGTCTCTATCCGTATCCACGCCGAGTTCCTCGGGATGACTTCACTAAGCCACGAGCTTCGTCTTCGTACGGGTTACTAGCCTCGTGTTGAAGACGACGTGATCGAGAGATGATCACGATCCGAATCCAAATTCGGATCCTAATATGAGTTCTCAAAACTCGCTTCTCCGGAGAGGTATTCGTCAACCAATTGACGAATCCTTCGTCCTCCACCTCAGAGGATTACCGGAGATCGAATCCCCGGTAAGTTATCCGCTGTCGGAGCTCTAACCGTCGTCCAAACGACGCTCCGACGAGAGGAGAAGAAGCTGTCCAGAAAACTGGACAGCTTGGTGGAGGAGTAGGCGCCGGCCAAAACAAGGAAGCCAAGTGCTCACCTTTTCACCGAGGCCTAGGAAGATCACCGGAGGGTCGTCGGAGGATCACCGGCTGAAGCTTGGTCGCCAAGAAGGAGCCGGACGCGCACAGACAAGGGTCGGCGCCAAGGAGCTTGGGCGGCACACCTAGGTTGGGCGGCACAACTAGGTTGGGCGGCAACTCCAACTAGGGTTTTTGGATTAGGGCTTAATTATCCATTAAGCCCTCTTTTATAGAGACCTAATTCTCTTAATGGTTATTGGATCATAACCATTAGGCCCGTTAACCCGCTCCATTAAGATAAGTTAAAATAAACCAAACCATGATGGTTTATTTTAAGTTAAAACGAACCGAACCAACTTTTGGTTCATTCGTTTAAAATAAACCAAACCCTTTGGTTTATTCTCCTCCATTGGATTAGAACCAAACCATGTTGGTTCATCCATTATGTCTTCATAAGACACGGCCCATCCACGCTTCCATTGCGACTGAAACGATTTCATGCTCGCTTTATGTTTGGTCCAACCAAACCTAGTTTCTCTCGGTCTGAGAATCCCATTCTCAAGCTCGTTTTAAATCCTTTGGATTACGCTCGTTGTGCGTGTGACCAAATAGGTTCTCGGTTTATGTTGGCCGTCTATAATTAACCATTAATTATAGAACGATCATGAGTGACACCTAGTAGTACATCATGATCCCCAATTAACCGAAAAGATCAACGGTTGATCCAGAACTATTTCTGAAACCCTTCAAAGACTGAATGATTCGTGCCCCATTCCTTCACTCATCTTATACCCACTTGGTTCAGACATGGTCTATTGTGTCACCCCCACTAGGTCGACTCACGCCTCACCTAGCCCAAGTATCATTTCCTCGTCCTACGGATTCTAGTTACTCCACATGTATCGAAGAGTACCTTACTCTAAACATGTAATGCTTTGGCCAAAGACTTTAGTAACAATCCGACGAGAGTCCATGGGTATACATCTCCTCGCAAGGAGTGGTGAATCCTTTATAGGCTATTCAAACACCTTCGATCATTTCGACTTATACCCAATCATCCCGGGTCCACATCTCCTTAGAGATGTTTGCTTAAGATGTCAAAGCATAAGTCTCCATGATCAAGATGACTTGAATACCGCAAGTCAAAGGAACATCGCACTTAAGCCACAAAGAAGAACTTCATTGACATATCTATATATGCAGAACCATATGAAGTCTTACTACCGGTCACTCCAATGAACTAGTTACCATAACTAGCATCCACGATTAACTCCGACATCACTATGTCTCCACCAAAGGAGAATCACCGCTTGGATACACCAAGGAGTATACCTCGTTAGTTTACGAAATTGATGGTGTCCAAATCCATCAATTCATCGACTAGGGATAATTCCGATACATCACAATTACACATGTAGAGATACTCACTAGTTGTGATCCAATCACAAATTCTCTCATGCTGTGAATCGTATCGTGGACATTCAATAAATGAGTTTAAGATCCAATCAAATACATAAAACATGTATACTCAAATAGTGAATCTTCATTTATCATATAAATGGTTCATACATAAGGCGATTGCCTTAGGACATCTCTCATATATTACTAACAGAAAGTCCAAGTGGGACACTTGGCACATGAAAAGTCCAAGCATGGGTCTTGGCATGAAAAGTCCAACATGAGTTGGCAAGGGAAAGTCCAAGCTTGAGTCTTGGCATTTGAGAAGTCCAAGGGTTTGATATTGGCGGCGTAAAGTCCAAGTGGGAGTTTTGGCAGCATAAGTCCAATGGTTGGCGGCGTAAAGTCCAAGCGGAGTCTTGGCAGCGTAAGTCCAAAGTGCCTTGGCGGTGTAGACACTGTTAGCATGACATAGCCGATGGAAGCACCTGAAGGCTAGCGCGATGGATGAACAAGTCATGGATGACTTGGAGGGATCCGAGAGGCATGAGGCTGATGGAGGTGGCTAGAAGGCTTAGGTCTAGGCTAAGGGTGGTCTAGCAAGTATGGGGGAACCATACTTGGATTAAAACCTCATGTTTGAGGTGTGCCAGTCGACTAGTGCCATGTGGCAATCGACTGGACTGAGTCAACTAGGGTTTGATCGCGGAGTGGCCTAGCAATGATCGCCACTGTTAGGCGATCGATGGACGAGCGCGATCGATTATGTTATCACCGATCGATGCTTGGATTTTTGGCCATAATGGAGTCTCACTCGATCCCGAGACGAGCAAATGAGTGATGGCTCATCGATCACGGTCATTATCAGTCGACGGATGTCCTAGCCGTTGGATTTTTCCAGCGTAGATTACACCGTTGTCTCATAGCAACAGTGTGATCAGTCGACTGATGGTCCCGAGCAGTCCAGCACAGGTTGAAGCTATATAAGGAGCTCGTGATGGAGGAAAAGATTGTTGGAATGTATACTGAAAGCCTAGCTCTTTTTGTATGAACATTTTATTTTGAAATAAGAATCACATGATCATTATTTGCATTTTATATATTCATTATATATGTGTGCATATTGTCTAATATTTTACATTGTAGATAACATAGTGCTTGGTGTGGCACAGAAGATCATGTTATCAGTACCTTGTAAAATATAAGTAAAGGCTCACAACCAAGATGGTTTTGGACAAACCATTGGCATGGTTGTAGTGTAGCTTGGTATTGTTTTATCTTGAACATAGAGTTACACTAGTACACTTAGGTGTATTGAGTAGGACCGACTTAGAGGTGATTCAATTTAGTACTGACTACATAATTGAATCGGACCTCGGATATTATGTTGTACATGCTCTTAATCCCGATATAATAACGGGCACATGTACTTAGTATTTATTTCTTTGATTTACCAAAGGTGAGATTTAGATGGATTAAATCAATATGCCCTGTAAGTTGGGAAATAATATTATTTACATGGTGTGCCGCTGATTATAGGAGGAAACCGTGGTCCTATATATTAGGTTGATGATGTCCCTCGAGGAGCTCATAAGGTTCATCATGTAAACCCACCGTTGACTTAGTCAACATGATGATAAGGTTGAGTGGTACTACTCGAGGAATTAGATGTTAATTAATCGATGGTCAAGAATCAATTAATTGACGGACATTCGATATCTTAAACACGGGGAGATTAATGTACAAATAATATATGGAGCCCATATTGATTTATGGGGGTTGGTGAGGTAGTTCAATGATGATCCTCTAGTGGAATGGAACATCATTGATGGATCAAGTTTGTGTGGTTCCGATCCATCAGGTGGCCAAGACCCAACTCCTCCTTATGGTCCCTATCGTAGCCTAATATAATCCTTGTGAAGTCTAGATCCAAGAATGTAAAACAAAACCTAGAACCAAAGGTTGGGATTAAATCCCTAGATCCGATGGTTGGATGAAACCCTAGAACCAACGGTTGGGATTAAATCCCTAGATCCGATGGTTAGGACGAAATCCTAGAATCGACGGTTGGGATTAAATCCCTAGATCCGACGGTTGGGATAAAACCCTAGATCCGACGGTTGGGATGAAACCTTAGATCCGACGGTTGGGATGAAATCCTAGATCCAACGGTTGAGATTAAACCCTAGATCCGACGGTTGGGATAAAACCCTAGATCCGACGGTGGAGATTAAATACCTAGATCCGACGGTGGAGATTAAAGGAGGCTTAAGCCCTATTCTATAAATAGATGCTTAGGGTTGGGCAAGGAGAGGATCAAGGAATTGGAGTTAAGGTTTGGTTCATCCACAAGTGGGCTGCTAGGGTTCATTGGGCGGCTTAGGGTTTTGGAGCAAAGTGGCGGCAAGCTTCTTCCTTCAAGTTGATTGTCGGCGCCCATCCTCCTCTATCATTCCTTGTCCGGCGCCCATCATAGAGCCATCTACCTTCTTCCTTGGCCGGCGGTTCTCCTCCCATTGGTGGCCGATTCTCTTCCTCCTCCCCAATCTCCAAAGTTGCCGACGGCAACACTTCTTGAAGTTGGCCGGCGCATCATCCAATAGTTTCTTGGCTGGCGGTTACACCAAGTTCCATAATTTGGTGGCCGGTTCTAGATAGGAAGGTATTTGTGGTTTCTTCTCTTTGTTCGCAGCGGACAAGGTAGAGAAAAAAGTGATCTAGAAGGCTTCTACTCGTGGAGGATCTTCGTCCACACGTCGTCCACGAGAAGGATAGGACATACGGTAGAAGATCGTAAGGTATAAAGTTATTTTAACTTTATGTACAGATCTGAGCATGTTCTTATTTGTTTTGATTATGCATGTGTGTGTATGAATATATATTGTATAATCATGGACCCTGAAGACAAACACAAAAACCGGTGATCCGTCCGTCGTCTCTTCCGCGGCTAACCAACTAGAAGAGTTGAGTTGCTTGAACAACTAGTTTGTTCAAGCGATCACTCAAGTTGTTAGCACGATGACGAATAGGTTGTGCTAAAGAATCTCATCCCATCCGGATTAATTCTTTCATTAGTGAAAATTTTAATCCGGGGACATGGGAGCCAATGAGCCTCCGAAGCAACTCCCTTCAACTGGTATCAGAGCCACAGTTTCCGGTTTTGTGTGTTTTGGATTCGGTTAATTTTTTATGCACTTTTTCATATATTATATGTGCCGGATAATAGTAGGATATGTGTAGTTTAACTCTTTGGTTGCAAGCATAAGATCCGACTATTATGGCCATGTGTGTGTATGTGAATGGATGTGTGTAAAAATTTATTATTTGAATCCTCGGGGTTGACGAGGCTAGATTGGTATTTAATTTTTGTAATTAAATACGGCATTGTTTAGCCGCTCATTTTAGTTTACTTTCGATCTAGATGATTTGTACACTCCTTCGTGGAGTATAGGATCGATGGATGTAAATTAAAATGTTTTATCTCGGCTCGGAACTCTTTGATGACTTGCGCACGGGAAAAGATGGAGCGGACGAGGTGGTGACACGACGGGATGCATATTGGAGGACAATGTCATAATAGTTGGAAAAATTCTATTTTTTTCATATTTATTGCTTATTTGTTTTATATGCATGTTGTGTATGTTTAAAATTCCTCGATTGAAATTTACTAAGTGGGAGAGGGATATTTTAATTAATTCCCGCGGCCTCCATTACAATTTGACATGTGATGTAACAAACTTGCGCGTTGGCTTTGAGTGCCTTCCTCCCCATCGGATGGGTTTGTTTGCGGATCACTAGGTCAAATAATGGTTATAGGAAATTATTTAGGAGCGTGTGTACTTCCCCATCGGTAAGGCACATAATCCGAAATAATTCCCTTAGTATCGTGTAATGGTGCACACTTAGATGCAAATAAAAGTATCCTCCCCATCGGAGTCACTGCTTTTGTTTGTAGGGCCAAAGAGGAACCAACTATTAATTTTATTTGTCAAAAAGTAAGGTTGACAAGATAATAAAATTAATGGGTAAAACCTCCTCTTACAAATGTGGAATTCGTATACATCCACACTATCGTGGCATGCGATATTCTCGGTGTTTTGAGGTGTTGGTTGATTTCGGGATTTTATTGTTTTGAGGAATCAATAATATTTGAAATCTAATATTTTGATCATTGTGATTTTTAGGATTTTCAAATGGCTTTCAACCCACTTGCTGTGATTTTAAAAGAAAACAAACTTACTGGTCCAAACTACATTGATTGGAAAAGAAACCTGGATATTGTCTTAACTACGGAAGAGTACAAATTTGTACTCTTCGAGGTCTGTCCTCCTAATCCCACCGATGACTCTGATGAAAAGGAGAAAGAATGTTATAAGAAATGGGTTAAGGCAGATGAGATGGCGCGGTGTTACATTTTGGCATCTATGTCAAATGCGCAACATCAAAGATCGTGCCATAGCCACTCGCTATGACATGATGTTCAATCTCAAGGAACTTTTCGGACATCAGAGTAGGGCGGCTAGGCAGGAGGCAATGAGAAACTTGATGACGACCACCATGGTCGAGGGAACACCCGTTAGGGATCATGTTCTCAAGATGATGGCTCATCTTAATGAGATGGAAGTCCTCGGAGCTGAGATCGATGGGGAAACCCAGGTCGATATCATTCTCCACCGCCAGGAGTTTTGAGCAGTTCCGCCTCAACTACAACATGAACAAGAGGTTGTATTCGTTGGCGGAGCTTCTGACAGAACTCCAGGCGGCAGAGGGGCTTTTTCGTCAGAGTTCTCAAGCCATGGTCGCTCAGAAGGTTTCTTCCTCTAAACCGAAAGGTAAGAAGAAGAAGAAGCAAGGTGGAGCGAAGAAAGTGGCAGTGGGACCTCAGGCAAGAGTGAAGAAGCCGAAAGGCAAGTGCTTCACTTGCAAGCAGACTGGACATTGGAAGGCGGATCGTCCTCGAAAAGAACAAAGGTATATCTTCTTGTTTAGTTGTTGAAACATGTTTAGCGGTGTTATCTACCAAGGCTCGTGTATAGATATAGGAGCCATCGATCATGTCTGCAATACTTGCAGGGTTCCAGAAACCCGACGACTAGTGAGGGAGAGATTACCGCCTTCATGGGCAATGCTTCAAAGGTGGCGGCTATGCGTGGGGAGACGTTTATTTATCTTTTGATAGGAATAAATTTTTGGTTTTAAGAAATTGTCTTTATGTACCTACTTTTAGAAAGAATTTAATTTCAGTTTCTAAATTGTTTATGGATGGATATTCTGTTTCTTTTAATGACAAGGTGGTTATAAAAAGGAATAGGGAGATTATCTGTTCTGGTACATTGGTTGGCAATTTATATACTCTTGAACCAAAAACTTCCACGATGCAAATAGAAGTAAATAGCTCATCTTCTAAATCTAATAAGAGAAAAAAACCTTCGCAAATGAACCAAACATATCTTTGGCACCTAAGGCTTGGTCATATTAACCTAAGTAGAATTCAAAGGTTGATAGCTGATGGACCTTTGGGTTCATTAGTGGTGGAGGATCTCCCAACCTACGAATCTTGCTTGGAAGGTAAAATGACCAAGAGGCCTTTCAAGGCCAAGGGGTATAGAGCCAAAGATGTGTTAGAATTGGTTCATTCTGATTTGTGTGATCCTATGTCTATCCAGGCAAGAGGTGGCTTTGAATACTTCGTCTCTTTTATAGACGATTATTCAAGGTATGGATACATTTACTTGATGCGCCGCAAGTCTGAATGCTTTGACAAGTTCAAAGAATTCAAGGCTGATGTGGAGAACCGTCAAGGTAAAAGTATCAAGACATTACGATCTGATCGTGGTGGCGAGTACCTCTTGGGAGAGTTTAGGAGTTACTTATCAGAGGCTGAGATTCAATCCCAATTGTCCGCACCTGGCACACCCCAGCAGAATGGTGTGGTGGAGCGAAGGAATAGGACTCTTATGGAGATGGTCAGATCAATGATGAGTTATTCTGAGTTACCTGATTCATTCTGAGGGTTTGCTCTGGAAACAGCAGCACACATTCTGAACTTGGTTCCATCTAAGTCAGTACCCTCTACTCCCACAGAGTTGTGGACTGGGCGAAAGCCTAGTCTAAGACATATTCGGATTTGGGGTAGTCCAGCACATGTGCTGAAGGGAGATGTTGGTAAGTTGGAATCTCGTACAGAAGTGCGCTTGTTTGTTGGCTACCCTAAGGGAACGAAGGGTGGTTTATTCTATAGTCCTAGAGATCGGAAGGTGATCGTGAGTACGAATGCCAGATTTCTAGTGGAGGACTATGTGATGAACCACAAGCCCACGAGTAGGATTGTTGACTTCAAGCATCACCTGCACGAGAGGAGACACCACAAGTCACTGCACCGCGTGTCACAGAGCATACACAGGAGGCACCTCGTCGTAGTGGGAGGGTTGTTAGACAACCAGAGAGATTCATGTTTTTGGGAGAGTCTTCGGACTTAGTCCCTGGTGAACATGAACCTGATCCCTGGACATATGACGAGGCAATCCAAGATAGAGATGCGGTATCTTGGCAAAGAGAAATGAATTCAGAGATAGAATCTATGGATTCTAATCAGGTCTGGGAGCTAGTAGAACCACCCGATGGTGTAAAAACCATTGGATGCAAGTGGATCTACAAGAGAAAGAGAGGAGTAGATGGGAAGGTTGAGACCTTCAAAGCTAGGCTTGTTGCGAAAGGGTATACTCAGAAAGAGGGTATCGATTATGAGGAAACCTTTTCGCCGGTAGTTATGCTTAAGTCTATTCGGATTCTCTTATCTATAGCTGCTCATATGGATTATGAGATTTGGCAGATGGATGTCAAGACAGCTTTCCTTAACGGAAGTCTTGAGGAGAACATCTATATGCGGCAACCAGAGGGATTCATTGCTAAAGGCAAAGAGCATCTTGTATGTAAGCTTAATCGGTCCATTTATGGATTGAAGCAAGCTTCTAGATCTTGGAACATCCGCTTTGATGAGGTAATCCAGTCATATGGATTTATTCAAAGTCCGGATGAGCCTTGTGTATACAAGAGATGTGACGGAAACGTAGTGGTGTTTCTTGTACTATACATAGATGACATTTTGTTAGTTGGCAACAATATCAAAGTGTTATCAGACGTAAGGGTATGGTTGTCCAAACAGTTTGATATGAAGGACTTGGGAGAAGTGGGACACATCCTTGGGATCAAAGTTATAAGGGATCGCAAGAAAAGGATGTTGTGCTTATCTCAAGCTTCATACATTGACACTATCCTTGCTCGTTTTAGCATGCAAAACTCCAAGAAAGGTTTTCTACCTTTTAGGCATGGAGTTCCTTTATCTAAAGAGATGTGTCCCAAAACATCAAAGGAGATAGAGGACATGAAGGCAGTTCCTTATGCTTCGGCAGTAGGAAGCCTTATGTATGCTATGCTATGTACAAGACCGGATATCTATTTTACTGTGGGCATGGTTAGCAGATATCAGAGTAATCCTGGACAGGGACATTGGACTGTGGTAAAGCATATATTGAAGTACCTGAGAAGGACTAGGGAT
The DNA here is from genome assembly GCA_025175895.1 of Wurfbainia villosa. Lineage (NCBI taxonomy): Eukaryota > Viridiplantae > Streptophyta > Magnoliopsida > Zingiberales > Zingiberaceae > Wurfbainia > Wurfbainia villosa. Next base: position 54,146,298 of record CM046001.1, on the reverse strand, counting down.
TATATGCTGGTTTACCGGGTAATCAATTAGTCCCTATGGGTTACACGGATTCGGATTTCCAATCAGATAGGGACAAGAGTAAGTCTACCTCGGGGTTTGTGTTTACTTTTGGAGGTGGAGCCATAGTATGGAGGAGTGTCAAGCAGAAATGCGTGGCGGACTCTACCATGGAAGCTGAGTATGTGGCAGCCTCTGAGGTAGCCAAGGAAGCTGTATGGCTCAGGAACTTCTTGATGGACTTGGATGTGATTCCTTGTTTGCCCAGAACTATCACAATTTATTGTGATAACAGTGGTGCAGTTGTAAACTCGAAGGAACCACGATCCCATAAGGCAAGTAAACACATAGAGCGCAAGTACCACCTCATACGAGAGATCGTAAAGCGAGGAGAAGTTGTTGTCGCTAAGATTGCATCAGAGGATAACCTGGCGGATCCATTCACTAAGGCCCTTCCAGCGAAAGCGTTTGATAGGCATGTGGAGGACATGGGGATCAGATGTATGGCAGAGTGATGACAGCATAGTCTTTTAGTATAAGTGGGAGATTGTTGGAATGTATACTGAAAGCCTAGCTCTTTTTGTATGAACATTTTATTTTGAAATAAGAATCACATGATCATTATTTGCATTTTATATATTCATTATATATGTGTGCATATTGTCTAATATTTTACATTATAGATAACATGGTGCTTGGTGTGGCACAGAAGATCATGTTATCAGTACCTTGTAAAATATAAGTAAAGGATCACAACCAAGATGGTTTTGGACAAACCATTGGCATGGTTGTAGTGTAGCTTGGTATTGTTTTATCTTGAATATAGAGTTACACTAGTACACTTAGGTGTATTGAGTAGGACCGACATAGAGGTGATTCAATTTAGTACTGACTACATAATTGAATCGGACCTCGGATATTATGTTGTACATGCTCTTAATCCCGATATAATAATGGGCACATGTACTTAGTATTTATTTCTTTGATTTACCAGTGGGTGAGATTTAGATGGATTAAATCAATATGCCCGGTAAGTTGGGAAATAATATTATTTACATGGTGTGTCGTTGATTATAGGAGGAAACCGTGTCCTATATATTAGGTTGATGATGTCCCCTTGAGGAGCTCATAAGGTTCATCATGTAAACCCAGTTGGTTGACTTAGTCAACATGATGATAAGGTTGAGTGGTACTACTCGAGGAATTAGATGTTAATTAATTGATGATCAGTAAATCAATTAATTGACGTACATTCGATATCTTAAACATGGGGAGATTAATGTACAAATAATATATGGAGCCCATATTGATTTATGGGGGTTGGTGAGGTAGTTCAATGATGATCCTCTAGTGGAATGGAACATCATTGATGGATCAAGTTTGTGTGGTTCCGATCCATCGGGTGGCCAAGACCCAACTCCTCCTTATAGTCCCTATCGTAGCCTAATATAATCCTTGTGAAGTCTAGATCCAAGAATGTAAAACAAAACCTAGAACCAAAGGTTGGGATTAAATCCCTAGATCCGATGGTTGGATGAAACCCTAGAACCAACGGTTGGGATTAAATCCCTAGATCCGATGGTTAGGATGAAATCCTAGAATCGACGGTTGGGATTAAATCCCTAGATCCGACGGTTGGGATAAAACCCTAGATCCGACGGTTGGGATGAAACCTTAGATCCAACGGTTGGGATGAAATCCTAGATCCGATGGTTGGGATTAAACCCTAGATCCGATGATTGGGATAAAACCCTAGATCCGACGGTGGAGATTAAATCCCTAGATCCGACGGTGGAGATTAAAGGAGGCTTAAGCCCTATTCTATAAATAGATGCTTAGGGTTGGGCGGCAAGGAGGATCAAGCATCAAGGAATTGGAGTTAAGGTTTGGTTCATCCACAAGTGGGCGGCTAGGGTTCATTGGGCGGCTAGGGTTTTGGAGCAAAGCTTGGGCGGCAAGCTTCTTCCTTCAAGTTGATTGCCGGCGCCCATCCTCCTCTATCATTCCTTGGCCGGCGCCCATCATAGAGCCCTCTACCTTCTTCCTTGGCCGGCGGTTCTCCTCCCATTGGTGGCCGGTTCTCTTCCTCCTCCCCATTCTCCAAAGTGATCGGCGGCAACACTTCTTGAAGTGGGCCGGCGCATCATCCAATAGTTCCTTGGCCGGCGGTTACACCAAGTTCCATAATTTGGTGGCCGGTTCTAGATAGGAAGGTATTTGTGGTTTCTTCTCTTTGTTCGCAGCGGACAAGGTAGAGAAGAAAGTGATCTAGAAGGCTTCTACTCGTGGAGGATCTTCGTCCACACGTCGTCCACGAGAAGGATAGGACATACGGTAGAAGATCGTAAGGTATAAAGTTATTTTAACTTTATGTACAGATCTGAGCATGTTCTTATTTGTTTTGATTATGCATGTGTGTGTATGAATATATATTGTATAATCATGGACCCCGAAGACAAACACAAAAACCGGCGATCCGTCCGTCGTCTCTTCCGCGGCTAACCAACTAGAAGAGTTGAGTTGCTTGAACAACTAGTTTGTTCAAGCGATCACTCAAGTTGTTAGCACGATGACGAATAGGTTGTGCTAAGGAAGCTCATCCCATCCGGATTAATTCTTTCATTAGTGAAAATTTTAATCCGGGGACATGGGAGCCAATGAGCCTCCGAAGCAACTCCCTTCAAAGATAGCGATTTTCTTGAGCGAAATTGAAGGGGAAAGTTGGTGCTTTCCAGTCCTTCAAAGCTAGTTCAAGGCAATCAAAGATCAAGCAATCCAAAGCTCTTGTAAAGTGTTTTTCCTTTACTTGCATTTGTATTTCATATTGTTTTTACTTGTATCTACTTGATTATTGTTGTAATCATATTGTACGAGGTTTCTCCACCTCCGGATTGCTCCGAGAAGGAGTTATTATTATAGTGGTGTGTGATTGGCATCGCTAGGGTTCGTACGAACCCGATCCGTGGAGTAGGAACCGTGCGGTTCCGAACCACGTTATATTGTTGTGTTAGCGTGTTGTGCATTTCGTTATCGTTATTACTTTTCTATTTCCGCTGCGCTAACGAAATTGTAGAAACAAACAAGAAAGAATTCCATTGACGCTATTCACCCCCCCCCCCTCTAGCTTCCAAACGATCCCTAACAAGTGGTATCAGAGCCCGGGGCTCTTCTACGGACTAACCGCCCGGAGCTAAAACAAAAGGCTAGAGGGTGAAGATGGAATTCCAAGACAAGCTTGGATGGGATATCAATACTCCACCTCCATATGATCCAAGATTTTCCGGAGAGCAAGAATGGAAACATTCTTGATGATGAACATAGAGGATTGGTTCATCCTCATTGAAGGCCTTGAACCCCTAGGATAAGAAGGGAATCTCCTAAAATTGAAAAAGTGGACCCAAGAGCAACGCCAAAAGCTCAAGACCGAAGCTAAGGTAACGAAACTTTTGGAAGATTTAATCCCTAATGATGTTTTGTGCAAGCTAGGGGATTACATGTATGCCAAGGAGTTATGGAGAAAATTGGCAAGACTCCATGAGGAGAGTTCATTCTCAAGTGAAAGTGAGGAATCGAAAGTTGAGATGGAGTCAACTTCCGAATCAGAGAAAGAAGAAGTAGAAGAGGTGGAAGAAGCATCTACTTCTAGGATTGAGGAGGAGAGACCATCCTCTACACCGGAGCAACCTCAAGAAGAGCCTTCAACATCCGATCAAGATGAGGAAGCTCAAAATTCAACTCCGGCACCTACCAACACCCTAGGTAACTCAAACACTTTATTTTCAAATAAAAATCATATAATGTGCTTTGAGTGTAGGGAGTATGGGCATTACAAGAACAAATGTCCAAAGAAGGTTAGGAAAGCCTCTCCGGTGCCCAAAAGTCAACAAAAGTCAAAGGATGCCGGTTCCCCAAGTCAAAAGAGCAAGGAGCATATTATATGCTTCAAGTGCCATCAAAAGGGCCATTTTAGAAGCCAATGCTCTAGGGGGAGGAAAAAGACCCAAGAAGAAGCATCACAAGTAGGGGGAGCTAAGGCTAACCCTAAGGTACATTTTAGTAGTGCATCTTCAAATTTAAATGTTAAAAAGCATGCTAGGAATTTAAATTCTCCTGCAATTTATGAAAAGCATACTAATAGGAATAAATGTTTTTGCTTAGGAGCTAAAAGTGTCCATTTTAGTAATAAGGAGAAATTTGGGACTAATGTCCCTAGAAAAACCATACCTAGGGAATCTATTAAGAAAATACAAGAACATCTAGGTTTTAATCCAAATGGACTAGGCATATGCCAAGAAAGTCAAATGCCCAAGTTTTAAATCAAAATTCTAAAATTGGGCAATTGGAATTAGAAAACCAAGCCTTGAGGTCAAGGCTTGAAAAACTAGAGAAGATCCTCAACACCATGCAAAATCAATTTAAAGGGTCTAATGGTCAAACTCCTAGGTCAAGAAGTCAAAGTCAACATCTAGGACCTAAGAGTCAAGAGTCAACCAAGGGCAAGAATGGTTTGGGTCACAAACCTAAGTCCAAGGTGACTTATCATAGTGTTCCATTTGACTATGGAACACTAACTAAGTCTAGGAAGACCAAGGTCAATAGGGAAGTCATCCCTAGAGTTGGCCAAGGGTTGTGCCTAGTGGCCAAGGTTTCTAAGAAACCTAGGGTGACCACTAAGAAGGTTGCAAGGGGAGTTACCTCTAGAGTCAACCTAGGCAAGACCAAAATGACCAAGGCTAATAAGCCTAGGAAGGTTATTAGGAAGGTATCTAGGGAGGTTATCCCTAAGGAATACCTAATTAACCCTAGGAGCTCAAATCGGTTTTGGGTTCCTAAGAGCGTGATTGATTCACGCTAGGTGGGTTTAGGATGTGTCAATACTAATTGAGAAGTTTGATAAAATGATCAAAATTGGCACAATCTAGATTTAGAGATCATAGTGTGTAACTTTGATTGTTGGCACACTTTAAAAGTTCATGTAAAAGTAACATCAAGAGTGATACTCAAGTGTCACACAACTTGATGTATTGTACTCACCATGATTCATATGTTTTACCATATGTTTGCATGGAAGGAATGTCTAGGATGGATTGCATCTCACAAAACAAGTCTTTTACCTTGATTGTGTATTTCAACACTTAGAAAGGGTGAGATGTTAGGATTTGGAAATCATTAAATGTTAATGTTTGCAAAAATGAAATAAAACATTAAAATACATTAACGAATACATGAATGTAAGTGTAACATCAATATATTCGATATACAAGAATAAACATGATAAAATGGATTAATTAGATGAAGAAAGAAATGATATTAGTCGATCGATTGCTCGATCGATAACTCTTAATAGCGCGATACGATGCGTCATGATCGAGTCGGCTTCATGACTGGCTTGAACATCACGATCGATGATGGGATACATCACGATCGATGGCACTCATCCCGTGAGGGTCATCGATCGAGTGCTCGACGAGCGATTGAGTGATCGCGCATCACGATCGGCGATGAGCAACATCTCGATCGATGCTCCGTAGCACGTCACAAAAGGTTCAACAGACGATTGCGCCGAGCCGAGCGATCATTGATCGGCTCGCAGAAACCCGGTAATAAACGCGATCGGTCGATGATTGCACATCACGATCGCGCATCACAATTTTATAACGCCGAACCGCTAGGGTTCGGCGTCTTCACTCAACGCGCCTTCATTCTTCTCTCCTTCTCCGATCGCCATTCTTGTTCTCCGACGATCCTTCCGGCCGTGCAAGCCGCTCAAGGTGTTAGGTTTGTTAGATGAGCCCTATTTTACCTTAGTTCACTTATTTCAAGCCTCATTTCACTCATTCTAGGGTTGGTTCCTTGTTCCGATTAGGGTTCCGGCGTCTCCGACAAATTTTTCGATGACCCCCCAGTAACATCTGAGTTTTCCCTCCGGCCACACCTCCAAATGGCGCCTAAGTAACAATTTTTTTACCCAAGCCCTAATTTTCCTTTCCGTTATAATTTAGTTTTTATCTAATCATGTATTATGTCCTTGCATGTCATATCATTACATTGCATTCATAATAGGAGAGCCCGTAGGAATGATCCACCCGAGGGTGAATCTCGATTACTCAAACCTATGTTGGTTAGGTACATCGATAGGGACTTTTTCAACTGCCATTGTAGTGATGTCATAGAATTAATTGTATACTACAATCTCATGAAAGTCGTCTTATGCACGCATCCAATTAATGATGACCTTCTTAAGGAATTTTATCAAAACATAAAAAAGGTGGATGACGGTCCTACCTACACTACTCGCATTGCAAAACGCGAGTTAGAGTTCACTCCTGCGATACTGCAGGAGTTTCTCGAGTGTAGGCCCTCAGATGACACCTTTATCTTTTTCCCTACCATGGATTTTCCTTTACCTGAGCCCTTTGACCATATCTCTATGAAGTCCATGCATGAGCATATCTTTGGTTATCCTCGTCCATCGGCCCAAAACTTATTCCCTATCACTGAGTTATCTGCACCTGACAATGTCCTTTACAAGGTCATTGTTGGGTGTTTTCTTCCTATCGTCACTCGGGGTCTGGCCAAGATTCGGCCTCCCCATCTATTTCTTCTATACGCCATGCGGCATAGGTTAGACATTAACTTTGCACTAAACATGTTTCATTGCATTGTGCATTTCACTTCCCCTGTCCAAGGGAAAGTGCATATGCCATATGGTCATATCATCACAGCATGGCTAGAGTCCGTAAGGGTTAACATCCACAGGGGTTCTCTAAGAGCGCTATCGGAGGTGTACGACTGTATATCAGTTCTTAACTTCTCGTTAGCAAAGCTATGGATGGGGGCTGGACAGATGGAGTTGGCGCCACGACCACCACCCAGGGCACACAGAGAGCCTCCTCCAGTACCCAGAGATACAGCAGAGGACTACGAGGATGTAGACACCGCTGATGAGGACGATCAGATGCTGGCAGATGCATCGGCCGGGTCCATCGATGATCGTCGTGGCGGTGAGTCGGATTTCAGACTATCGAGTCGGTTGGCGCTTAGGGTCGAGTTATTAGCAGCGAGGCATCGCCGGCGCCGCGTCTGGATCGGATGAAGGAGTCCCAGAGCCGCATCGAGCAGTGTCAGCTCAATATATTAGAGATGATGCGGGCCTGGACCCTGAGTCAGCAGCCTCCTCCACCGCCACCTCCTACAGACGATTAGATATTGAGGATATTAGATTTTCTGTGGTTGGCAGTTTTTGTAGTGAGATTGAGCATAGCCAATCTCCATTTTGAATGTAAAAGACTAAATTTTTAAGTTAAATGAAATTTTTGTTTCTGAAAATCTTGTGTGTCTGGATGAGTATTTGTATAATTGTATTGTTTATGAAAGTTGATATATCATGACATGAAATCACATCCTATCATATACCATGTCATGTCATTGTTTAGAGTTATTTTAGATGTCATGTGTTCTTAAATTTCATCTTATGCCATGACATCATGATTATGAGCATATGCTTATTTATATCATTTCTAATGTCATAATCATTCATGCATTTAAGGCAATTGGTTGAAATTGATTTAAGGACTATGGCATGACTTAAAGTCCCATTTATAAGGGAATCAAGTAGGGTTGCCTAGGAAATGCATGAAACCCTAGATAAAGTGAATCCAAACCCACATCTCACATCACATTGACATGTATGTGTATTTATACATCCTAGATACATGTGAGATGCTAGGATAATAAGTTAGGTTCAAGGTGCATGGGTAGTGCATCTAGATGAACTCAAACTTATTCTAATTATCACCAAGAATCATAAGGAAAGCTAATATACAAGCTATGTTATTTAGCCAATAAATTATGGTTCAAAATAGGCTTTCAAAAACATTTTAAAATCATTTTGAAAAACCTTGGTGAAGCCTATCTTTTGATAGCAATCACCATTGATAAGATTGATACAAAGTGAGCTTAAACTTTAAAGTTTTTAATCACTTTTGGATTTTGTATCAATCTCCTATTTCGATGGTAAAAATATTTTTCCAAAATTTTTCACTGATTGTATGTGTTATAAGTATTATACGTATCAAATTTCGTGATTTTTCGATATACGTATAATTAGTTATGATTTTCTGAAATTAACTCGATAACAAATTGAAATTTGATTATCGATCGTGATATTGGTGGCGATGGTCGATGGAGGTGCGATGTGATTTTTGAATCACTCATTGGTAGCTCGATTCGGGAAAACAAGATTGTTTAACCCGATTTCAGCTACGGTTATGGCCCCTAATCACTCCTAACCCTAGGATATGCTTTGGGTAGCATTATAAAGGGTGAAAATTCATTGGATGTGGATTAGGAAAAGTATTTAGGGTTTGTATCAATTTTAAGGTGTTGGAAAGTTCTATATTGAATTTCTAACCTTAATTTTGATGGTTTAGAGTTCCTATTGGCTTAGGGACTGCCCAAGGACATTGTTGGTGCAATGGTCAAGGGGGAGCAAGCCTTTAGGGGGAGGTATCCATCTTGGGATGATGGATGTGTTTTTCTCCTTGAAGAAGAGAAGTTATTGGGAGAATATGACATCAATTGGGAAATTGATGGGACTTTTGAGAGACCCAATTTGGAAATTGGGAGAGTAAATGGGATTGTCTCTCTTGAGTGATATTGGACTTATCACTAGGAAGATGGTAGGCATCCTAAGTATTTTTGGACCAAGGGGGAGATTGTAAGATCTCATTGGGACATGAGACATTGACCCTCTTGGGGAGGAAATCTTTTTGATGTTAGTCAAAAAGGGGGAGAATGTTTGGGGGAGAATGTTTGGGGGAGAATATTTGGAGAGTATTTACCAATTTGGGATAATTGGTAAGGGATTTGAGTTAGTGTTATAACTCAATAATTTGTTTGGTTTTTGTCAAACATCAAAAAGGGGGAGATTGTTGGTGCAATCGGCCCAGGTCACGATTGACCAGGACTCGAGTTTGACTCAAGTGATGTTTTGATGTTTCGACAAAAACATATGACAATGTAATTGTCATTTGGTAAAGTCCAAGTCTTGAGTACTTGGCATGGAAAGTCCAAGTGGGACACTTGGCACATGAAAAGTCCAAGCATGGGTCTTGGCATGAAAAGTCCAACATGGGTTGGTAAGGGAAAGTCCAAGCTTGAGTCTTGGCATTTGAGAAGTCCAAGGGTTTGATATTGGGTGCGTAAAGTCCAAGCGGGAGTCTTGGCAGCATAAGTCCAATGGTTGACGGCGTAAAGTCCAAGTGGAGTCTTGGCAGCGTAAGTCAAAAGTGCCTTGGCGGTGTAGACACCGTTAGCATGACATAGCCGATGGAAGCACCTGAAGGCTAGCGCGATGGATGAACAAGTCATGGATGACTTGGAGGGATCCGAGAGGCATGAGGTTGATGGAGGTGGCTAGAAGGCTTAGGTCTAGGCTAAGGGTGGTCTAGCAAGTATAGGGGAACCATACTTGGGTTAAAACCTCATGTTTGAGGTGTGTCAGTCGACTGGTGTCATGTGGTAGTCATTAGGCTGATCAACTAGGGTTTGGTAGTGGGAAAGCCTAGCGATCGGTTGCCGCCGATAGCGGTCAGATGATGAATGATCGATTATGTTATCAGTCGACTGATGCTCGGATTTTCGGCCACAGAATGGAGTCTCACTCGACTGCTGAGACGAGCAGTCGAGTGATGGCTCATCATTCGACTGATGGTCATTATCAGTCGACTGATGTCCTAGCCGTTGGATTTTTCCAGCGTGGATTACACCGTTGTCTCACGCAGTGTAATCGATCGATCGATAGTCCCGAGCGATCATCGATCAACCTATATAAGGAGCTCGTGATGGAGGAAAAGATACTGATTTTCTTGAGCAAAATTGAAGGGGGAAGTTGGTGCTTTCCAGTCCTTCAAAGCTAGTTCAAGGCAATTAAAGATCAAGCAATCCAAAGCTCTTGTAAAGTATTTTTCCTTTACTTGCATTTGTATTTCATATTGTTTTTGCTTGTATCTACTTGATTATTGTTGTAATCATATTGTACGAGGTTTCTCTACCTCCGGATTGCTCCGAGAAGGAGTTATTATTATAGTGGTGTGTGATTGGCATCGCTAGGGTTTGTACGAACCCGATCCGTGGAGTAGGAACCGTGCGGTTCCGAACCACGTTATATCGTTGTGTTAGCGTGTTGTGCATTTCGTTATCGTTATTACTTTTCTATTTCTGCTGCGCTAACGAAATTGTAGAAACAAACGCGAAAGAATTCCATTGACGCTATTCACCCCCCTCCCTCTAGCTTCCAAACGATCCCTAACAGATAAAAGGCAGGAAGCAAGGAGGAGAGGGGGGGATCCGCAAGAATTCCAACCCAGCAAGAGAGAAGAAGACGCAAGAGGAGAGGGAGAGCGACAACCACCTCGCCGGAGCAGAAGGACAGGGATCTGCTGTTGTTACATCTCTTGTACTTTTTCTCGACTGGTGATATCACTGTAAGAGGTTTTTTTTTCCTCCACCTTCGGAAACTTCTTTTCCGTAAAGGAGGACCTTCATAGCGAAAGTGCTGAGGCACTGCATCCGGTGAGAAAGCTCACCTCCGTAGAGTAGGAATCCTCATTCCGAACCACGTTACATCTTGTGTTTGAGTTTCGATTGCTGGTATCGGTTTTTGCGTTTCATCTACTTCACCTTCTTATTCTTTACTGATTGCGGTCTGCGAGAACCCTCTGAGATCTCCCTCTGTGCTTCACTGCATTGGAAAAGAGTGAACAGATTTTCCTCATCGCATCAGCTTGAAAAAAATGTTATTGATGAATATAATTCACATGCTTTATTTGTATTATTGTTCATAAATTATTCAGACAGTTCAATCTCTGATTATTAACATTAATAAATTGAACACAAATATTATTTAATTTAATGAATTATTAAAGATTATTCAATTAATTGACTTTATACATAACAAATGAATTTAAATAAATTTTTATCAAATAGAATATCAGCATGAATATTTGATTCATTTAAGATTCTATTTTTAGTTAAGTTTATTTATTTAATTGACTTTATAAATAAAAGACGAGTGTAAATAAATTTTACCAAATTGAATATTAAATTTTGCTCTTAAATATAAATATTTGTGTTAATTAAACTTCATCTCTCTTCTTTTGAGTAAAGTTGTACATATAAAAAAATACTAATGGATAAAATGGAAGAAAACAATTAAAAGAAAATCAGTAATTTGATTTTCTAAAAGTTTTTAACATTGCAAGTTTTATATGCTGTAGATTTTTTTTATTTAGAAGAAAGTGGTTAAAGTAGGATAAATTTTTATTAGGTAATTTTCTTAAAGAGGAGTTTTGTTTGGTTGAATTTATTAATTTATTCTAATTGTATTTAAACTAGAGACTTCGAAAGAGAATAATGTTAATAATCTTTCAATTTTTCTTGTTTTATTACTAATGTGATTGTTCTTTCTCATTTTGATTTGGGTTGAATTTTTAATTATATTCTTTTAATTTCTAGCATCTCTCTTTCACAATTTGGAGTTTTATATTCTTTTAATTTCTAGCATCTCTCATTCACAATTTGGAGTTTTATCTATTATTTTTAACTCTCTTATATGGAGACAATAATAAGATAATCATTGGTGCAATAAGATAATTTGTTCATTCTCTTATATCGAGACAATAATAAAATAATCATTGATGCAATAAGATAATTTGTTCATCCTCAATCCTCTCCCGCCAATCTGGTAACTAATCTAAGGTAGCACGGCAAGAGGGCTGGAATAACAAGATAATCATGCAACATGTTATGAAGGATCATGATCATCTAAGTCCATGAATGTTAATGTCTAATTTCTCCATGAAAAATTCATTTTCTATAACCTCACGTGATAAATACTCCCGAACAACCGCTCGACTTTTCTAAGAACCATCTTAGCATTTTACAAAATGTTATTAAAAAAATCGTGATTTATCAAACAGTACTCTTGAAGTTTAGAATTGTTCAAAAAGTATCTCATACTTTTATATTTATCAAATAGCGCATTTAATTTTCTTTTTATCTCTTCCGTTAAAAAATCTGCACTTGCATGATGGTGCAATCCCATTATTCTGATGAGTGAACAATTTCAACAATATTGTGGTGTTGAAATTTAATTCCCAATTAAATTTGCTATTTCTGAAGAGTAAAAAAAAAATTAAGTGTGCTATTTGATAAATAAAAAAGATATGGGACATTTTTTTGAACAATTCTAAATTTTAAGTGTGCTCTTTGATAAATAAATAAAAAAAAAAAAGACCTTTCCCGGTGTGCTTGCTAATGCACCGTTCAAAAATTCATCGTTGAGTCTGCTCAGCGTAGATCAATTCACCCCTCATCCATTGAGCAAATCAAATTGGGCGTTCAGGATTCCTTAAATAAGATCTTTGTTAAAATAAAGTACACAATGTGAATGATAAATTCAATCGACTTCAAAATTATTCCAAAAAACTAAAATAGTTGTATCACGATGTAATTGAGAAAGTTAGACAAAAATATTTACTATTTTCTCTGTAAAAGATTAAAACTGTCAATCTAGCGATTTACATCGATCTGTCCCACGATTATTGTAATGAAGATAAATTATAGAAGATCCTATGGATCTTGACGTAATGATCATCTAAATCCAGAAAAAAATTTAGATATCTTTCAAAATCGATCCATACTTATTTTGTAAGTACCATCATATCTTAATCACAACGTCATCTCGGTGGACACAAAATATTTACTATTCTCACTACGTTACAATCTCATTTTTAAGTGTTGGCATCAGAGGCAATACCATCAACTCACTAGGCTTGATTGTCCCTTGCTGAGTAGGCACATGGCACCAATCTTAGTATGTGTAAAAACATGAGTTTTTAATCATCTTATTCATATATTCTTTGTATCTCAGCAATTTCGTGATGTGAAAACCTTGTTAAAGTCTATACTTAGTTGATTCTAGTGCAATGCAAACTCTCCATACTCTTCTTGTTCAATCATAATGCAAATGCTAACGAGATTTCCTCTCTAATCATAGTGATAATGAAACAATTATTGTGCATCTAGTTACAACAAAGCCCCCCATGGCATGTACACTAAAATCCCACAAACTACGCCAACATAAAGCTCCAGATTAGCCATATTCACACAAGAGCAGAACTGCAACAGTCCGCCATGGCGTGGCACCGGAACCAGTAGTTACAGAGCAAGTCCAGCAAGAGGGTTACCTGGCCAAAGCGTGCGAAAAAATAAGCAGGAGATAAAGAACTTTGTCATTCATTCGAGATTAGTCCATTCATCACCCCAAGTTTAAGGATCCATCCTTCATTAATCTGACACTAAGACTGTTGAATCTCCCTCTTGAATAGTGGCGTGATGCCTTTCTCCAATCAGTTCCGGTCTTCATCATAGCCACAAATTCATCATAGCTTATTAATCCATCCTGCAATTGGATATCCTGTTAATGAAGACGAGAGGGTAAAGGTGCCCAATAAAAGACTGGCAGAATAGTACCTTGTCGGTATCAATTTCTTGTAGGATATTGTTTGCCGCATCCGTGCTATCAGTAGCACCATCTTCGGTTAGTGCCTCCCGAAGCTCCTCTAGCTCTATAAAGCCATTCCCGTCTTTATCAAAGTAGCAGAAGGCCCTTCTTAGATGCTCGTCATTGGTCATTCTCTGTAAATGAAGAGATACAGCCAGAAACTCCCCATAGTCCAGAGTGCCTTTTCCATTGCTATCGACCTATTCGGCGAAAGGATATGGTTAATTGATGGAGAAGTAATTAATTGAACCTTTATTATCCATCAACACAATTGATGGGTAAAGGTGCCCAATCAAATGTAAGATTCTTAGATGCTCAATTTAAGTTTCCAGTCGAAAATTCAATATCAATTCAGCCTAGATTTCCCAAAATAATCGCAATGCATTGAAGATTATAAGGTATGAATCAAATTCTTAAGTAGCAGGAATTGAGAAACTCATCATGTATATATACTTACAGCTTCAATGAGCATCTGCACTTCAGACTCTATAAGGTGTGAACCAAACTGAGCAAGGCCAGCTTTGAGTTCGTCATGTGAAACAATACCGTCATTGTCAGCATCCATCATCTTAAACATCTCTTTAATATCTTCAACTTCTTCAGTAGACAAGTGATCAGCAATAATCTAAGAATCAATTAGCAGAATTATGCTGTACTCATATATTCGAGAATAACAGAAGCAGTTAGCCTACAAGATGCAACATAGCATACCCTCAAAGCTCTCCTTTTGAATCTATTCATTCTTGAAAATTGTTTGAGTCTCGACTTGACAACGTCACCAAGTGGCACATTTGGTGCTTTCTTAGCATTTTGAATCCAAGGATGCTCTGCAATAAAAGGGATGCATATCTGAGCACCAGTTCTATGAACTGCAGATGAAAATGGTAATTACAGAATTTCTAACAGAGTATCTAGAAGCTAGGAACCATGGAATACAGCATCAACGAAGAGAAGATAGTTGTTCTGACTACAACTAGAAATATCAAATTCCATAATTTTCTTTTGTGATCATCCATTAAAAGTACACATGACTACGGTTAACTGGACAGAACTGAGATTAGATGATCTAGTTCTTGACAAATAATGAAGAAACAGTCAGCAAGCTCTCTTCACAAGAAAGTGAGCAGAAGCAGGACATGTAACATACCAAGCACTTGCTTTGCAGTTAACCTAAGTTTGGGATCAGGTTCTAACATTTGCTGGACCAAATTCTTAGCACTTTCTGACACACTAGGCCATGGATCACGCTTGAAATCAATTACCCCCCTCAGAATAGCTTGTGCAACTCCCTGTTCAGTTTCTGCAGTGCAAACACATTGCAACCTTAGCAGAGAGACGGAGCTCATCAGAAGAGATGAGAATGTAAATTAAAACTGTAGAGTATACATTGCTGATGTTGCAGAAAATAGTATTAGAAGGTCATAGTACAGGATGGTCACATTTGAGCTTACCGGCCCAAAATGGTGGAACTCCACAGAGGAGAATATAGAGAATAACTCCAACACTCCATATATCAATTTCTGGTCCATAATTCCTCTTTAGAACTTCAGGAGCCATATAATATGGGCTCCCAACAATCTCTGAAAACCTTTCTCCTGATAATGGAGAAACTTAGAATTATAAGTATGCATATATTTATCTGATGGGATAAAGACTAAAAGTTTATACCTAGAAACATTAGAAATCATCATAATCAATGGCGACAAACCAGTAAAAGTTGATATATGCAGAGTACTCCATATCATACCGTTTATTGGCTCATATGATATAGGATTTGAAAAGGACCATTGTAGAAGATGGAGGTAAACATGGTATAGAAAATTGGTTTAGTCCTAATATTTTGCCCATTAGTTACCTTACCCATTGTAGACACTTGAACCCTCAACACCAGTTGCATTCTTTGCACTCAATAGTCTTTCAGAGATAGTTTCTACTTTTAACCACATAGGAAGTCATAAAGAACAGGTGCCTAAACTAGAACACCTTTTGAGATATAAGTTCTCTGTTATTAGTGGTTCCTTGCTTGCTCTTTTCATTCATCCCTTCCCTCTCCGTAGAGCTTTCCCTCGTTGGCAATGAATTGATAATCCTAAGAGAATTTTTGACTTTGATGCTACATAGCAAATCTTTTTGTTTGCCTTATGACACTGCAAGTTTGTCAGTTATATTATATGCAAGAAGGTAGGTTTAAGCTAAAATTCAAAAGTCGGGATGATGCTTCAAATACCAATCAAGACAATTTGGCCTTTGGAACAAGGAACGACAAGCCAATTTCTGCTATCAATTATAAGTTTGGAGCAATCAGAGAAAGCTTGGAAGATTATCATCGTCAATAATAGCAAATGTAAACCACGATTTTAAATGAAGTTGACCACACAAGAGAATGCTATTGGGTTTGACAAAACAAATCAGGAATTTAACATCTGGAACTCTGCAACACTGACATGGTCCAGAACTATGTTTCGGCTTCCTCAGAAACAGCGTAACCAGAAGGGTTGTGTGTTAACCGATAAACAAACAGATCCAGACATCCAGATGAGAAATTGACTAACCAGGCTTGAAAAATACGGAGAGCCCAAAGTCGATCGCCTTCAATGGCGAGTTCTCCTTATTGTTGGCAAACAGAAAGTTCTCTGGCTTGAGGTCGCGATGGATGACCCCATGCCGATGGCACAGCTGCACGACTTCAACAATGGTCCTCATGACCGCGGCCGCCGCGCGCTCCGAGTAGTGTCCGCGCGCCACGATGCGGTCGAACAGCTCCCCGCCTTCGCACAGCTCCATCACTAGATGCACGGCGCCTTCGTCCTCCAGCGCCACCCGCAGGTTCACGATGCTGGGGCTGTTCGGCAGGTGCCGCATTATTGCCACCTCCCGCCGGACGTCCTCCACGTCCACCGCCGTCCGTAGCTTCCTCTTGGAGATCGACTTGCAGGCAAGGAGCTCCTTGGTGTGGCGGTCCATGCAGAGGTAGGTGACGCCGAACTCTCCGCGGCCGAGCTCGCGGTCCAAGGCGTACATCTCCTCGATCGCGCCAGCCAACTTCGCTTCGCCGCTCAGCACGGTCATGCGCTTGTGCTGGAACCCACCATTCAGGTGCTGGCGATTCTTGCGGGCGGCGGAACCCCCATGGTCGTGGTGGGCGGCCGAAAAGTGCGTGTTGACGTCCTCGCGGGCGACGGCCGCCGGCGAGCGGCAGCAGTTGCCCATTTTGGATCTCAGATCCGGAGGGCCTTCTGCGTGGAGCTGGAGAGAGCGATCGACCTCAGGAGAGATGGGTAGGGCTTCAACTTCACGTCCGATCTAGTGGATAAAGACGGAGCTTTTGCGGATTGGGGAAAGCCGATGTATTTGTCGTTGGCAAAGGAGAGAGCTAATGTGACTGGAGAGAGAGAGAGATAGAGAGAGAGAGAGAGAAAGAGAGAGAGGACCGTTGGGTTTATTTATTTCCTTTACGAAATTTAGAAAAATAAACAAGTTTACGGCATGATTGAGGTAAGTGGCACTGCACTGATTTGACTTACTGAAATGGGAAATACAGCAAAATAAATAATTTATTTATTAAAACAAGATACTGTCAGAATATTCTCTGAGAATATATTTAAAATAAGAATTGAATTTGCATTAGCTATGATAAAAAAGCATTTATATAACAGCAATAAGAGTTTAACACTTTGCTTCCACTTTCATTTATAAATGTCATGGGGCCCATTAATGACTAGTATTTATTTTCAAATACATTTTAAATTTTTAATATTATACATATAAATATATAATATGTGCACACCAATTTTCACTAATAACATTGTACCTACGATATACCACAGCACTAGTGGTGAAACATCAAATATTAACCAAAAATATTTTCAAACATTTAAAACAAAGGAGTTGGTAGAAAATATCACGAGTTTATCAGCTCGAGTCAATTGATATAAATGGTAGTAAACTAAAAAGATTTTGAGTTGACTAAAAAGGAAACGGTTGTTGCAAAAAAAAATTTTAGATTAATAGGGAAATTATCCATATTGCTATTATAAATAGGGAAATAATATAACCTAGAAGCAGCAAATTTTCATACTCTAATTCTTGATTTTGTAATTATATTTTTGTGTTTTGAGATACTCTTAAATTTATTCATAGACGAGTTCTTGTATTCTGAAATCCTCTCGGTTTTAATTAAACTTAAATATATCTGACTAAATTTGTAAAATATATTTTGATATAAAAATAGTTTGGGATTGTAATTTTAAATTGAACTAATTGATTTAACATTTTATATAGCAACTGCATCCTTCAATAATCTGTGTCCTTATCTTTTTATTAATCGAAGGGGAGCATCACCTTCTTTTGAAAATGTGGCAAAACACACACACTTCAACCACAATCGATCCCCTTCTTCATTTCATTGTCATCAAGGCTAACAACAATCTTCATCTCTCTGCATACGCCTTGCTTGTAACTTAAATCTAGTCCTTAAATATTGTAGGTCACTCACTCCGGCCTCCTTACTGAACTCCTCCAACCTCATTGAAATCTTTTTTTCCCACCTCGTTCCTCTATATATTATCTTTGATACTACTGGTACCTTCTCTACATAATCCCCGATAGAGGGGTTAGCGGATGACCTAAGATCCGATCCAAAATACACGGCTCAGCTAAGAAAGGAAAAGAAGATTGGCGCGGGCGAAACGCAGAAACCATTGGCACGGGCGAACCTCAGAAGCCATTGGCGCGGGCGAAACGCAGAAGTCATTGGCACGGGCGAACATCAGAAGCCATTGGCACGGGCGAATATTGAAAGTCATTGGCACGGGCGAACATCAGAAGCCATCGGTACGGGCAAATATTGAAAGCCATTGGTACGGGAGAGTTAATGAAAACAATTGATACGGCAAAGGAGAGGCGGAAGGCGCTTCGCCAAGAGGCCAGTCCAATCTGATCAATACAAGGGGAATTTGACATGGGGAAAAGAGGAGTTGGTTCGGGTTGATAAAAAGCCTTAGGGCTAGGTCACCCGTGGGCTATAGACCTAAACTAGCTTCCCTCAACACGGAAGGTTGAGGGAGATAGTCTAGCCTAGTTTCCCGAAAAATAGAGGAAAGGGTGTTAGGCAGCGACACAGGAGGCCCACATAATATTCCAAGGAGTCTTCACTCATGATATCGTAGCAGAATTATTCTCGGGGAAAGGTGGTGGCCACGTGTAATGCGATGGAGATAACCTCTGACGTTACGATGAAGGAAAAAGAGATAAAAGGGAGGAAGCAAGGAGGAAAGGGATCATGATCATTCGACACAAAGAAGAGAGAAGAAGAGGCAAGAGGAGAAGGAAAAAGGGAACAACCATCTTGGAGAAGAAGGACGAGAGATCATTGCTACATCTCTTGTATTTTCCTCGTCTAATATCATTGTAAGAGGTTTTCCTCCACTGCGGAAACCGACTTTCTCAGAAAGGAGGACCTTCATAGTGAACGATGCTTAGGCACCGTGATCTGTGAGACAACTCACCTCCGTGGAGTAGGAATCCTCATTCCGAACCACGTTACATCTTGTGTTCGAATCTCGATTGCTAGCATCAGCTTCTTGCGTTTCATCTGCTTCATCCTCTTATTCTCTACTGATTGCGGCCGGGGAGAATCCTCTCGAGACCTCCTCGATTGCTTCTTCATTGAAAAGGAGCGACGATTGTTTCCTATACCGCATCGGTTGCGCCCGTCAGGGAACATTTGAGCCGGGCGTCGAGATGCAACTGAAGAAATCTGAGAACTGATACTTCCTGCGTGAGGAGCGCCCCATCACCCTTCTACCATCGCGGTGAAAGGCCCCGATGGATGACGCTATTCTGAAGCCCTCGCCAGGAAAGGAGAACCAGGATATCTGCATCCGCACTCCGGGGAACCTTCTTCCAGAGGCCCACCCCCAGAAATGCCTCCTCCCTCTCGTACAGTCGCCAATGGGGAAGTATTTCTTGGAGGCGGACTTGGGGGAAGAACGCCTCAGAATACTATGCCCTTCACCACCCAAACGTGCAGAGAGGAACAGGGTGAAAGTCAATCAACCGGACCTCCGAGTATATGAGCCTAGTCCCTTCACGATGGACATTCTCACTGAGCTCCCTCCATCCTACTTCCGGAATCCTCAGGTCAATAAGTATGATGGTTCGACGGATCCTGAAGAGCACATATCTCAATTCGACGGAGCGGCCTCGCTTCACTGTTATACTGACGCTCTCAAGTGCCGAGTCTTAGAACCACCGACGCTCTGCAAAAAGTGATTTACTTCTCGCCTCGGTCTATCACTGTTTACCGACTTCCAGAGAATGTTCAATGAGAATTTGTCAACCGTAAGGCGTATAAACAAGACGCCTATGTTAATGCATATCACCCAGGGACCTTCGGAATCCCTTAGGGGGTATATTCATCGATTCACTTCTGCAGCCAGGGGAATCCCCGCCACCCGATCTGAATCTTTCAGAGGCGCTATTCAGCATGGGCTGAGGGAGGGCCCCTTCCTCAGTTCCTTGTTAAGACAACCTACGGATAGTTACGAAGAGCTACTGAGTCGTGCGGAGCAGTTTATCCGCGAAGAAGAAGGATTAAAGGTACGGAGGGCCGAACGGATCGCCACGTAGCCCAATCGAAAGAGTTCGCCTCACGCTTCCTCAAGCACCCCTCGGCGGGAGTATACAAGACCTTTCGACGGGGAGGTTCTGAGGCCTCGTACTGCAAGGTGTTCGCCCCACCCCGCCATTACAAATCATGGCCGCTGAAGCGCTTCCTCCTGTGAGGACATGGAAAGAACGTGAAATGGAATTTTACGACCAGCAGGGTCTGCTACAACGACCCTTGGGACACAGGGGGATCCCGCGTAACCCCCCAGCCCCGTTCTTTTGCCAATATCATACAGAATACGGCCACAGTAGTGGTCGATGTTTCAAGTTACAAGAAGAATTGGATCGCCTCCATACTGCATATCCGCAAGTAAGGTTTCAGGCAGGAGGGCCGGCGCGGCGAGGCCCCCGACCTAATGTAACCCGTCCAGGGTCGTATAATCAACAACCCCGGGTCACTTTCCCCCAAACGCCATCCCAGGAGGTTGTCTCTCAAGAAGGTCCATCAGGTGAGGGCCCTTCATCCAATCTAGATGACATTCCCACACGGGGAGTTATTCATGTTATAGCTGGAGGACCTACCGATGGGTACTCCAACCGGGCACGGAAGTCGTACGCCCGTCTCATGGAGAGTTTAGCCATCGTCACCGACCAGACTATTCAAGTTGCATCGCCCGTTTCGTTCGGGCCAGAAGATCTGCAAGGTGTCCTGCTGCCCCACACGGATGCCTTAGTTATCCGTATATCCCTGGCCAATTATGAAGTGGCCCGGGTACTAGTCGAATTGACTTCGAAGCTCATAACATCCTTTTCCAGGAAGCCTTCGGACAAATGCAGCTGGGAAATACCCAATTAGAAGATGTGTCCACTCCCCTCTTCGGATTCGCAGGGCACATGGTTCACCCGAAGGGACAGATATCATTGCCTTTAACTCTGGGTGTAAAACCCAACCAAAAAACCAGTATAATTCCTTTCCTTATTGTGGACGCTCCGTCCACTTATAACACTATTCTTGGGCGTCCTTTCCTCACCCTTTTTCAAGCAGTGGCTTCCCCATACCACCAGAAACTGAAATTTCCAATAGGTCAATCGGTGAGCGAAGTTCGTGGAGAACAGAATGCCTATAGGAGTTGCTACGTGCAAATGGTTTGGGACGATCAGAAGAAAGCCCGAACCGAGGACCTAAAGGGCAAAGCTGTCATCATCACTGATGTCTATGTCCTGGAGGAATCCCCCCCCAAAGTTGATAAAATAGAGGAGGGAGAACTGGTGGAAATCGCTCTAGGAAAGGCCACACGGATAGCACAACAACTGGATGTCAAAGAAGAGCTGGTGGCTTGCCTGAAGGAGAATGAAGACATCTTTGCAAAAGATGTGCATGATCTCACGGGGATCCATCCTCAAGTGGCGGAACATCATCTCAATATCATTAAAGGAGCCCGACCGGTCCAACAGAAGAGGCGACATTTTGGACCAGAAAAGGACAAAGTCATAGCAGAAGAAGTGGACAAACTACTAAAAGCGGGTCATGTAAAGGAAATCCAGTTCCCCGAATGGGTTTCTAATGTAGTCTTGGTCCCCAAGCCTTCGGGGCAATGGAGGATGTGTATCGATTTCCGTGATTTGAATAAAGCATGCCCTAAAGACTGCTACCCCTTGCTTCGTATTGATCAATTGGTGGATTCTACTGTGGGATATGAAGTGGTGTCTCTAATGGATGCATATCAAGGGTATCATCAAATACCTTTGGCCCAAGAAGATCAAAAGAGGGTTAGCTTTGTGACTGCGGGGGGGTTATACGCTTATGTGGTAATGCCGTTCGGACTAAAGAACGCAGGAGCCACCTATCAGCGCCTTATGGACAAAATCTTCGCGGAGCAGAAAGGGAAGAATGTGGAGGTCTACGTGGATGACATCTTAGTCAAATCGAAAGCCACTCGGGATTTAGTCAAGGACTTACATGAAACCTTCGCTACATTAAGGCGGTTCAATATGAAGCTAAACCCTAACAAATGCCTGTTCGGGGTAAAGAGTGGCAAGTTCTTGGGGTACATAGTAACGGAGAAGGGGCTGCAAGCCAACCCTGAGAAAGTGCAAGCCCTATGCAACATGAAATCACCTGCTAATCTGCGAGAGACCCAAAGGTTGGTGGGCAGGATTGTTTCTTTATCCCGATTTATAGCTAGATCGGCGGACAAGGGGCTGCCTTTTTTCAAGATTTTGCGCAAGGCTGCTAAATTTCAGTGGGATGATCAATGTGAACATGCTTTCTAGGAGTTGAAGAAATATTTCGGACTCTCGCTAGCCAAACCAATACCGAGAACCATTATGGATGTATCCGTCGTCTTGGGAGGAGCCGTTAGTTGGTATTATTGAAACAAGAAGGTTCTCACCAAAGAACCTATTTATTATACCACCATATCCTCGAAGCGGAATTCCGTTATACGGAGCTAGAGAAGTTGGCATATATCCTAGTACTAACCGCCCGCAAATTAAGGCCGTACTTTTTGGCTCATCCCATCACCGTTCTAACACACAGCGAATTGGGTAAGGTCGTCACTAAGCCAAATTTCTCTGGAAGATTGGCCAAATGGGTGGTAGAACTAAGCGAGTATGATATTCACTACCAACCTCGAACGGTTATCAAGGCCCAAGCACTCACGATTTTTACAGAGGTACTTGCATACGGAAGATGGTTCGGCAACAAAGGAGGAGGGATCAGAGGCATGGAATATATTCGTAGACGGTTCTTCAGGATCTACAGGCAGCGGCGTTGGTATTTTATTAATTTCCCCGGAGGGTGAAGAAACTCGATTAGCAGTTCGCCTGGAATATCGGGCATCTAATAATGAAGCGGAATATGAAGTCATTCTAGCGGGACTGCAGGCTGCTAAAGCGGTGGAGGCTTCTTCCATTGTGATCCACTTGGATTCCCAGTTGATAATATCACAACTTCAAGGTTCTCTTGCGGTTCGGGAGGAAAGGTTGCGTAAGTACTTGAAGACTTTTGAGAAAGAAAAAGCTCAATTTCGTCGGGTCCTCTTGAAGCAAATCCTGCGGGAGCACAACGGGAAGGCAGATGAATTGGCTCGGATGGATAGCGCTATGGGAGGAATAAAATCCTCGGAAGCGATCCATATGAGAATTCATACTTCCTTAGCAATATGCAGCGTGGAGGGAGACGTACCTGAATCAAGTCTAACTCTTGATTGGAGGACCGACATCATAGCTTATTTACGGCACGGGAAGATCCCTGAAGGGAAAATAACGGCATCCACTTTAATAAACCGAGCCAAACGGTTCATCCTCTTAAATGAAGACCTATACAAGACCTCTTTTGGGCGACCCTTGTTAAAATGCCTGGGAAACGAGGATGCGGAATGGGTACTCCGGGAGATCCATGAAGGATGTCAGAGTAATCATTTAGAGGGAGAGCTTTAGCAAGAAAGGATACATACTTTGGCCTACTCTTCAAGATGCTGCTCATATAGTGCAAACCTGCATCGCTTGTCAGAAGCATAGCAACCGTTCTGAACGACCAGCTGAGTTAATGAAAGCCGTAATCTCTTCTTGTCCTTTCGATCAATGGGGAATAGATATAGTAGGCCCGATGCCGGCGGCACCTTTACAGAGGAAGTTTTTATTGGTAGCTATGGATTATTTTTTCAAATGGGTGGAGGAAGAGCCCTTAGCCAAAATTACTGATAATGCCGTAATACAGTTCTTATGGAGAAATATCATTTGTCGGTATGGTATCCCTCAGAAAATAGTCAGTGACAATGGACGACAGTTCCAAGGAAAAAAGATCCAAGAATGGTGTCAAAGTCTCAACATTCAAAGAAGCTTTCACTTCGTAGCCTATCCTCGCCGAATGGGCGGTGGAGGTAACTAACGTGATCCTCATTCAAGGATTAAAGACCAAGTTGGGTGCTCGAGGGGAAACGGGTAGAAGAGTTATCCAAGGCCTGTGGGCCTATCAACCACACACCTAAGACAAAGAAGAGAAACTCCTTTAGTTTGGTATATGGGGCGGAAGCCGTTATTCCGGTCGAGGTTTTGTTGAATAGCGCTCGGATAAAGGCATACGAACCAAATCAGAACCAACTTATCCGAAGCACCGAATTGGACTTGGTGGAGGAAAGGCGGGAGATGGCACGGAGGCGAGCGGAATTTTACAAGCAAAGAGTGCAGCGAGCCTTTAATAAGAAAGTGATGCCTCGGAGATTTCAAGAAGGGGATTGGGTTTTACAGAAGTCAATCCACTGAGACTGGAAAGTCGCTCGGGAAGGACCCTATGAAATAACGCACGCGAAAGGTGCTTGATATTATCTGAAAGATGATCAAGGCAAAGAGCTTCCACGATCTTGGAATGCCCTTCATTTAAAACTCTTTCACACTGTATGAGAAACATGGAATAGAAGAAGGGAAATTATGAAACTCCGAAGAGGGTGCTTCCTGAATTGATTGCGTTAATTAGATGCCAAGTATTCTCCAAATTTCATTAAGGGGTTATATATAAGGGCAATATGGTATTATCAATACATTTTGAAGAAGAAAAAGCAAAATAGAAAGGAAATTCCCGTGTCAAAATGGGATATTAAATTACATCTTAAACCGGTCGGGAGGATAACGTCGAAAACCAGCCTCCCAATTTAAAGAAAATGAAGGATAAGTGGAAGGAGGTAATCCTTGGGCAGCATACTGCTGAACCGCGTCATTAAATCCGTCTTGATAGGTGGCGCGCATTAAAATGATGAGCCGCTCCTCGCGGTTCGGACAATCATGGCTTCGCTCTCGATGCAGCCTCTCGCATGTTTCTTGTTGCTCTTGAAGATTTCGACGCACATCCACATAGCGCCGCGACACCTCCATAATAGCATCGGCCAAGATGGAGACATCATCGGCTCGGGAACTTTGGTCCTGCTGCACAAGGTCCGTCATCTCCACCATATTTTGACGCATGGAAGTCAAAATCCTCCACCGCTTCGAATACGATCCGTTCGGGCAAGTTCGGCTCATCCTCTCGGAGGAAAGTTTCTTGCTGCGTGAGACGGGCATGAGCATGCGCTACCGAATTTATAAGGGATGAGTTTTCTTGTACCTCCTTGCAAGCTGCCAAGGTCCCTATCTTATCTTGTGCTCGCTGATATTGAACCTGAAGGCGAGCGATGACATCAGAATCCTGGTGCTTCCCTTGGAGGAGTTCTGCTACCTGCCTTTGAAGACTTAGTAACTCTTGAGCCAAGGAAGATTACGTGAAAAGAGGCCATGGACTTCTATTTGGGGGCAAGTGGCTCTGCACTGGGCGTGGTTGCTCCTTTAATCTTTGCAATAGTGTCGATCCTTTTGAATTCTTTGGCGAGCCCGGCTAATTTACTCTTGACACAGTGCAATTGTTGTAGCGAGTCGTTCGATTGAGCATTAGCCAAGCCTTCCCGTTGTTGTCGCTCCCATTCTTGGGCTTGAGCACGTATTGATGAAGAAGCGATCCAATTCTTGATGGTTGGTCATGGCCTACATACGATTGTGGAAAAGAAATTGATCGGCTAGACAAAGCTAAGGAAGGTGAGTAAGAAAACATACCAAGTCGAGCATGTGCAGGCCTTCATCATGCGAGGAACCACTTCCTCTAAGTTGAGAATCCAAGACTCACAGGAGAAAGGGAAGAAGGCGGACGGAAGATCTTGAAAGAGGAATCTAAACATAAAGGGGAAAATGGGGCGGTATCCATTGGTTGAGAATGGAAATAAGGAGAAGTATCATTGGACTGGCCCATGGAGGTGGTAGTCAGGCGGCATATCCGAGTTCTGGGAGAATATGTGTCACACCTTTGGTTGGGGTTGGGTTGAAGGAAAAAAAGGAAGGAGGCGTCGGAGGAGGGATCTTGAGAAGACAAGGACGATGAGCATTGGGTGGAGGAGCCTTCGATGGGGGCGCAAGAAGTAGAGGACTCAGTCGTGGGTCTACGGGAGAGGATTCTTGAGCGATGAGCGAAGGAAGTTGGCAGTGAAGGAATATCAACCGCCATGGGTTCAGAAAAGGAATGACGTGCCGGGGAAAGAGAAGACAGGGGTGATCCAGCCTCTTTCATTGGCTGACATGGGAATACATCCTCCCCAGGTTCATCCCCAGGTTGTGGGGAAGAAGAAGACAATTTCTGAACGTCGTTGGCGGAAGGAGAAAGAGTGGGAAAGTTAGGGCTTGTAAAGACCGGAGGAAGTGAGGAGAGACTAATGACCCTGGCTTCCTCTGGGGATGGAGGTGAGGGTCACGAGAGGAGAGGGAGAACGAAGAGGTGAATCAGATATGGTGGTGATCGGGGAAGGTGAAAAGGAAGAAGAAGCGAAAGGCTGACCAACATCCCATTTGCGATTCGGGTAGCGACCCGCTATCTCCTGGAAGAAGTTAGAATGCATCTTGGGGGTCTAAAAATAAAAGGAAAAGAGGGGCTGGGAAGAAAGGATCGAGGAAACGAGGTGGAGGAGGAGCAGATGAAGAAAAAGGAGACCAAAAGGCGAAGGGATGAAGATGGCAGAAGAAACGAAGACAAAAGAACCCCCTATAAAAGGGGGGAAGAATGGGCTTGCAACCATTAGTGGGCTTCTCGTCTGTGGTGAAAGGGAAAGAAGGGTTTATATTTCTAAATGGCCCATTATGTGTTAAAAGCCCCCCATCTGCAGGGGAAGGGGCGGACATAGGCGTTCCCCCTTCAGGAGGAGAGCCAAAAGAGGAATTATATGAAGGCGTTGCCTCCTTTATGCTGGTGGCCTTGGCGCTATACCTATAAATTTTTATCCCCACAAGGCAGAGCGGAAGATATCCCCGTGTGGTGGTGGAA
Source organism: Wurfbainia villosa (assembly GCA_025175895.1). Lineage (NCBI taxonomy): Eukaryota > Viridiplantae > Streptophyta > Magnoliopsida > Zingiberales > Zingiberaceae > Wurfbainia > Wurfbainia villosa. Next base: position 54,119,287 of record CM046001.1, on the reverse strand, counting down.
CGGAAGAACCGATATCCTTCGGTTATTATTTACTCTATGTCTAAATTTCTATCCCCGCAAGGCAGAGCGAAAGATATCCCCGTGTGGTGGTGGAACGGAAGAACCGATATCCTTCGGTTATTATTTACTTTATATATAAATTTCTATCCCTGCAGAGCGGAAGATATCCCCGTGTGGTGGTGGAACGGAAGAACCGATATCCTTCGGTTATTATTTACTCTATGTCTAAATTTCTATCCCCGCAAGGCAGAGCGGAAGATATCCCCGTGTGGTGGTGGAACGGAAGAACCGATATCCTTCGGTTATTATTTACTTTATATATAAATTTCTATCCCCGCAGAGCGGAAGATATCCCCGTGTGGTGGTGGAACGGAAGAACCGATATCCTTCGGTTATTATTTACTTTATATATAAATTTCTATCCCCGCAGAGCGGAAGATATCCCCGTGTGGTGGTGGAACGGAAGAACCGATATCTTTCGGTTATTATTTACTTTATCTATAAATTTCTATCCCCGCAGAGCGGAAGCTATCCCCGTGTGGTGGTGGAACGGAAGAACCGATATCTTTCGGTTATTATTTACTTTATCTATAAATTTCTATCCCCGCAGAGCGGAAGCTATTCCCGTGTGGTGGTGGAATGGAAGAACCGATATCCTTCGGTTATTATTTACTCTATGTCTAAATTTCTATCCCCGCAAGGCAGAGCGGAAGATATCCCCGTGTGGTGGTGGAACGGAAGAACCGATATCCTTCGGTTATTATTTACTTTATATATAAATTTCTATCCCCGCAGAGCGGAAGATATCCCCGTGTAGTGGTGGAACGGAAGAACCGATATCCTTCGGTTATTATTTACTTTATATATAAATTTCTATCCCCGCAAGGCAGAGCGGAAGATATCCCCGTGTGGTGGTGGAACGGAAGAACCGATATCTTTCGGTTATTATTTACTTTATATATAAATTTCTATCCCCGCAAGGCAGAGCGGAAGATATCCCCGTGTGGTGGTGGAACGGAAGAACCGATATCTTTCGGTTATTATTTACTTTATATATAAATTTCTATCCCCACAGAGCGGAAGCTATCCCCGTATGGTGGTGGAACGGAAGAACCGATATCCTTCGGTTATTATTTACTTTATATATAAATTTCTATCCCCGCAGAGCGGAAGATATCCCCGTGTGGTGGTGGAACGGAAGAACCGATATCCTTCGGTTATTATTTACTTTATATATATAAATTTCTATCCCCGCAGAGCGGAAGATATCCCCGTGTGGCGGTGGAACGGAAGAACCGATATCTTTCGGTTATTATTTACTTTATCTATAAATTTCTATCCCCGGAAGAACGAAGGGGAATAGTGCATTTATTGGTGGAAGAAGTAGCGACCATAAATGCCAATAAAGAAGAGGAAACGTGGGGGCAGTAGTGGGAAGGTCGACGGGACTACAATTGTAATTAAGAGGGTCCAAATCCCCGAGAAATGATAGAGGAAGGTATGTTCGGATCAGACTACCGTCCTTTTGGAAGACAGAAACCTTACTTCTACAGGAAAAAGACAAAAACAGATATCATTTGCCTCCCTTATTTTTTATTAACATATTTGAAATGATTACATTAGCTTGATCTATAAAGACTTTCCATGATTACTCCTAACAGATGAAACGGGAGATGTCTCTTTGGGGGGAGAAGGAGCTAATATGACTCTGAAGCGTTCGCCTTGAGGGGGAGGAAGAACTGGTGGACCTTCATCGAAAGAGGAAGGAACTGGGATGAAAGCTGATCTTTGGTGGAAGTGGGGAAGTTCAGCGGTAGCACGAGGATCGCCCATCGATACTCCCACGTGAAGGGAGGATTCCACACTCGCCTGGAAGGAGGAAAGGAGCGCGGAAGGACCTCACGGAGGGGTGGGAGCCGGACGGAGAGGCGGAAAGCGGAAGAGGGCGGAAGGTCTGAAGTGGCGATTGAGCGGTCTCCGAATCTTCAATATCCTCGAGACCCGATCTTGTAGTTCAAAAGATTCTCGACTTTGAAGAAACGATGGGATGCCCTACTGAAGCCATGATAGAAAGATAGCAGGTCAAGACATGGGGGACGAAGGATTTATAATGGAAGGAAAGGCAACAGAGGTTCCGGGAAAGGGAAAGAAGACGAAGAGGTTGATATCATTTCCAAAGCAAGAAGAGAGATAGGGAAGATCAACAAGCAAGAGTCTTTAAAGCGCGCCCGAACGAATCAGACGGGTATGAATGATGTCGTGCAGAGACCTTTCAAGCGAATCCCAACCAAAATTAGGTGGAGGGAATAACGATATTCTACATCTCTCCGATAAACCCAGAACCAATAAGGTTATTGCGCATTACTACGGAAAGAGATAAGCAGTGTAGAGCGAGACCAAGTTAAAATTGGTTCCCAATCCTCAAGGAGCATAACAAGAGGATGATAACTAGTTATAGGGACAAAGGTATCGCTGTAAAGCGAGAAGACCTCGGAAAGTTACTAAAAAGAGAATGTTATAGGTTACATTCAAAGAGATTGGCGGACACTTGGCTAACGCCCCATCGGATCCAAATAACTAGTGTTCATGCCGGGGGTATCTCGCCGGCGTTTTGAGACGAGGACCCTCAAAGCCTAATACAAATAAATCTACCCCTTCTTCACATAGCCTTTTAAGATCACTCCGCTTCTTTCATCCGATCTGGCATTGGGCTAGTTGAGCTCGACTTTCGCTTGTCTCACCGCCAGAGCATCTTTTCCGGGTGCTTGGATGGCTGTCTACCCAAAGTCGAGAGGGCTTGAGTATTCTTGGTGAAGGATGGATTGTCACGAGCCACCGATGATAAGGTTCGGGAATAGCCGCTACCATGGAGAAAAGCTCGACACTTCTTCGCACAGATTCTCGGTGACGCCAGGCCCGACGCCTAGGTTAAAATGATGACGTTCTTGTTGAAGCCGTGTGATAGTAGCCAAGAATCGATCCTTGATCATGGCATCCATAAGATATCTCTTATACTCTTCAGCCCCGAGTCGATATCTACCTATTGCAACCGCTAGATTGCAAAAGAGGCGCTATTCTAGTTCCTCATTTTTCGCAGCCTCTTCTCGCTTCAACCAAGGCTAGTTGCATCGTGGCATCTTCAAGATCGCCCCTAAAGTCCGCCTCCTTTGCCTCTTGCTCGCTTAACCGTCGCGCGAGCTCTTTCGCACTACGGCGAAAATGGCGAGTCTCCACACTAGATCGAATCGGGCTAGATGGGCTACCATGTTGTTATGTTGGGTGGAGGCCTAAAAGGAGAGGAAAATTATCACCTACATCAAGATAGGAAATACCCATAGCAAAGAGGAGGAGAAGAAGGAGTAAATACCTCCGAGCTTGCTCACTTGCTCACACGGGCCTTGTATACCCGACTGGTTAAAGAATTTTACCTCCGAAGGGTGCCGAATCTTCAGCAAAGATCCCAGAGTGGCCCTGGGAGGAACCGGAAGGGAAGGATCTTCTCCTTCCGAAGAAGATGGGGGCCTGGTACGGCGAAGATGGATAGGAGCGGTTTTCGAGTCGGAAGGTATTGGAGCTTGGAGGGATTCCGTATGAGAAGGCAGGGGTGAATTCTGTGTGGAGGGGGAAGAATGCAGAAATTGGGAGGGAGAATCTCCTCCTTGGGGAACTAAAGAAGAGGCAGGGGAGGTGTTGCCTTCTCTTCTGGGTTCATAGATGATTAGGGATTGAGCTTCCGGCTGGTGGGAAGACAAGGGAAGAAGAGCTGATGAACTTGAAGCTCCTTTCTTGATAAGCCGCAGCTTCTTCCGAGGAGATGACTGAGTCTGTGGATTTGCCTCTTTAGTCGTGGTCTTCTTCTTCTTGCACCTCGATCGACTTCTTCCACCAAAGCCTTCGTCGATTATCTACAAGATATACTGGTAAGAAAGATGAATGCTCTAAAAAGGAAGTCACATTGCAGGATAAATGTCACCCTACCTATAGCAACCGAAGTCGTCAAAGGTAGAGGAGACAATCCAAAGTGGCTTAAGAGGGGAGTTTCTATCAGATGGTTTGAGCAAAGAATGTAGCTCTCCTAAGACTCTATACACTTCCGAAGGGACATTTGGTCCTCATTTCCGGAAAGAAGGCAATCAGAAGGTCTACCTTCCAAGTATCGAGTAAGGTAAAGACTCGAAGTTGTACAAAGAAATATAAGGCTTCCCAACCCTTGTAGGGAAGTAGGCGTTCACCAGAATTGTGATCAACGACTAGACAAATAGAAGAGGCCTCGCCTTTAGAAGACTTTAACTGGAAGAAGCAATGGAATATTTCGGGGTCAAAGAGAGGTTCAAATGTTGCTATGTGGGCTCGATAGAATCCGGAAAGAGTTGGGGGTGAATTGGTTCAGGGGTAGTCCGTAGAAGTTTAGGAGGTCTAAATAGACCTGTGGTACCGGCAGGGATAGGCCGTTAAGAAATTGTTCATAGAAAAATCATGTCAAGCCGGGAGGAGGTTTATGAGGCCGATGCAGTTTGGTCGTGAAACAACATTTTATAGAAGGGTCTATGTAGTTGTTCTTCAGGTTAAAGAAATAATGGTTGCAATCTAACTGAGTTATGGTATGTTCATACCAGGCGGGTGAAGAGAGGGTCCTAGGAGCCATGGGTGTGAACAAAGCAGAACACTTACTCGGAGGATAAGGAAGAATCGTGTGAGAAAGGAAGGACTGGATCGCCGCAACGCCACCGGTGAGAATCACGGGAGAAGAAGAATAGACTGGATTATCAAGCACACTAAACGATACCTAAAAGAAGAAGGCGAGGGTTTATATAGAGTTTTCCACGACGATTCAGCTGCATAGAAGGAGAAGGAGAAGCGGAGCCCATGGACCCAGCGGGCCTCCTTCAATATACTGGGGGGAGTTATAAGGGAACGGATGGATTTAAGTCGAGAAATGAAGAATAGGTCAGAAACTTTATGTACATTAGGAAAGTCAAGCTTATAACTTCGCTTGACTATTTTTCGGGGTTGACTAATGATACTACTGGTACCTTCTCTACATAATCCCCGATAGAGGGGTTAGCGGGTGACCTAAGATCCGATCCAAAATACACGGCTCAGCTAAGAAAGGAAAGGAAGATTGGCGCGGGCGAAACGCAGAAGCCATTGGCACGGGCGAACCTCGGCTTATCGGGCGCGGCGAACACGTGGTCATTGGCACGGGCGAACCTCGAAGCCATTAGCGCGGCGAAACGCAGGCCATTGGCACGGGCGAATATCGGGCCATTGGCACGGGCGAACCTCGAAGCCATTGGCGCGGCGAACGCAGGCTATTGGCACGGGCGAACATCAGAAGCCATTGGCATGGGCGAACATCAGAAGCCATTGGCACGGGCGAATATTGAAAGCCATTGGCACGGGCGAACATCAGAAGCCATCGGTACGGGCAAATATTGAAAGCCATTGGTACGGGAGAGTTAATGAAAGCAATTGATACGGCAAAGGAGAGGCGGAAGGCGCTTCGCCAAGAGGCCAGTCCAATCTGATCAATACAAGGGGAATTTGACATGGGAAAAGAGGAGTTGGTTCGGGTTGATAAAAAGCCTTAGGGCTAGGTCACCCGTGGGCTATAGACCTAAACTAGCTTCCCTCAACACGGAAGGTTGAGGGAGATAGTCTAGCCTAGTTTCCCGAAAAATAGAGGAAAGGGTGTTAGGCAACGGCCTGGGAGGCCCCACATAATATTCCAAGGAGTCTTCACTCCTGATATCTGTAACAGAATTATTCTCCAGGGAAAGGTGGTGGCCACGTGTACGATGGAGATAACCTACGACGTTACGATGAAGGAAAAAGAGATAAAAGGGGAGGAAGCAAGGAGGAAAGGGGATCCGCAATCATTCCGACACAGCAAGAGAGAAGAAGAGGCAAGAGGAGAAGGAAAAAAGAGAACAACCATCTCGCCGGAGAAGAAGGACGGAGATCAGCCATTGCTACATCTCTTGTATTTTCCTCGTCTTGTAATATCATTGTAAGAGGTCTTTCCCCTCCACCTGCGGAAACTGGCTTTCTGTAAAGGAGGACCTTCATAGTGAACATGCTTAGGCACCGCATCTGGTGAGACAACTCACCTCCGTGGAGTAGGAATCCTCATTCCGAACCACGTTACATCTTGTGTCTGAATCTCGATTGCTAGCATCAGCTTCTTGCGTTTCATCTACTTCATCCTCTTATTCTCTACTGATTGCGGCTGGGGAGAATCCTCTGAGACCTCTCTCAGTGCTTCACTGCATTGAAAACGGAGCGACCAGATTGTTTCCCATACCCGCATCAATCTTGATTCTTGCACCTCAGTGAAAAGGCTCAAGGGCCTTGTTGAGATCTGTTGGTGCAATCGGCCCAGCAGTACCTTGATGGTATTTTGATGATAGACAAAACTCATGACATGGGATTGTCATGGGAAAGTCCAACATGGTGTTGGCATGGAAAATCCAAGCATGGAGCTTGGTGTGGGAAAGTCCAACATGGGATTGGCATGGGAAATCCAAAGCATTGCGAAGCCGTGCGCTTGGTGCTTGGTGAGAAATGCATTGCGAAGCCGTGCGCTTGGTGCATATGGGAAATCTTAAGGACTTGGTAAGTTCACTAGGCTTGGGGTCCTTGAGTCGGTGAAGGATGGCATTGTGAAGCCGTGCGCTTGGTGCATCCGAGGGACCGCCGGACGGGGAGCGAATGGAGTGAGCCCAAAGGGAAGCATACTTCTAGGGTATGAGACGCGAAGGATGGCGTTGCGAAGCCGTGCGCTTGGCACATCCGAGGGACGTAGGCCGAGGGAAGAGAGCTTCGGTGGGGAACTCCATGAGGGATAAGGTGGACTTGGCCAAGTGGCTAAGACTGAGTGTCGGAGGCTCAAACTTGATGTTTGAGGGTTTACCCGACGGTCGGATGCTCAAACAACTTGGTGTTTGAGGTTTTGCCCGACGTCAGTCGACTGGCATAGGTGCCGGTTGGACTGGTCCAAGTTGACTAGGGTTCAACTGGTGTAAGGCTAGGGTTTTGTGCTTGGGAGTTGACTGCCATGGGATCGGCGGATCGATTGATAGCAATGACCGCCGAGGGATGGCAATGATCGATGGGAGTGTCGCGAGCAGGCGCTCCGTAGCCGATCAACGATTACTAGGTCACCGATCTGATGAGCATCATCAGTCGACTGGTAGGTGATCCGTTGGAACTTGTCTGACGTGGATCTGGCCGTTGTGAGACAACGGCTACCGGGGCAGTCAACTGGGGCCTTTTGGCAGTCGACTGCTAGGCGCGAAAATAGCTCGATACAGGTTATAAAAGGAGCTCGAGATAGAGGTTTTTGCCATGGTTTTTGTGTAGCTATTGGAGGGGAATTGCTGCTGCATTCCAGTCCCTCAAGAGCCAATCAAAGCAAGCAACAAGCAAAGCGATCAAAGCAATCGGTGAAAGTTTTCTTGTGTATTGTATTTGTGTATTTGCTTGTATTTCTATATTACATTGTAATTGCTTGTGAGAGGTTTCTCCACCTCCGACGTGTTGTCGAGAAGGAGTGTTATAGTTAGTGTCGTGCGCATAACTAGAGCTCGGTGAGCTCGCCCGTGGAGTAGGAACCATTCGGTTCCGAACCACGTATATCTTGTGTTGTGTGATTGTGTATTGTTGTTAGTTTCATTATTATTGTTATTCCGCTGTGCTAACGACAATCGTAGACAAGCAACGCAAGAAGAACGAGTAAATTTCGACATCCATCGTAAGAGGGCTATTCACCCCCCTCTAGCCGGCCGTTCGATCCCCTACAAGTGGTATCAGAGCCGAGGTCACTCTTCAATGACTAACCGGTGCGAGAGCACTACAAATGGCCGACTTCATCCATCCACCGAAATTCGATGGAGATTTTGCTTGGTGGAGAAAACGGATGGAGGTATATCTCGAAACCGATTTTGATTGTATGATTATTATAGAAAATGGTTTTGAGATGCCTAGGGACAAACACAACAAGCCCATTGAAAAATCAAAGTGGACCCAAGACCAAATCAAGAACGTCAAGATAAATCTCGAGGTAATTAAATTGATTAGTGATTTGTTACCTAACGCTATTTGGTCTAGATTGGGTCATTATAGGGATGCAAGGGAACTATGGAATAAGAAAATAAATTTCCAAGAAAATTCCCAACCGGCACAAGTAGAAGAAAATGACGAGGAAGAAGAACCCACAACATTTGAAGATGTTGATGACTTGGTGGAGACTGTAGGGGATCGGTACGGCCGGCTAGAGGGGGGGGGGTGAATAGCCCTCTTACGATGGATGTCGGAATTCTCTTGTTCGTTTGCTCGTCTACACAATCGTTAGCACAAGCGGAAGCATAAACAATAAAGACAAAGCAATAAAAGAAAATACAAACGCTAACAAAGAATGTAACGTGCTTCACGGCTACGCCGCTAATCCACGATCCCGATTCGTCCGAGGTGAATCACTCCTCCAAAGCCAATCACTATTGGTCTCTCCTTTGCACCAAGCTAGGTGGAGGTAACCTTTACAATCAAGATCACTCTTCTTACAATAAGAATGAAGTAAAAACAAGTAAGAAGAGTTTAGAGCTTGTGGAGCACTAGGAAGATCACTTAGAGCATAAGCATTAGCCTCTCAAAGGCTCACACCCTCTCTTTTTATAGAGAGGGCTGATTTCTTCCCATTGGCCGCCACCACCGACTCGCCTTGGCGATCGTCGTTACGCATAACGGCCTCCGAACACGTCGGATCCCGACCGTTGTAGTCCAACGAAACTCTTGGCAATCGACTGATGGACCTCATCACGATCGGCCGCTCTCCGTAGTCGACCGCCTAGCCATTTAACGGCTGCTGCGGGCTAAAACCCTATTGACTACCGATCGGCCGCCAAGAATGATCGATGGTCTTAGCAATGATCGCCCACGTATGGCGCCGATCACGCCACACTCGATCGATACCAGAACTACATTCAACTGGGAAGCGGCCGATCGCCATGACATGGCAATGACCGCGGTGTCGGAAAACCCATCCGACACTTGGCCAAATGACAAAGTTTCACCTAAGAGCTACCCCTTCCTGGGTTACATTCGCTCACTCTCATCTCTCGGAGTCCCTTGCCTTCGAAGTTCTCTTCGTTCTCGGCCACGTCCCTCGGCAGCATCAGGCGCACGGCTCTGCAATGCTCCTTCGCGTCTCTTGCCTCGAAGTCTACTTCCTCCGGCTTCACTCCAAGCTTCTCGTCCGGGTCCCTCGGATGCTCCAAGCGCACGGCCGCAAAGCTATCCTTCACCGACTCAAGGCACGAGTCATGAGATGTGAAACTCGCCACGGCTCCATGTGCGAATTACTAAGTCCTGCACGACTTCAACGCACATATCAAATCAACATAACACACTAACTTAAACCCTTTGCCACACCATCAAAACCATATTACGGCAAGAGATTGCCCTAACAATCTCTCCCTTTTTGATGTGTGGCAATCCGTTTAAGTTAGGTAAAAACATTTGATATAAGTTTCAAAGGAAAGAAAGCATATAAACATAAACATGACATAGCAACATGCAACTCCCCCTTAATCCATGAAACTCCCCATAAAAATGTTCTCCCCCTATAATAAGCATAATCATTTCTCCCCCTAAATATGTTCCCCTTTACTTAAACATACATTTCTCCCCCTTTGACACCATCAAAAAGATTAATCCTAATTTATAAACTCATGGCATCAAGTATAGTAGATAGAGAAACCCAAAAACTTGATTAAAATCTGAAATCAGAAAATATTGGGCTGTTTTTAGTTATCGATCGCTATCAAGATGGCAATGATCGGCACAATTGATTCAAATTCGATTTTCAAGTAATTTCAGAAATGCATTAAAAATTCCAGAAAATTTGAAAAATCATAAAATTTAGGGAACACATTTCTTTTAAGTATATCTATCAGTAAAAAATATGTTTTTATGAAAAATCATTATATTTCCACGTATTTGCCAAAAATTCAAAAACTTTAAAAACTACTAGGTTTTTGATCATAAGAGTATCCATTTCAACACCTAGTCTTGCATCTAATTGTTTCAAAAACATGAATACATAGATTTTAGATTAAGAAATTGTTTTGAAAACATATGAAATATCCAACCATGATCTTTGGGCAATATGTCTATGAATCAAACATAAGCCTTCCCCATGATTGGTCTATTATTGCTATGTTAATACTTTAAATGACCATCTAAATGCCATAGGCATTAGTGGACATTTGTATCATCCTAACATCTCACCCATGCTAAGTTTGCAATCAAGTTAGCCTATAGTGAGTGTGAGATGCATCCTAGGGGGTATTTGTATATACTTAACCCTTGTATTCATGCAATTCTATCATGGTTAAGTATCAACCTAACAATCATCATGATCATAAAGACATATGTCAATTAATTTTACATTATGATCATGAAATACATGTATTCATTAAATAATGATCATGCATTAGGTATCATATGATGATAATAAGCAAAGTATCACCTAAAGCATGATTCAACCCTATTTCTCATGATTACGTGCCAAAAATTAAAATCATAAATCATGATTTCAAACATACATAGCAATTACATTAATCATCATTATTTAAGCATTATTATTTATTTATGGGCACATTATCATCACCCAACACTATTCTAAAAATGTTGTCCCGCCATCCTAAGTCAACCAAAATATGATATAGGTCAATTGCATATGGTTGACTACCCTAGGGGTTTTCTAACCCTTAAGGATGGATTTTGGAACCCAAAATAAGTTCTTTCCTATTGGGTTCACTAAGTATTCCTTGGGGATCCATTTCCTAGCTATTACTTTCTTCTTATCTTGTCCCCTAGCTATTAAGCATTTGTAGACCTTTTCATTTTTCTTTTCCTTGTAGCCTAGGCCCTTTTTGTTGAAGCTAGCTCTTTGGCTCCCTAAGATCATGTTCAATGTGTTGGAGCCAATTGTGAATTTTTCTAGGGCTTTTGTTAAATAATCTATCTTTTCCCTTAAGACCCTATTTTCATTTATACATGCATCACTAACATCTAATGGCACATAAAGGTCATGTGAGCATGCATCATTTAAGCTAGAAGAAATATTATCATTTAAGCATGCATTTTCTAGCTTATTTTCTAATGCCTTAATTTGATTAAGCATGCTTTTATTTTTCTTTTTCATTCCAAATAAGTCCTTAGTTAAACTAGAAATTATGGAAACTATTTTCTTAGGAGAGGCTTTTGTTACCATAGTTTCCATATCCTCTTCTTCTTCGGATGATGAGGATGTGGAAGCTCCCCCTTCATTTGAGCTCTCCCCACTTGAGCTTGATCCTTCATTTTCGGATGAGGAGCAATCCAAGTCATCAAAGGCCATCAAGGCCAAATTGGTGACAAAGGCATTCTCCTCATCCGATGATGATGAGGAGGATGAGGATGGGTCATCCCAAGTCCTTGACTTTAGAGCTTTGGTCTTCCCCTTTTCTTTTGTCTTCTTCTCCTCTTCCTTCTTTTTTTTGCTCCCCTTTTTCTTCTTCTTTTCTTCTTTCTTTTTCCTCTCTTCCTTGCTCTTGTTTAGGAGAGGACAATTGTCCCTTATGTGCCCCTCTCCTTGGCAATTGTAGCATATGACCTTCCCCCTTGGTCTTCTATTCCTATCATGAGATTTATCAAATCTAAAATTCTTAAATGCACGTCTTACCTTCCTTACCATATAGGCTTCTTCGGTGCTATCCATGGAGGAGGAGGAAGACGCTTCGTCATCGGAGGAGGAGGGGATCTCCATCTTCTTCTTCCCCTTGTTCGCTATCAAAGCTACTCCTCTTGAGGGTTGAATTCTAGGCTCGTCTTGTATTCCTTCAAGCCTAGTTTCGTGGAGCTCCATTGTTGAGAAAAATTCCTCCAAGGTACTTACTTCCAAGTTCTTGGAGATGTAAAACGAATCCACCATGGAGCTCCATCTTGAGGACCGGGGAAAGGCATCTATGACCTTCATTACCATATCCCGGTTGGAGAGCTTTTCTCCTACACTTGTTAGCCCAATTAATATTTCTTTAAATCTAGAATGTAGGGAAGTTACCTTTTCTCCCTTTTCTAATTTGATGTTTGAGAGTTGGGAGCGGAGGAGGTCTCTCCTAGCTAGCTTGTCCTCGGATGTGCCTTCATGGAGTTCTACAAGCTTTTCCCACATCTCTTTGGCGCTAGCACATTCTCCGATCCGGTTGATCTCTTGTTGAGGGAGCACATTGAGAAGGTGATGTTTTGCCTTTGAGTTTGCAAGGTGTTCCTCTCTTTGCTTCTTAGTCCAACGTGATTTTTCAATTGGTTCACCCCTTTCATCCCTAGGCAACTCGAAACCATTTTCCATTATAAGCATAATATCAAAATCGGTCTCGAAGAATACCTCCATTCTCTTTTTCCACCAAGAGAATTTGCCGTCGAACTTCGGTGGGTGGATGTTGGAGCCGACCATTTTGAAAGTTGCTTGTAGTGACGATTAGTCCTCGACAAGCTTTCCTTGGCTCTGATACCACTTGTAGGGGATCGGTACGGCCGGCTAGAGGGGGGGGGGGGTGAATAGCCCTCTTACGATGGATGTCGGAATTCTCTCGTTCGTTTGCTCGTCTACACAATCGTTAGCGCAAGCGGAAGCATAAACAATAAAGACAAAGCAATAAAAGAAAATACAAACGCTAACAAAGAATGTAACGTGGTTCATGGCTACGCTGCTAATCCACGATCCCGATTCGTCCGAGGTGAATCACTCCTCCAAAGCCAATCACTATTGGTCTCTCCTTTGCACCAAGCTAGGTGGAGGTAACCTTTACAATCAAGATCACTCTTCTTACAATAAGAATGAAGTAAAAACAAGTAAGAAGAGTTTAGAGCTTGTGGGGCACTAGGAAGATCACTTAGAGCATAAGCATTAGCCTCTCAAAGGCTCAACCCTCTCTTTTTATAGAGAGGGCTGATTTCTTCCCATTGGCCGCCACCAGTCGACTGCCGCCCTTGGCAGTCGACTGTCGTCACTACAACGGCCTCCGAACACGTCGAATCCCGACCATTGTAGTCCAACGGAACTCTTGGCAATGATCGATGGACCTCATCGATCATCGCCCTCGTAGTCGATCGCCTCGGCCATTTAACGGTTCTGCGGCTAAAACCCTATTGACTACCGATCGCGCCTTCGAATGACCGATGGTCTTGGCAATGATCGCCACACTCCATCGTCAGATACGATCGAACTTCATTCGACTCAGAGCAGTCGACTGCCATATGTGGGCAGTCGACTGGTGTCGGAAAAACCCATTCGACACTTGGCCAAATGACCAAGTTTCACCTAAGAGCTACCCCTTCCCGGGTTACATTCGCTCACTCTCATCTCTCGGAGTCCCTTGCCTTCGAAGTTCTCTTCGTTCTCGGCCACGTCCCTCGGCAGCATCAGGCGCACGGCTCTGCAATGCTCCTTCGCGTCTCTTGCCTCGAAGTCTACTTCCTCCGGCTTCACTCCAAGCTTCTCGTCCGACGGTCCCTCGGATGCTCCAAGCGCACGGCTTCCGCAAAGCTATCCTTCACCGACTCAAGGCACGAGTCATGAGATGTGAAACTCGCCACGGCTCCATGTGTGAATTACTAAGTCCTGCACGACTTCAACGCACATATCAAATCAACATAACACACTAACTTAAACCCTTTGCCACACCATCAAAACCATATTACGGCAAGAGATTGCCCTAACAATCTCCCCCTTTTTGATGTGTGGCAATCCATTTAAGTTAGGTAAAAACATTTGATATAAGTTTCAAAGGAAAGAAAGCATGTAAACATAAACATGACATAGCAACATGCAACTCCCCATTAATCCATGAAACTCCCCATAAAAATGTTCTCCCCCTATAATAAGCATAATCATTTCTCCCCCTAAATATGTTCCCCTTTACTTAAACATACATTTCTCCCCCTTTGACACCATCAAAAAGATTATTCCTAATTTATAAACTCATGGCATCAAGTATAGTAGAAAGAGAAACCCAAAAACTTGATTAAAATCTGAAATCAGAAAATATTGGGCTGTTTTTCAGGTTATCAATGATCACTATCGATGGCGTAAATGCTCGCACAATTGATTCAAATTCGATTTTAAGAATTTCAGAAATGCATTAAAAATTCCAAAAAATTTGAAAAATCATGAAATTTAGGGAACACATTTCTTTTAAGTATATCTATCAGTAAAAAATATGTTTTCATGAAAAATCATTATATTTCCACGTATTTTCCAAAAATTCAAAAGCTTTAAAAACTACTAGGTTTTTGATCATAAGAGTATCCATTTCAACACCTAGTCTTGCATCTAATTGTTTCAAAAACATGAATACATAGATTTTAGATTAAGAAATTGTTTTGAAAACATATGAAATATCCAACCATGATTTTTGGGCAATATGTCTATGAATCAAACATAAGCCTTCCCCATGATTGGTCTATTATTGCTATGTTAATACTTTAAATGACCATCTAAATGCCATAGGCATTAGTGGACATTTGTATCATCCTAACATCTCACCCATGCTAAGTTTGCAATCAAGTTAGCCTATAGTGAGTGTGAGATGCATCCTAGGGGGTATTTGTATATACTTAACCCTTGTATTCATGCAATTCTATCATGGTTAAGTATCAACCTAACAATAATCATGATCATAAAGACATATGTCAATTAATTTTACATTATGATCATGAAATACATGTATTCATTAAATAATGATCATGCATTAGGTATCATATGATGATAATAAGCAAAGTATCACCTAAAGCATGATTCAACCCTATTTCTCATGATTACGTGCCAAAAATTAAAATCATAAATCATGATTTCAAACATACATAGCAATTACATTAATCATCATTATTTAAGCATTATTATTTATTTATGGGCACGTTATCATCACCCAACACTATTCTAAAAATGTTATCCCGCCATCCTAAGTCAACCAAAATATGATATAGGTCAATTGCATATGGTTGACTACCCTAGGGGTTTTCTAACCCTTAAGGATGGATTTTGGAACCCAAAATAAGTTCTTTCCTATTGGGTTCACTAAGTATTCCTTGGGGATCCATTTCCTAGCTATTACTTTCTTCTTATCTTGTCCCCTAGCTATTAAGCATTTGTAGGCCTTTTCATTTTTCTTTTCCTTGTAGCCTAGGCCCTTTTTGTTGAAGCTAGCTCTTTGGCTCCCTAAGATCATGTTCAATGTGTTGGAGCCAATTGTGAATTTTTCTAGGGCTTTTGTTAAATAATCTATCTTTTCCCTTAAGACCCTATTTTCATTTATACATGCATCACTAACATCTAATGGCACATAAAGGTCATGTGAGCATGCATCATTTAAGCTAGAAGAAATATTATCATTTAAGCATGCATTTTCTAGCTTATTTTCTAATGCCTTAATTTGATTAAGCATGCTTTTATTTTTCTTTTTCATTCCAAATAAGTCCTTAGTTAAACTAGAAATTATGGAAACTATTTTCTTAGGAGAGGCTTTTGTTACCATAGTTTCCATATCCTCTTCTTCTTCGGATGATGAGGATGTGGAAGCTCCCCCTTCATTTGAGCTCTCCCCACTTGAGCTTGATCCTTCATTTTCGGATGAGGAGCAATCCAAGTCATCAAAGGCCATCAAGGCCAAATTGGTGACAAAGGCATTCTCCTCATCCGATGATGATGAGAAGGATGAGGATGGGTCATCCCAAGTCCTTGCCATTAGAGCTTTGGTCTTCCCCTTTTCTTTTGTCTTCTTCTCCTCTTCCTTCTTTTTCTTGCTCCCCTTTTTCTTCTTCTTTTCTTCTTTCTTTTTCCTCTCTTCCTTGCTCTTGTTTAGGAGAGGACAATTGTCCCTTATGTGCCCCTCTCCTTGGCAATTGTAGCATATGACCTTCCCCCTTGGTCTTCTATTCCTATCATGAGATTTATCAAATCTAAAATTCTTAAATGCACGCCTTACCTTCCTTACCATATAGGCTTCTTGCTATCCATGGAGGAGGAGGAAGACGCTTCGTCATCGGAGGAGGAGGGGATCTCCATCTTCTTCTTCCCCTTGTTAGCTATCAAAGCTACTCCTCTTGAGGGTTGAATTCTAGGCTCGTCTTGTATTCCTTCAAGCCTAGTTTCGTGGAGCTCCATTGTTGAGAAAAATTCCTCCAAGGTACTTACTTCCAAGTTCTTGGAGATGTAAAACGAATCCACCATGGAGCTCCATCTTGAGGACCGGGGAAAGGCATCTATGGCCTTCATTACCATATCCCGGTTGGAGAGCTTTTCTCCTACACTTGTTAGCCCAATTAATATTTCTTTAAATCTAGAATGTAGGGAAGTTACCTTTTCTCCCTTTTCTAATTTGATGTTTGAGAGTTGGGAGCGGAGGAGGTCTCTCCTAGCTAGCTTGGCCTCGGATGTGCCTTCATGGAGTTCTACAAGCTTTTCCCACATCTCTTTGGCGCTAGCACATTCTCCGATCCGGTTGATCTCTTGTTGAGGGAGCACATTGAGAAGGTGATGTTTTGCCTTTGAGTTTGCAAGGCGTTCCTCTCTTTGCTTCTTAGTCCAACGTGATTTTTCAATTGGTTCACCCCTTTCATCCCTAGGCAACTCGAAACCATTTTCCATTATAAGCATAATATCAAAATCGGTCTCGAAGAATACCTCCATTCTCTTTTTCCACCAAGAGAATTCGCCGTCGAACTTCGGTGGGTGGATGTTGGAGCCGACCATTTTGAAAGTTGCTTGTAGTGGCGATTAGTCCTCGACAAGCTTTCCTTGGCTCTGATACCACTTGTAGGGGATCAGTACGGACGGCTAGAGGGGGGGGGGTGAATAGCCCTCTTACGATGGATGTCGGAATTCTCTCGTTCGTTTGCTCGTCTACACAATCGTTAGCGCAAGCGGAAGCATAAACAATAAAGACAAAGCAATAAAAGAAAATACAAACGCTAACAAAGAATGTAACGTGGTTCACGGCTACGCCGCTAATCCACGATCCCGATTCGTCCGAGGTGAATCACTCCTCCAAAGCCAATCACTATTGGTCTCTCCTTTGCACCAAGCTAGGTGGAGGTAACCTTTACAATCAAGATCACTCTTCTTACAATAAGAATGAAGTAAAAACAAGTAAGAAGAGTTTAGAGCTTGTGGGGCACTAGGAAGATCACTTAGAGCATAAGCATTAGCCTCTCAAAGGCTCAACCCTCTCTTTTTATAGAGAGGGCTGATTTCTTCCCATTGGCCGCCACCAGTCGACTGCCGCCCTTGGCAGTCGACTGTCGTCACTACAATGGCCTCCGAACACGTTGAATCCTGACCGTTGTAGTCCAACGGAACTCTTGGCAGTCGACTGATGGACCTCATCGGGCCGATCGCATCTCCGTAGTCGACCGTCCACGGCTAACGGCTTCTGTGGGCTAAAACCCTATTGACTACCGATCATTTTCAGCAGCCGATCGGATATCTGGCACGATCCGACGATGGCAATGATCGCCACATTCCGGCCGGTTTATACCGAACTTCATTCGACTTCAGAGCGATCGCCATACGAGCATCCGTGCTCGAAAACCCATCCGACACTTGGCCAAATGGCCAAGTTTCACCTAAGAGCTACCCCTTCCCGGGTTACATTCGCTCACTCTCATCTCTCGGAGTCCCTTGCCTTCGAAGTTCTCTTCGTTCTCGGCCACGTCCCTCGGCAGCATCAGGAGCACGACTCTGCAATGCTCCTTCGCGTCTCTTGCCTCGAAGTCTACTTCCTTCGGCTTCACTCCAAGCTTCTCGTCCGGCGGTCCCTCGGATGCTCCAAGCGCACGGCTTCCGCAAAGCTATCCTTCACCGACTCAAGGCACGAGTCATGAGATGTGAAACTCGCCACGGCTCCATGTGCGAATTACTAAGTCCTGCACGACTTCAACGCACATATCAAATCAACATAACACACTAACTTAAACCCTTTGCCGCACCATCAAAACCATATTACGGCAAGAGATTGCCCTAACAGAAACCTCCACCTCTAGCATTGAGGGGGAGGAGAGGCAATCTTCCATCCCGGAGCAAGAACAAGAGGCATCCACATCCAGGAGAAGTGAAGATCGGGAAGAGGCCTCCACCACCTCTCTAGGTAACTCAAGTGTTATTATTTTAAATAAAAATCACATAATATGCTTTGAGTGTAGGGAGAAAGGGCATTATAAGAGCAAATGCCCTAATTTGGCTAAGAAGAAGGCATCGACACAAAAAGTCAACCCAGAGTCAAACGATGTCGGTGTTCCCAAAATCAAGAGCAAATAGCACATTGTGTGCTTCAAATGCAATCAAAAGGGACACTACCGAAGCCAATGCCCTAGGGGGAGGAAGAAAGGGCAAGAAGGTGCAACTCATGTAGGGGGAGATCCTAAAGCTAACCCTAAGGTAAATTTACTTAATGCACCTTCAATTCCTAAAGTCAAAAAGCATGCCAAAAATTATTTTAGTTATCTTGCCATTATTAATGAAAAGCATGCTAGGAGAAACAATAAGGTTTATTGCTTAGGAGCCAAGCATGTTCATATGACTAAAGACAAACCTAGGACTCATAATTCTAGAAATATCTTGCCTAGGGAGTCAATTAGGAGAGTAGAAGAAAATTTGGGTATTAATCCCAAAAAGTCTAGGCACATGCCTAAGAAGAAGTGGGTTTCCCAAAAACCTAATGAAAATTCAAAAATGGGAAAATTAGAGCTAGAGAACCAAGTCTTGAGGTCAAGACTTGAGAGAATAGAGAAAGCCCTTAGAATCATAGAAAATTCAATTCTAGGGTCAAATGCCCAAAAGTCAAGACCTAAGGTTCAAAAACGGTCTAAGGGCAAGGAAGGTTTGGGTGACAAACCTAAGCCCAAGAAGACTTATAATAATGTTCCATTTAATTATGGAACTATTTATAGGTCTAGGAAAACCAAGGCTAATAGGGAAGTCATCCCTAAGTCTAGCCATGGTATGTGTTTAGTGGCTAACACCTCAAAGAAATCAAATGTAGCCACTAAGAAGGTCAATGGAGGAGTCACCTCTAGAGTTGACCTAGGAAAGACCCAAAAGACTATGGCTTCAAAGCCTAAAAGGGTCATTAGGAAGATATCTAGGGAAGTTATCCCTAGGGAATACCTTGTTAACCCAAGGAGCTCCAATAGATATTGGGTTCCTAAGAGCGTGATTGATTCACGCTAAGTGGGTTAGGGTGTGTCAACCCTAAGTGGATGGGTGGTTAACCTAGCCATTGTGAGTTGACACATTAGGGTGTGCCAATATGGTTTGAGAAGTTAAAAATGATTTAAATTGGCACAATTAGGTCTTAGAGGTATTGGTGTGTCATTTTGGGTTTTTGGCACACTAGGGAAATGAATGACATTAAGGCAAAATGAATTTAATTCCTAGAAATGACAAATTAATTTTAACACTTAGGTATTCTATACCTTAGTATATTTTACTTGCCATGCTTTATTTGCCTTGCCATGTCATGACATCATTCTCATTTTCATCTATAAAAATGTCATGATCATTTTTAGATTTATGTTTAGATGTCATGTATGCTTAAGTTTCATTCACATGCCATGACATCATGATATTGGCATATGTTTTTATCTATATCATATCTATGTCATAATCATATCATGCATGAATTAAAATGGAGTTAAGGACTATGACATAATTTGAAAGGAATCAAATAATATTGCCTTAGAAATATGCATGAGAACATAAAGAAAACAAAACCCACATTTCACTAAAAACTTGACTTGTATATATTTTACACATCTAGATATTGGTGAGATGTTTAGGAAAAAGAAATTAAAGGTTTTGAAAACTTTTTGAAAAACCTTGGTGAAGCCTATCTTTTGATAGCTATCACCATTGAATGGGATGATACAAAGAGGGCTCTTTATTGAAGCTTTTCTTAAACTTTGGACTTTGTATCAATCTCCTAATTTAATGGGTAAAATAATTTTTCAACATTTTTCACCCATAGTGTTTAGGATAAGTATTATACGTATGCATTTTCAAGATTTTTAAATTTACTTATATTTACTTATGGATTTCAAAAATCCATTTTCAAAATCAGATCGTTATCGACGATTGCCTTTAATAGCAATGATCGATGGTAAGTCCAATGATCGGTATCCGACGAGTCGAGTCGACAGTGATTTCGGGTAAACTTGATAGTTAGGCCCATGTTTAGCCATGTTTTGGTCCCCTAACCACTCCTAACCCTAGGAAATGCTTGGGAGAGCATTAGAGAGGGTGGAAATCCATTGGATATGGGTTAGGAGTTGGGTTGAGAGTGAGTATCAATTTTAAGGTGGAAGAGAGTTCATTGTTGAACTTTGCCTTAATTTTGATTTGGTTAATGTTCCTATTGGCTTAGGGACTCTCTAAGGACATTGTTAGTGCAATGGTCAAGGGGGAGCAAGCCTCTAGGGGGAGGTATCTATCTTGGGAAGATGGATGTGTATTTCCTCAAGGGAGGAAAATTGGGTTGCCTCTCTTTAAGTGATATGGGATCACTAGAAAGATTGTAGGCATATGTTCCTCCAAGGGAGAGATTGTAAGATCTCATTGGGATATGAGACATTCATACCCTTGGGGAGGACCTTTTTGATGTAATGTCAAAAAGGGGGAGAAGTTACCAAGTTACCAATTAGGGTTCGTTGGAATTCTCATTGGGATATGAGAATTTCCAATATGGGAGAATTGGTAGACTTGAGATGGTAGTTTTGTCAATCATCAAAAAGGGGGAGATTGTTGGTGCAATTGGCCCAGCAGTACCTTGATGGTATTTTGATGATAGACAAAACTCATGACATGGGATTGTCATGGGAAAGTCCAACATGGTGTTGGCATAGAAAATCCAAGCATGGAGCTTGGTGTGGGAAAGTCCAACATGGGGTTGGCATGGGAAATCCAAAGCATTGCGAAGCCGTGTGCTTGGTGCTTGGTGAGAAATGCATTGCGAAGCCGTGCACTTGGTGCATATGGGAAGTCTTAAGGACTTGGTAAGTTCACTAGGCTCGGGGTCCTTGAGTCGGTGAAGGATGACATCGGCTGCCGCGCTTGGTGCATCCGAGGGACCGCGGACGGGGAGCGAATGGAGTGAGCCCAAAGGGAAGCATACTTCTAGGTATGAGACGTGAAGGATGTCATTGCGGCCGCGCGCTTGGCGATCCGAGGGACGAGGGCCGGGAAGAGAGCTTGGTGGGGAACTCCATGAGGGATAAGGTGGACTTGGCCAAGTGGCTAAGACTGAGTGTCGGAGGCTCAAACTTGATGTTTGAGGGTTTACCCGACGGTCGGATGCTCAAACAACTTGGTGTTTGAGGTTTTGCCCGACGTCAGTCGACTGGCATAGGTGCCGGTTCGACTGGTCCAAGTCGACTAGGGTTCGACTGGTGTAAGGCTAGGGTTTTGTGCTTGGCGCCGATCGCCATGGATCGGCAATGATCGATGACGAGCCGACCGCGAGGGATGGCAGTCGACTGATGGGAGTGTCGCGAGCACTGAACGCTCCGTAGGCGATCGGCCGACTACTTAGGTCACCACGATCGTGATGGGCATCATCACCGTCGTAGGTGATTCGTTGAAACTTGTCTGACGTGGGATCCGCGTTGTGAGAGACAACGACTCGGGCAATGATCGGGCCTTTGGCTGATCGCTAGGCGCGAAAATGTACTGATGCAGGTTATAAAAGGAGCTCGAGATGGAGGTTTTTGCCATGGTTTTTGTGGAGCTATTGGAGGGGAATTGCTGCTGCATTCCAGTCCTTCAAGAGCCAATCAAAGCAAGCAACAAGCAAAGCGATCAAAGCAATCGGTGAAAGTTTTCTTGTGTATTGTATTTGTGTATTTGCTTGTATTTCTATATTACATTGTAATTGCTTCTGAGAGGTTTCTCCACCTCCGACGTGTTGTCGAGAAGGAGTGTTATAGTTAGTGTCGTGCGCATAACTAGAGCTCGGTGAGTTCGCCCGTGGAGTAGGAACCATTCGGTTCCGAACCACGTATATCTTGTGTTGTGTGATTGTGTATTGTTGTTAGTTTCATTATTATTGTTATTCCGCTGAGCTAACGACAATCGTAGACAAGCAACGCAAGAAGAATGAGTAAATTTCGACATCCATCGTAAGAGGGCTATTCACCCCCCTCTAGCCGGCCGTTCGATCCCCTACAAGATCTTCAGTTTCCAAGTCATTGGTGACTAGAACTGTCAAGTTGAGTTAGGCTCGTCGGATTGATTCGTCCCGTCAAATAATTTAGGCGGGTTGAATTGAAATTTTATCAATCCGTCATTTTGACGAGCCTAAACAGATCGATCCGTGCGGGTTGCGAGTTTAGACGGATTGGCTCACCGTGGGCACGGATTGTCCCGCAGATTGAAAAATGCTAAAAGATGGAACATGTAAAAATAAAATTATATAAGTTCTTTTTTACTAATATTCTAATATTAATTAATAATAGAAGTTTTTTCATCATATATACCTCAACAAAATGTAAGAGAGATTAAGAGGAAAGAATAAAATAATATTTGATGTACTCTAATATTTTTTTTCTTGTATGCTTTAATTGTTTTATATTATTTTATCATTATTATTCCAATCGATGTAAGAAATGATAACATATCAAAGTTAAATAATGATAAAAGCTAAAAAATCTCAATTTAATTTCTATTTAGAGGAGTAAAAATTTAAATTTATATATTATCAAGATTTGGATATTTTAGATCATTGAAAGAATAAAAAACATCGATACTTAACTTTGTCGGTCGATAATTAAATCTCACTTATAAGATTTTAGTTATTTCAAATGTTTATTTTTTTAATCATAGTACTTCATTTATCTTATCGATCATCGCCACAAACTTTCAATACTTTAGTAATTTTAGATATAGTTCTTTAATTTTTATGGCCTGCGAGTTGGTCTGCCTAACCCGCAATCCGCCTTGGATTGGATTGGATTGGAGATTTCTCAACCCGCTAAGATAGCGGATCAGTCCTGTCCTTCTCCACTAAATATTAGATTAATGACAGATTGACTCGTCCCGCCCCACAGCTCTACTGGTGACAACTATTGGTAAATGACTTCCAAATTTCACATCGCTAACACTGTTTGATTTTATATGTAACCCCTAAAAAAAAATCAAAAGGGGATATCGCCATATTTCTTATATGGAAAAATATTCTTATTTTAGCAATGTTATAACAAGTAATTAATAGTTGCTATATCTTGTTAAAATAAATTAATTCAATTTTTATCAAAAATAATATACATAAAATATTTTTATATATAATTTTTTTTATCAATTTAATAAAATTTAATTAATTTTTATTTAAAAAACATTTCAATTTAGTCAAAATCTCTTTAAAATTACTCTAATAGATATTAAATAATTATTATTATAATTTAGTAATTATTTAATAACATTATAGCAACTATTTAGCAATGTAGGAATTACTTAGTGATCGCTACAAATTGCGTCAACTATTATATAGTTGGTACAATAATTTTATAATGGTTTTGGTCAATTAAAGTAATTTTGATCGAATTTAAATAATTTTAACTAAGTTGATAATTTTATTTTTTATTTTTTTTTTAAAAGAGACGTTTTAATTTTTGTCTTTGATTTTTTTTTCCTTGTATAAAATAAACACTACAAAACTTTCAAATTTTGCAATGAATTTTAAATAAATCATTGTAAAAATATTTTCCAACGAAATTTGTAACGAAAATATTTTCGTTGCAAATAATTTGTCGTAAAATTTTTTGACGAAAAAAAGAAATTCATCATAATTTTTGGGACGAATAAATATTTCGTTGAAAAATTTATTAAAAATTAGCGACAAAATTTATAACGAATAAAAATTCATCGCAGATATTTACGACGAAAATAAGTTTTCGTTGCTAAATCTATGACAAAAATCAGTTTTCATCGCAAATATTTGTGATGAAAATATTTTTAGTCGTCAAATCCGTGACGAAATATAATTTCGTCGCAAAAGCTGGTAAATATGTGTCATCGTTGTTTTATCAAATTTTGCTGGAAATAAATAATTTTGGTCGCCAAATCTACAACGAATTTAGTTTTCGTTATAAAAATATGAACCTTCAGTCGACTGTCTATGACCATCAGTCAACTACCAATGGACTAGTCGACTGGCCAATTAACTCAAAAATATTTTATGGTCTACTACACTATCACCAGTCGACTGTTGGTTCGCGTCCTCACAAATGACTAAATATCAATCGACTGTTGGTTTTTGCGAGTCAACTAATACAAAGTCGTTTGAGAGAATACGATCCAGCAGTCGACTGGTGGTAGACGCCAATCAATTGGTGATTCTGTAGCAGACCATAAAATATTTTTGAGTCGACTGGTCCATTGACAGTAGACCGATGTCCATAGGCAGGATTGATGGCCCATATTTTGCTACGAAATTTTTTTTCATTGCCAAATCTATGAAGAAAAATTATTTTATCATCAAATCTGCGATAAATCTTATTTTCGTTGCAAATCTAGAAAAATAGAAAAAAATATCATGATAAAATATACTATTTCTACCTATTTTTATAAATTTTACAACCAAACACATCTAAAATGATTCAATAAAAATTCAACATTTAACAATATAAAATAATTTATATATTGAACTCCATAAACTTCTAATCATTCAAAATAATTCAATACTAAATAAACACAAATAACAAACCATTCATCATATGAAACTTGATACAAGCATATCGAATGTGACAACCCAAGTAACATTTAGATATAACAATTCAAACATAACCACCATCATCAAAAAATTCATCTTCGTCGTCATTATTACAAGCATCAGTAGGAGGAGATCGAGAAGGAGAAATTTGACTTGAAGCACAAAATAATTGGAGATGTTGCATGATTATCATCTATTATCTATTAAATTCGTTCATCTGTTCATTTAAGTCCTTGACTTCATGATCCCTTTGTATTTGTAATGTGCAGACATCTTCAAGACCATTATCTTTTTGCACTAGTAACTCCTTCAAATGAGTAACTTCTTTGTTCAATTGACTTATTTCTACTCTTACTGTTGGTGAGCATGAAGAAGATGTACTAGGAACTTTATAAGTTCTGCTCAAAGAACCCAGTTTAACTATTCTTCCACCTTTCGATCCGCTAGTCGCTTCGAGACATAGATTCATATTTCCAACAAATGACTCAAATTCGACAGCATCATCACTTGCACTTGAATATCTCTGTACTAGTTCATCATATTTCTCTAGTATTGAAAGGAAAAAAGTTAAATCATATCAAATTAGTTAAAAATTTTGAAATTACAAACCTTCATTATTCTAACTCTCTCCCCACTCCACATCTTATCTTTCTTTTGATATGTATGAGTGATAGTGTCAATAAATAATGACTCAACCCCCATTTCCTTTGCTTAAACAAACATTGTTATAAATAATAAAATAGTGCATATTAGATTAAAAAATTAGGGTTTGAAAAAACTCACCAATCGATGTCTATGTTCATCGATATTAATTGAGCTTCTCGCATATATCGTAGACAAAGCACCAGAATTATAAGTTTGATTTTCCTTATTTTGTTCATATTAGAAACGTTG
The DNA here is from genome assembly GCA_025175895.1 of Wurfbainia villosa. Taxonomy (NCBI): domain Eukaryota; kingdom Viridiplantae; phylum Streptophyta; class Magnoliopsida; order Zingiberales; family Zingiberaceae; genus Wurfbainia; species Wurfbainia villosa. The sequence continues at coordinate 54,093,596 of CM046001.1, read as the reverse complement.
GCGTCGCTAGAGGGGGGGGGGTGAATAGCATTTTCACCTCCTCCCTTGGAATTCATTTGCGTTCGTTCGATTGTTTGTCTACAATTGTTGTTAGGAGAGCTGTCAAATGGGCCGACCCATGGCGGGGCGGACCAACCCGTCGTAAATCCAATATTTAGCGGAGAGGGGCGGGCCGACCCGCCATCTCGGCGGGTTGAGAAATTTCCAACCCAACCCAACCCAAGGCGGGTTGCGGGTTAGGCGGGCCAACCCGCGGGCTACACAAATTTAAAAAATATATCTAAAATTACTGAGGTGTTGAGGTAATGACTTGTAAGACAGATAGAGTACCATGATTAAAAAAATAAATATTTGAAGTAACTAAAATCTTATAATTGAGATTCAATTATCGACTTATAAAATTGAGTACCGATGTTTTTGATTCCTTTCCATTGTTCTAAAATATTCAAATCTTGATAATATGTAAATGTAAATTTTTGTTCTTTCAAATAGAGATTCAATTGAGATTTTTTAGCTTGGGTAATTATTTGATTTTGATATGTTATTATTTCCTATATTAATTAGAATAGTAGTGACAAGATAATAAAAAACAATTAGAGTATAAAAAATATTTTTTTTGTTCTTTACTCTTAACTTTTTTTATACTTTGTTGAGGTGTATGTGTGATAGAAGAAGATTGTAATGGTGAAAAACTTGTCTTTTGACATTTCTCAACCCGCGGGCCAACCCGTCCCACGGCGGGCCAACCCGTCTAAACCCGCAACCCGCGCGGGTCGCTCCGTTTAGGCCCGCCAAAATGGCGGGTTGATAAAAATTCAACCCAACCCGCTTAAATTGTTTGGCGGGGCGGGCCAACCCGACGGACCTAACCCAACTTGACAGTTCTAGTTGTTAGTGTAATTGAATACAAATACAAATAAAAATAACAAATGATAACAACAACACAAGTACAATACGAAGATATAACGTAGTTCGAAATCTAGGGTCCCTACTCCATGGGTCGAGCTCAAGTGAGTTCTAGTGATGCACCCCACCACTAAATCTTCTCCTTTTCGATAACACATCGGAGGTGGAGAAACCTTGTACAAGAATCTTACAACAATAAGAATAAATACAAGGAAATACAACAACAATGTAATGAACACTTTACAAGAACTTGAATGTTTTGCTTTCTTGTTGGTTGCTTGGATATGCCTTTGAAAACCCTGAAATGCACTAGCACTTTGCTTCAAAATCGCCCAAGATGCTCAAATCCTCCATTGCAGCTTTCTTTTAACCTTTGCTCGGGCTGATTTTGCGCCTAGCAGTTGACTGCCAAAAGGCATCAGTTGATTTTCCATAGTGTCGTTGTCTCACAATGGGTAAATTCAGGTTGAAAAAACTCCAACGAATACCACATCAGTCAACTGCCCTTATCAGTAGTCGATTGATGCTTAATAGTCAACTACCAAAGCTTCTGTGTTCGTGTCCGCTTAAATCAGTCGATTGGCAAACCCAAGTAGTTGATCACATGGGCTATGGCCGATCGCTAAACCAAGAATGAGCCTAAGTCGACTCCTAACCACCAATCGCCGAGTCAACTAGGCTGCCAAGTGTCAAACACTCGGTCAGTCGACTAATAAACCTCAAACATGAGGTTTAACTCAAGTATGATCTCCTCATACTTGATAATAGACGACCCTTAGCCTAGACCTAAGCCTTCTAGCCACCTCCATCAGCCTTACGACTATTGGATGTTGGGTTTTCGGCACCGCGATGAGTGTTTGTTCAAACATGTTTCATAAACATGTGCACAACGGAAGAATTAAAAAGAAATAAATCTAATTTATTACAACACACACACCACATGTATGCATAGTATAACATGTGTAGACATAATCGCAATTTCAAATTTTGCAATAAAGGAAATTACGCTTGTTATACCTGACATATCACGTGCAGCGGAAAAGGCATCAACCGGAGCAACTCTCACTAGAATTGTCTCTATCTGTATCCATGCCGAGTATCGTCGGGATAGCTTCACCAAGCTACAAACCTTGTCTTCATGGGAGTCACTAGCCTCATATCGAAGACGATGTGATCGAGAGAAGATCACAATCCGAATCAAAATTCGGATTCGAAAATGAGTCCCCAAAACTCACTTCTCCGGAGAGGTATTCATCAATCGATTGGCGAATCCTTAGTCCTCCACCTATAAGGATTACCGAAGATCAAATCCTCAGTAAGGTAGCCACTGTCGGAGCTCCAAATGTCATCCAAATGATGCTCCAACATGAAAGGAAATAAGCTGTTCAGAAAACTGGACAGCTTGGTAGAGGAGTTGCGCCAACCCAAAGGAGGAAGGGCGGCTACACCTTGGTCATCGGAGCCAAGGGATGTCGCCGGAGGTGTAGAGGAAATGTTGACCGCTAGAAGGGGGGTGAATAGCGTCGATTCGTTGCGTGCTCGTCTACAAATCTTCGTTAGCGCAGCGGAAATAAAGCAATAACAATACAAGCACACAATTACATAATCATATAACGTGGTTTGGAACCGAATGGTTTCTACTCCACGAATCGAGCTCTAAAGAGCTCTAATGATGCACACGCAATCACTAATCACAAATAACTCCTTCTCGAAACAATTCATAGGTGGAGAAACCTCTTAGAACAGATTACAAAAGTAATACAAGGTAAAACAAGCAAATACAAAAAGAATACAACAATCTATTCAAAGAAAAACTTTACAAATGCTCTTTTGATTGCTTGCTTCGTGGTTGCTTGAATTGCACTTGGAGACCCTAATTTGCAGCAACAAATCGCCCCAAAAGCCTTCAAAAACCGGATGTGATTTCCTCCTCCACGAGCTCCATTTAAAGCTTCTTCCTGGGCTAGAAATTGCCGATAAGTCGACTAGTCGGGACCATCAGTCGACTGATGACACTGTTGCTATGAGACAACGGTGTAATCCACGCTAGAAATATCTAACGGATAGGATATTAGTCGACTGATCATGTCCATCAGTAGACTGATCGAGCCTTCACTCGACTGCTAACCCCAGCAATCGAGTCAGACTCTATTCTGTGCCCAAATTCTCAAGCACCAATCGACTGATCACACGATCAGTCGACTGCTCGAGCCAGTAGTCGACTGCTCACCTCTGGCAGTCGACTGCTGGGACACTTCCCACAGTCAAACCTTAGTTGACTCACACCAGTCGAATGCCATATGGCATCAGTCGACTGACACACCTCAAACATGAGGTTTTAATCTTAAACATGAGGTTTAACCCAAGTATGGTTCCCCCATACTTGCTAGACCACCCTTAGCCTAGACCTAAGCCTTCTAGCCACCTCCGTCAGCCTCACGCCTCTCGGATCCCTCCAAGTCATCCATGACTTGTTCATCTGTGCACTAGCCTTCAGGTGCTTCCATCGCCTATGTCATGCTAACGGTGTCTACACCGCCAAGACACATTGGACTTACACTGCCAAGACTCCGCTTGGACTTTACGCCGCCAACCATTGGACTTATGCTGCCAAGACTCCCACTTGGACTTTATGCCGCCAATATCAAACCCCTTGGACTTCTCAAATGCTAAGACTCAAGCTTGGACTTTCCCTTGCCAACCCATGTTGGACTTCTCAAATGCCAAGACTCAAGCTTGGACTTTCCCTTGCCAACCCATGTTGGACTTTCCATGCCAAGACCCATGCTTGGACTTTTCCTTGCCAAGACCCATGCTTGGACTTTACATGCCAAGTACTCAAGACTTGGACTTTCCATGACATGGTCAACTCCAGTCAACCATCAAAATCCCTCTCGAGTCAAACTCGAGTCTGGTTAATCATAACCCGGGCTGATTGTTCCAACAATCTCTCCAAAACATTATTAGACATTAATGTCAAACTTTCATGTCAAACATCAAAATATCACTCGAGTCAAACTCGAGTCCGGTCAATCGTGACCTGGGTCGATTGCACCAATAATCTCCCCCTTTTTGATGTTTGACAAAAAACACATACCTTTGAGTTAGAACACTTACTCAAATCTTCTTACCAATTATCCCAAATTGGTAATCCCAAACATTCTCTCCAATTCTGCGAATTGACAATTGATAACATCAATTGATAACACTCTCCATAGCATTCTTCCCCAAAACATTCTCCGTCTTTTTGACTAACATCAAAAAGGTTTACTCTCCAAGGAGGTTAATGTCTCATATTCAATGAGATCTTACAATCTCCCCCTTGGTCTAAAAATACCTAGGATGCCTACCATCTTCCTAGTGATAAGTCTCATATCACTCAAGAGAGGTAATCCTATACACTCTCCCAATTTCCAAATTGGGTATCTCAAAATCCCTTTTTTCCCCCCTTATGAGGAAAAATATCATCCATCATCCCATGATGGATACCTCCCCCTAAAGGCTTGCTCCCCCTTGACAATTGCATCAGCAATGTCCTTGGGAAGTCCCTAAGCCAATAGGAACTCTAAACCATAAAAAATAAGGTTCAAAGTTCAAACATGAACTCTCCACACCTTAAATTTGATACATCATCCTAACACCTCTCCTAATCTATATTCAATGGATTTTCACCCTTTATAATGTTTCCCAAAGCATATCCTAAGGTTAGGAGTGGTTAGGGAACTTTACCATAGCTGAAAATGGGCTAAACAACCTTGTTTTTCCCGAAATCAACTTGGTAGTCGACTCTATCAGAGATTAGTCGACTGCCTTGCACATCAGTCAACTGCCACCAAGGGCAGTCGACTGATAACTGAAAAATCCGATTTTCAGTTATCAGAAATGGATTTAGAAAATTCATAAATAAATATACGTATATCGAAAAATCATGAAAATTCATACGTATAATACTTATGACCAATACAATGGGTGAAAAATGTTAGAAAAATGTTTTACCCATAAAATATTGAAATTGACACAAAGTTCAAAACCATTGAAATTTTCAATGTTTTGGCCCTACTTTGTATCAACTTCATCAATGGTGATTCTTTCAAAAGATAGACTTCACCAAGGTTTTCTAAAATGATTTTAAAATATTTTTGAAAATCTATATTGGATCATGTTCCTTGGGCTCAATGTACATGACTTGTACAAAAGCTTTCCCAATGATCCACAAATGATTTTAAATGAGTTTTAGTTCATCTAGATGCAAAAACTATGCACCTTGAACTCAACTCATATCCTAGTATCTCACATATATCTAGGGTGTATAAAACACACAAAAGTCAATGTGATGTGAGATGTGGATTTTGTTCTCCTAATCTAGGGTTTCATGCATTCTCTAAGGCAACCATACTTGATTCCCTTATACATGGGACTCTAAGTCATGCCATTGTCCTTAAATCAATTTTAATCAACTTAAATGTATGAATGATCATGGCATAAATGATAGCAATAATTAAGCATGACCAATGATCATGATGTCATGACATATGATACAATTTAAGCATACATGACATTTAACCTAACCCAAAGCATGATCATGACATTTTAAATGATTAAAAATAGATATGATGTCATGACATATTATATGGAAAACAAAGCATGACATATAAAATGTATAGGTATAATAATACCTAAATTTTAATATTAATTATAGGGTCGATCGGTGGCCGAATAGAGGGGGGTGAATAGCCCTCAATCGTCGTACGGTGGAATACGATCGTTCTTGCGTGCTTGTCTACAATTGTCGTTAATATACGTAGCGGAATAACAATAGAAATAACAACAATAGACAATCACACAAAAGACACGACAATATACGTGGTTCGCAACCAAATGATTCCTACTCCATGAGCGAGCTCACCGAGCTCTAGTTATGCGCATGACACTAACTAAACCACTCCTCGACAACACGTCGGAGGTGGAGAAACCTCTCACAAGCAATTACAATGTAATATAGAAATACAAACAAGAATACAAGTACAATACAAAAGAACACTTTTCATCGATTGCTTTTGATCACTTGTTTGTTGCTTGCTTTAGATGGCTTTTGAAGGTCTGGAATGCAGCAGCAATTCCCCTCCAATAGCTTCACAAAAGTCTTGGCGAAATCCCCCATCTTGAGCTCCATTTATAACCTGCATCAAGATGATTTTACTCACCGATCGATCGTGACCATCACCGATCGTCCTCGTAGTCGTTGTCTCACAACGCGGCGGATCCACGTTAGTCAAGTTCCCGGCGAGAATCGACTAGCTTCACTGCCCGTGTCGCAGCGGTCGTTGATCATTGCTTCCTGCGATCGTGATGTCGACTTGATCCAGCCAAACACCAGTCGAACACTGGTCGAACCCATACGACCTAGAGCAGTCGACTGGCACCTATGCTAGTCAACTGATGTTGGGTAAAACCTCAAACATCAAGCTGTTTGAGCATCCGACACTCAGTCTTAGCCACTTGGCCAAGTCCACCTCATCCCTTATGGAGTTTCCCACCGAAGCTCTCTTCCCTCGGCCTACGTTCCTCGGATGCATCAAGCGCACGGCTTCGCAATGCCATCCTTCGCGTCTCATTCCCTTGAAGTATGCTTCCCTTTGGGCTCACTCCATTCGCTCCCCGTCCGACGGTCCCTCGGATGCACCAAACGCACGGCTTCTCAATGCCATCCTTCACCGACTCAAGGACCCCGAGCCTAGTGAACTTACCAAGTCCTCAAGACTTCCCACATGCACCAAGCATACGACTTCGCAATGCATTTCTCACCAAGAACCAAGCGCACGACTTCGCAATGCTTTGGACTTTTCAACACCAAGCTCCATGCTTGGATTTTCCATGCCAACTCCATGTTGGACTTTCTCACACCAAGCCCCATGCTTGGATTTTCCCATGCCAACTCCATGTTGGACTTTCCTATGACAATCCCATGTCATAAGTTTTGTCTATCATCAAAATATTGCTCGAGTCAAACTCAAGTCAACTTGGGCCGATTGCACCAACATTAATTGCCATTTGATATAATTTAATATATTTTGCCATAATACAAATTTTCTCCCAAGTGTGTCAAAAATCCAAAATGACACACTATGACTTCTAATCCTAAATTGTGTCAATTTAATTGATTTTTCATAATCTTAAAAATGTATTGGCACATCCTAAAATCTTAAGATCATAATATCAAATCTATTTTCAAGGTATCCATAACCTTGAAAATTACCTAAAGTGCCACATTTACCATGGTTAGGTTAACTACCCTTCCATTTAAAGTTGGCACACCTAAACCCATCTAGCATGAATCAATCACGCTCTTAGGAACCCAAACCTATTTGAGCTCCTATGGTTTACTAGGTATTCCTTAGGGATAACCTCCCTAGATACTTTCCTAATGACCCTTCTAGGCTTATTAGCCTTGGTCATTTGGGTTTTGCCTAGGTTAACTCTAGGGGTAACTCCCCTTGTAACCTTCTTAGTGGCTTCCCTAGGTTTCCTTGAAACCCTTGCCACTAGGAACACACCTTCGTTACCCTTAGGGATGACTTCCCTAGTAACCTTGGTCTTCCTATATCTAGTTTGAGTTCCATAATCAAATGAAACATTATGGTAGGTCTTTTTGGGCTTAGGCTTGCCCTTGAATGGTTTTTGGTTCCTAGGTCTTTGACTTTGACTTCTAGACCCTATGCCTTGACTATTTGACACTTTCATTGAATTTTGTATTTTTACAAGGGTCTTTTCAAGTTTCTCAAGCCTTGACCTCAAGGCTTGATTTTCAAACTCTAATTGCCCAATTATTGAATTTTGATTTGGTCTTTGGGCATTGTTCTTTTTAGGCATATGCCTAGTCCATTTAAGATTAAGACCTAGGTGATCCTCTATCTTCCTAATGGTCTCCCTAGGAAGAATAGGTCTAGAGTTGTTTGACCTAGATTTGTCTTTAGATAAGATATTTTTAGGGACATTAGTCCCAAATTTCTCCTTAGTTCAAAGTGAATATTCTTAGCTCCTAGGCATAGATATTTGTTATTTTTAGCATGCTTTTCATGATAAATAGCAAGTGAATTGAAATTCCTAGCATGCTTTTGTCTATTAACTAAAGAAGGAGCATTACTAAAATGTACCTTAGAGATTGCTTTAGAAGCTTCCCCTACATGTGATGCCCCCTCTCGAGTCTTCTTGCTCCCCCTAGAGCATTTACTCCTATAGTGCTCCTTTTGATGGCATTTGAAGCAAATGACTTGCTCCTTGCTCTTCCTAATTGAGGCACCGACATCCTTTGAATTTGTGTTGACTTTTGGTGCTGGAGGAGTCTTCTTAACTTGGTTCAGACACTTGCTCTTGTAGTGCCCGACTTCCCTACACTCAAAGCAAGTTATATGTTTTTTGTTTAAAACCAAGTTGCTTGAGTTACCTAGGTCAAGGGTGGTGGAGGTAGAAGCTTCTTCTTGATGCTCCAGAGTGGATGGTCTCTCCCCCTCAATCCTAGAGGTAGATACTTCTTCCACCTCTTCCACCTCCTCTTCCACCGAGCCGGAAGTTGACTCCTCCTCAACTTCCGAATCCTCACTTGAGGCTGGTGATGGTCCTTCTTCTTGAACCGGTGATGGATCTTCATGGAGCTTGGCCAATTCCTTCCAAAGCTTCTTGGCATCCATGCAATCACCTAGGCTACACAATAAGTCATTAGGAATTAAATCAAAAATAAATTTGATTACCTTCTTATTTTTCTTGAATTGTTGGAGTTGCTCCTCACTCCATCTTTTCTTTTTGAGAAAACCACCTTTTGGTCCTCTTGGATATTCAAATCCTTCCATTAAGATGGACTACTCCTTAAAATCTCTCATCATGATAAAATCTTCAATTCTTCTTTTCCAAGAATTGAAGCCTTCTCGTCCATATAGGGTGTAAGGCACCGGTGTGTTGATGTCCCAACCTAGTTGTTCTTCCAACTCCATCTTCACCCTCTAGCGTCTTTGTCTTAGCTCCCGACGGTTAGTCCGTAGAAGAGCCCCGGGCTCTGATACCAATTGTAGAGGAAATGTTGACCGCTAGAGAAGGGTTAATAGCATCGATTCGTTGTGTGATGGATTTTGTTACGTGCTCGTCTACAAATCTTCGTTAGCGCAGTGGAAATAAAGCAATAACAATACAAGCACACAATTACACAATCATAAAATGTGGTTCAGAACCAAATGATTCCTACTCCACGGATCGAGCTCTAAAGAGCTCTAGTGATGCACACACAATCACTAATCATAAATAACTCCTCGGAACAATCCGGAGATGGAGAAACCTCTTACAATAGATTAAAAAAGTAATACAAGGTAAAACAAGCAAATACAAAAAGAATACAATAATCTATGCAAAGAAAAACTTTACAAATGCTCTTTTGATTGCTTGCTTCGTGGTTGCTAGAATTACACTTGGAGATCCTGATTTGCAGTAACAAATCGCCCCAAAAGCCTTCAAAAACCAAATGTGATTTCCTCCTCCATGAGCTCCATTTAAAGCTTTTGCCTGGGCTGGAAATCGTCGATCAGTCGACTGGTCGGGACCATCAGTCGACTGATGACACTGTTGCTGTGAGACAATGGTGTAATCCACGCTAGAAAAATCCAACGGATAGGACATCAGTCGACTGATCATGTCCATTAGTCGACTGATCGAGCCTTCACTCGACTGCTAACCCTAGCAGTCGAGTCATACTTCATTCTGTTCCTAAATTCTCGAGCACTAGTTGACTGATCACACGATCAGTCGACTGCTCGAGCCAGCAGTCGACTACTAGGACACTTCCCATAGTCAAACCCTAGTTGACTCACACCAGTCGACTACGATATAGCATCAGTCGACTAGCACACCTCAAACATGAGGTTTTAATCTCAAACATGAGGTTTAACCCAAGTATGGTTCCCCCATACTTGCTAGACCACCCTTATCCTAGACCTAAGCCTTCTAGCCACCTCCGTCAGCCTCACGCCTCTCGGATTCCTCCAAGTCATCCATGACTTGTTCATCCATGTGCTAGCCTTCAGGTGCTTCCATCGGCTATGTCATGCTAACGGTGTCTACGCCGCCAAGGCACATTGGACTTACGCTGCTAAGACTTCTCTTGGACTTTACGCCGTCAACCATTGGACTTATGTTGTCAAGACTCCCGCTTGGACTTTACGCCGCCAATATCAAACCCCTTGGACTTCTCAAATGCCAAGACTCAAGCTTGGACTTTCCCTTGTCAACCCATGTTGGACTTCTCAAATGGCAAGACTCAAGCTTGGACTTTCCCTTGCCAACCCATGTTGGACTTTCCATGTCAAGACCCATGCTTGGACTTTACATGCCAAGTACTCAAGACTTGGACTTTCCATGACATGGTCAACACTAGTCAACCATCAAAATCCCCCTCGAGTCAAACTCGAGTCTGGTTAATCATAACCCGGGTCGATTGTTCCAACAATCTCCCCAAAACATTATTAGACTTCAATGTCAAACTTGCATGTCAAACATCAAAACATCACTCAAGTCAAACTCGAGTTCGGTCAATCGTGACCTGGGCCGATTGCACCAAAAGGAGGGTCATCGGAGGATGGCCGGTAGCAACTTGGATGCCAGTAGCAAGGTGGACGACGGCACAATGGCTGGCGGCATGGAGGCTATGGGCAGCGGCAAGGAGAAGAAAGGGAGAGGAGAGGAGAAGTTTATTTCCCAAAATAAAACTTAGGGCTCTCCAAAAACCTAACCGCATTTTTATAGGGCTCGTGTTTCTTAACCATTAAGAAAACTTCTCCTTAGAGTTATTGGTTCATAACCAAAACCTGTTAACCCGCTCCAATAACTTAAGTTAAAATAAATCAAACCGAGTTGGTCTATTTTAAGTTAAAACGAACCGAACCAATTTTGGTTCATTCGTTTAAAACAAACCAAACCCCTTTGGTTTATTCTTCACCATTGGATTAGAACCAAACCAATTTGGTTCATCCATAATGTCTTCATAAGACATGACCCATCCAAGCTTCCATTGCGACTGAAATGATTTCATGCTCGCTACTTGTTTGGTCCAACCAAACATAGTTTCTCTCGATCTGAGAATCTCATTCTCAAGCTCGTTTTAAATCTTTCGGATTACGCTCGCTATGCATGTAACCAAATAGGTTCTCGGTTTATGTTGGCCGTCTATAATTAACCATTAATTATAGAACGATCATGAGTGGCACCTAGTAGTACATCATGATCTCCAATTAACCGAAAGATCAATGGTTGATCCAGAACTATTTCTGAAACCCTTCAGCAGCTACAATGAATCGTGCCCCATTCCCTTCATGCATCTTATACCTACTTGGTTCAGGACATGATCTATAGTGTCAATCCCCACTAGGTTGACTACGTCACACCTAGCCCAAGTATCATTTCCTCGTCCTACGGATTCTAGTTACTGCACATGTATCCAAGAGTACCTTACTCTAAACATGTAATGCTTTGGCCAAACACTTTAGTAACAATCCGACGAGAGGCCATGGGTATACATCTCCTTGCAAGGAGTGGTGAATTCTTTATAGGCTATTCAAACACCTTCGGTCACTTTGACTTATACCCAATCATCCCGGGTCCATATCTTCTCAGAGATGTTTGCTTAAGATGTCAAAACATAAGTCTTCATGACCAAGATGACTTGAATACCACAAGTCAAAGGAACATCGCACTTAAGCTACAGTAAGAACTTCATTGACATATCCATATATGCAAAGAACCATATGAAGTCTTACAGCTGGTCACTCCAATGGACTAGTTACCATAACTAACATCCACGATTAACTCCAGACAACACAATGTCTCTAGCCAATGAGAATCAGCTGCTTGGATACACCAAGGAGTATACCTCGTGCTAGTCTCGACATAATTGATAGTGTCCAAATCCATCAATTCATCGACTAGGGATAATTCTAATACATCACAATTACACATGTAGAGATACTCACTAGTTGTGATCCAATCACAAATTCTCTTATGCTGTGAATCATATCGTGGACATTCAGTAAATGAGTTTAAGATCTAATCAAATACATGAAAATATGTATATTCAAATAGTGAATCTTCATTTATCATATAAATGGTTCAAACGTAAGGCGATTACCTTAGGACACCTCTCATATATTACTAACATTGGATCCCTCCAAGTCATCAATCACTTGTTCATCCATACGCTAGTCTTCAGGTGCTTTTATCAGCTATTGTCATGCTAACAGAGTCTACTTTGCCAAGATAAATTTGGACTTATGCTACCAAGACAAATGCTTAGAATTTACGTAACCAAACATTGAACTTTGTTGAGAATCGATGGTCATGCTAGAGGAGGGGTGAATAGAGGTTTTGCATCGTCGCTTCGAATTCGATCGTGCTTGACACTACGATTTGTTAGTATGCACAACGGAATATATAATAGAGCATAAAATAAAGAATACACAATCACACACACAAGACAAGAATATAATATGGTTCAGAACCTAGGATTCCTACTCCACTGGTTGAGCTCAAGTGAGCTCTAGTGATGCACACCACCATTAACAAACTCCTTTTCGGAACAATCCGGAGGTGGAGAAACCTCGTAAAATGTTTACAAAAATAAACAAGATAAATACAAGCAAATACAAGTAAAGAAAACTTTACAACAAAGGTCGCTTTTGCTTGCTTATTTGGTTGCTTGAACTTCTCTTGAAGACCCTGAAATGCACCAGCACTTTGCCTTAAATCACCCCAAGAACTGATGCCAAAATTTTCCCTTCAATGCTCCTTATAAAGCTGCAACTCAAGCTGATTTTAGCCTAGTAGTCAACTACTCCTGTAGCCATTGTCTAACAACGGCTTAATCCATGCTGAAAAACCTCTAACGGATACCCCAGTAGTCGATTGCCTAATCGACTACGAAACTTTCTGTACTCGTGTTTGCAAACAGCAGTCAACTAACCTCCATAGTAGTCGACTGCTTAAGGCCAATTGACTGCCCAAAGCTGGCAGTCGACTACCAAGGCCACACAGTCGCAGTTGAGCTCCAATCGACTACTCACCAGTCGACTAGTTATAATCGCAATCGACTGCTCAGAGTCGACTAGGCTGCCAAGTGTCAACCACTCAACCAGTCAACTGGTTCATATCCCAATCGACTGATAAATCTCAAACATGAGGTTTAACCCAAGTATGATGCCCTCATACTTGCTAGACCACTCTTAGCCTAGACCTAAACCTTCTAGCCACCTCCATCGGCCTCATGCCTATTGGATCCCTCCAAGTCATCCATGACTTGTTCATCTATATGCTAGCCTTCAGGTGCTTCCATCAACTATTGTCATGCTAATCGGATCTATATTGCCAATGTACATTTGGGCTTACGCTACTAAGACACACGCTTGGACTTTATGTTGCCAAACATTGGACTTTTGTCGCAAAGACCACAGTTTGGACTTTACGCTGCCAATATCACACTCTTGGACTTTCTAATTGCCAAGACTCATGCTTGGACTTTCCAATTGCCAAGTGTTAGAGGATCGTGGCTAGGCTAGAAGTGGGGATGAATAACCTAAAATTCTCGATGGACTTCGCTCGTTCTTAATCATCTACAATCATGTTAGCACAGTGGAATACTAACAATAATACTAAAGACAATTAAGAGTAAAACAAAGTAAATAGAAGAAATACAAACAAGTCGATGTAACGTGGTTTACGACCCTTTCCACTAATCCACGATAATTCGTTAAGCGGATCACTCCCTCAACCAATCCACTAACTTCTCCTTTAGCTCAAACAAGGCGGAGAGAAATCTTCTTACACAAACTCTCCCTCTTACAATAAGATAGAGATAGAATTAAGAAAAAGGAGAGTAAAAATATTTAGAGCACTTAGAGAACACTTACGAGTGAAAGCATTAGCTGCCCCAAGGCCGCCAACCCCTCTTTTTATAGAGAAGAGGGATTTCCTTCCGTTGGGCATGCAACAGTCAACTGTTGCATGCCATCAGTCGACTGATGTTGTTCCAAAGACTTCTGACCATGCCTGATTCGCACTCATCATAGCCCAACGACACACTGATCAGTTGACTGATCACACTAGCAGTCGACTGATCAAGCCATTAGTCGATTACTCTAAGCAATCAGTCGACTCAGTGTTTCTTTGCTTGCGTCCACTTATAACCATCGACTGTAAGCCCTTGGCAGTAGATTGATGGTGGATCAGTCGACTGTTGGGCCACAAAATCCTAGTTGACACTGGTCAACTAGTAGTCGACTTGGACAAGTCGACTGATATCTATATCAGTCGACTATTGTCGAGTAAAACCTCAAACAATAAGTTATTTAAGCATTCAATCGTTAGGTAAAACCTCAAACACATGTTTGAGCATCCGACACTTGATCTTAGCCATTTGGCCAAGTTCACCTAACTTGAGCTACCCTGTCCCGGGTTACAATTGCTCAACTCTCATCTCCCATGGAGTTCCTCATCGAAGCTCTCTTCGTTCGGCATGTGTCCCTCAGATGCACTAAGCTCGTAGCTTCTCCCGTGCCATCCTTCGCGTCTTGCCCTGAAGTTTGCTTCCTTTGGCTTCACTCCATTTTTTTCTTGTCCGGCGGTCCCTTGGATGCATCAAGCTCATGGCTTCTCCCCGTGTCATCCTTCACTGACTCAAGGACCCGAGCCACGAGATGGATGAACTTGCCAATGCTTCATCAAGATAACCATGTGTGATTCACAAAGTCCTGCACAACTTGAACGCACACATCAAAACACATAACATCCTAACTTAATCTCCTTGCCACACACATTAAAACCATGATCATACTTGAGTTGATTTCCCTAACAATCTCCCCCTTTTTGATGTGTGGCAATATGTTTAAGTTAGGTAAAACATTTAAAAACACTTAGAGAAAGTAAAGCATGTAAATCAAACATGGATATCAAAACTCCCCTTAACACAACTCAACTCCTTGAATGAGTTGCTGCCCTTGGTCCATCAATATGAACCCAAGACCCTCTTTTTCGGAGCATCCCGTGTTCAACACGGTGGGGTCGTGCCAATTGGCATGACCATTCTGGGGTGATCAGAGGCGCCCATGGCCAGGCCGTGTTTAACCCCATTTTTGCCCCTTATCAACATACCAGGCCTAAACTTCGTGTACCCATAATGCACATGTTTTATATCTTATAGAAAACATGAAAATCTAAATTTATATCACATATAAATCATCATAACGAAATATACATTTTGCAAGTGGCTCTAATACCACTGTTGGGAAGTCCAGATCGTGACATTCACAACATCGCGGGCGAAACATTTCGCACAACCACATCGGAAACAAAATACATGCTGGATCCCTCCAGAGATCTATGCAATACGTATAAATCGATTCGATTATCCTACTTTGTCTAGATCTTATCTAGAAGAATAAGTATACCTTTGTTGTGAAGCCCTTTTCAATCCCGCTAGCCAAACGCAGTCGGATCTCAATACGGTAAGGACAACTGTATCTCTAAGGTATCCACACAGACCGTATCTTGGAGAAGGAGATAACACCTTTGGTTGTGCTAGCAACCACACCAAGGTTCTTCACTCTAGACCTTGGCCAAGAAGAAGGAAGAGGAAGGAAAATAGGGATGTAAGACACAAATGGGATACTTAGCTAAAATGAGATCACACACACACACTAGAGATCACCATTCTCCTTCACGTTAAGGAGACTTCTCAAATCCCCTTTTATTATCCATGAATCCCATTTTTTTTCATTAACGTTGAGGATACTCCTCAACTCCCAATTGCATGCCATCAATTTGCATGCAATGTTAATGAGTCCATTTATTTGCATGCAAAATTGAGAAAACTTCTCAAATTCCATTTGCATGCATTAATCTCATTTGCATGCAATAATTCATTTTGCATGCAATATTTCATTTTACATTCTCATTTTATGCATTAATCCCTTTGCATGCAACATTAAACATTAAATCCCATTTCATTCATTAATCCATTTGCATGCATGATTAATCATCATTAATCATGCTAACTTTATTCAATTGATTTCACTTGAGTCTAATTCAAATTAAACCAATTTTAGTCCAACTCAAGGTTGGCCAAGCAATGAGTCTAACTCATTCTAGTCCATTCAATTTAATTAATGATTCATTTAGTCAAACTAAAATGATCCTATCTCCAAACTAACATGTTCTTTGTGTGTGACCCAATAGGTTCTTACAATGTTGACAATGTTTCTAAAACCCTTTTTAGAAATATAAGTAATGAGTGACATCTAGCAATGCATCATTGCTACCCAAGTGGCAAGAATGTCGAGATCCGACATAACCTTAGTGTGACTACTATATTGTAGAACTTTGTCCTTCTATCCTTGATATCTAGATTGATCAATAAGTCATAGACCGTGTCATCCTCTTATCAATCTTTGTGTTTCTTGATCCTCAAGTAGACTCACTCAAACAAATGAGCTTAATATCTCATATTGACTTATTTGAGCATGCCCATGCATTTCATGGTCCTACTCTATCAAGAGACCTAAAGATATCACTCCCATCATATGGGAGGGATAAATCCCATCTACATCACTCACATCCCTCCGTATAATTTGTTACATACCCAGTGATTACCTTTACAATCCACCCTGTTACGAGTGACATTTGACGATACCAAAGTACATAACTTCTTATATAGGGAACCATAGTGATTTCAGGTCTAAGGACTATTCAAACTAATAGTCACATGAGAAAATTTATGATACTCATATAACGATCCATGAAACTTTCTCATAGGGGGTCAATTTAGTACATAGCCTTCTCCAATATATATACCCATGTGTCAATGTGATATCACATATCCATGACTTATGAGATCAAGTCATCCATTGACCTACATGCTAGTCTCAATGTATCAATATATTCCTTTGTATATTAATACAATACTTGACTAGGAATATTTAAGTATAGTGTTCTCTATAGCTTCTCATAATCAATTCCACCAATTGATATACTGTAGATTAGAACATACTATTCAAGGACATTATTATATTTATTTGGCTGACACACACATAAAGTAAATATAATAATCAATCTTTTCCTGTTATTAATGAAATATGATACATATGCTCCCTAATCAATCATCTCATGATTAGTACTAAGGGCTGACACTAACAGTAATGTGGTTCACGACCCTTGTTGTTAATCCACGATAATCCGTTAAGCAAATCACTCCCTTAACCAATCCACTAACTTCTCCTTTAGCTCAAACAAGGTGGAGAGAAATATTCTAACACAAACTCTCCCTCTTATAATAAGATAGAGATAGAATTAAGGAAGAGGATAGTAAAAACGTTTAGAGAACTTGGAGCACACTTAGGAGTGAAAGCATTAGCTGCCCCAAGGCCCCCAACTCCTCTTTTTATATAGAAGAGGGGTTTCTTCTCATTGGGCATGTAGCAGTCGATTGTTGCATGCCATCAGTCAACTGATCCCGTTCCAATGGCTTTTGACTACGCATGATTCGCGATCGTCACATCCCAATGACACACTAATTAGTTGACTGATCACACTAGCAGTCGACTGATCGAGCCATCAATCGATTGCTTTAAGTAATCAGTCGACTTAAAGTGTTTCTGTGCCTGCGTCCACTTATAATAGTCGACTGCCAACCCTTGGGAGTCGATTGGCTATGGATCAGTCGACTGCCAGCCCTTAGCAGTCAACTGTTGGGCCACAAAACCTTAGTTGACACCGGTCAACTAGCAGTCGACTCGGACCAGTCGACTGATATCTATATCAGCTGACTGTTGTCGGGTAAAACCTCAAACAATAAGTTGTTTGAGCATCTGATCGTCGAGTAAAACTCAAACACATGTTTGAGCATCTGACACTTGATCTTAGCCATTTGGCCAAGTTCACCTAACTTGAGCTACCCCATCCCGGGTTACAATCGCTCAACTCTCATCTCCCATGGAGTCCCTCACTGAAGCTCTCTTCGTTCGCTCAACTCAAACACTAAGCTCGCGGCTTCTCCCGTGCCATCCTTCGTGTCTTTCCCTAAAGTCTGCTTCCTTTGACTTCACTCCATTTGCTCCTTGTCCGACGGTCCCTCGGATGCACCAAGCTCACGACTTCTCCCTATGCCATCCATCCTTCACTGACTCAAGGACCCGAGCCATGAGATGAATGAACTTGCCAATGCTTCATCAAACAAACCATGTGTGATTCACCAAGTCCTGCACAACTTGAACACACACATTAAAACACATAACATCCTAACTTAAACTTTTTTTCACACACATTAAAATCATGATCATACTTGGGTTGATTGCCTTAATAATCTCCCCCTTTTTGATGTGTGGTAATATGTTTAAGTTAGGTAAAACATTTAAAAACACTTAAGGAAAGTAAAACATGTAAATCAAACATGGATATCAAAACTCCCCCTTAACACATACTAGACATGATTAACTTAAACCTTAACAATGCTCCCCCTTTGACACCATCAAAAACATCATATGTCATACAATGAGGTATCATTATCTAAGGGAAGAAAAATACCAAAAACTGTCTCAAAAATACTCAAAATAAGCTATTGTACACATTGCATAGTTCCATCAGTCGATTGGGACAATCACCACTTGACTGGTACATGATAACTCTGAATTCTAATTTCTGAAGCCAACTTTAGAAATGCATTAAAATTTCATGAAAATTCAAAAAATCATGAAATTTTTGGAACACAATTCTAATGAGTCCCTCTATCAAGGAAAAAATGATTTTTTTTTCATGAAAATGCATTCAATTTTAAAACATTTGGTAAAAACTCAAGAGTTTCAAAATTCTCTAAAGTTGTATCAATTTGAAAAGCTAGTTTTGCCTTAAAATGTTTCAAAACATAAACTCACAGTTTTCAAAACATGAAACATTTTTAAATCGTTAAAAATATTCAACTATGATCTTTGGGAAAGATGTTCATGAATTAAAAATTTGCTTTCCCCATAGTTGGTCTATGATTACTATGTAATGATACATCTAATGACTCATCAAAATGTCATAAGTATTAGTGAATCATTTGTATCAACCTAACATCTCACTCATTGCTATGTTTTTCAATCAAGTTCTCCTTATAGTGAGTTGTGAGATGTAACTAAGGTATTTATACTTAACCAAAAAAAAAAATTCATTCAATACTATCCAAGGTAAAGTATCATCCAAAATCCCCAATTATGAACATAAGTCAACCAATTAACATCATATGAAATAAGTTCAAGTATGGTTGACTATCCTAGATTTCTCTAACATTTAAGGATTGACTTGGGTACCCAATATAAGTTCTTTCCAATAGGGTTCACCAAGTATTTCTTAGGGATCCATTTTCTAGCTACCATTGTGGTTTTTGATTGCCCCTAGCAATTAGACAATGATAGGGCTTTTCATTCTTTGATCCCTTATCTCCTAAGCTTTTTTTGTTGAAACTTGCCCTTTGGCTCTCTATAATCATATTCAAGGTATTTGAGCCTATGGTAAAATTTTCAAGGGCTTTGCTAAGATAATTTACCTTTTCCTTTAAAACCTTATTTTCTTCAAAACATGAGCATGCATTTATGAGTTTTTCTTCTAGATTTCTAATTTCATTTTCCATGCATTTATTTTTCTTCTTAGTCCTAAAAAAATCCTTAGTTAAATTAGAAATCATGCTAATTACATCTTGAGAAGGGAGATTTCTTACCTCACTCAATCTCCTTCCAATTCCGAGGTTTATGCTCCCCCTACACTTGAGCTCTCCCCCTCACTTGTGCTTGCTTCTTCTTGTTCAGATGAGGTGGAGGTTTCATCATCTATTCCCATTAGTGCAAAATGTGAGACGACTTCTATTTCTTTCGATGAAGATGAGTCGTCCCATGTGGCTTTCGAATTGTGGGTTTTTGAATTCCCTATTTCCTTCTCCTTTGACTTCTTCTCTTCTTTCTTCTTCCCTTCTTTCTTCTTGTCATTCTTCTTCCTTTCTTCCTTGCTCTTGTTCAACAAAGGACACTCATCCCTTATGTGTCCTTCTCCTTGGCAATTGTAGCATATGATTTTTCTTCTCCTTCTCCTATTATTAGACTTGTTAAATTTAAAACTTTTTAAAGCATGCCTTACTTTTCTTACCGTATACGCCTCCTCATTGTTATCAATTGAAGAAGATAATTCATCATCAGATGAGGAGGGTGTGGTCTTCTTCTTCTTTCCCCTGTTTGCTACAAGCGCTACTCTACTTGATTGTGTGATTGGTTCTTCTACTATTTCTTCAAGGAGAGTTTCATGAAGTTCCATGGTTGAAAAGAATTCTTCTAAAGTACTAATCTCTAGATTCCTTGAGATGTAGAAGGAATCCACCATGAAGCTCCATTTTGATGATCGGAGGAATGCATCGATGGCTTTGATAATCATGTATTGGTTTGAAAGATTCTCCCCTACACTTGATAAACCATTAATGATTTCCTTAAACCTAGAATGCAAAGATAGTACTTTTTCTCCTTTGTCCAATTTTATGTTGTTGAGTTGTGATTGGAGAAGGTCTCTTCTTCCGTGTTTTGCTTTGGATGTGCCTTCATGAAGCTCAACTAGCTTCTCCCACATCTCCTTGGCGCTCGAGCATTCTCAAATCCGATTGATCTCTTGTTGAGGAAGAACATTAAAGAGGTGGTGCTTGGCTTTTGAGTTTGCTAGATGTTCCTCCTTTTGCTTCTTGGTCCATCTCGATTTTTCAATGGGCTTCCCTTCTTCATCCCTAGGCATCGCGAAACCACTTTCCATAATTAACATAATATCGAAGTCAGTTTCAAAGAATATCTCCATCCGCTTTTTCCACCATGAGAAGTCTCCTTCGTGTTAGTATCAACCCTTAGTGCCAATCATGAGATGATTAATTAGGGATCATATGTATCATATTTCATTTATAAAAGCCAAAGATTGATTATTATACTTACTTTATGTGTGTGCCAGTAAATAAATATAATAATTCTCTTGAATAGTAGGTTCTAATCTATAGTATATCAATTGGTAGAATTGATTATGAGAAGCCGTAGAGAATACTATTCTTAAACATTCATAGTCAAGTATTGTATTAATAGACAAAGAGATATATTGATACATTGAGACTAGCATGTAGATCAATGGATGATTTGATCTCACAAGTCATGAATATGTGATATCACATTGACACATGAGTATATATATTGGAGAATATATGTACTGAATTGATCCGCCATGAGAAAGTATCATGGATCATTATATGAGTGTCATATACTTTCTCATGTGACTATTGGTATGAATAGTCCTTAGACCTGAAGTCACTATGGTTCCCTACATAAGGAGTTATGTACTTTGGTATCGTCTAACATCACCCGTAACAGGGTGCACTATAACGGCGATCACTAGGTATGTAACAAATTATGTGGAGGGATGTGAGTAATGTAGATGAGATCTATCCCTCCCATATGACGGGAGTGATATCTTTGGCCTCTTGATAGAGTATGACCACGAAATGCATGGCCATGCTCAAATGAGTCAATATGAGATATTGAGATCATTTGTTTGAGTGAATCTACTTGGGGATCAAGAAACATAAAGATCGATAAAGGGATGACACGGTCTATGCCTCATTGATCGATCTAAGATATCAAGGAAAGAAGGATACTGTCATACATGATAATAGTCACGGAAAGGTTATCGGATCTCGACTTTCTTGTAGCTTGGGTAGCAATGATGTATTGCTAGATGCCGCTCATTGCTTATATATCTAAAATAGTTTTAGATATATTGCCAATGCAATAAGAGCCTATTGGGTCACACACAAATGAAATTCTATTTTGGAGATGGTTTCTTTTAGTTGACTAAAAGAACAATTGAGCAAATGGCCAAGACTTGAGTTAGACTTGAGTTGGTTAAACTTGAGTTAGACTCAATTTGGTTAAACTTGAGTTGGACTCAAGTTAAACCATGGAAGATAATCATCATGCGGGAAAAACCAAGGGTCATCGATCATCATGGCTAATTAATGTGATTAAACATGCATGGGAATACCAAGGGTCTTGGTATTCATGATGAGGAGATCAGAGGTTTTAAGGCATTGATGAAATGGAATACCAAGGGTCATGGTATTGATTAGAAGTAATGGGAGTTGATGGCTTGGTGGCTATTGAAAGGCTTTCAACGTGAAAGCTTTGGGGTGCATGGTACTTGGGCGTGCAAGCTAAGAGGCAAGCCAAGAATTCTTCTCCTTCTCCTCCATCCTTTTCTTCCAAGTGTTCTTGGCATTTGCTAGGGTTGCTAGCACAACGTGACTCCAAAACTGCTGAGTGTCAGTGTGGATACAGTGGAGATACTATTATACTTACTGTATTGAGATCCGACAGTGCTTGGATTTGCGGGATTGTGAAAGACTCGCATCGAAGGTATATTTCTCCTTCTAGATAAGATCTAGACAAAGTAGAATAAGAAAATGATTTATATGTTTTGCATAGATTTCTGGAGGGATTTGGTTTATATTTAGTTTCTGCTGCGGTTGTGTGAAGTATTCGCTCGCGATATTGTGAATGTCACGATCCAGATTTTTTCCCTACACTTCGAACTTAGGCGGGTGGATGTTCATGACAACCATTGTTGTTGTGTTTGTTGTGGCGATGTGTCCCTTTGACAAGCAACTTGGCTTTGATACCACTTGTTGGAGGATCGTGGCCCACCTAGAAGGGCAGATGAATAGCCTACAATGCTCGATGGACTTCGCTCATTCTTAATCGTCTACAATCTTGTTAGAGCAGTGGAATACTAACGATAATACAAAAGACAATTAACACTAAAACAAAGTAAAGAGAAGCAATACAAACAAGTCGATGTAATGTGGTTCATGACCCTTGCCGCTAATCTATGACAATCCGTTAGGCGGATCACTCCCTCAACCAATCCACTAACTTCTCCTTTAGCTCAAACAAGGTGGAGAGAAAACTTCTTACACAAACTCTCCCTCTTAAAATAAGATAGAGATAGAATTAAGGAAGAAGAGAGTAAAAACGTTTAGAGCACTTGAAGCACACTTAGGAGTGGAAGCATTAGCTGCCTCAAGGCCCTCACTCCTCTTTTTATATAGAAGAGGGGTTTCTTTCCATTGGGCATGCAGTAGTCGACTGTTGCATGCCATCAGTCAACTGATTCTGTTCCAATGGCTCCTTACCATGCCTGATTTGCGGTCGTCACATCCCAATGACACACTGATCAGTTGACTGATCATACTAGCAGTCGATTGATCGAGCCATCAGTCGACTGCTCTAAGCAATCAGTCGACTCAAAGTGTTTCTGTGCCCGCATCCACTTATAACAGTCCATTGCTAGCCCTTGGCAGTCAATTAGCTATGGATTAGTCAACTGCCAACCCTTGGCAGTTGGCTGTTGGGCCACAAAACCCTAGTTGACACCGGTCAACTAACAGTCGACTTGGACTAGTCGACTGATATCTATATCACCTGACTGTTGTCGGGTAAAATCTTAAATAATAAGTTGTTTGGGCATCTGACCATCGGGTAAAATTCAAACATATGTTTGAGCATCCGACACTTGATCTTAGTCATTTGGCCAAGTTCACCTAACTTGAGTTACCCCATCCCGGGTTACCATTGCTCAACTCTCATCTCCCATGGAGTCCCTCACCGAAGCTCTCTTTGTTTGCTCAACTTAAACACTAAGCTCACGGCTTCTGCCATGCCATCCTTCGCGTCTTGCCTTGAAGTATGCTTCCTTTGGCTTCACTCCATTTTCTCCTTGTCCAACAGTCTCTTGGATGCACCAAGCTCATGACTTCTCCTCATGCCATCCTTCACCGACTCAAGGACCCGAGCCATGAGATGGATGAACTTGCCAATGCTTCATCAAGCAAACCATGTGTGATTCACCAAGTCCTGCACAACTTGAACACACACATCAAAACACATAGCATCCTAACTTAAACTCTTTGCCACACACATCAAAACCATATGACTTGGAATTTACCATTGCCAAGACCCATGCTTGGACTTTCCATGCCAAGTACTCAAGACTTGTACTTTACCATTGCCAAGACCCATGCTTGGACTTTCCATGCCAAGTACACAAGACTTGGACTTTCCATGACAATCATATTGTCATACATTTTGTCAAACATAAATGACAATCACATTGTTATACATTTTGTCAAACATTAAAATACTTCTCGAGTCAAACTCGAGTCTGGTCAATTGTGACCTGGGCCAATTGCACCAACAATTTCCCTCTTTTTGGTGTTTGACAAAACCTTTGAGTTAGGCTACCTAACTCAAACCATCAATTCATCAATTCTCTCCCTTTTTTACATACATCAAAAAGGCTCTCCTAAAGGTATCAATGTCTCATATCCCAATGAGATCTTATAATCTCCCTTTGGTCCAAAAGCATTTAGGATGCCTTCACTCTTCCTAGTGATAAATTGCATACCACTAAATGAGAGGCAAATCTTACCTCTCTAAATCTCCCAACTTTCCCTCTATGAGGAAAGACTCATTCATCATCCCTTGATGGATAACCTCCCCCTACAGGCTTGCTCCCCCTTGACCGTTGCACTAACAATGTCCGAGAGTCCCTAAGCCTATAGGAACACTACACCATCAAAATTAAAGGCAGAAGTTCAAACTTGAACTTTCACACACCTTAAAATTTGATTCTCACCCTACACAACTCTCCTAATCCATATCCAATGGATTTTCACCCTTATAATGCTTTCTAAAGCATATCTTAGGGTTAGGAAATGTTAGGGCAGCCTAAAGTAGCTGAAACTAGGCTAAACAAATATTTTTTTTATCCAAAATCAGACATGGTAGTCGACTTGGTCAGCAACCAATCGACTACTCTCAATGTCAGTCGATTGCCCGAAGCGACAATCGACTAATTTCTACAGATGCAGAAATCCAGAAATCAGAAATTAAATTTGTTAATTCATAAGTAAATATATATAATTTAAAAAATAATGAAATTTTATATGTATACTACTTATGTCAATCATTATGGGTGAAAAATATTTGAAAAATAAAATACCCATTAAATAGTGAGATTGATACAAAGTTCAAAAATAAAGATAACTTCAATATTTTTAGCCTACTTTGTAGCAACTTCATCAATGATGATTGCGATTAAAAGATATACTTCACCAAGGTTTTTAAAAATGATTTTGAAATGATTTTAAAAAGCTATATTGGACCATGATCTATGAGCTCAATGTACAAGACTTGCACATTAGCTTTTCCAATGATCCATCATTATTATTTAATGAGTTCTAAGTTCATTATGATGTACTAAATAAACACATGAACTTAACTCATTTTTGAGCATCTCACATATTTCTAGGGTGTATGAAAGCACATACAAGCCAATTTATTATGAGATGTGGATTTTTGTTCTTCCTAGTCTAAGGTTTCATGCATTTTTCTAGGCAACTCTATTTGATTCCCTTATACATGAGACTTCAAATCATGCCACAATCCTTAAATAAATTTTAATTAATCCTAAATGCATGAATGATGATTATGACATACAAGATAGCATAAATGAAGCATATGCCAATAATCATGATGTCATGGCATAAAATCTAAACCTAGATACCCACATGACTTTAAGAATAAAACTAAACATTATCATGACATTTTATATGATTAATATGAGCATGATGTCATGAAATGTCAAGGAAAGTAAAAGCATGGCAAGTATAAAATACAAAGGTATATAATACCTAAGTGTTAAACTCAAATTGCTATTTTCTAAAATTTACATTTCCAAAAGTATCCCATTACCTTGGAAATGATCTAAAGTGCCAACTTTGCTATGGTAAGGTTAACTACTCATTCATTCAAGGTTGACACAACCTAACCCATTTAGCATGATGGAATCATGCTCCTAGGAACCTAATATCTATTGGAGCTCCTTGGGTTTACTAGGTACTCACTAGGGATATCCTCCCATAGTACCTTTCTAATGACCCTTTTAGGCTTGGAAGTCTTGGTCAATTGGGTCTTGCCTAGGTCAACTCTAGGGATAACTTCCCTTGTGACCTTCTTAGTGGCTTTCCTAGGTTTCATGGAAACCTTGGCCACTAGGCATCAACCATGGTTAGCCTTAGTGATGACTTCCCTAGTAACCTTGGTTTTTCTAGACCTAGAAATAGTTCCAAGAATGGAGCACTATGGTAGGTCTCATTGGGCTTAGGTTTGTGACCAAAACCTTTCTTGCCCCTAGATGGTTCTTGCCTCTTAGACCTTGATTTTTTATCATTAGACCCTAGAATCATGTTTTCCATCTTCCTTAGGGTCTTCTCCATGTTCTCAAGTTTTGACTTCAAAACTTGATTTTCTAACTCTAATTGCTCAATTTTTGAATTTTCACTTAGTCTTTGGGCATTGTTCTTCCTTTTAGGTATATGCCTACCCTTCTTAGGGTTAATGCCTAAATGAACTTCTACCTTCCTAATAGCTTCCTTAGGTAGAATTATTTTAGGGTTAATTGTTCTAGATTTGTCTTTAACCCTAATATTGCAATATTTAGCACTTAAGTAATAAGATATATTTTTAGCATGCTTTTCATGATTATGAACAATAACAAGAGTATTAAAATTACTCCTAGCATGCTTTTGACTATTAATTGAAGAAGGAGCATACTTAAGAGTTACCTTAGGGTTTGCCTTAGCTCCCCCTACATTTGAGACTCCTCCTTTGCCCTTGGTTTGCTTCTTTCCCCTAAGGCCTTGAGTCCTATAGTGCCCCTTTTGATTGCACTTGAAGCACACAATATGCTCTTTGCTCTTGATTGTTGGGGCTCCGGCATCCTTTGACTTATCCTTGACTTTTGGTGTCGGTTGAGTCTTCTTAACTCGCTTTGGACACTTACTCTAGTAATGTTCATTTTCCCTACACTCAAACCATACAATATGAATTTTATTTTAATCAAAATGCTTGAGTTACCTAGGCCGGAAATAGAATTTTGAGATTGCTCTTCTTTTCTCCTGGAGGTAGATGGTTCTTCTTGCTCTTGCTTCGGCTTCGGTGATCTAATCTCATCACCCTCAATCCTAGAGGTGGAGGCTTCCTCTTCTTGCTCCGGCATGGAAGATCTCTCCTCCCCCTCAATCCTAAAGTTGGAGACTTCTTCAAATTCTTCTACTTCATTGTCGGAAGTTGAACATCTATCAACCTCCAAGTCTATATGCTCTTGAGATGATGAGCTTTCTCCCTTATTCTTGGATTCTTCCTTATTGTCTTGAACCAATTGAGGCTTCTCATGAAATCTTGCCAACTTGCTCCATATCTCCTTGGCATTCATGTAATCCTCTAGTTCACACAAAATATCATTAGGTATCAAGTTTTCTAAAAATTTTGTTACCTTAACCTCGGTCTTGAATTTTAGGCATTTCTCCTTGGCCCATTTTTTGATTTTGAGAACTTTTCCCTTCTTGTCAATAGGGGCTTCAAATCCTTCCATCATGATGAACCAATCTTCGATGTTCATCATGAGGAAGGTTTTGACACTCTCCTTCCATTTTTCAAAACCCCCAATTCTGTAAAATCTATAGGGTGGTGGAGTGTTGATGTCGTGACTTAGTCCAAGATTTGGTAGCTCCATCTTCCTTCTTCCCTCTAGCATGCTCCCTTGGTTGTTAAGCCTTAAAGAGCATCCTCGCTCTGAAACCACTTGTTGAAAATTGATGGTTGCACTAGAAGGGGGGGGGGGGTAATAGCGATTTTGCATCGTCGCTTCGAATTCCATCGTGATTGTATCTATAATTCATTAGTATGCACAGCGGAATATAGAATAAAGTATAAACTAAAGAATACACAATCACACGCACGTGACAAGAATATAACATGGTTCAGAACCTAGAGTTCCTACTCCATGGGTTGAGCTCAAGTGAGCTCTAGTGATGCACACCACCACTAATAAACTCCTTATCGGAACAATCCGGAGGCGGAGAAATCTCATACAATGTTTATAATAATAAACAAGATATATAAGCAAATACAATGAAAAACAAGTAAAGAAAACTTTACAACAAAGATCACTTTTGATTGCTTGTTTGGTTGCTTGGACTGCTCTTGAAGACCCTGAAATGCACCAACACTTCGCCTAAAATCATCCCAAGAACCGATGCCAAAATTCTCCCTTCAATGCTTCTTATAAAGCTACAACTCGGGCTGATTTTTGCCTAACAGTCGACTACCCATACCTAGCAGTCGACTGCTCCTATAGTCATTATCTCACAATGGCTTAAACCATGCTGGAAATTAAAAACTCCAATGGATACCCTAGTAGTCGACTGCTACTCTGATAGTTGACTGCCTAGTCGACTATGAAACTTTCTATGCTCGTATCCACAAACAGTAGTCAATTGACCTTCATGGAAGTCGACTGCTCAAGGCCAGTTGACTGCCCAAAGCTGACAGTCGACTGCCAAGGCCACATAGCCACAGTCGAGCTCCAGTCGACTACTGACCAGTCGACTGGTCATAATCCCAGTCGACTGCTCAGAGTCGACTAGGCTGCCAAGTGTCAACCACTCGGCTAGTCGACTGGTCCATACCCTAGTTGACTAATAAAACCTCAAACATAAGGTTTAACCCAAGTATGATGCCCTCATACTTGCTAGACCACTCTTAGCCAAGACCTAAACCTTCTAGTCACCTCCATCTGCCTCACGTCTATTGGATCCCTCCAAGTCATCCATGACTTGTTCATTCATATGCTAGCTTTCAAATGCTTTCATCGGCTATTGTCATGCTAATCGGATCTACATTGTCAAGGTAGATTTGAGCTTACGTTGCCAAGACACACGCTTGAACTTTACGTTGCCAAACATTGGACTTATGCTGCTAAGACTACAACTTGAACTTTATGCTGCTAATATCACACTTTTGGACATTCCAATTGCCAAAACCCATGCTTGGACTTTCCAATTGCCAAGTACCCATGACTTGGACTTTACCATTGCTAAGACCCATGCTTGGACTTTCCATGCCAAGTACTCAAGACTTGGACTTTACCATTGCCAAGACCCATGCTTGGACTTTCCATGCCAAGTACCCATGACTTGAACTTTACCATAGCCAAGACCCATGCTTGGACTTTCCATGCCAAGTACATAAGACTTGGACTTTCCATGACAATCACATTATCATACGTTTTGTCGAACATCAATGACAATCACATTGTCATATGTTTTATCGAACATCAAAATACTTCTCGAGTCAAACTCGAGTTTGGTTAATCATGACCTGGGTCGATTGCACCAATAGACTTATGCCACCAAGACTACATCTTGGACTTTATGCCGCCAATATCACACCCTTAGACTTCCCTACTGTCAAGTATTCATACTTAAACTTTCACCGGCAAAGTTCACTTGGACTTTATGCTGCCAAGACTACACATTTGGACTTATGCCACCAAGACTATAACTTTGGACTTTCCTTGCCAAGTACCCATGACTTGGACTTTATCATTTCCAAGACCCATGCTTGGATTTTTCCTTTCCAAGACCCATGCTTGGATTTCTCAATTGCCAAGACTATTCTTCAACTTCCCATGACAATCACATTGTCAATTATTTTGTTGAACATCAAAATACTACTTGAGTCAAACTCGAGTTTGATCAATCATGACTTGGATAGATTGTACCAACAATCTCTCCTTTTTGATGTTTGACAAAACCTTTGAGTTATGCTACCTAATTCAAGCCATCAATCCTCCCCCTTTTTGACATACATCAAAAAGTCTCCCCCAAGGGTATACATATCTCATGTCCCAATAAGATAACTCAATCTTCCCCTTGGTCCAAAATCATTTTGGATGTCTTCACTCTTCCTAGTGATAAATCACATACCACTAAATGAGAGGCAATCCTTACTATTCTCCAACTCTCCCCCTTTGAGAAAAAGAAATTATCCATCATCCTTTGATGGATAACCTCCCCCTAAAGGCTTGCTCTTCCTTAACCATTGCACCAACAATGTCCTTAAAGAGTATCAAAGCCTATAGGAACACTAGACCATCAAAATTAAGGGCAAAAGTTCAAACTTGAACTTTCACACATCTTAAAATTTGATTCTCCACTCAAAACAACTCTTATGATTCATTTCCAATGGATTTTTACCTTTCTAATGCTTTCCAAAGCATATCCTAGGGTTAGGAGATGTTAGAGTAGCCTAAACATGTTGATAAATGGCTGAACAAACCTAGTTCAACCAAAATCAGCTTCAGCTCAGCAGTTGACTTAATCAGAAACTAGTCGGCTGCCATCAACACCAGTCAACTGCCATCAAGCGACAGTCGATTGATATATGCAAACACTGAAATCAGGTTACAGAATTATTTTTTTGAAATTCATAAATAAATATACGTAATTTGAAAACCTTGAAATTTCATATGTATATTACCTATGTCAAATATATTGAGTGAAAAATAGATTTAAAATAAAATACCTATTAAATTATGAGTTTGATACAAAGATCAAAACCATTGAGACTTTCAATGTTTTTGACCTACTTTGTATCAACTTCTTCAATGGCGATTGCTATCAAAAGATAGACTTCACCAAGGTTTTTTAAAATGATTTCAAAACCTTATTTTCAATCATGTTTATGGGCTAAGTATACATTACTTGTATACTAGCTTTTCTCATGATTTATACATGGTATATTATGAGTTTGAGTTCATTTAGATGCAATAACTATGCACCTTGAACTTAACTCATTTTTCTAACATCTCACATGTGTCTAGAGTGTATCAATACACACACATGTCAATTTAATGTGAGATGTGAGTTTTTTTCTTCCTAGTTTAAGGTCTCATGCATTTTAACTATGTAACTCTATTTGATTCCCTTATAATGGGACTTCAAATCATATCATTGTCCTTAAATCAATTTTAGTTAGCCTAAATACATGAAATATGATCATGACATATAAGATAGCATAATTAAGCTTGTGCCAATGATCATAATATCATGGCACAGACATAAACCTAAATACACAAATGACATATTAACCTAAGAATTAATCATGACATTTTATATGATTAAATGAAATATGATGTAATGACATCGCAAGGCAAACAAAGCATGACAAGTATAAAATATAAGGTATATAATACCTAAGTGTTAAGTCCAAATTACCATTTTATAAGATTAAAATAATTTTGCCTTAAACACAATTCTCCCAGTGTGCCAAAAATCCATAATGATACACTATGACTCTAAAACTTAACTTGTGCCAATTTGATCAAATTTTCAAACTTCTCAACTTTTAATTGGCACATTCTAAAATCTTTTAGAAAATAAATCCAAACTTATTTCCAAGGTACCCCATAATCTTGAAAATGTCCTAAAGTGCCAACTTTTACTATGGTTAGGTTAACTACCTCACCAATTCAAGTTGACACACCCTAACCCATCTACAATGAGGAAATCACGCTCCTAGGAACCCAAAATCTATTTGAGCTCCTTGGGTTTATTAGGTACTCACTAAGGATATCCTATCTTAGTACCTTTCTAATGACCCTTCTCAGCTTTGTAGCCTTGGTCATTTGGGTCTTATCAAGGTCATCTCTAGGGGTAACTCTCCTTGTAACCTTGCTAGTGACTTTCCTAGACTTCTTCGAGCCTTAGTCAATTGACACTTACCATGGTTAGCCTTAGGGATGACTTCCTTAGTAACCTTGATTTTCCTAGACCTTTGGGTGGTTCCATAATCAAATGGAACGCTATGGTAGGTAGGTATAACCCACTTGGACTTAGGCTTGTGACCCAAACCTTTCCTATCCTTGGAAGGCTCTTGCCATCTAGATCCTAATTTTTTTTATCATTAGACCCATTAATTGAATTAGTCATTTTTCTAAGGGTTTTCTCCAATTTCTCAAGCCTTGACCTCAAGACTTGATTTTCTACCACTAATGCCTCAAATTTTGAATTTTCATTTGTTCTTTGGGCATTGTTCCTCCTTTTAGACATATGCCTACCTTTCTTAGGGTTAATGCCTAAATGGTTCTTTATCTTCCTAATAGCTTCCTTAGGTATGATAGTTCTGGAGTAATTGGTTCTAGATTTGTCCTTAGATAAATTAACATGTTTGACACCTAAGCAATAATATTTGTTATTTCTAGCATGCTTTTCATAAGTAATAGTAAGGAAATTTCTAGCATGCTTCTTATCATTATGTAAAGCAAGAGCATTATTTTAATTTACCTTAGGGTTTGCTTTAGAAGCTCCCCCTACATGTGATACTCCTCCTTTGACCATGGTTTGCCTCCTCCCCCTAAGGCATTGGCTTCTATAGTGGCTCCTTTGATTGCACTTTAAGCACACAATGTGCTCTTTGCTCTTAATTGTTGGGGCTCCGACCTCCTTGGTCTTTGACACCACTTGTGCCGTCTTCTTGACCCATTTTGGACACTTACTCCTGTAATGTCCATTTTTTTTACACTCAAGACACATAATATGATTTTTATCTTTATTTATTGTGCTTGAGTTACCTAGGTCAGAATTTTGACTTTGTTCTTCATCTCTCTCGGATGTTGAAACTTCTTCTTACTCTTCCTCCGACGTGGAAGGTCTCTCCTCCCCCTCAATCCTAGAGGTGGAGACTTCCACAATTTCTTCTACCTCTTCCTTGGATGTTGAGCATCTCTCAACTTTCGATTCTTCACACTCTGAGAGGATGATGGGTTTTCTTCCTCTTCAGGCTCCTTCTCTAATTGAGCTGATGATGGATCTTCATGAAGCTTGATCAACTTGCTCTATAATTCTTTAGCATCCTTACAATTTCCTACCTTATCCAAGATATTACTAGGCATAAATTTAGTCAAAATTAACATTACCTTTTCATTAATTTCGTATTTCTTGTTTTGCTCCTCGGTCCACTTCTTCTTCTTAAGGACTCTTCCTTTCTTGTCCTTGGGAGGATCAAAACCATCTACAACACTACACCAATAATCTATATCTTTATTTAAAAAATGTTCCATTTTACCTTTCCAAATGGCGAAATCATTTGACACTTCCATCTTGTCTCTAGAATGCTCTCTTGGTTGTTAAGCCTTGAAGAGCATTCTCGCTCTGATACCATTTGTTAGGAACGTTGGCATCATTAGAAGGGGGGGGGGGGTGAATAGCATTTTCACCTCCTCGCTTGGAATTCATTCACGTTCTTTCGATTGCTTGTCTATAATTGTTACTAGCATAGTGGAATACAAATACAAGTAATAAATGATAACAACAACACAACCATAACACGAAAATATAATGTGGTACGAAACCTAAGGTTCCTACTCCACGGATCAAGCTCAAGTGAGCTCTAATGATGCACACCACCACTAAATCTTCTCCTTCTCGATAACATGTCGGAGGTGAAGAAACCTCGTATAAGAATCTTACAACAATAAGAATAAAAACAAGCAACTACAAATGAAATACAACAACAATGTAAAGAATACTTTACAAGAACTTGAATGCTTTGCTTGCTTGTTGGTTGCTTGGAGATGCCTTTGAAGACCTTGAAATGCACCAGCACTTCGCTTCAAAATCACCCAAGAAAACCCATGCCAAAATCCTCCATTGTAGCTTCCTTTTAACCTCTGCTTGGGCTGATTTCATGCCTAGAAGTCAACTGCCCATTGTGTTGTTATCTCATAATGACTCAATCCACGCTGAAAAAACTCTAATGGATATCACATCAATCAATTGCCCTTACCAGCAGTTGATTGATGCCCAGTAGTTGACTGGCCAGTCGACTACCAAAGCTTCTGTTCTCGTGTCCGCTTAAATCAATCGACTACTAAACCCTAGTAGTCAACTGTTGCGCACCAGTTGACTGCTAAAGCCATAGATTAGCAGTCGAGCCTCAGTCAACTCCTCGACCAATCGATTGGGCATAACCTCAGTTGATTGCTCTAAGTCAACTAGGCTTCCAAGTATCAAATACTTGGCCAGTCGATTGGTCCATAACCTTAGTCAACTGATAAATCTCAAACATGAGGTTTAACTCAAGTATGATCCCCTCATACTTGATAGACCACCCTTAGCCTAGACCTAAAACTTCTAGCCACCTCCATTAACCTCATGCCTATCAGATCCCTCCAAGTCATCCATGACTTATTCATCTGTACTATCCTTCAGATGCTTCTATCTACTATTGTCATACTAATAGAGTACGTCGCTAAGACAAACACTTGGACTTTACACTGCCAAACATTGGACTTATGCGCCAAGACTACAACTTGGACTTTACACCACCAATATCACACCCTTGAACTTCCCAATTGCCATGTATCCATACTTGGACTTTCACAGCCAAAGTTCACTTGGACTTTATGCCGCCAAGACTACACACTTAGACTTATGCCGCAAAGACTATACGTTTGGACTTTCCTTGCCAAGTACCCATGACTTGGACTTTATTATTGCCAAGACATATGCTTGGGCTTTTCCTTTGCTAAGACCCATGCTTGGACTTCTCAATTGCTAAGACTATTCTTGGACTTCCCTTGACAATCACATTGTCATTCATTTTGTCGAACATCAAAATACTACTCGTGTCAAACTTGATTCAAACTCGAGTCTATTCAATCGTGACCTGGACCGATTGCACCAATAGTTCACTCCTTCGTTTGCTATCCTTAGATCCCCAATATTGAACAATCATATTCCAATTCTCCTCGGTAATACAGTGTGGCTTTTTATCTCTGGTTTTTGCATGACTTAGTATGTTTCTAATGTGATCGCTACACTTCTTAAAAATTCTCCTTATCTCCAATGTTTCACTCTCCTTCCAAGTAAATACCTGCTGTGATGGAGAAAAAATTAATTAATTATATTAACTATAATTTTATATATAAATTGATTGAAAAACTTACCTTAAACTCATTCCACCACAGATTTTTTCTTTCTTCCGGAGTGCTCATATATGTCATCGAAGCTCCACCCTAATGATTATTTACTATTTTATTAACATCATGAATAACATGTACAGAATTTGTAAATCTATCATAAAATAAAAATAAACCATGTTAAATATTTATGACAATAATATCTTATTAAAAACATAGATAATTTAAAAATTAAATACTTACGAATCTCCATGTGGGGATATCAACTCTCGTATATCTTCTCTATCAACAAGTGATTGTTTATTGAATGCACTTGGGAAGATACATTAGCAAGCATATGCTAAGAACCAGAAGATCCTACAACTAGAGAAGGGATCAAAGACACTTTTCTGTAGAGGAAATGTTGATCGCTAGAGGGGGGGGGTGAATTACATCGTAGGATGCGTAGATGGAATTCGTTGCGTTTGTCTCTACAAATTTTGTTAGCGCGCAGTGGAAATAAAAATAATGCAATAACGAAATAGACAAACACGCAAACACACCAATACACAAGTATTTAACGTGGTTTGAAACCGAATGGTTCATACTCCACGGATCGAGCTCTAAAGAGCTTTAGTGATGCACACGCAACCACTAATCACAAATAACTCCTTGGAACAATCTGGAGGTGGAGAAACCCCTTACAAGTGATTACAAAAGTAATACAATAAAAATACAAGAAACTACACTAAAATGCAAGTAAAGAAAACTTTACACCGAGCTTTTGAATGCTTGCTTGCTAGGTTGATCGAGTAGCATTTGGAGACCCTGAATTGCAACAGAAACTCGCCCCAAAACACCTCAAAGAACCTTGTTGATTTCCTCCTCCATGAACTCCATTTAAACCTGCTACCTGGGCTGGAAATCGCCGATCAGTCGACTGCTCGGGACCATCAGTCGACTGATGACACTGTTGCTGTGAGACAACGGTGTAATCCATGCTGGAAAAATCCAATGGATAGGACATCAGTCGACTGATGGAGCCTTCACTCGACTGCTTCCCTTGTAGTCGAGTCTCGACTCCATTCTGTGCTGAAATTCTCAAGCACCAGTCGACTGATCACATGATCAGTCAATTGCTCTAGCCAGCAGTTGACTGCTGGGACACTTCCCGTAATCAAACCCTAGTTGACTCACACCAGTCGACTGCCATATGGCACCAGTCGACTAGCACACCTCAAACATGAGGTTTTAACCTCAAACATGAGGTTTAACCCAAGTATGGTTCCCCCATACTTGCTAGACCACCCGTAGCCTAGACTTAAGCCTTCTAGTAACCTCCATCAGCCTCGCCCCTCTCGGATCCCTCCAAGTCATCCATAACTTGTTCATCCATTGCGCTAGCCTTCAGGTGCTTCCATCGACTATGTCATGCTAACGGTGTCTACACCGCCAAGGCACATTGGACTTATGCTGCCAACACTCCGCTTGGACTTTACGCCTCCAACCATTGGACTTATGCTACCAAGACTCCTGCTTGGATTTTACGCCGCCAATATCAAACCCCTTAGACTTCTCAAATGCCAAGACTCAAGTCTCGGAAAAATATATATATATATATATATATATAATAATAATAATAATAATAATAATAATAATAACAATAATAATAAATAAATAAATAAATACACGGGCGAAAATCATCGAAAAAGGGGGATAAATTTCGGGGTCTATTTACACCCTAAATAATCACCGTTGAGAGGCGAAAAGGGGAAAAACCCTAAACCCTAATTAACCGGCCGAACCCCTATATATATTTTCCTTTTCTCTTTTTTTTTTCTTTTTCTCCGTTTCTTTTCGTTCGCGCAACCCGTACTCTGCCCGCGAGCCACCGTCGACGAACGAAGGAAGCGAACGCCGAGTCCTTGCCGCCGGAGTCGACGCCAACCGGCCGGACCTACTCCGACCTTCCTTCTTCCTTTTCACGGTGAGTAATCTTTGGCTAGGGTTGTCGAGGGCGGCGAATCCAGCAGCTTCGCGTTGGGACGGTCGCGGCAAGTTGGAGTCGGGATGTTAAGGATTGAAGCTCGTCGGTGAGGGGGATGTCCCGTTTAGGTTCTAACAGGCGTCCGCAGTGGGTTACCGGTGTTGTTGGGGATAGGTTGAGCTAGGGCGAACGGTGAGTGGCTATCCGACGACTAGGTGGAGGTGATAGACGGAGAGGCACGGGAAGGGGACTAGGGCCTTCAATCTTGGGGCTGAGGAAGGAGGTTCTCGATGGGTGAGGGAGGTTTGGAATTCGGTGATTTTGGGGAATCCACCGTGCCGGTGGATTGGGTTACCAGTTGGTGTTCTAGCAGGGGCATGGGGGGGAAATCGCGGAGGTTTGGACTGGATGGAGCAATGGCAAGCAGCAAAGCTGTTTTTCCGTCGGCTTGAGGGAGGTGAGGAGCAGGGAGATCTCGGGAGGTGGCTAGGAATTAAATCGTTGGGCTATAATGGGAATTCTGGATGGTTGTGAACGTGTCAACGTGCCCCTCTACTTGGCCCCATTTTGGTGGCCGACTGACCATAGCTCGGTCGCAAGGAACCAAGAAAGGGAAGGGATAAATAGATTGATGTCATTGGAAGGGAAGGAGATCGGTCTAGGATTTTAGGATCGTATACGATGAATTTAAGCGTGGATTAGTATGGAGGGTTTCATCCGGTAGGGGGAAAATAACGGGATATACACTTGTTGGGGTCCTAATGAATTGGGTGAGCCGAACAATGTACATGAGGGTTAAATCTTCAATTAATAGCCAGATAAATGTTTAATAGAGGTAAGGGGTAGTTTGATGGAAATGAATCAGCATGCTAGGTTGGATAGAAAAGTTAGTATGTATATGAGCTTTAGGTCTAGATGATTCTGTTATAGGCTCACCATGTTTAGTTAATCCTTTATAAGATTCTTTTTTTTTCGTAATGCTGTAAATGATTTATAATATGTGATAAATATCGTCTACCTGTGTATGAGGTTAGATGTTATATATATATATATATATATGAGTAATTACCATCTACCTGTGTATGAGGTTAGATGCTATATGTATGTATGTGTAATTACCATCTACCTGTGTATGAGGTTAGATGCTATATATAAATATATATATTTGTTCACCAATGATGTTTAATGTTCTTATTTTCTTTAGCTAAAATGTTCATCAGATCCTTCTTATGCTTCGATGTTATGTGAATAAGTTATGTTAACATCTACCTGTGTATGAGGTTAGATGCTATATATATATACACGTCTATTCATGATGGTCTATGTTATCCTTCTGTGACTGAGTATGGTAGAAAATGACAGAAATTCTTAGTTAACTAACTGTATGTACATGAGCATTAGTGGTGCTCGACGTTGGGCTCCCGGGTTGAGCTCAGGAGGCCCACCCAAATTGATGATCATTGACTGATGACTGATGACTGTTTCCCTTAGTTTCTTCCTAGAGGTACCTCAGGATTGCACAAGAAATTAAGATATTTGACTGGCTCAGCATTTTAAATGCATAATGTGAGGTACCACGAGTGTTTATGTTTAGGTGCAGTTAGCGTAACAGAAAGGCATGATTGGGTTCGCTGTACTTGTTATAATGATATGTTGATTAAAAGTATTGGCTATGTTTCATATTGACTTACAGAAAGTGTAACCGAAAATGCATGTTGGACTATAGTAGTTTACATTTACCATTGTGAAGTTATATG
This sequence comes from Wurfbainia villosa, assembly GCA_025175895.1. Classification (NCBI taxonomy): domain Eukaryota; kingdom Viridiplantae; phylum Streptophyta; class Magnoliopsida; order Zingiberales; family Zingiberaceae; genus Wurfbainia; species Wurfbainia villosa. The sequence goes on along the minus strand of CM046001.1, from coordinate 54,055,016 downwards.
TTTCCTTCTGAATTTCTCCTCCCTGTGTTATATCCCTGTCATTGATCTACTTACTGGGCTGTGAACTCATGATGTCACATAACAATTTCAGGTAGGGAACAGGACACCTCGATTGAGACGCATGAAGCGGAGGTGGTGTAACTGAGGAGATGATGATGAGCATGACACACATTGTCCGGGGCATCTATGGAACAGGGTTTCCAGATTGAGGGGAGATGATTTGATGTTTTGTTTTTCTTCAGGTTTTGAGGGTTTGCTGTGTAGTTGAGACTGCTAAATTGGATGGAAATAAATAGATTGTTGTCTGGCGTTACGACCTTGTGTATAATGGATAATATTTACGTGTGACTAGGGATTTTGTATATGCATACGGGGTTAGGTCCTTTCAGTTGGTATCAGAGCGAACGATCCTAAAGGACAGTGTGTGCATGCAATCTCATCAAGGACTCAGATACATCCATCTCTGCGGTTGTAAGCTTTAAATTTACTTTTCAAGTAGTGGTCTTAATGTAATCATGTTTAGGTTTATGGATAAATTGGAGATAACGATACAGGTATCGGGTTTTATAGGAGAATGGCGGGCCGAAGAAACAATGGTGAAGGGGGGCAGAATAGTCAGTTTCTCGCTGAGCTTGCCGCAATTATGCAGGAACAGAGTCGGATTCAGGGGGAACAGATTCAACAACTGTTGAGAGCCAGGGAGCATGGAAACACCCCCAGTGGTCCCACAGCCAGTGTGAACCCAATTTACAAGCAGTTCAGGGACCTTGGACCGACAGAATTTAAGGGAAGCTCAGACCCGATTGTGGCAGAAGGATGGATTCGATCATTGGAGACAATATATGACTTCATGCGACTACGATCTTGACAAGGTGAGGTGCGCCATATTCATGTTGAGGCGATGCTCGGATATGGTGGGAGGTGCCTGTTCGGTGGATTTAGGGGTTGAATTCAAGGAGGTATTTTATGGTAAATACTTTGCGGACACGAACCCGAATGGCCAGAGAATTCCTAGAGCTTCGCCAAGGGGACCGAGCTGGTGAGTATGTCAAGGAATTGAGAAGGCGGTATTTTGTACCTATGATCGCCCGATCCAACCGATGAGGAGCTAAAACATTTCCTTTGAGGATTGAGGCAGCCATCCGCCATGATGTCGGGGGTGAGTCGAGTTACCACCTTCAGAGAGGCCGTGGATCGGGCTCGATGGCGAGAGGGACAGAATGACATGATAAAGGAAAGTGCAGACTAAGAGGTCTAGTTACTGGGGAGGGAACCTCTGCGTCAGTCGAGAAGAGGTTTGCAGAGCCGATTCGAGGCAAAACGACGCGATTTGAGCAGCCACGGCAGCGACCCGAGAGCCCGACCCGATCGACCATACTGTTCTCAAGGGTGAAAGCAAAACTTCGGTGTCCCAAGTGCTATAAGACTCATGCAGTCGGTGTTTGGTGGAGTGCGGATGTGTGCTACAAGTGCAAGAAATCTGGGCACTTTGCTATGAACTGCCCTCAACTCAAAGAGCCAACTAGAGGAAGAGTGTATGCTATGACACAGGAGCAGGTGGATCCGGATTCGGCCATTATCACAGGTAGAATTTCTATTGTCAACCTACCTGCTCATGCCTTAATAGATTCTGGAGCTACACACTCTTTCATATCGGTGGCCTACGTTGCAAAACTAGGTATTTCATGTGATCGATGGCTCACAGGCTATCTGTCCTTGCCTTGAGGAAGAAGCGACCAATAGAATAGTGAGGAAGCTGTCCGATAAGGATGCAGAACTATACTCGATTATCGCCGAACTTATTGTATTAGAGATGGTGGACTTTGATGTAATTGGGTATGGATTGGTTGACCTGCAGAGAAGGCCATTATCGATCAGAAACAAAGGACGGTTAAACTGAAACTATAAAATGATGGATTTGTCATCTTCAATGCAACCTCCACATTGAGTCATCTACCTATTATATCAGCATGTAAAGCTCAGAAAATGTTAAGTAAGGGGTGTAACGGATTTCTAGTCAACATAATGGGAAGTTCTGAGACTTTTAAACCCGATCTGGAGGAAGTAGAGGTAGTCCGGGATTTCTCCGATGTATTTCAGGATATTGGGATTGCCTCGTCGGAAGTTGAGTTTGGGATAGAATTAGTATCGAACCACCCGTGTCTAAAGCACCATACCGCTCGCACCGAAATGAAGGAAGGAGCAACTACAAGAACTCGGATAAGGGTTTCATCCGACCCGATGTGTCACCCCGGGAGCGCCGGTGTTGTTCTTCTGTGAAGAAGGAGCGGTTCAATGCGATTGTGCATTGACTAGGAGTTGAACCAGATTCTGATCAAGAATAAGTACGTTGCCTAGAATCGATGATCTGTTCGATCAACTACGAGGAGCAACGTATTCTCAAAAATTGACTTGAGGTCGGGGTAATTGAGGGTGAAAGGAGAAGATGTTCATAAAGCGCCTTGAGCTTCGTATGAGTTTCTAGTTATGCCGTTTGGACTCACTAATGCCCCCGCAGCCTTTATGGATTTGATGAACCGGATTTTCCAGCCATACCTGGATCAGTTTGTGATTATCTTCATCGATGATATACTAATTTACTCTCAGAGTCGCGAAGAGCACCGACAACATCTGACTGCATCGCAGACTCAAGGATAAGCGGTTATACGCTAAGTTGTTCAAAATGCGATTTCCGGATGAGACAAATAGTATTTTTAGGACATATAGTCTCGGAGAGGGAATAGAGGTGGATCCACAAAGTGGAGGCAATCCGAGAGTTGCTCAGGAATGTTACAAATTGAAGCTTCACAGGACTAGCGGGGTATTATCGATTTATTGAATTTTTCACGAATTGTGCTACCCCCGACCGTTGACCAAGAAGGGGGTGAGGTACGAGTGGACTACTCAGTGCGAGAAGAGTTTTATGGAGCTAAAGGAAAGGCTGATGATAGCACCTGTGCTTGCAGTTCCAGACACTTCTGGGCAATTTGTGGTGTACACTGATGCCTCCAAAACTGGTCTAGGGGCTGTATTGATGCAGAAGGGGAGGGTCATTGCCTATGCATCCCGTCAGTTGAAGGTGCATGAGCAGAATTATCCTACACATGACCTGGAACTAGCAGCTGTCGTCTTCGCTTTGAAGATCTGGCGACACTATCTTTACGGAGAACGATGCGAGATCTACACAGATCATAAAAGTTTGAAATATTTCTTTACTCAAAAGGAACTGAATATGCGGCAGAGACGATGGTTGGAGTTGGTAAAAGATTATGGCAATATTAACTATCACCCGTAAGGCTAATGTGGTGGCGGATCTGTTGAGTCGCAAGCGGCGACGCTATTCTGATTGACCACCCAGCAAAGATTGATATCAGAATTTCAACAGATAAGAGTGGAGGTGATAGCACCAGGTGAGCAGGTTAGGTTGGCGGCACTGACGGTTACATCGAACTTACGGGATCAAATCCGGGCAGAACAAGCCTCGGATCAACAGTTAATGGAATGGAAACGCAAAGATGAAGCAAAGGGTAGCACCATCTACTCAGTGATTGATGGGATAGTGCGATACAAGGGCCGTATATGGGTGCCTAAGGGTGAATCACGAGGAGAATCTCATGAGGAAGCTCACACTACCCGTACTCTATCCACCTCGGCAAAGACAAAGATGTATAAGGATATGCGACTATTATATTGGTGGCCGGGCATGAAGAGACATAAGCAAGATGGTTAATGAGTGCCTTACATCACAACAGTGAAAGCCGAGCACCAAAGGCCAGCGGATCGCTTGAACCGCTTCCGATACCTGTCTGGAAGTGGGAAAATGTTGCCATGGATTTTGTGGGAGGATTACCGATCTCGGCTAAGGGATCAAATGCAGTATGGGTTATTGTGGATCGATTGACGAAGTCAGCCCACTTTGCCGGTGAAAACCACTTTCACTATGATACAATATGCGAGTTGTACATACGGAAATAGTAAGTTACATGGAATTTCGGATCAGATTGTGTCAGATAGGGATCCAAAATTTACATCAGGGTTCTGGAAGAGATTGCATCGGGGATTGGGTACAAAACTTGCTTTCAAAGACTTCTTTCCATCCCAGATTGCCAATCTGCGAGTAATTCAGATTTTGGAAGATATGCTACGAGCTTGCATTATAGATTTCAAAGGAGTTGGGAGTCCAAAGCGCCTTTGGTAGAGTTCACCTATAATAATAGTTATCAATCCACCATCGTATGGCTCCTATGAAGCGCTATACGGAAGAAGGTGTAGAACCCCACTACCGGGAAGAGGTAGGAGAAAGGGCGTTACGGTCCGAGATTGTGACACAAATTGTGGAACTAGTAGCAAAGATCCGGGGAATCAATGCAATGCAGAGTCGCCAAAAGAGTTATGCTGATTGTCGAAGGAGGGACCTAGAGTTCACAGTGGGAGACCATGTATTTCTCAAAGTGTCACCCATGAAGGGAGTACTGCGGTTCGGAAGGAAGGGCAAACTTAGTCCGAGGTATATTGGGCCTTTTGAGATCCTCGATCGGATTGGAACACGAGCATACCGAGTTGCGCTACCACCAAACCTGGCGGGAGTTCATAATGTGTTTCATGTATCCATGCTCAGGAGATACCTTCCTAATCCTGCACATGTGATTGGGTATGAAGCCATACAGTGGACACCAGATCTATCCTACGAGGTAAGACCAGAACAAATATTAGATCATCAAGTGCGGAAGCTGAGAAATAAAGAAATCAGAATGGTGAAAGTTTTATGGGGAAATCAACAGATAGAGGAAGCTACAGGAGACCGAAAGCGGGATATGTGACCTACCTGAACTATTTGGTAAGTCAAATTTCGAGGACGAAATTTTTTTTTAGGGGGAAAGAGTTGTCAAGTCTTGGAAAAAAAAAAAAAAAAAAAAAAAAAAAATATATATATATATATATATATATATATATATATATATATATATATAATAATAATAATAATAATAATAACAATAATAATAAATAAATAAATAAATACACGGGCGAAAATCATCGAAAAAGGGGGATAAATTTCGGGGTCTATTTACACCCTAAATAATCACCGTTGAGAGGCGAAAAGGGGAAAAACCCTAAACCCTAATTAACCGGCCGAACCCCTATATATATTTTCCTTTTCTCTTTTTTTTTTCTTTTTCTCTGTTTTTTTTCGTTCGCGCAACCCGTACTCTGCCCGTGAGCCGCCGTCGACGAACGAAGGAAGCGAACGCCGAGTCCTTGCCGCCGGAGTCGACGCCAACCGGCCGGACCTACTCCGACCTTCCTTCCTTTTCACGGTGAGTAATCTTTGGCTAGGGTTGTCGAGGGCGGCGAATCCAGCAGCTTCGCGTTGGGACGGTCGCGGCAAGTTGGAGTCGGGATGTTAAGGATTGAAGCTCGTCGGTGAGGGGGATGTCCCGTTTAGGTTCTAACAGGCGTCCGCAGTGGGTTACCGGTGTTGTTGGGGATAGGTTGAGCTAGGGCGAACGGTGAGTGGCTATCCGACGACTAGGTGGAGTGTGAGACGGAGAGGCACGGAAGGGGACTAGGGCCTTCAATCTTGGGTGAGGAAGGAGGTTCTCGATGGGTGAGAGGAGGTTTGGAATTCGATGATTTTGGGAATCCACCGCGGTGGATTAGGATTACGATGGTGTTCTAGCAGGGGCATGGGGGGGGGACTCGCGGGGGTTGGGACGGGATGGAGCCATGGCAGGCAGCAAAGCTGTGTTTCCGGCGGCGGGAGGGAGGGGAGGTGCCGGGAGGGCTGGGGAGGTGGCTAGGAATTAAATCGTTGGGCTATAATGGGAAATTCTGGATGGTTGTGAACGTGTCAGCGTGCCCCTACTTGGCCCCCTGGGTGGCCGATCGATTCATAGCTCTGCGACGGGCACCAAGGGAACAAGGGAAAGGGAAGGGATAAATAGATTGGTGTCATTGGAAGGGAAGGAGATCGGTCTAGGATTTTAGGATCGTATACGATGAATTTAAGCGTGGATTAGTATGGAGGGTTTCATCCGGTAGGGGGAAAATAACGGGATATACACTTGTTGGGGTCCTAATGAATTGGGTGAGCCGAACAATGTACATGAGGGTTAAATCTTCAATTAATAGCCAGATAAATGTTTAATAGAGGTAAGGGGTAGTTTGATGGAAATGAATCAGCATGCTAGGTTGGATAGAAAAGTTAGTATGTATATGAGCTTTAGGTCTGTAGATGATTCCTGTTATAGGCGTTCCCAGCCAGCATGTTTAGTTAATCCTTTATAAGATTCTTTTTTTTCGTAATGCTGTAAATGATTTATAATATGTGATAAATATCGTCTACCTGTGTATGAGGTTAGATGTTATATATATATATATATATGAGTAATTACCATCTACCTGTGTATGAGGTTAGATGCTATATGTATGTATGTGTAATTACCATCTACCTGTGTATGAGGTTAGATGCTATATATAAATATATATATTTGTTCACCAATGATGTTTAATGTTCTTATTTTCTTTAGCTAAAATGTTCATCAGATCCTTCTTATGCTTCGATGTTATGTGAATAAGTTATGTTAACATCTACCTGTGTATGAGGTTAGATGCTATATATATATATACACGTCTATTCATGATGGTCTATGTTATCCTTCTGTGACTGAGTATGGTAGAAAATGACAGAAATTCTTAGTTAACTAACTGTATGTACATGAGCATTAGTGGTGCCTGGACGGGTTGGGCTCCCCGGGTTGAGCTCCGGGGAGGGCCCACCCAAATTGACAGATGACTGATGACTGTTTCCCTTAGTTTCTTCCTAGAGGTACCTCAGGATTGCACAAGAAATTAAGATATTTGACTGGCTCAGCATTTTAAATGCATAATGTGAGGTACCACGAGTGTTTATGTTTAGGTGCAGTTAGCGTAACAGAAAGGCATGATTGGGTTCGCTGTACTTGTTATAATGATATGTTGATTAAAAGTATTGGCTATGTTTCATATTGACTTACAGAAAGTGTAACCGAAAATGCATGTTGGACTATAGTAGTTTACATTTACCGTTGTGAAGTTATATGTTTCCTTCTGAATTTCTCCTCCCTGTGTTATATCCCTGTCATTGATCTACTTACTGGGCTGTGAACTCATGATGTCACATAACAATTTCAGGTAGGGAACAGGACACCTCGATTGAGACGCATGAAGCGGAGGTGGTGTAACTGAGGAGATGATGATGAGCATGACACACATTGTCCGGGGCATCTATGGAACAGGGTTTCCAGATTGAGGGGAGATGATTTGATGTTTTGTTTTTCTTCAGGTTTTGAGGGTTTGCTGTGTAGTTGAGACTGCTAAATTGGATGGAAATAAATAGATTGTTGTCTGGCGTTACGACCTTGTGTATAATGGATAATATTTACGTGTGACTAGGGATTTTGTATATGCATACGGGGTTAGGTCTTTTCATCTCAAATGCCAAGACTCAAGCTTGGACTTTCCCTTGCCAACCCATGTTGAACTTTCCATGCCAAGACCCATGCTTGGACTTTTCCTTGCCAAGACCCATGCTTGGACTTTTCCTTGCCAACCCATGTTGTACTTTTCATGCCAAGTACTCAAGACTTAGACTTTCCATGACATGGTCAACTCTAGTCAACCATCAGAATCCCCCTCGAGTCAAACTCGAGTTCAGTTAATCATAACCTGGGTCGATTGTTCCAACAATCTTCCCAAAATATTATCAGACATCAATGTCAAACATCGATGTCAAACTTCCATGTTAAACATCAAAACATCGCTCGAGTCAAACTCGAGTCCGGTCAATCATGACTTGGGTTGATTGCACCAACATTTTCCTGCAAGTGAATCATATTGTACAAGGGTTAAAGCAGGGGAAGAGTGTGATCTTACATCAGTATTCTGTCTATGACTGCCACGTCGAAACTATCAATCATAATTATTAGAATAATAAAATAAAAAAAATTGCATCTTCATTGGATGTATAATGAAGAATATGAAAAAACTTACCTTATTTAATTTGAAGTATTATATGCTGAAATAATCTACTAATAGGTCAAAAATACTCTCTAATAACCTATAGAAAAAAAATAGTTCATCAATATATCAAATATATGAAATTTAGAATAAGATAATAAATAGAAACATATTTGACACTAAATAAAAGTTAGCCATAATCATAAATCGAAGTCCTCATTGTCATTTTCATCCTCATCATCTATTTCTTCAATGTAGCCTAAACATAAGCCTTCTAGCCACCTCCATCAGCCTCACGCATCTCGGATCCCTCAAGTCCACGACTCTTCATCCTTCGCGTTAGCCTTCAGGTGCTTCCATCGGCTATGTCATGCTTAACTGGGTCCTTTGCTAAGGTTCATTTGGACTTATGTAGCCAAGATTCATGCTTGGACTTTATGCCCCAAACTTACACCCTTGGACTATCATTTTGCCAAGATCCATTTGGACTTACGTAGCCATCTTTATGCCCCAAACTTACACCTTTGGACTATCATTTTGCCAAGATCCATTTGGACTTACGTAGCCATGACCCATGCTTTGAATTTACGCCGTCAAACCTACCCTTGGACTTTTCCTTTGCCAAGTACCAATGACTTAGACTTCCAATTGCCAAGTACCCACGACTTGGACTTTCCAATTGCCAAGACCATGCTTGAACTTTCCATATTACCAAAGTTCACTTTGACTTTACACCGCCAAGACTATACACTTGGACTTATGCTGCCAAGACTATACCTTTGGTCTTCCCTTGACAAATATCCAAATTTGAACTTTCCTTGCCAAGTATCCAAACTTGGACTTACGAGGTTGATTGCTCCAACAATCTCTCTCAACTAATCTCCCCCATATGACTTTGGATATCCTAATCATCCAATAGTCATATGGTATAGTTAAACAATGATCAAACCCATTGCCAACCAATTGTCAAACATCAAAACACTACTCAAGTTCCACTTGAGTTTGGTCAATACTGACCCGAGGCCTATTCCACCAATAATATCCTCTTTTTTGATATGTGACAATACCTTTAAGTTAGGCTAACCAATAATCCAAAATGTAACTCTTTCAATGCCAAAGCATAGTAAAGGTTTACCTAACTTAAACCTCACTTGTTCCCCTTTGGCATACATCAAAAAGACTACCAAGGATTTTCCAATGTTCCATCTCTCAATGAGATCCTACATTCTCCCCCTTGATCCAAAAACATCTAGGATGCCTTTAGTCTTCCTAGTGATAAGTCCCATATCACTAAATGAGAGGCAATCCTCACTTCTCCAATTTTCCCACTTTGGTGAGCACAATGAGGGTTTCAAACCCTTCATTTCTCCCCCTTTGAGAAATACTCATCCATCATCTCTTGATGGATAACCACCTCCTAAAGGCTTACTCCCCCTTGACGATTACACCAACAATGTCCTTGGAGAGTTCCCAAGCCAATAGGGAAATCAAACCATTGAAAATAAGGATAAAAGTCCAACATTGAACTTTCACAACTCTTAAAATTCGAAAATCCACCCTAAACAACCCTCCTAATCATTTTCAATAATATTTCACCCTTTCAATGCTTTCCAAAGAATATCCTAGGGTTAGGAGGTGGTAGGCAACCTAAAAGCATTGATACATGGCTAAACAAATTTTGTCCAAATTGAAATCAACATCGATGAGTCGACTAGGTCAAGAACCGATCATTTCACCACCGATCGACACAAAGCAACAATTGACTGGTTTCTACAGAGTGCAGAAATCAATTTTAGAAACCAAATTTTGGAAAAGCATGAGTAAATATACGTATTTTGAAAAATCTTAAAAATTCATACGTACATTACTTACATGAATTACAATGGGTGAAAAATAATTTTAAAATAAAATACTCATTAAATCGTGAAATTGATACAAAGTTCAAAATCATTGATAACTTCAATGTTTTAAGCCTACTTTGCATCAACTTCATCAATGGTGATAACTATTAAAAGATAGACTTCACCAAGATTTTTCAAAATGATTTTGAAATGTTTTTAAAACCTTATATTGAACCATGGTCTATGGGCTAGATGTACATAACTTGTACATTAGCTTTCCTTATGATTCCTAATGTTATATTATGACTTTGAGTTCATCTAGATGCAATAACTATGCACCTTGAACTTAACTCATTTTCCTAACATCTCACATGTGTCTAGAGTGCATCAATACACACACATATCAATTTAATATTTTTGTGAGATGTGATTTTAGGTTCTTCTTAATCTAAGGTCTCATACATTTTATATAGGCAACTCTATTTGATTCCCTTATCATGGGACTTCAAATCATGTCATTATTCTTAATTCAATTTTACTAACCTTAATGCATGAAATATGATCATGGCATATAATGATATCATAAATTAAAATATTTGCCAATAATCATGATGTCATGGCATAAAAATGACTTAAATACAAACATGACATAATTAACCTAAAAATTATCATGACATTGTGAATGATTAATATGAAGTATGATGTCATCACATGGCAAGGCAAACAAAGCATGACAAATATATAAAATATCAAGGTATAGAATACCTAAGTTTTAAATCAAATTGTCATTTTCTAAAGATATATTAATTTTTCCTTAATACTAATTTTCCCTTAAATGTGCCAAACCCCAAAATGTCACACTATGACTCCAACCCTAATTGTGCCTATTATGATTGATTTTTCAAACTTTTATTGTCACAACCTAAAATCTTTTAGGATATAAATCCAAACTTATTTCCAAGGTATCACATAACCTAGAAAGTGTCCTAAAGTGTCGACTCTATTATGGTTAGGTTAACTACCCATTCACTTAGGGTTGACACACCCTAAACCCATCTAGCATGATGGAATCACGCTCTTAGGAATCCAAAATCTATTTGAGCTCATTGGGTTCACAAGGTACTCACTAGGGATAACCTCTCTTAGTACCTTCCTAATGACCCTCATAGGCTTGGAAGCCTTGGCCATTTTGGCATTGTCTAGGTCAACTCTAGGGGTAACTCCCCTTGCAACCTTGTTAGTGACTTTCTTAGACTTCTTTGAAGCCTTAGTCACTTGAGTCCTATCAGGGTCAACTCTAGGGATAACCTCCCTTGTGACCTTGACACTCCTTGACCTAGTGGTGGTTCCATAATCAAATGGAACACTATGGTAGGTGCGCATGTCTACCTTGGACTTAGGCAATTCTTGCCTCATAAACCCTAAATTTTGACTCCTAGATCCTTTAATTGAATTTATCATCTTATTAAGGGTCTTTCCAATTTCTCAAGCCTTGACCTCAAAGATTGATTTTCCTTTTCTAATACCTCAAAATATGAATTTCCATTATTGTTCGAGATATTCTTCTTCCTAGGCATGCGTCTAGATTTATTTGGATTATTGCCTAGATTATTCTCTATCTTTCTAATTGTTTCCTTACGTAGAATAGTTCTAGGATTGTCCTTAGGCAAATTGACATGTTTGGATCCTAAGAAAAAATACTTATTGTTAGCATGCTTCTTATGACAAATTGCAAGAAAATTCCTAGCATGCTTCTTATCATTACTTAAAGAAGGACCGTTATTAAAGTATATCTTAGGGTTTGCCTTAGCTCTCCGTACTTGTGAGCTCCCTAATTTGTCCTTCTTGAAGTTACTCCCCTTAGGACATTGACTTCGGTAATGCCCCCTTTATTTCCATTTGAAGTACACAACATGCTCTTTGCTTTTCTTTATCGGGGTTCTAGCCTCCTTTGACTTGTCATTGACTTTAGGTGCTGGTTGAGTCTTCTTGACTTTTTTTGGCATTTACTCTTATAATGCCATACTTTCCTCTAGTCAAAGCATATTATGTGGTTTTTATTCTTAATAGATATGCTTGAGTTACCTTCTTGAATGGTAGGAGAATTTTGGATTTCTTCTTCATTTCTCTCGGATGTAGATGACTCCTCTTGAACTTGCTCTAGTATTGAAGATTGATGTGAGCAAAATATATAGGGGTTTAGGAGTAGTTTTAGCACACATCTCATTGCATTTTGTACTTATTTCATGCATATTCTTCCTAGTTTTTCATTCATTTCCTATTTTCTAGTTTGGAGATTTGCTCTCGCTATTTTTATGTGCAGGACAACATTTTGGAGGTAAAATGACATATTTTTGGAGCCAAACAAAGGCGAGCATGCTCTGTCCATATTTCTCCCAAAACACGGGCAGGCTCTGATACAAAAGAAGGCATTCACCGGATAGTTCAGAGGTGGACACGGCCTGGCCATGTGTATCTCACACGACCATGTCTAAAATACCAGGGCCTCACACGACCGACCGTGTGGATTCCACACGACCGTGTGGCATTAAACCGAGTTGGCACAAATTAGGGTTTCGTGGGGATTTAATGAAAGTTGACTCCCCTTTTATAAATAGGAAGGCATGCCCAAACCCTAAGTAGGAGGCCCGACGACTAGGACAACAAGAGGGTGCCCTAAAAAGCACCGGAGACTCGCAACAGGGAGGAAGGAAGCGGCTAGATGATCCCTCTTGATTCTCCGACACCGTGGAGAACAACCAAGACACATAAATTGGATAGGACAGTAATCTCTTTATTTTCTCGTTCTACTTGAATTGTAATTACTTTTCTTAAGATGTCTTGTGTTTATTCACATTTGTCTATGGAGTAGATTCTTCGATTCTAGGATTAGGGAGTAACTTGTGTTTGTGGACATGCTAGATCAAATAATTAGTCATCTCTTTTGATTCTATTTGCCATTGTGTGTTGTTAAGATCAATGAGGATTATGTCTTGATTCTATTGATATTGAACATAGGCGATACAAAGGGTGACAACTTTCGTATCAAAAATCTAGGAGAACCAAGGATGAACCTTTTGGTCATCCTACCTCCCGTAATTGTAGAAGATAGAATATGATAGAGTAGGATATGAAATACAATCCGCCTCTTCATAAGGATTATTAGGACGTCCTCGTACCCCAATAACCTATCTTAGCAGAAGGCCTAAAGTATGAGAGATTAACTCTAGAAGGGTTGAGGGACCTTAGTGACAGAGGGCTCCCAACAGTATCAACCCTCTGAGCTCTAATGATATGAAAGGGAAACTTGGTTAGGAATAGGTAGTTCCCGATAGAAGCAAAAGTTCATCGGGAAAATGCATGATGACCCTCCCTCAAGATCATAATTAGAGATTTCAACGCATCTAATTAATAACATGTTCCATGACGAACAAGTGAAATCAAAGTCCTAGAATCCTTTTAGAGAACTTCAAACCAACCTTCTCTTCCTTCGAGTGACACCATACTTAAGTTATGACTACCGTCAACCTCGCAACCCATACTCTTAGAATATTAACTCCGAACGACAACATCCACTGGACAAACGATATTCGAATCTCAGTCTCTGTGGGATTTATAATCTTTTATTACTTGATGACATCCGTGCACTTGCGGGTGTTGAGCGCGAGCACGTGCTTCGAGTCCTCGATGATCCTCATCGAAGATTTGAGGTCGCTCTCGCATGCATCAAGTTTTTAGCGCCGTTGTCGGTGACTGTTGATTCAATATTGAATCAAAAGTGTATAGTTTGGATCAGACCTAGGCTAGATTTGTTTTCTTGATTTATTTTTTTTATTTTCAATTTACTTAGTTTGGATTTTTTGCTATTTAAATTCAGTTTAGATTAATTTTAGTAGTCATATTACATTTTGTCTTAGTTCAGTTCTCTAGGTTTACTTTAATCAACACACTATTCTTAGTTTATTTGTTTCCCTTTTATTAAGTAGCCCAACCATGTTAGTTCATCATGCCCAACCTTTGAAAGATTACACTACACCCCCATTGCAGAGTATGGAATTCTAGCATAGTTATCCTGCAAATCCAAGCCGCGAGTTGGGAGAGGCATACTGTGGCATGGTGCAGTATGAAGGGGTCCCAATAGATGCAATTAGGCTTATTACCTTTCCATTCCCCCTAAAAGGGGTGGCCAGACTATGGTTGTGTACTTTACCCGAAAGAAGTATCACCACGTGGGAGCAGCTGGAATGTGCATTCCTGAGTAAATACTTCCCACCTAGAAAACTACCTAAATAAGGAATAAAATCCTTTCTTTTAAGCAAGGCCAAGAAGAGACTTTGGCCGAGGCCTGGGTGAGATTCCAGGAGCTGATACTTCAATGTCCACATCATGGATTACAGGATTGGTTGCTTATTCACATTTTTTATTACGGTATTTCTAGCTCAACTAATGAACTCCTAAACACAGCTGTTGGGGGAGGGGGGGGTGCTGATGAAAAGGAGCGTGAATGAAGTTTATCATATCATAGAAATAGTGGTCGGGACCCTCCAAATGTGGGCAGATGTTGAGCAAGAGTTTCAAGAGCCTTATCCCTGAAAGGAGGTAGATGATCCGGAGGTAGCCTGTCGGATACAAAATGAGAGCGCAGAGGAAGAGAGCTACGAGAAGGAAGACTTTCATCCCTCGGGATCAGGAAAAGGAGAAGAACCAGAGCTACTCATAATGGAAGAACACCCTTTCCATGAGAGGAAACCCCTACCATTGAATCTTAGACATGACTTTCTAAACGCCAGCTTGGGAGAAGCTGAAACAAGAAAGTTACTGGAGGTATTGAAGACGTATAAAAAGGTGTTGGACTATACCATCATTGACATTAAGGGAATAAACATGTCCCTCTCCATGCACAGGATAATCCTCGAGGATGAGCATAGGTCTATCGTGGAGCATCAAAGGCGACTTAACCCGAATCTGCAAGAGGTTGTGAAGAAAGAAGTGTTCAAGCTGCTGGAAGCAGGAATAATCTACCCCATTGCAGACAGTGAATGGGTTAGTCCGGTTCACGTAGTCTTAAAGAAGGGTGACACTACAGTAGTCAGAAGTGAAGAAAATGAGCTCATTCCTATTCGAACTTTAACAGGATGGAGAATGTGTAATGACTACCGTAAGCTAAATAAAGCAATGAGGAAAGATCATTTCCCCCTTACTTTTATCGATCAGATGCTGGAACATCTTGCTAAGCACTCTCACTTTTGCTACCTTGACAGGTACTCAGGATTCTTCCAAATCCCTATTCACCCTAATGATCAAGAGAAGACTACTTTCACCTACCCTTATGGGACCTTTGTGTATAGAAGAATGCCTTTTGGGCTATGTTATTCTCCGACCACCTTTCAATGCTGTATGATGGTCATCTTCTCGGACTTGATCGAAAAGACCATGGAAGTGTTCATGGATGACTTTTCGGTATATGGAACAAGTTTCGACGCCTGTCTAAAAAACCTGTCGTGGGTCTTGCAGAGATGTAAGGAGAATAATTTAGTGTTGAACTGGGAAAAGTGTCACTTCATGGTCATAGAGGGGATAGTATTTGGACATAAGATCTCAGGAAATGGTATTGAAGTAGAAAGAGCGAAGGTTGAAGTAATCGAAAAGTTGCCCCCGCCTAGGGATGTTAAGGGCATCCGGAGTTTTATCGGAGGTTCATAGAGTATTTCTCCCAATTAACAAAACTTATTGGCTAAACACAGACTTTATTTTTGACCTAAAATGTCTTGAAGCATATGAAGAAATTAAAAAGGCCCTAGTGACTTCCCCAATAATACAACCCCCTGTTGGAGCTTACCATTTGAGGTTTTGTGCGACACTAGTAATTATGCAGTCGGGGTAGTATTAGGATAGTGAAAGGACAAGAAACTGCACACAATTCACTACGCTAGCAAGACACTGAACGAGGCACAAATTAATTACGCCACAATAGAAAAAGAGCTACTAGCGGTAGTGTTTGCTTTTAACAAGTTCATATCATACCTAGTAGGGTCAAAGGTCATAGTCTACACTGATCATGCAACAGTTCGCTACTTACTTAGTAAGAAGGCGACAAAGCCCCACCTCATCCACTAGATTTTGCTGTTGCAGGAATTTGATATAGAAATTAGGGATAAGAAAGGCTCAGAGAATGTCATGGTAGACCATTTATCGTGTATGCCCCTAGATAAACAGTTAGAGGGGGAAGATAGTGCTCAAATTAATGACACATTACGGGATGATACACTCATGGTTGTTAATAAGGTTACCGCACCCTAGTATGCAAACTTGGTGAACTTTTTAGCAGGAAAGATAATTCCACCAAAATACACAACCCAACAAAGGAAAAGATTCTTCGTAGAGGTAAAGCAATATGTGTGGGATGATCCATTTCTATTTAAAAGGTGTGCAGATAGCGAATATTAGAGATATGTACCAGAGGAGGAAGTTGGTAGCATCCTTTTTCATTGCCATTCCTCTGCATATGGGGGGCATGTCGGAGTTTCAAAAACGGTTACGAAAGTGCTCCAAGCAGGATTCTACTGGCCTAGTTTATTTAAGGACACACGTAACTATGTAGTTTCCTGTGATCAGTGCCAGCGAATGAGTAATATAGGTAGGAGACATAAAATGTTGTCGAATACTATATTAGAGGTAGAACTCTTTGACGTATGGGGGATAGATTTTATGGGGCTTTTTTCCACTTCAAGAACGAATAAATACATTCTGGTAGTTGTAGATTATGTTTCTAAGTGGGTAGAAGTTGTGGCATCACCCCACTGCGATGCTAGAACAGTTATCATAATATTCAAGAGGATTATATTTTCCATATTTGGAGTTCCCTGGGCTGTGATTAGTGATGGAGGGTCACACTTCATTGAGAAGCAATTTGAAAAGTATGGGGTAATCCATAAAGTCTCGATGGATTACCACCTGCAAACAAGCGGACAGGTGGAAATTTCAAATCGGGAGATTAAAAGCATTCTTGAGAAAATGGTAATGGCGTCTAGGAGAGATTGGGCACAAAAACTTGATGATGCTCTTTGAAGGTAGGAAACTTCGCTTCCCACTTCAACTCGGTCGCTTGTTCATGGCGATCCCTTCTACGTCCCCGGATAAAAAAAATTTATCCTTGACAAGAGGGATTACCCAAGCAACTTTGTCATCGTCGTGCTATTCGATTAGAGTAGTCACTTGAACAAACTTGTTGTTCAAGCAACCAACCTCTATTCTACGGATAGCCATAGAATAGATGATGTACGGATCGCCGACTTTTGTGTTTATGTTCGGGGTCCAAGTTATATTAGCCACAAAACAGAATATATAACATTCATATAATTGAAGAACAAATATAAATGTGTTACAAAAGAAAATAGACAATCGATATACCTCTCGATCTTCTATTGTATGACCTTCCTCCTTTTGGACGTCGTGTGGGCGACGATCTACCAAAAGTCGAAGCTCCTAGATCACCAATCTTCCTTCCTTGCTCGCTCCAAACAAGAGGAAGTATAGAAACAAGGCACTTCTTCTTCTTTCAACCAACCACCAAGCTCCAAGCTTGGTGCTTGCCGTCGGCCAAGAAAGAGAAGAAGAATAAGATGGAAATCAGCCAAGACTCCAGGGGAAGACCCTAAGTCTTGTTTCCACCGGCCAAGGAGAGGAGAAGGGCTAGCTTTGGA
Organism: Wurfbainia villosa; assembly: GCA_025175895.1. Lineage (NCBI taxonomy): Eukaryota > Viridiplantae > Streptophyta > Magnoliopsida > Zingiberales > Zingiberaceae > Wurfbainia > Wurfbainia villosa. The sequence continues at coordinate 54,037,477 of CM046001.1, read as the reverse complement.
CGCCGGCCAAGGGAGGGAAGGGTTGGTATGGGCGCCGGCCACCAAGGAAGAAGAAGAAGATAAGGAAAATCTTTCCTTATTTGGTGCCGCCAACACCCAAACTCTAATCCCCAATGCTTGCCTCCCCTTACCCTAATCCTATCTCTAATGGGATTCATCTTGCCGCCCACCCCATGCTCTCCTTTTATAGAGTTAGGGATATGCCTTGTTTTAATCTCCACCATTGGTTCTAGGGATTTAATCTCAACCGTCGGATCTAGAGATTTAATCTCAACCGTCGGATCTAGAGATTTAATCTCTACCTTTGGATCTAGAGTTTTGTTTTCATCCATTGGATCTAGGCTTCATGAGGTATTAATAGGCTACAATAGGAACCATGAGGACGAGTTGGATCTTGACCACCCAATGGATCAAGCCCACATAAAGTCTGATCCATTAATGATAATCCAATCCACTAAAAGATTATCATTGATCTACCTCACCAACCCCCATAAGTTAATATGGGCTCCATCTATTATATGTACATTTTTTCCCCGTATTTAAGATCTCGAATGTCCGTCGGTTAATTAATTTACTGACCATTAATTAATCAACATCTAATTCCATGAGTAGTACCACTCAACCTTTTCATCATGCTGGACCAAGTCCACCTGCAGGGTTTACATGATGAACCTTATGAGCTCCTCAAGGGGACATCATCATCCTAATATATAGGACATGGTTTCCTCCTATAATCAACGACACACCATATAAATAATATCATTTTCCAACTTACCGAGCCTATCGATTTAATCTATAAATCTCGGCCATTGGTAAATCAAAGAAATAAATACTAAGTATATGTGCCCATTATTATATCGGGATTAAGAGCATGTACAATATAATATCTGAGGTCCGATTCGATTATGTAGTCAGCAATAAATCGAATCACCTCTAAGTCGGTCCTGCTCAATACACACAAAGTGTACTAGTGTGATTTTATGGTTAAGACAAACCAATACCAAATCACACTACAACCATACCAATGGTTTGTCCAAAGCCATCTTGGTTGTGAGCCTTTACTTATACTTTACAAGGAGCCGATAACATGATCTCCCGTGTGACACCACACACCATGTTATCTACAATGTAATGTATTAGACAATATGCATAACCATAAATATGCAAACAATGATCATGTGATTATTATTTCAAAATAAAGATGTTCATACAAAAGATAGACTTTTCAGTATACATCCCAACACCCTTTGGGCTAATAGCATAGCTTACAAGACTCCCATCGGTATGACCCCATTTCGTTTGCTTTATAGGAAGCCATGCCACCTCCCCATCGAATTGGAACACAAAGTTGACTGGGCGATCAGGAAGATGAATTTGGACTTAGGTGGGTAGGAGAGATAAGGAAACCGTAGTTAAGTGAGTTAGATGAAATCCGAAGAGATGCTTACGAACATGCGAAGACATATAAGGAGCGAACAAAGAGATGACATGACCAACATATCTTTAGAAGGGAATTTAAGGAGGGAGACTTAGTTCTCCTATATAATTTAAGATTAAAGCTTTTCCCAAGAAAATTGAAGTCAAGATGGACGGGGTCATTTCAGATTAGAAAGGTATATCCATATGGGACTGTTGATATATGGAGTAAGGAATCAGGAGTGTTTTAAGTAAATGGGCAGCTATTAAAGACGTACCTGGGGGAATATAAACATTTTGAAATGGATGAATGGAGGTTCATGGAACCATCGAAGCTGAGCTAAAGCAAAAGAGTAAGGTCGAGCTAGAGACCTTAAACAAACGCTTCTTGGGAGGCAACCCAAGTTTAAATTTACATGTTTTTATTCTTTTTGCATTCATGCATGTTAGTTTAGACTTTAATTTTTGTCTATTGGAATCTTCACAAGTGTTTTAGGGTGAGATAGAACTTGCTAGGTAGAAAGGAGATCCCTTGTTAGAACCTCAGAAGGAAGCATGGTAAACCATGTTGATTCCACACGGCCATGCCCAACAGTCAGAAGAGCACACGATGGGGGCGTGAGGAAGGTCTCGGACCATGTTGCACATCGAGAGAAATCCAGAGTCACACACGATCGGTCGTATGAATTTCACATGGTCATGCCAAATCTAGAACTTTTTCCAAGCAGGGCACCCTAGTCCACACCGAGAGCCTACACCTGCACCTCCTTCTTTTTATACTTATGAGCACAATACAACGAACACAAGGGCAACGATGGGAGGAGAATAATGCCTACATGCAGGCAGAGTTCAGGGCCTCCGAGAGCATTTCTAGTGGGTCGAGGAGTTCTACGGCGAGGCCCGAGCTTATTTTCAGGAGGAGGCTGCCTATTGCCAAGAGGTTCAGCAACACATATGTGCTACACAGACACAGTGGGCCAGGGAGGAGCACAGAGCCACCGCTGCATCCACCAATTCCTAGATCGACCACATGTACATGTGGCATTAGTGGTCGAGCACCAGATTCTCTCAGGAGCTCAACATGTCGAGACTGCTGGATTTCCCACCTTGACCGCCATACTAGAGGTACGGTTTCATTTAAGTCTGGGGGGAGGAACTTGAATTTTGATATGCCCTTCTTCTAGCAGTAGTTTATTTTTTGACATTTAGGTTTAGTTGTAGATTATTTGCATTTACTTGTCCATGCATACAATATTTAGGTTCCATTCAACACTTAGTTGTTTGTCATTTTAAGCTGCCTCAGTAGTATTCTCAAAATTTCTCACGATTTTCTTCCATACCATAGATAGCTTAACTTCATTTATCTTGTGGTATTTTATTTTTGGTTGTGTAGATGGATGTTCTAGATTTGCACTTGTTAGCCTTTATCTTTCACTTACACTTGATGAATATTCTGAAAGGGAGAATCTATTACATACATAGTTATGATTCATCCTAGTAGTCTAGTACTTTAGAATCCATAGGGGATTCTAGATTTAGCATTTTAGTTATTGGAGATGCTCAAATTGTGTAAACCCATTTGAAAAAATTGAAATGCTAGGGAAGATGATAAAAAAAAGAAGGGGAAATAAAAAGAAGAAAAAAATTAAGAGTTGAAAAAAAAAATAGTTGTCGTGGGTGGAAATGGCTAGGTGCCCCTTTGAGATCAAGTTAGGTTACTGGGAAAACACCTAATAATTTCTCTCAATATCGAGTATGCTTTTAAGACTTTATGCTATATATAGGGAACGCCCCTCGCTTAGGGCAGGTAAGTGCCTAAAATTCGGAGACCTTAGTGTTGGGAAAACTCCGGATCTGATGTTTACAACATCGCAGGCGAATACTTCGCACAATTGCAGCAGAAACAATAATTAAACCGGATCCCACCAGAGATCCATGCAAAACTATATAAGTCATTTCCTTTAATCTAGTATAGATCTTATCTAGATGAGGAATATACCTTCGGTGCGTGCCCTTCGCAATCCCGCTTTTCCAAATGCTATCGGATCTCAATACGGTAAGGGTAACCGTATATCTATGGTATCCACACTGACACCCACACGGTTTGGAGTCACATTGTGCTAGCAACACCTAGCAAAACGCCAAGAACTCTTTGGAAGAAGGAGAGGAAGGAGGAGATAAGAGATAGATTAGAACCTACTATTCAAGTGTATTATTATATTTATTTTAGCTGACACATGTATAAAATAAATATAATAAACAATCCTTGCCTTTTATTAATGAAATATGATACACATGATCCCTAATCAATCATCTCATGATTGACACTACATCTCATGATTGACACTAAGGGATGACACTAACACTTAGGAAAGCAATAGGATGACGACTTAATTCACTGTGGAACGAGTATCCCTTAGGAAAATTCTCTCAACACAAGCATAAAAAGCTAACTTAGTGAACTTTTAGAACATATATATTTGCTTTAATTAAAAATACCACTTGATAATTTAGTTAACATACTAGGTATGGGAATAATGTTTTTTAAATTTCATGGCACGGAGGTTTGCTTGAGGACAAGCAAAGATCTAAGTCTAGGGGAATTGATATGAGCAAACCATATAGACTTTTAGGAGTAGTTTTAGTACACATCTCATTACATTTTGCACTTATTTCATGCATATTCTTCCTAGTTTTGCATTTATTTCCTATTTTCTAGTTCGGAGATCTACTTTCGCTATTTTAATGTGCAGGATGACATTTTGGAGGTAAAATGACACATTTTTGGAGCCAAATGAAGGTGAGCATGCTCTGGCTATGTTTCTCCTAAAACACGGGCATACTCCAGAGAAAAAGAAGACATTCACTAGATAGTTCAGCGGTGGACATGACCTGACCGTATGAATCTCACATGATCGTGTACAAAATACCAGTGCCCCACATGGCTGACTGTTAGGATTCCACATGGCCGTGTTGCGTTAGCCCGAGTTGTCACAAGTTAGGGTTTCATGGGATTTAATAAAAGTTGGCTCCTTTTCTCTAAATAGGAAGGCATGCCCAAACCCTAAGTAGGAGGCCCAATGGGTAGGACGGCAAGAGGGTGCCCTAAAAAGCACTAGAGACTCGCAACAGGGAGGAAGGAAGCGGCTAGAAGATCCCCCTTGACACTCCGGCACCATAGAGAACAACCAAGACACGTAAATTGGATAGGACAGAAAGTACTCTCTTTATTTTTTCATTCTACTTGCATTGTAATTACTTTTCTTAAGATGTCTTGTGTTTATTCACATTTGTCAATGGAGTAGATACTTCGATTCTAGGATTAGGGAGTAACTTGTGTTTTTGAAATTGCTATATCAAATAATTAGTCATCTCTTTTGATTCTATTTTCCATTGTGTGTTGTTGAGATCGATGAGGATTACATCTTGATTATTTTTATATTGAACATATTCAATACAAAGGGTGACAACCTGTTGGGTTTCCGGCACCGTGGCGTGTGTGTGTTCGATCACGTTTCGTAAACATGAACACAACGGAAGCAATAAAAATAATAAATCTACATTTATTACAACACACACAACACACACATGCATATTACAACAAGTGTAGACATAACCGTAAATTTAAATTTGCAATAAAAGGAAATTTATCTACGTTATACCTTTCGTATGACGTGTAGCGGGAACGACATCAACCGGAACGATCCTCGCTAGAATCGTCTCTATCCGTATCCACGCCGAGTTCCTCGGGATGACTTCGCTAAGCCACGAGCTTCGTCTTCGTACAGGTTACTAGCCTCGTGTTGAAGACGACGTGATCGAGAGATGATCACGATCCGAATCCAAATTCGGATCCTAATACGAGTTCTCAAAACTCGCTTCTTCGGAGAGGTATTCGTCAACCAATTGACGAATCCTTCGTCCTCCACCTCAGAGGATTACCGGAGATCGAATCCCCGGTAAGTTAGCCGCTGTCGGAGCTCTAACCGTCGTCCAAATGACGCTCCGACGAGAGGAGAACAAGCTGTCCAGAAAACTGGACAGCTTTGGTGGAGGTGATAGGCACCGGCCAACCAAGGGAGATAGAGCTCACCTTGATGCCAAACTTGAAGGAGATCACCGGAGCACTAACCGGCAGCAGCTCGACGCTGGCGAGGGGGAAGGAAGCAGCCTTCTGGACGCCGGTTGGAGGAGCTTTGGGCGGCGGCAATAGGTTGGCGCCGAGAGCTCTAAGGAGGAGGTGGGCGGCAACCTTAGGGCTAGGGGTTTTTGTATTAGGGCTTAATTATCCCTTAAGTCCTCTTTTATAGAGAACTAATTCTCTTAATGGTTATTGGATCATAACCATTAGGCCCGTTAACCCGCTCCATTAAGATAAGTTAAAATAAACCAAACCATGATGGTTTATTTTAAGTTAAAACGAACCGAACCAACTTTTGGTTCATTCGTTTAAAATAAACCAAACCCTTTGGTTTATTCTCCTCCATTGGATTAGAATCAAACCATTTTGGTTCATCCATTATGTCTTCATAAGACACGGCCCATCCACGCTTCCATTGCGACTGAAATGATTTCATGCTCGCTTCATGTTTGGTCCAACAAAACCTTGTTTCTCTCGGTCTGAGAATCCCATTCTCAAGCTCGTTTTAAATCCTTTGGATTACGCTCATTGTGCGTGTGACCAAATAGGTTCTCGGTTTATGTTGGCCATCTATAATTAACCATTAATTATAGAACGATCATGAGTGGCACCTAGTAGTACATCATGATCCCTAATTAACCGAAAAGATCAACGGTTGATCCAGAACTATTTCTGAAACCCTTCAGCAGCTCGAATGATTCGTGCCCCATTCCCTTCACTCATCTTATACCCACTTGGTTCAGGACATGGTCTATAGTGTCAGTCTCCACTAGGCTGACTACGTCACACCTAGCCCAAGTATCAATTTCTCGTCCTACGGATTCTAGTTACTCCACATGTATCGAAGAGTACCTTACTCTAAACATGTAATGCTTTGGCCAAAGACTTTAGTAACAATTCGACGAGAGGCCATGGGTATACATCTCCTCGCAAGGAGTGGTGAATCCTTTATAGGCTATTCAAACACCTTCGATCACTTCGACTTATACCCAATCATCCCGGGTCCACATCTCCTTAGAGATGCTTGCTTAAGATGTCAAAGCATAAGTCTCTATGATCAAGATGACTTGAATACCACAAGTTAAAGGAACATCTCACTTAAGCCACAGTAAGAACTTCATTGACATATATATATATATGCAGAGAACCATATGAAGTCTTACGGCTGGTCACTCCAATGAACTAGTTACCAATTCAGATCCACGATTAACTCCGACATCACTAATGTCTCCACCAAAGGAGAATCACCGCTTGATACACCAAGGAGTATACTCGGTTAGTCTCGATGTAATCGATGGTGTCCAAATCCATCAATTCATCGACTAGGGATAATTCCGATACATCACAATTACACATGTAGATACTCACTAGTTGTGATCCAATCACAAATTCTCTCATGCTGTGAATCGTATCGTGGACATTCAAGAAATGAGTTTAAGATCCAATCAAATACATAAAACATGTATACTCAAATAGTGAATCTTCATTTATCATATAAATGGTTCATACATAAGGCGCATTGCCTTAGGACATCTCTCATATATTACTAACAGACTCCCACTTGCCTAATGCCAATCGCTACTGTGATCCAATACCATAAGCTCTAACATGACCCTCAAACTTATTTGAGGTAATGCCTTAGTCAAGGGATCCGCTAAGTTCCTTTCAAAGGGGAATTTTCTCGAGTATTTCGATGATCTCTCCGATAAGATGATAAGCACATGTTTGATCGCTGATGAGACCTTGGCTCTTTCAATTGCTCCATTGTTGTCGCAAAGAGACCGGTATTGCTTCAACAATGGCCGAATCACACCAAGTTCATGAACGAACTTCGATCCAAACCGCCTTTCACGCCCTAAAGCCGCAATGTATTCTCGCCTCGCGGTAGAATCCGCCATAGTCTCTTGTTTGGAACTTTCCAACTCATCGCGCCCCATTCAAGGTGAACACGATCCGCATCGAGACATGGAATCATCCTTGTCCGTCTCGAAGCCGCATCCGTGATACCCGTATCACCATGTCCCCTTCTCCATATATTAGGAACACATCCTTAGTTCTTCTCAAGTACTTAAGGATCGCATCTTAATACCGCAATGATCCATTCCTCGGATCGGATCGCATATGCCGTGACACTCGTGAGCGCATACGATACATCGGGCCTCGTGACATAACATAACATACATGATAGATCCTATTGCGATGCATAGGGAATCTTACTCATGCAAATCCTCTCGTCTTCTGTGCGCGGACACATAGACTTCGAAAGGTGTACCCCATGCCCGATGGGTAGGAAACCTGTCTTGGATTCTGACATGCTAAACCTCTTTAGCACTGGCCTATATATGTAGATCGCGAAAGACCAAGCAAACTGCTTCGATCTATCTCTATAGATCTTAATCCCAAGGATGTAGGTTGCTTCTCCCAGGTCTTTCATGGAGAATGTCTTGATAACCAAACCTTCACTGACTGTAAGATTGAAACATCGTTTCCTATAAGTAGTATGTCATCGACATACAATACTAGGAATACGACTGCACTCCCACTAACCTTCTTGTACACACAAGGTTCGTCTGGATTTTGTGAGAAATCAAACTTTTTGATTGTCTCATCAAAACGGATATTCCAGCTCCTGGATGCTTGCTTCAATCCATAAATGGACTGTCGCAATTTGCATACCTTGGTTTTATCAACCGATGTGAAACCCTCAGGCTGTATCATATACACGTCCTCGAGCAGGTTTCCATTAAGGAAAGCTGTTTTCACATCCATCTGCCATATCTCATAATCATAATGAGCCGCTATGGCCAGGAGCATCCGAATGGATTTAAGCATAGCTACAGGCGAATAGGTTTCATCATAATCAACACCTTGCTTTTGACGATATCCTTTCGCCACCAATCTAGCCTTATAGGTAATCACATTACCATCCATGTCGGTTTTCTTCTTGAAAACCCACTTGCACCCTATAGGCTTTATGCCTTCAGGTGGGTCAACCAAGTTCCAAACTTGGTTTTCATACATGGAATCCATTTCACTTCATGGCACCAAGCCACTTATCCCTTTCTCGAACTTGTCAAGACTTCTTCATAATCGTAGGCCTCATCATCAATGAGTAACACGTCGCTCGATTCACTTACGAAATCCATATCTCGTGAATATTGCGGTTCTACTGATCTACGAAGATGTGGTGTTACAATAGGTCCAAATTGATTGCTCATCACTATGAGTTGTCTACCGCTGTGCTTCACCGTATCTCATCAATGTCTATTTGAGTCTCTCGAGCCTCCTCAAGCTCGACGACACTCCCACTGGTTTCTTGCAAGAGAAACTCTTTCTCTAGAAACACAGCATGCCTTGAAACAAACACCTTTTGTTCCACAGGATGATAGAATTGGTAACCCCTTGTTTCCTTAGGGTATCCAATAAATAGACATTTATCGACTTAGCATGTGACATACAAATTCCGCTTCACATAAGCAGACAACCCCATATCTTCAAGTAAGATACATGAGGTTTCTTACCATTCCATATCTCATATGGAGTAGAGACTACCTGTAGGCATTCTGCTTAACAAGTAAACAATGTCATGCATAGCCCCAAAAGGACTTGGGAAGAGTCGCATGATTCATCATTGACCGACTATGTCCAACAAGGTCCTAAGATGCCTCTCAGATACACCATTATGCTGTGGTGTATATGGCGGAGTCCATTGAGACAATATACCATTGTCTCTTAGGTAATCAAGAAACTCCTGACTCAAGTATTCACCACCTCGATCCGATCGAAGTATTTTAATACTCTTGTCATGTTGTTTCTCTACTTCATTTCTGAATTCTTTGAACCTTTCAAAGGCTTCAGACTCATGTTTCATCAAGAACACATACCCAAACCGTGAGTGATCATCGGTGAAGGTAATGAAGTAGCTATAGCCTCCTAAAGCTTGAGTTGACATAGGTCCACATACATCAGTATGTATTAGACCTAGTAACTCTCCCACTCGTTCACCTTTTCCAGTAAAAGGTAACTTAGTCATCTTGCCTTTTAAGCATGATTCGTATGTATCATATGAATCCAATTCAAACGATTCCAGAATTCCACATCGATGTAATTCGGACATGCATTTCTTGCTTATATGGCCAAGATGACAATGCCACATATGGGAGTCTAATTGATTATCCTTTCGAGCATGCTTGTTGCTCGCTTCGATATTGAAGATGTCACTGGATACGTTCAACGTATAAACACCATTGCTTAAAGTTCCAGTCCCATAAAGAACTCCATTCAAAGTTATGTAACAACAATTGTTACTAAAAGTCAAATGGTACCCATTTCTATTTAAACAAGAAATAGAAATGATGTTCTTTATCAACGAAGGAACATAAAAGTAATTGTCCAGTTCTAAGACAAGTCCTGTAGGGAGTTTCAACAAATGCGTTCCAATGGCGACTGCAGCAACCTTTGCTCCATTCCCAACACGCAAATTTGACTCTCCTCGACGAGTCTTCTTCTATTCCTTAGCCCATGTATGTCATTACATATATGTGAGCCACACCCAGTATCCAATACCCAAGTGTTTGAGGAAATAGAATGACAATCAATAACGAAGATATCTGAAGAAGATGGGGCATCCGATGCCTTATTCTTCTTCATGGACTCAAGATAAATCTTGCACTTTCTTCGCAAATGGCTCTCCTTGCCATAATGATGGCAAGTTTCCTTTTGTGCTAGTTCTACCTTCTTAGCCCTTCTCTTCTTTCCCTTCTGCTGTTCCTTTGACTTCCTCTTAGAACCTTTCTTCGAGGAATCAACTAATAATAGCACCGCCCCTCGCCATGCTTCTCGTAAGACTCCACGCCTTCAAAGATATTGAGCAAGCACTACGATGAACCTTCTAGCATCTCATAGGTGAAGAGGAGCTTTGAGACTTCGAACCTTTCGAATCTCACTTGCTCATCAACCAACTCACAAAGATGAAGGACTACGATATGAGCATCCATATGCTCATGCTGCTTTCGTAGCTTGGGTTCCATCGCTGCTAGCATGATGCAACTCATTTGTTCAGAATCACTCACATGTTTCTGATAAGCCAACAATTGGTCCAGAGTTGCATCGTCACTAGATCGGGAAGAGGCGCCGAGGACATTTGCAAGCTTTTCAACCTTGAGAACAATTCTCAAGCTTCTAAGCCACCCAAGAAGCTCGCCCACCAATTTATTCAATCCAAAATGGAACGCAAATTCAAAGACATCATGATCAATCTTAGAAATACAAAACGAGCATATATGAGAAAATGATTTTAAAATGCATCAATATACATTTATAAATCCCATTCATTTTTCGAATTTCAAAACCCCAAAATCACTTCGAGATCGTAGGTCCATCTCCGAATGGGTCGATATCCATCATAGTTATGAACAACCTTGAGAGAGTCCAACAAGCCATTCATAACTACGATGGTAGGTATCAACTATACCGATTGCATATCACGATATGCAACTATCACAATGTGCTATCAACTAATTGAATGTTCACACATACATCGGGTTGTTAACACATTAACAAGTATGCATCATATGCATAGCACCCAACTTCACCTCCCTTTACATCGACCTTGAGAGAGTCCAACAAGCCGATGCTGTGTTAAAGCCAACCCATTAATCGAAATAGTTTTAATATGGTTAGAGCGCATTCAACCAATTAGCCCAGCTTGGAGAGAGTCCAACAACCAAAGCTAACGATTGACCTCGACTCTACCATATTAGTATTAAACTATTCCATGGTTTGAACATGTTCGGGTTCAAGCCGGGCTCGAGAGAGTCCAACAACCCAAACAAGAAACTGTAACTCGTTCTAACCATATTAATGGAAGGTGTAGGCTTTAATATTGTTTAAGGGTTTTATGTCTCATCCTCTTTGCATGCAAATAACTATTATCTACATGGCATGGCATACATGGCATACATCTACATGTCACGACACGCATGACATAATGTTATGCATCTAATGCAATTACATGACATACAATTATGTCATGTACATCTTACCATATTAATATTAAACTATTCCATGGAAATAAAATATGTTTAAGATTTGATTCTCCAAATCAAATCATAATTAAATTAGGAAACAAATTTCCAAATCTAATCACATATTTTATTCATGGAATTATTTGATTAAGGAAAATCTATTTAGGAAACCAATTTCCCAAATCATTAAAACTACTTATGGAAATAAAATATTTTAAGATTTGATTTCCCAAATCAAATCAAGATTAAATTAGGAAACAAATTTCCAAAATCTAATCAAATATTTTATTTATGGAAAATATCAATTTCCATAAAATACTTCCAACTTTCCAAAAGTGGAAGATTTCCATAAATACTTCTAGACTTTCCAAAATTGAAAAATTTCCATAAATACTTCTAAATTTCCAAAATTAGAAAATTTCCAGAAATAACATTATGACTATCACAAAACCATTTTACGATTATATTGAAACACAACCTGGGCTCTGATACCACTGTTGGGTTTCCGGCACCGCGGCGTGTGTGTGTTCGATCACGTTTCGTAAACATGAACACAACGGAAGCAATAAAAATAATAAATCTACATTTATTACAACACACACAACACACGCATGCATATTACAACAAGTGTAGACATAACCATAAATTTAAATTTGCAATAAAAGGAAATTTATCTACATTATACCTTTCGTATGACGTGTAGCGGGAACGACATCAACCGGAATGATCCTCGCTAGAATCGTCTCTATCCGTATCCACGCCGAGTTCCTCGGGATGGCTTCGCTAAGCCACGAGCTTCGTCTTCGTACGGGTTACTAGCCTCGTGTTGAAGACGACGTGATCGAGAGATGATCACGATCCGAATCCAAATTCGGATCCTAATACGAGTTCTCAAAACTCCCTTCTCCGGAGAGGTATTCGTCAACCAATTAACGAATCCTTCGTCCTCCACCTCAGAGGATTACCGGAGATTGAATCCCCGGTAAGTTAGCCGCTGTCGGAGTTCTAACCATCGTCCAAACGACGCTCCGACGAGAGGAGAACAAGCTGTCCAGAAAACTGGACAGCTTTGGTGGAGGTGATAGGCGCCGGCCAACCAAGGGAGATAGAGCTCACCTTGATGCCAAACTTGAAGGAGATCACCGGAGCACTAACCGGCAGCAGCTCGATGCCGGCGAGGGGGAAGGAAGCAGCCTTCTGGACGCCGGTTGGAGGAGCTTTGGGCGGCGGCAATAGGTTGGCGCTGAGAACTTTAAGGAGGAGGTGGGCGGCAACCTTAGGGCTAGGGGTTTTTGGATTAGGGCTTAATTATCCCTTAATCCCTCTTTTATAGAGAACTAATTCTCTTAATGGTTATTGGATCATAACCATTAGGCCCGTTAACCCGCTCCATTAAGATAAGTTAAAATAAACCAAACCATAATGATTTATTTTAAGTTAAAACGAACCGAACCAACTTTTGGTTCATTCGTTTAAAATAAACCAAACCCTTTGGTTTATTCTCCTCCATTGGATTAGAACCAAACCATTTTGGTTCATCCATTATGTCTTCATAAGACACGGCCCATCCACGCTTCCATTGCGACTAAAATGATTTCATGCTCGCTTTATGTTTGGTCCAACCAAACTTAGTTTCTCTCGGTCTGAGAATCCCATTCTCAAGCTCGTTTTAAATCCTTCGGATTACGCTCGTTGTGCGTGTGACCAAATGATTCGTGCCCCATTCCCTTCACTCATCTTATACCCACTTGGTTGAGGACATGGTCTATAGTGTCAGTCCCCACTAGGCTGACTACGTCACACCTAGCCCAAGTATCAATTCCTCGTCCTACGGATTCTAGTTACTCCACATGTATCGAATAGTACCTTACTCTAAACATGTAATGCTTTGGCCAAAGACTTTAGTAACAATCCGACGAGAGGCCATGGGTATACATCTCCTCGCAAGGAGTGGTGAATCCTTTATAGGCTATTCAAACACCTTCGATCACTTCGACTTATACCCAATCATCCCGGGTCCACATCTCCTTAGAGATGCTTGCTTAAGATGTCAAAGCATAAGTCTCTATGATCAAGATGACTTGAATACCGCAAGTCAAAGGAACATCGCACTTAAGCCACAGTAAGAACTTCATTGACATATCTATATATGCAGAGAACCATATGAAGTCTTACGGCTGGTCACTCCAATGAACTAGTTACCATAACTAGCATCCACGATTAACTCCGGACATCACTATGTCTCCAGCCAGTGAGAATCAGCTGCTTGGATACACCAAGGAGTATACCTCGTGCTAGTCTTGACAGAATTGATGGTGTCCAAATCCATAAATTCATCGACTAGGGATAATTCCGATACATCACAATTACACATGTAGAGATACTCACTAGTTGTGATCAAATCACAAATTCTCTCATGCTGTGAATCGTATCGTGGACATTCAGTAAATGAGTTTAAGATCCAATCAAATACATAAAACATGTATACTCAAATAGTGAATCTTCATTTATCATATAAATGGTTTATACATAAGGCGATTGCCTTAGGACATCTCTCATATATTACTAACACAACCTTTGTATCAAAAATCTTGGAGAACCAAGGATGAATCTTGCGGTCATCCTACCTCCCATAATTGTAGAAGATAGAATATGATAAAGTAGGATATGAAATACGATCCATCTCTTTATAGGGATTATTAGGATGTCCTCATACCCCAATAACCTATCTTAGCAGAAGGCCCAAAGTATGAGAGATTAACTCTAGAAGGGTTGAGGGACCTTAGTGATAGAGGGCTCCACACGGTATCAACCCACTGAGCTCTGATGATTCGAAAAGGAAACTTGGTTAGGAATAGGTAGCTCCTGGTAGAAGCAAAAGTTCATCGGGAAAATGATTGATGATCTTCCTCAAGATCGTAATTAGAGATCTCAACGCATCTAATTGATAGCATGTTCCACTATGCACAAGTGAAATCGAAGCCCTAGAATCCTTTTAGAGAACTTCGAACCAACCTTCTCTTCCTGCGAGTGACATCGTACTTGAGTTAGGACTACCATCAACCTTACAACCCATACTCTTAGGATATTAACTCCGAACAAAAACATCCACTGGAAAAATGGTATTCGAATCTTAGAGTCTATGGGATCGATAATCTTTTATTACTTGATGACATCCGTGCACTTTCAGTCGTTGAGCGCGAGCGCACGCTTCGAGTCCTCGATGAACCATGTCGTAGATTTGAGGTTGCTCTCGCATGCAATAAGTTTTTGGTGCCATTGCCGGGGACTATTGATTCAATATTAAATCAAAAGTGGATAGTTTGGATCAGACCTAGGTTATATTTGTTTCCTTATTTTATTTTTATTTTATTGTCAGTTTACTCAGTTTGGATTTTTTCTATTTAAATTCAGTTTAGATTAATTTTTGTAGTCATATTACATTTTGCCTTAGTTTAGTTCTCTAGGTTTACTTTAATTAGCACACTATTCTTAGTTTATTTGTTTCTTTTTTAGTAAGTAGCCCTACCATGTTAGTTCAACACACCCAACCTTTTAAAGATTAAACTGCACCCTGTCGCAGAGTATGAAATTCCAGCATAATTATTCCTCAAATCCAAGCCATGAGCTAGGAGATAAACCCCGCATTAATTACCCTCATTCAAGAGAGGCAGTTCGGGGGGACGCAGAATGAGGAACCTTGAGAAGTTCTTTACATACTGTGGCACGGTGCAGTATGAAGGGGTCCCAGCAAATGTAATTAGGCTTTTTACCTTCCCATTCTCCCTAAAAGGGGAGGCTAGACGATGGTTGATTAAGTTGCGTATTGCTATCAACGGTTAAATAATATTATTTCCCGACAGGCCTTTTTATACAGTTTTACAGGCGCAAAAAATATGATCTGATAAAGTTAAATCCATTTTCCTAATCCATCACATAATTTGTTTTTTTTCAATCTTTCACTGAGATTCTAGGAGTTGATACTTTAATGTCCACATCATGGATTACAAGATTGGTTGATCATTCGCATCTTTTATTGCAGTATTTCAAGCTCATCTAAAGAACTCCTAGACATGACTATGGAGGGGGGGGGGGCGATGATGAACAGGAGTGTGAATGAAGTTTATCATATCATAGAAACATTGGTAGGGACCCTCCAAATGCGGGCTGATGTCGAGCAGGAGTTTCAAGAGGCTTATCACTGAAAGGAGGTTGACGAGCTAGAGGTAGCATGTCTGATATGAAATGAGAGTGCCGAGGAAGAGAGCTACGGGAAGGAAGACTTTCATCCCTTGGGATCGGGAAAAGGAGAACCAGAGCCACTGGTAATGTCACGCCCCAAGAGCATGCCGAGCCAAAAATCAAACAGACAACATCTCCCCTGTACGTGACAACATTTCAAGTTAATACAAGGCCCGTAGGTCCACAATAACAACATAACATATAAAGTAAATACAACAATTACTCAAAGCACAGCGGAAACAAAATACAATAAGCTACACACATACATACCGGTATGACTAACACATCCCAACAATACGAAACCTCGATAAAATCCGAATCTATAACATAGTACATCAGGAAAACTCCAAATACATAACACCATGTACGGAAAGCCCAAAACAAACACGGGAGCCTCGGAGGTGAGATGAGATGTTAGCCAGCAGTGCTCCAAGCCGTCACGAAGTCTTCTACCTGTTACCTGGGTGACAGAAAAACCTAGGGTTCGTGGTGGTGGTGAGTAAAACTCAGCAGGTAATAGAAAAACATATATATATGTAATATCACATGTATTTAAACAACATAATCTAGAGGTACAACAGGTATATCAGTATAGTATATAAATACAAGCATATACCGTCTAACCAAATGAACAACGTAAAATGCAAACATACCTGAGTCTGCTACACTACGCTAATCCAACCTGAACATATATCCAACATATATATAACAGGAAGAGTAAGATCAACTCACAATATACTCAAGCTATAGGTCAAGGTATCTAATGGTATGTCCAACACATATACCAGTATCCGACACAACCGTATAACATATGCAAGAAGCATGCATGAATATGATGTATAATCAAATGCAGCAAGCATAATACAATCAAATGCAACATCACAATAAGCATATATATATAGACTGCATCTATATATATATTAATCTCAACCATCCATATATATATATATATATATATATATATATATATATATATATATATATATATATATACATGCATATATGTATATATATATGGTAATATGCAAAGCGCCATCAAATACGGCAATGCAGCATGCATGGTCATGTTTGCTCACCCCTACTCCCTACCACGACCCCAGTGTGACCTAGGAGGCACGACATAACAATTGTCCCAACTCACACCAACCACTGCTATAGAGTGGCTGAGTGGGCAGTATGATCAAGTAGCATATGAGTGTAAAGAGCTCGCTACACAACGGGGGTCCCTGCTGCTGGCCACTCCGACTAACACTACCAATGAGTGGTCGAGTACCACGCACCCAGGACAACTGCACGCAACTCCAACAACCACCGTCTATAGTGGTAGAGTGCGACACAACAGATGCTCTACCCTCACACCAGTTACTCCTCGGGGAGTAACTTGGGAGGCAAGATGACTGACGACTCTCTCAACCCCAAGGGAGACAATGTCGTTAGAATGCATGCAAATGACATGAGTATGCTGTCACATGTACAACCATCTACCACAGACTCTCTGTTCAACAAAGAGTCGTACCCATCTGATCAATACACTCTCTATCCTGTAGAGAGACGTACTCAACTGATCGAATGACTCTCTATCCTGTAGAGAGCCGTACTCAACTAATCATAACTCTCTATCCAATAGAGAGTCGTACTCAACTGATCGACACACTCTCTATCCTGTAGAGAGTTGTACTCGATTGATCATAACTCTCTCTCCAATAGAGAGTCGTACTCAACTCATCGACACACTCTCTATCCTGTAGAGAGACGTACTCGACTGATCATAACTCTCTCTCCAATAGAGAGTCATACTCAATTGATCGATGCACTCTCTATCCTATAGAGAGTCGTACTCGACTAATCATATCAAGCTAGGACCACCGGTCCGTAGCGACACACTAATCACCCTTCACTTAACCATTACACAACACATGGTTGGTAACAAGTATGCAACATATGGGTATTGGAAATAAATCCTACATTTAGGGCATTACCTACCCACGGATGACCTTTTTGCCAATTTATAAATTGGGTCATCACCCGTACTAACATTTACACCCTACTAAACATCTAGGTCAATTTACATCACATCTATAACTCCTAAATCATGATAGGGAATATGTGATATCAACAATTGAGAATAAATACATTCAATGATAAGTTCAAGCATAAGATAATAAGAGCAGGGTCAAGGTATCATGATCATATAAGATGATCATGCATCTAAATCTGTATGCATTAAAACTACCTGACCAGGGTAGGAATTACCCACATGTTGTAAATGCTCGTAGTACTAGAGTCCTCACATCGTGGACCTTCTTCGTATCCCAAACCTGCACATAATAGCAACTACGATTAAGTACAAGCATACAACGAATGATCAAATCGATCCCTACATCGACTTCGTATCCCGATCAACTAGATTGATCTAGTTATCCAATTAACTCAATCAATCTTCCACATTAATCCTTATCAACTATTGATTAGCGAATCTAATAATAATCGACTATATATCCCACATCACATCTATAACAATTCAAATCAAAACTTAGCAAGCTTAGATTTACCTGCACAATGTTGTGTTCCAAGATTGGGATATCATTCCAGATCACAAAATCTAAATGTAAACATTTGATCTCAACCCCATCAATATCAAATTCACTGCAAATCAATGCATAAATCTATAAACTATATCCCAACCAATCCAATTCACCATATTTGACTGTAAATATACCCAACCGTAACTCACCTTTCACTGCCTATCCAACTCCTGCTTCCCCTGCGCCACTCCAATCCCAGTGACAGATTGATGGCTGAGGATTGTTGCTCCTGGCGGAGAGAAGGGTATGTTGGGTTGTGATCGCGTTGTTTGCTATCGTCTAGATTGACACAACACATCTTGGAGATGGCGGATCTGAACAGTGAGGCGACCAAATTTCGACGATGCACCCGAGGCTAGGCTCAGCGGTGATCCAATCCCCCGGTGGTGACACACGATCCGAAGAAATCCGAATCCTCAATGAAAAGAGGCGGAGAGGAGGGCGGCGCATGCTCACGTGGCTGGCCATGGTCAGCTAGTGTCGTGGGCTAGGCGACTACGGCGACTGGAGGAGCGACTGTGGACTGTGAGCAACTCGAGAAGGCGGCCATGGGCAGCGACAACGACAGAGGAAGAACGCAACGACAAGATCGAGCGACTGGTGACGGCAGCAACGTGGCAGCGACAGTGGCTACGACTCGAGGGGGCGACCATCAGCGACGACAACGGCTCGGGCGAAGATCGACTGGCTCAGGAGAAGAGACGGTGAATCTTCTTGCCGACGAGGCAAGCGGCGTTGGGCAACAATGGATCCACTCGCGGTGGCAACAGCAATGGCGTGACCACAATGATTGGCATGGCGGCTGGCTTGAGGTGCCGACGATCGAAGAGGAGCTCGCGGCGGCAGTGGAAGCGGCGTGGCGGCACACGAGGGAGAAGGCGGTAGCGAGGAGGCGTCGTCGAGCTGCCTCCCGATTCGACGGTCGGTAGTGCGAGTAAACAGAGGGGTCACACGCGATTGGAGAAAAAGAAGGGAAATGTCGCAGTGAGGAAAATTCGGCGTGATCCGGAAATAAGGGAAACCGGAAGGAAAATTAATAGGTTTTTAATTAAACCTATTAATTCCTAGCAGATAGTCTAAACAGGCTTTACAAAAGCCTACCCGTTTATCCCCATGAAATGTCCATAACACTTCCGTTTATGTCCAGAATTTTTTTTAAAAATTCCCAAAAATTATATAAGACAATGTCTTAATTAACAAGGATTTTTTTTTGGTATTTCACATTCTCCCCCACTTATAAAAATTTGGTCCCCAAATTTCGTACTAACATGCAAAAATTACTTTAAGCAAGTTTCCGAAAGAACCACATACATTCCTCAAATGAACAGATGAGGGTATCGAGCTTGGATAGTATCTTCCAGCTCCCACGTAGTCTCCTCATCGGTATGATGTTGTCATCCAACTTTTTTGAGTCGGATGGTTTTGTCCCACTATATTCGCTCCTTGCGACCCCAGGCTCCACCTTGGAATCTCCTCGTAAGTCATATTAGGCTAAGGTGGAATTGCTACCTCCTTCAGAACATTATCCACAAGCGACATGTATTTCCTCCGTATATAAACAAGAAATACGTTGTGAACACCTGCCAGTGTCGGAGGTAAAGCCAACCGATAAGCTACACGTCCATAATCCACGACACAAGATCTGAATAGATCCTCCAACGTCTAAATGATACACTCAGACTGTTCATCTATCTACGGATGAAATGTTGCACTAAGCCGAAGCTCTGTGCCAATAACTTGATGCAGACTCTGTCAAAAGCGCGAGGTAAATCGTGATCTCTATCAGATATAGTACTCAAAAGTACCCCATGCAGTCTGATAATTTTTTGGCAGTACAACTCTGCCAGACGATCCAACAAGTCCATTCTACGGATAGGCAGAAGGTGAGCTGATTTGGTTAGTCGATCCATGATTGCCCAAATCACATCATGTCTTTTACGGGTTCTAGGCAATCCTGTAACGGCACCAATAGTGATATGCTCCCACTTCCATTCTGGAATCGAAATTTTCTAGAGCAATCCAGCGAGTTTCTGATGTTCAACCTTCACCTACTGGCATACTAAACATTGAGCAACAAAATCTACTATAACTCTCTTTATACCATTCCACCAGTATAAATGTTTCAACTCTCGGTACATCCAAGTACCACCATGATGCATAGAAAATCTTTAATGATGTGCTTCCTGTAGCGATTCTTCCTTAAACACTGCAACTCCGGAACCCACTATCCTTATCAGAGACGGAGAATTATTTTCTCAAAAGAGGAGTCCATCAACCATTTAAAATCTACTCTACCACACACTCTGTAAGTGCATGGAAGACTATAGCGATTAATCTCACTTGTTACAACTGTTTATGTAGCAGCAACTCCATTGTAGCTACCCAGTAGCTTGTTAAAACTCCATGAGAACCTCTGCTCCATACAACTACAAATCCAGATAATAACTACTAAAGTCACATCATGTATATGACAGACTATCTCATAGTTTCTTAACTGACATAGGCATAAGATATGCCTCATTCAACTGCATCGGAATCGTTCCGATCCCTGAAATGACGCATCTGCATACAACCTCCTTTTGATCCACTCCGGAAGGATTAACTAATACTTGCGTAAAAGTTAACCGCCATCTAGGTCCTGTAAGCTGGTTTCACCAGCTTCCGACTAAATGATTTACAACATCACCTTTGTCAAACAAGTCTGTGGTATAGTAATGCTAAGACATTCTATCCACATCTACAGTACTAACCAAAACATACAAGGAAAACCACCATCTACGGTGGTCGAGTGCGCAACTCCAACTACCACAATCAACAGTGGCTAAGTTACCCACTCCAACAACTACAAAAGGATCCAATCGTGTTCATGATACACGATTCTCAAATACCGTGATGACTAAATCGTTAATTAGTCTAGCAACTTAAATCAAAATCCATACAATTCATACCAAGTATGAAATTGTCGTCTCCACACACCTGCATCCCCTTTACTCTACGCTGATGATATATCAATCATCACAACGACAATGATAATTGTATGATGCCATGTCACTACGATATCAACACTCCAGTCGTAAACCAACCCTAGAGTATACACAGGCGTTATTGGCTGATCTAAGTAGATCATTCATCCTCAACGAAGGATACTTACTTTCAACAACTATCACATTCTATCATCGATAATCGATGCATACTTTCAAAGGTCCATCTCTCTTTCAATAAAGAGTTCCGGATCTTCTCAAGGAGGAATGCTGGGACATATAAATATCCCCTCCAACATCTCCTATAATCACAACTTATGTTCTTCTAATTTCTATAGTTTTTAACAACACTGATACCAACAAACTATCACCAGATCTATGATCTTCGATATAAGAACTATTTCCACAATCATTTCGATCGCCTACTCCACTTGCCTATGCAGCGGCAAGCCTAGGAGTTCATCCAAAATTACATCCGAATACTCTCAGATTATACGCACATCCGAGAGACATATCGTACCATACTTCAACAATTTGACCATTCGTAAGGATATGTCTACAGTAAAAGTATGTCTATCAAAGTCTAAGGGCATCCCTTAACTTCTTAATTGTTGATCCTCATCTCACCTGACGGTAGAGATACCACCGACCCACAAGTCGATGTATATGAACCCTTCTAATCCAAACTGAGTATGTTCTAGACAAAGATACCTGTAACTACAAGCATCTCTCAACATATTAACCTAGAGGGTAAAACTAGGATAATACCCTGAACGACTAATTATCTATCGATATGATCCAAAGGCTCTCCATAGATCTCGGCCTTTCCCTGAAGGGAACCAGATCAGATCCAATAACTCGCGTCAAAGTGGTCGCATTTTTGCGATGAATGATCCGAGGATTTTTCCTAGATCATCCGATCCCATCCCTAAATCCTATGAGCTACAACTGTAGAATACAAAATAGATACGACCATCGTCGTATACTCTCTCCTCTGTATAAATCAATCACATTTGGAGGTAACTGTTGTTGTCTGCATGAGTCTTCTAAGATGTCTTCTACTGATGTTGCTTCTGTGCTGATATCTGTTGTAGGGGAGTATTAAGGAACTCCAACCACGCCTGAGGTAGTAGGTCGCTGCTGATGAGATAACCCAATCTTCTGTGCTGATCTCTGCTGTTGAGACGGAGCATCATTCTCCCAGAACACCATTGGTAGTCTTCAACTGAGTCTTAAAAGTATACCTCCTCAAATGTACTGGTTGCTTACAATAACAACAGATGAACTGATCCAACAGATAATCTGACTTCACGTGTCTTTGTGATCTGCACTGCACTCACACAATCCCTTCGAAGTCTTTGTT
Source organism: Wurfbainia villosa (assembly GCA_025175895.1). Lineage (NCBI taxonomy): Eukaryota > Viridiplantae > Streptophyta > Magnoliopsida > Zingiberales > Zingiberaceae > Wurfbainia > Wurfbainia villosa. The sequence goes on along the minus strand of CM046001.1, from coordinate 54,014,723 downwards.
CTGATTTTGCTGATATCCACGAGAACATCCTGATGATCTGCGGTTGGTCTTCTATAATCAGAAAATAGCTCAAAGCCTATGACTCTGATCTCACTCCTTTATCCCCCAGTCGGAGACTTCTGACTCTATTAAGTTGACCTACAATATTTGCTTACCGGTCTCCAACTCTTAAACCCTTGTACGAAGTCATTTCTAAACTCCTATCTCAATCCAACGTCTTCCGGCAAGATCTGATAGAAGATCCTGACATCCTAATCTAGCTATAAGCTAATAACTCTGGGTGGCTTTAATCATCCATTCATCTTCTTGAGCTATTAGGTGGTCGTAACCTCTGCAAGTCTCACGACTCTGCACAGTACACTATCACTAACCGATCACCCTTTCTTGAAGCTCAAGAATTCCTTACAATGTGTCACTAAAAGTGACACGGTGAAATACTCTCTTTCAACATCACTAAACCATGATCAAGTGATGTTTTATTCCCCGAATGTTATTTTCTGCATTTACCACCAAATACCAGCTTGATCCCGATAATGGTATGCAAATAACTCTACCTTCTCTGTATAACACAAGTTAAGTACTCAAAAGTACCCTCAAAGTTATACAACCCAGTACGAACAAACTCAGGGATCAAAATCCCTATGAAACACCGTAAACTAGCCTTCCGCTATCTACATCAACAATAGTCAACTTGTCTTGTCCATTACCCAATAGGTAATGATCTGACTAGCACCGTTAGTGAAAATCTCTAAGGCTGAAATCTCTGATTTCAACCAGAAATGTGACGACTTGACCCATGTTTTTCCGACTCGATATCAGTCGGCTTTCAAAGGTAAATCACCTTTTCGACACGGGTTCAAGACTTAGACTCAACAGGTCGTTTTCGGGGTCAACTCATACCACGACTATGAACAATAACCAACTCACTACAGGTTATTCCCTGTTATATACATTAAAAGAATAGTCAACTAAAACCAGGAGTATAAACCCTAAAGGCCACTCCAGTTGGTCGCCTCGGTGGACGACCCCTACTACAAGTCTGCACAGGTGTCATAACTATACTGTATACACCTACTGATCAAGTTTAGATAAATATCTACTAAACCATAAGTTATCAGGAATTCTTACCTCGTGCTGCTTGGAGCTCAGACCGCTATCCATCTCATCTCAGAAAACCAAAACCGAACAAATTGACTCCCTGTTGGATCGAGAAGCGTCGCTAGAGGGGGGGGGTGAATAGCGATCGTAAATCTTTTCGTTCGTTTTGTTCGAGTAGACAATTAAATGAGTAAGCACAGCGAAAAATAAAAAGACACGTTTATTTTACTTGGTTCACAACCCAGCGGTTGCTACTCCAAGGTCCTATCGGTCCTAGACCGCGTACGGAGGGCAAAGCACTATAACGTCTCCTCCTCGTTGGAGGTAGGAGACAACGATCACAAAACCGGAAGTACGAGGATGAGGCAACAAGCCTACCTCACCTCATTACGATTAAAACAAAGAATACAATAAAAACAATTACTTGCTATTGCTGCCGACGAAGGAGATTTGAACTTGTCGTCGCATCGGCGTTATGACGATGTTGGAGCGTTGGCATTGTAGGAGCACTTGATGAATAAACTTGATGTGATTTGGAGATGGAATCCTCCCCTCCTTTTATAGATTTTGGCCTCTGAATATGTCTCCCTTTTTTTTGGAATAGATCACGAAGTTGTCCAAATTTTATCGTGAAGTGGCCGCGTCAAATGTTATCCATTTTGACCTAGCGCAAAGGCTGATTAAATGCCATCACCGACCGATGAGCATCGATCGCTCCATGTCCAGCCGATCATTGCCGCTGGCCACTTCCCTGCAGTGAGAGGTTAGCTTGGAAAATGATAAATATGACGGTTTCTAACCATCCGATCTCGACCTAGACCTTCCACAAGAAGTCTTAGTCGGATCGCCGCCTACGGTCGTCGCCGTACAGAGAACATGACCTTACCATCTCTCACTCACACGAGCTTACCTCGATTCTTACTGTGTCACTTTCGCTTCTGGCCTTCCACTCGATTCCTTCGACTCCCTCCGAAGTCACTCGAGTATCGCCTGACCACTGTGACTTCCTCCGGGTGTCGCTAGCCTTCAGCTCTAGCTTTAGTACTTTTCTGTACACTCGATTTAGCTCGTGAGATAATGATGTAAACTTAACTTTGTGTCTTTTCCATAATCAAAACACAGGTTCGATTATCTAGTGCCCCTGCACCAACAATCTCCCCCTTTTTGATCTATGGCAAACCAACACAAAGTTAAGGGAAATTAAAACATAAAACAAGTATGTATAGTAGATGATGAATGTCATTTTCAAAAACTCCCCCTTAACCAAAACTCCCCCTTAACCCTAGGTGAGTTTTGAAAGAGATACTTTAGTTCAAAATTAAATAAATTTTGTGTTACTCCCCCTTAACTTTCGCTCTTCTCCCCCTTTTTCCATAAATCAAAACAAATGTTGGGGTTTGTTATGTAAAAATGAAGTTTGTTATATAAAATAGGGGTTTAAAGACAATATGGTATATGCATGCATTAAGATAAATCAACTATGAGTCCAAACATGTGTCTAGCATTAGTTAGATAGATTGGTTCGAGGTGTGTCCCTCTGCACCAATAATCTAAAGATTTATAATATAACCCTTAGGGTTAGTTTGCTTTCCCCCTTAGTCAAATATATGAAGTATAAAAGATGTAGGGGGCGCTAAACTTTTGTCTAAAGAGTCATTAAGTACAATAGTTGAGAAAATAAGTAGTATTTTGAAGATTGTTTTAAGTATATTTCAATTATCCTTAACATCTCACCCATTCTATGTGTCTCAGAATTTGTTCACCTTATATGTTTTTTGAGATGATTTTAAATTGATTAAAGATAGTCAACCTTGGGTTAGATTCCGATTTAACCTTTAGATCGTTAAGTAACTTTTCGAGAAACTGGCTTCCAGGTTGTGGCGAGGCACAGGGGCCTTCTTTGATCAGAACAACGACCACTTCCTTAGACAAAGCCAAATTCAAGAAAATATCACTTAAGTCACTTAGGGTTACTTCCTGGTCTAACTAGTTTAGGATACGGTGAGGTAGCTTCAGCTAGTTCCACTCGGTCAAGTGCACCAAGCTAGATACGCCTTATCTAGCCTGAATACACGAGACTTTGTCTCCCTAACATACTATCATCTCGCCTCATCCTGATACTATGTTGTCAAGAGTTGACTAACTATTTTTCCTATCTAGCCATTCTAAAAATTAAAGAAAAATATTCAATGATTTTGCTAAGTAATCGGGTATACTATTTTAGTGTTAGCTCCCCCTGGACCATTGAACCAATATGATCTATTCAAATAATGAACTTGATCCTGAGGAATCCAATACTTATTAGTCCTTATATGTGTGTTCAATAAAACCTTTGGGACCCATGCTTGGACTCTTTGATGACTACGATTTACGATAGACATATAAGACCTATTTGTAGTCTTTGACTTAAATCCGAGTCCGGCTTTGTTGTACACGGCTCTTTGGGTTCCAAGTAGTTGATTAAGGTTCTTAGATCCCAACATGAACCTTTCCAACCTACCCTCAACCTCCTGAACTCGGTCTTTCAAAAGAGAATTCTCCTCCTCAAGTTTTTCAATTTGAGTTGAGTTTCCCTCTTGAACTTGACTAGTTGAAGAGGTTAGAGTAGCCTCTTGCTTGAGGGTTTCAACCTCCTTAAGTAATGACTCAACCCTAGACTCGGACTTAGTCAATTTCCTAGTAAGCATTTTAATTGTATTGTAAAGTGTACTAATTAAGGAACGACTAACCTTAATTTTCTCTTTTGATCCGGCTTTGAGTTGCTTCTCGAAATAGTCCTTGAGTTCGGAGTCGGTGTTGTAATTGGATTCAGATTCGAACTCGGACTCGGACTCGGACTCTTCGGGTCTTGCCATGCATGCTATGCCGACGCCTTCTTCATTCTCCCATGTTGCACGAAAAGCCTTCTTTTGATTTGATTTGAATTGTGCCCTCTCTTGGTACTTTAGTAGCCTCCTTACCCCCCGAACGATCTTTCGCACTACATTCACTATTGCTTCCACCTTTTCGGATTCGGACTCTGATTTGTCTTCGAGTTCGAGTCCATGTTCTTGCTTGGTGGGTATCTTGCTTCCTTGTCCTGCAAGTAGAGCAATACCTCTCTCGGCCCAGACCATGTTAGTTTGCTCATGAAGTTCAAACTCGAAAAATAATTCATCTAGCCTATGCTTTGAAAGGTCCTTAGAGACCTTGTAGACATCGACCATGGATGGCCACAAGGTAGTCCTAGGGAAAGCATTTAAAGCATACCTTATAAGATCTCGGTTCTCTATGGCTTGCCCGATCGAGTGAAGACCGTTGACGATGTCTTGGATCCGCACATGTAATTGGGTGGCGGTCTCGCGATCCTGCATCTTTAGATTGTACAGTTTATTTAAAAGTAAATCTCTTTTACATACCTTAGCATCGGGCGTCCCATCGTGTAGATTAATCAATTTGTTCCAGAGGTCTTTGGCGCTAATGAATGGACCAATGCAGTTGAGCTCCTCCTTGGACAAGCCACATTGTAATATTTGAGTTGCTCTTGCATCGGCTTCGATTTGCCTCTTGGTTGCATTTGTCCACTTGTTGAAATCCAAGGGCTCTCCTTGATCATTGGTGGGTAGAGCAAAGCCGGTTTGGATTATTATCCAAGTCTCGACTTGTGTTTTCAAGAAACACTCCATCCGACCTTTCCAATAACAGAAATCATCTCCATTAAAGAACGGAGGTCGGGTGGTGCTATACCCCTCAATGTGAGCCATTAAGTATCTTGCAAAACATGAATAAAAACCAAAGGGAATTCCAAGACTTGGTCTTGGATTAGTAATGAGGTAAATAAATAGGAAATAAACAGAATTAAATGAGAAAAATAAGAAACTAACAAAAACTAACGACTTACGACCTTCGATGTCCCCGAAAGGGTACTAGACGTTGAATTTTGGGGCTGGAAATGGCTTGTTACTAGGGTAAACCCTTATAAGAAATGTAGATCTCTCAGAGAACTTCGATTTGGTAGGTAGATCGTTATGTGAGTCCACTTGTGTGAAAAGTTATGGCCATTTTACCGTCGGCTACTCTAAGAGAGAAAACTTGCAAGCACACAACCAAAAGAAATGTACCAAGACTTCGTCTTGGATTAGTAGTGTGGGAGGAAAAAGACCAAAAAAAAATACGAATCAAAAAATACGAACAGAAAACCAAAACGTGCTAGATCGGTGGTTTCACCAAATCTTAGCGCCCCCGCTCTGATACCAATTGTTGGATCGAGAAGCGTCGCTAGAGGGGGGGGTGAATAGCGATCGTAAATCTTTTCGTTCGTTTCGTTCGAGTAGACAATTAAATGAGTAAGCACAGCGGAAAATAAAAAGACACGTTTATTTTACTTGGTTCACAACCCAGCGGTTGCTACTCCAAGGCCCTATCGGTCCTAGACTGCGTACGGAGGGCAAAGCACTATAACGTCTCCTCCTCGTTGGAGGTAGGAGACAACGATCACAAAACCGGAAGTACGAGGATGAGGCAACAAGCCTACCTCACCTCGTTATGATTAAAACAAAGAATACAATAAAAACAATTACTTGCTATTGCTGCCGATGAAGGAGATTTGAACTTGTCGTCGCGTCGGCGTTATGACGACGTTGGAGCGTTGGCGTTGTAGGAGCACTTGATGAATAAACTTGATGTGATTTGGAGATGGAATCCTCCCCTCCTTTTATAGATTTTAGCCTCTGAATATGTCTCCCTTTTTTTTGGAACAGATTACGAAGTTGTCCAAATTTTATCGCGAAGTGGCCACGTCAAACATTATCCGTTTTGACCTAGCGCAAAGGCTGATTTGTCGCCATCAGTCGATGACTCCATCGGTCGATGACTCCCATCGATCGATGACTCCATCGATCGGTGATGCATCACGATCATGCTCCATATCGTGATCATTGCCAGCCTTGCCACTTCCCTGCAGTGAGAGGTTAGCTCGAAAAATGATAAATACGACGGTTTCTAACCATCCAATCTCGACCTAGACCTTCCACAAGAAGTCTTAGTCGGATCGCCGCCTACGGTCGTCCCCGTACAGAGGACACGACCTTACCATCTCTCACTCACACGAGCTTACCTCGATTCTTACTGTGTCTCTTTCGCTTCCGACCTTCCACTCGATTCCTTCGGCTCCCTCCGAAGTCACTCGAGTATCGCCCGACCACCGCGACTTCCTCCGGGTGTCGCTAGCCTTCAGCTCTAGCTTTAGTACATTTCTGCACACTCGATTTAGCTCGTGAGATAACGATGTAAACTTAACTTTGTGTCTTTTCCATAATCAAAACATAGGTTCAATTATCTAGTGCCCCTGCACCAACACTCCCGAGAAGCCAAGACTCGACACAAAACAACATTGTATAGCATCGTAGAACCTTGGGCTCTGATACCACTAAAGTTGTCACGCCCCGAGAGCATGCCAAGCTGAAAATCAAACGGACAATATCTCCCCTGTACGTGGCAACATTTCGGGTTAATACAAGGCCCGTAGGCCCACAATAACAACATAACATATAAAGTAAATACAACAACTACTCAAAGCACAGCGGAAACATAATACAACAAGCTACACACATGCATATCGGTATGACTAACACATCCCAACAACATGAAACCTCGATAAAATCTGAATCTACAACATAGTACATTAGGAAAACTCCAAATACATAACACCCTGTACGGAAAGCCCAAAACAAACACGGGAGCCTTGGAGGTGAGATGAGATGTCAGCCAGCGGTGCTCCAAGCCATCATGAAGTCTTCTACCTGTTACTTGGGCAACAGAAAAACCCAAGGTCTGTAGTTGTGGTGAGTAAAACTCAGCAGGTAATAGAAAAATATGTATATATGTAATATCACATGTATTTCAACAACATAATCTAGAGGTACAATAGGTATATTAGCATAGTATATAAATACAAGCATATACCGTCTAACCAAATGAACAACGTAAAATGCAGACATACCTGAGTCTGCTACACTACGCTAATCCAACCTGAACATATATCCAACATATATATAACAGGAAGAGTAAGATCAACTCACAATATACTCAAGCTACAGGTCAAGGTATCTAATGGTTTGTCCATTACATATACCAGTATCCGACACAACCGTATAACATATGCAAGAAGCATGCATGAATATGATGTACAATCAAATGCAGCAAGCATAATACAATCAAATGCAACATCACAATAAGCATATATATATATAGACTGCATCTATATATATATTAATCTCAACCATCCATATATATATATATATATATATATATATATATATATATATATATATATATATATATATATATATATATATATATATACATGCATATATGTATATATATATGGTAATATGCAAAGCGCCATCAGATACGGCAATGCAGCATGCATGGTCATGTCTGCTCACCCCTACTCGCTACCACGACCCCAGTGTGGCCTAGGTGGCACGACATGACAACTGTCCCAACTCACACCAACCACTGCTATAGAGTGGCTGAGTGGGCAGTATGATCAAGTAGCATACGAGCGTAAAGAGCTCGCTACACAACGGGGGTCCCTGCTGCTGGCCACTCTGACTAACACTACCAATGAGTGGTTGAGTACCACGTACCCAGGACAACTGCACGCAACTCCAACTACCATCATCTATAGTGGTAGAGTGCGGCACAACAGATGCTCTGCCCTCACACCAGTTACTCCTCGGGGAGTAACTTGGGAGGCAAGATGACTGATGACTCTCTCAACCCCAAGGGAGACTATGTCGTCAGAATTCATGCAAATGACTTGAGTATGCTGTCACATGTACAACCATCTACCACAGACTCTCTGTTCAACAAAGAGTCGTTCCCATCTGATCAATACACTCTCTATCCTGTAGAGAGTCGTACTCAACTGATCATAACTCTCTATACAATAGAGAGTCGTACTCAATTGATCGACGCACTCTCTATCCTGTAGAGAGTTGTACTCGACTGATCATAACTCTCTCCCCAATAGAGAGTCGTACTCAACTGATCGACGCACTCTCTATCTTGTAGAGAGTTATACTCGACTGATCATAATTCTCTCTCCAATAGAGAGTCGTACTCAACTGATCAACGCACTCTCTATCCTATAGAGAGTCGTACTCGACTAATCATATCAAGCTAGGACCACCGGCCCGTAGCGACACACTAATCACCCTTCACTTAACCATTACACAACACATGGTTGGTAACAAGTATGCAACATACGGGTATTGGAAATAAATCCTACATTTAGGGCATTACCTACCCATGGATGACCTTTTTGCCAATTTATAAATTGGGTCATCACCCGTACTAACATTTACACCCTACTAAACATCTAGGTCAATTTACATCACATCTATAACTCCTAAATCATGAGAGGGAATATGTGATATCAACAATTGAGCATAAATACATCCAACGATAAGTTCAAGCATAAGATAATAAGAGCAGGGTCATGGTATCATGATCATATAAGATGATCATGCATCTAAATCTGTATGCATTAAAACTACCTGACCAGGGTAGGAATTACCCACCTGTTGTAAATGCTCATAGTACTAGAGTCCTCACGTCGTGGAAATGCTTCGTATCCAAAACCTGCACATAATAGCAACTACGATTAAGTACAAGCATACAACGAATGATCAAATCGATCCCTACATCAACTTCATATCCCGATCAACTAGATCGATCTAGTTATCCAATTAACTCAATCAATCTTCCACATTAATCCTTATCAACTATTGATCAGTGAATCTAATAATAACCGACTATAGATCTCACATCACATCTATAACAATTCAAATCAAAACTTAGCAAGCTTAGATTTACCTGCACAACGTCGTGTTTCAAGATTGGGATATCATTCTAGATCACAAAATTGAAATGTAAACATCCGATCTAAACCCCATCAATATCAAATTCACTGCAAATCAATGCATAAATCTGTAAACTATATCCCAACCAATCCAATTCACCATATTTGACTGTAAATATACCCAACCGTAACTCACCTTTCACTGCCTATCCAACTTCTGCTTCCCCTACGCCACTCCAATCCCGGTGACAGATTGATGCCTGAGGATTGTTGCTCCTGGCGGAGAGAAGGGTATGTTGGGTTGTGATCGCGTTGTTTGCTATTATCTAGATCGACACAACACATCTTGGAGATGGCGGATCTGAACAGTGAGGCGACCAAATTTCGACGATGCACCCGAGGCTAGGCTCAGCGGTGATCCAATCCCCCGGTGGTGACACACGATCCGAAGAAATCCGAATCCTCAATGAAAAGTGACGGAGAGGAGGGCAGCGCATGCTCACGTGGATGGCCATGGTCGGCTAGTGGCATCATGCAACTCGAGGAGCGAGGCGCATGGTAGCAACGACAGAGGAAGAATGCAGCGACAAGATCGAGTGGTTGGTGATGGCAGCAGCGTGGCAGCAGCAGTTGCTACGACTCGAGGGGATGACCATCAGCGGCGGCAACAGCTCGGGCGGAGATCGACTGGCTCAAGCGAAGAGACGGTGAATCGTCTTGCCGACGAGGCAAGCGGCGTTGGGCGACAATGGATCCACTCGCGGTGGCAGTGGCAACGGCATGACCACAGCGATTGGCATGGAGGCTGGCTTAAGGCGCCGACGATCGAAGAGGATCTCGCGGCGGCAGCGGCAGCGGCATGGCGCCACTCGAGGGAGAAGGCGGCAGCGAGGAGGCATCGTCGGGCTGCCTCTCGATTCGGCGGTCGGCAGCGTGAGGAAACAAAGGGGTCACACGCGATTAGGGAAAAAGAAGGGAAATGTCACGGTGAGGAAAATTCAACGTGATCCAGAAATAAGAGAAAACGGAAGGAAAATTATTTGGTTTTTAATTAAACCTATTAATTCCTAGCAGATAGTCTAAACATGCTTTACAAAAGCCTACCCATTTATCCCCATGAAATGTCCATAACACTTCCGTTTAAGTCCAAATTTTTTTTTAAAAATTCCAAAAAATTATATAAGATAATGTCTTAAGTAACAAGGATTTTTTTTTGGTATTTCACAGGTATTGAAAGAATGCCCTTGCCTTGAGAGGAAACCCCTACCACCGAATCTTAGACATGAATTTCTGGGCCCAAATATGACTTATCTAGTGATTATAAATGCCAGCTTGGGAGAAGCTAAAACAAGAAAGTTACTGGTGGTACTGAAGACGTATAAAAAGGTGTTGGGTTATACCATCGAAAACTTTAAGGGAGTAAACCTGTCCCTCTACATGCATAGGATAATTCTTGAGGACGGGCATAAGTCTACCATGGAGCATCAAAGGCAACTTAACCCGAACCTGCAAGAGGTTGTGAAGAAAGAAGTGTTCAAGCTGTTGGATGCCGTAATAATCTACCCAATTGCAAACAGTTAATGGGTTAGTCCAGTTCATGTAGTCCTAAAGAAGGGTGACACTACAGTAGTCAGAAGTGAAGAAAATGAGCTCATTCCTATTCGAACTCTAATAGGATGGTGAATATGTATAGACGACCGTAAGCTAAATAAAGCAATGAGGAATGATCATTTCCCCCTTCCTTTTATCGATCAGATGCTGGAATGTCTTGCTAAGCACTCTCACTTTTGCTACCTTGACGGGTACTCAAGATTCTTCCAAATCCCTATTCACCCTAATGATCAGGAGAAGACTACTTTTGATGTAATTAAGAGGTGTCCTAAGGCAATCACCTTTGAAGTTATTAATATAATTCACTATTTGAGTATACATTATCTATGTATTTGGTTGGATCTTAAACTCATGTACTAAAGTCCACAATATGATGGATAGCATGAGAGAAATTGTGATTGGATCACAATTAGTAAGTATCTCATCATGTGTAAATATGCAAGTATTGAATCTATCCCTAGTCGATGAATTGATGAGATTGGACATCATCAATTCTGTGAGACTAGCACATGTTATGCTCCTTGTTTTAACCAAGCATTCGGTACTCACTGAATGGAAGCATAGGGATGCGGAGAGTGAATATGTGGATGCTAGTTATGATAACTAGTTCATTGGAGTGACCTACTATCAAACTTCATATGGTTCTATATGTCGTTGAAGATATCATTGCATCTTGAGTGTGAGCTTCATTAGACATGAGATATTCAAGTCATCTTGATCATGGTGCCTTGTACTTTGACTTCTTTGTAGCCATCTATATAGTAGGTGTAACTCCGAGATGATTGGGTATGAGCCAAAGTAATTGAAGGTGTTTGAATATCCCATAGAGGATTCACCACTCCTTATAGGGGAGATGTATACCCTAGTGTTGGTGCAGGGGCACTAGATAATCAAACCTAGGTTTTGATTATGACAAAAATCCAAAGTTAAGGTCATATTTTTATCTCATAAGATGAATTAAGTGTGCAGGAAATGGTTAAGCTAAGCCGAAGGTCAGCGACACCCGGAGAATCCCAAGTCGGGAAACCGTGGTGGTCGGGCGACACTGGGGGAACTTCGCGGGAGTCGAAGAACCTAGGTGGAAGACCGGAAGCAAAGCGACAAGTCATAAAGGACTAGAGATAAGCACGAGTGCGAAGAGAGAAGGTAAGGTCGTGTCCTCTGTACGGGGATGACCGTAGGCGACAATCCGACTAAGACTTCCAATGGAAGGTCTTGGTCGAGATCGGACAATAAGGAATCATCATATTTATCATTTTCCGTGCTAACCTCTTACTGCAGGGAAGTGGCTAGACTGACAGTCGATTGCTGGTCATTGAGCAGTCGACTGATGCACATCAGTCGACTGATGGAAGGCGTCAGTCGACTAATGGCGACGAATCAGCCTTTTGTGCTAGGTCAAAACGGATAATATTTGATGCGACCACTTCGCGATAAAATATGGTACCACCTCGTGATCAGTTCCAAAAGATGAGGATCTACATCAAGACCTATTCCAAGGCAGAACTCTATAAAAGGAGGGGAGGACTCCAACCCAAAGATCAATCAATTATATTCTCAAAGTGCTCCCGCAACGCCAAAGCTCTAAACGTCGTAACGCCGATGCAACGCTAAGTTCAGAACTTTTTCATCAGCAGTAAGCATTTCTTTTATTTACTATATTCATTGTTTTAATCATAATGAGGTGAGGTAGACTTGTTGCCTCATCCTCGTCCTTTCGATTTTGTGATCGTTGTCTCCTACCTCCAACGAGGAGGAGACTTTATAGTGGATTGCCCCTTCGTACGTGGTCAAGGATCGCGGGGCCTTGGATTAGCAGCTGGTGGGCTATGAACCAAGTAAAAATAAATTATGTTATTTATTTTTCCACTGTGTTTGCTCTTATCGAACGAACGAAAGAAAGTTTTATGCTCGCTATTCACCCCCCTCTAGCGACGCTTCTCGATCCAACAATTGATATCAGAGCGGGGGCCCTATGATTTGGTGAAACCACCAATCTAGCACTTTTTGGATTTCTTTTTGTATTTTTTAATTTGTGTTTTTTTAGGTTTTTTCCCGCACTACTAATCCAAGACGAAGTCTTGGTACCCTTCTTTTGGTTGTGTGTTTGCAAGTATTCTCTTTTGGAGTAGCCGATGGTAAAATGGCCATAACTTTTCGTACAAGTGAACCCACAAAATGTGCTACCTACCAAATCGAAGCTCTTTGAGAGATCTACAGTTAGGGGACAAGTTTACCCTCATAACAGGCTGTCTTCATCCCCAAAAACCAATGTTTACTACCCTTTTGGGGACATCGAAGGTCGTAAGTTTCTAGTCTTTGTTAGTTTCTTATTCTTCTTATTTATTTCTATTAATTTCTTATTATTTCCCACATTACTAATCCAAGACCAAGTCTTGGAATTCCTTTTGGTTTTTATTCATGTTTTGCAAGATTTTTAATGGCTCACATTGAGGGGTATAGCACCACCCGACCTCCGTTCTTTAGTGGAAATGATTTCCGTTATTGGAAAGGTCGGATGGAGTGTTTCTTGAAAACACAAGTCGAGACTTGGATAATAATCCAAACCGACTTTTCTCTACCCACCAATGATCAAGGGGAGCCCTTGGATTTTGACAAGTTGACCAATGCAACCAAGAGGCAAATCAAAGCTGATGTAAGAGCAACCCAAATGTTGCAATGCGGCTTGTCCAAGGAGGAGCTCAACCGAATTGGACCATTCATTAGCGCCAAAGACCTCTGGAACAAATTAATTGATCTACACGAAGGGACGTCTGATGCTAAGGTATATAAAAGAGATTTACTTTTAAATAAACTATATAATCTAAAGATGCAGGATCACGAGACCGCTTTGTTGGATCGATATGGGTGCTAGAGGGGGGGGGGTGAATAGCGTTCATAAAAACTTTTCTTTTTCGACTATTAAAACCAAGTACACATTGGAAAACTAAAAGAAAAATATAAGAAAGACACAAAGCTTTTTTACTTAGTTGACAACCCACCGACTGTTAATCCAAGGCCCTGCGATCCTTGATCGCTTTCGAAGGGCAATCACTAAAAGTCTCTTCCTCGTTGGAGGTAAGAGACAAGACGATTACAATGATTATAAGGCCGGTAACAACCTTACTGGTCCTTATACAAATTAAGTATAGAAAGATAATAATAATACCGAAAATTAATTAGAAGATGACGCACGGTCGGAGTAGCGTTGTAGAGAGCACGAGCACTTGGGAAGTTCTTTTTTGGGTGTGAGTCCTCCCCTCCTTTTATAGATTTGTGCCTTGGAATTTGTCCCGATCTAGATCCAAAACTCATGGATCTTATCTTGAGGTGGCGCCTTATTTTATCCTGAGGTGGCGGCTTATCTTATCTTGAGGTGGTGGCATCAATCTCTATCTCTTTGACCTTGATTAAAATCGATCGATCGGTGATCCTATTAGCAGTCGACTACCTTCAGTCGACTACCGACATCTCCAGTTGACTGGTGCACTTGAGAATTCCTACAATACAAGATTACCACAATAGATGCATAATGCCATGCAGTGTGACAGTCCTTTGACTGTCCGATCTCGACTTCAGCATTCCTTCGGAAGCCTTAGTCAGATCAATGCCTAGGATTGTCCTCTAACCGAGGACGCGTCCTTACCACAGCTTCACACATGGAGCTTACCTTTGGTCCTCTTGACCTGTCGCTTAGCTTTCGGTCACCACCGAGGTTCCTCGACTCCCCGAGGTTCTCCTGGTGTCGCCCGACCACCACGATTTCTCAACTTGAGATTCTCCGGATGTCGCTCGTCCTTTGGCTTAGCTTAAACACTTCCTGCACACTTAGCATATCACATGAGATAACAAAATAGCTTAACTTTGAATCTTTGCCATCATCAAAACACAGGTTCGATTATCTAGTGCCCCTGCACCAACAATCTCCCCCTTTTTGATTTATGGCAAACCAATGTAGTGTTTGATGAAGGACATGAACCTACAAATCCCCCAGCAACCCCAATTAGCGAGCTGATTCATACTAGATCTAACTCTGATCCGGAGATCAGGTCTAGTATTAATCCTAACCTAAGTCAACCAAGCCACTCTTGTTGGTGCAATCGGCCCAGGTCACGATTGACCAGGACTCGAGTTTGACTCGAGTGATGTTTTGATGCTCGACAAAAATATATGACAATGTAATCGTCATGGGAAAGTCCAAGTCTTGGGTACTTGGCATGGAAAGTCCAAGTGGGACACTTGGCATTTGGGAAAGTCCAAGCATGGGTCTTGGCAATGTAAAGTCCAACATGGGTTGGCAAGGAAAGTCCAAGCATGGTCTTGGCATGGAAAGTCCAACATGGGTTGGAAAGGGAAAGTCCAAGCTTGAGTCTTGGCATTTGAGAAGTCCAAGGGTTTGATATTGGCGGCGTAAAGTCCAAGCTGGAGTCTTGGCAGCATAAGTCCAATGGTTGGCAGCGTAAAGTCCAAGCAGAGTCTTGGCGGCGTAAGTCCAATGTGCCTTGGC
This sequence comes from Wurfbainia villosa, assembly GCA_025175895.1. Lineage (NCBI taxonomy): Eukaryota > Viridiplantae > Streptophyta > Magnoliopsida > Zingiberales > Zingiberaceae > Wurfbainia > Wurfbainia villosa. The sequence continues at coordinate 53,999,661 of CM046001.1, read as the reverse complement.
GGTGTAGACACCGTTAGCATGACATAGCCGACGGAAGCACCTGAAGGCTAGCGCGATGGATGAACAAGTCATGGATGACTTGGAGGGATCCGAGAGGCATGAGGCTGATGAAGGTGGCTAGAAGGCTTAGGTCTAGGCTAAGGGTGGTCTAGCAAGTATGGGGGAACCATACTTGGGTTAAAACCTCATGTTTGAGGTGTGCCAGTCGACTAGTGCCATGTGGCAGTTGACTGGACCGAGTCAACTAGGGTTTGACTGCGGGTTATGGCCTAGCAGTCGACTGCCAGAGGTGGGCAGTCAACTGATGGCTCGAGCAGTCGACTGATCGTGTGATCAGTCGACTGGTGCTCGATATTTCGGGCACATAATGGAGTCGAGACTCGACTGGTCGAGTGAAGGCTCCATCAGTTGACTGATGGTCATGATCAGTCGACTGATGAAGGTTCCGTTGGACTTATCCAGCGTGGATCTAGCCGTTGTCTCACGACAACAGTGGCATCAGTCGACTGATGGTCATGATCAGTCGACTGATCGATTTTTTCCAGCACAGGTTGAAGCTATATATGGAGCTCGTGATGGAGGAAAAACCAAGGGTTTCTTTGAGGCGATTTGGGGCGAGTTGCTGCTGCAATTCAGGGTTTCCATGTGCTACTCGATCAACCTAGCGATCAAGCATTCAAGAGCATTTGTAAAGTGTTTTTCTTTACTAGTTTTGCTTTGTATTTCATTGTATTCGCTTGTAGCTTTTGATTATTGTTGTAATCATCCTGTACGAGGTTTCTCCGCCTCCAGATTGTTCCGAGAAGGAGTTTTTATTAGTGTTTGCGTATGCATCACTAGAGCTCGTAGAGCTCGATCCGTGGAGTAGGAACCTTGAGGTTCCGAACCACGTTATATCATCATGTTCGTGTGTGATTGTATATTTTGTTATTGCTTTCATTATCTATATTCCGCTGCGCTAACGAAATTGTAGACACGATCACGATCAAATTCCATCGTACGGGCAAAATGCTATTCACCCCCTCTGTCTAGCTTCCAAACGATCCCTAACAAGTGGTATCAGAGCACGGGGCTCTTCTACGGACTAACCGCCGGGAGCTAGGACAAAGAAGCTAGAGGGTGAAGATGGAAGAACAATTGGGATGGAATATTAACACACCGATCCCTTACTCCTATGGACAAGAAGGGTTTAAGCAATGGAAGTCAAGAATTGAAGACTTCCTAATGATGAGGGACTTCGAAAAATGGTCTATCTTAATGGAAGGATATAGCTATCCAAGAGGACCAAAAGGTGGATTCCTCAAGAAAAAGAGATGGACCGAAGAGCAAGTCCAAGCCTTCGAAAAGAATGAGAAGGTAATGAAGTTGTTAATTGATTTAATACCTAACAATATCTTGTGTATGTTAGGTAATTATGTAGATGCAAACGAGCTATGGAGCCAAGTTGCCAAGCTCTATGAAAGCCCATCAATGGTCCAAGAGGAAGAGACCGAAGAGGCTAATGCATCACCCTCACAAGGAAGTGAGGACTTGGAGGTTGAGAGATCATCAACATCCAAAGAGGAAGAGGAAGTAGAATCGGAAGTTGATAGGGAGTCAATTTCCGGGTTGGTGGAGGAAGTGGAAGAAGCATCTACTTCTAGGATTGAGGAGGAGAGGCCATCCTCTACACCGGAGCAACCTCAAGAAGAGCTTTCAACATCCGATCAAGATGAGGAAGCTCAAAATTCAACTCCGGCACCTTCCACCACCATCGGTAACTCAAACACCTCAATTCAAAATAAAAATAACATTATGTGTTTTGAGTGTAGGAAATTTGGGCATTATAAGAGTAAGTTCCCAAAGAAAGTCAAGAAAGCTCCTCCGACGCCTAAAAGTCAACAAAAGTCAACGGACGCCGGTTCCCCTAGTATCAAGAGCAAGGAGCACATCATATGCTTCAAATGCAATGCAAAAGGACATTATAGGAATCAATGTCCTAGGGGGAAGAAGAAGACCCAAGGGGGAGCTTCCAAAGCTAACCCTAAGGTATATTTTAATAATGCATCCTTTTTAGTTAATAGGCAAAAGCATGCTAAGGGTTTCAATTCTCTTGCTATTTATCATAAAGAACATGCTAGAAATAACAAACATATTTGTTTAGGAGCTAAGAAGGTTCACCTTAGGAATAAGGAGAAGTTTGGGACTAATGTCCCTAAAAATATCTTACCTAGAGAATCAATTAGGAAAATAGGAGAACATCTAGGCCTTAACCCTAAATGGACTAGGCATATGCCTAGGAAGTCCAATGCCCATGGTTTAAATCAAAATTCTAAAATTGGGCAATTAGAATTAGAGAACCAAGCCTTGAGGTCAAGGCTTGAGAAACTTGAAAAGACCCTAAATAAGATACAAAATCAATCTAAAGGGTCTAATGGTCAAACTCCTAGGTCAAGAAGTCAAAGTCAACCAAGGGCAAGAATGGTTTGGGTCACAAACCTAAGTCCAAGATGACTTATCATAGTGTTCCATTTGACTATGGAACACTAACTAGGTCTAGGAAGACCAAGGTCAATAGGGAAGTCATCCCTAGAGTTGACCAAGGTTTGTGCCTAGTGGCTAAGGTTTCTAGGAAACCTAGGGTGGCCACTAAAAAGGTTATTAGGGAGGCAATCCTAAGGTTAACCATGGCAAGACCACAATGACCAAGGCTTCTAAGCCTAGAAGGGTCATTAGGAAGGTATCTAGAAAGGTTATCCCTAAGGAGTACCTAATTAACCCTAGGAGCTCAAATCAGTTTTGGATTCCTAAGAGCGTGATTGATTCACGCTAGATGGGTTAGGGTGTGCCAACCTTAAATGGATGGGTAGTTAACTCAACTATGGAAAAGGTGGCACTTTAGGTTATTTTCAAGGTTATGGATACCTTGGAAATAGATTTGAATTATCATCCTAAAAGATTTTAGGGTGTGCCAATATTATTTGAGAAGCTTGATAAAATGGTCAAATTGGCACAATTTAGGTTTAGAGGTCGTAGTGTGCCATTTTGGGTTTTTGGCACACTTGGGAAAATTTAGGTTAATATGGCAAAATATACTTAATTATATCAAATGGCAATTAATATTAAAATTTAGGTATTACTATACCTATATATTTTATTTGCCATGCCTTGATTGCCATATGCCATGACATCATATTTTTTTTAATCATTTTTATATGTCATGATTATGCTTAGGTTTAAGGTTTTAAATGTCATGTGTTTTTAAATTTTATCATATTCCATGACATCATGATCATTGGCCATGTTTTAATAATGCTATTATTTCTGCCATGATCATACATTCATGCATTAACTTGATTAAAATTGATTTAAGGACTATGACTGTAGGGATGTATACTTAAAAGTCTATTTTTTGTATGAACATCTTTATTTTGAAATAAGAATCACATGATCATTGTTTGCATATTTTTATGGTTATGCAATATTGTCTAATACCTTACATTGTAGATAACATGGTGTGTGGTGTCACACGGGAGATCATGTTATCGGCTCCTTGTAAAGTATAAGTAAAGGCTCACAACCGAGATGGCTTTGGACAAACCATCGGAATGGTTGTAGTGTGATTTGGTATTGGTTTGTCTTGACCATAGAATCACACTAGTGCACTTTGTGTGTATTGAGCAGACCGACATGCAGGTGATTCGATTTATTGCTGACTACATAATCGAATCGGACCTCAGATATTATTTAGTACATGCTCTTAATCCCGATATAATAACGGGCACATATACTTGGTACTCATCTCTTTGATTTACCAATGGGCGAGATTTATAGATTAAATCGATAGACTCGGTAAGTTGGGAGATGATATTATTTATATGGTGTGCCGTTGATTATAGGAGGAAACCGTGTCCTATATATTAGGATGATGATGTCCCCTTGAGGAGCTCATAAGGTTCATCATGTAAACCCTGCAGGTGGACTTGGTCCGGCATGATGAAAAGGTTGAGTGGTACTACTCATGGAGTTAGATGTCGATTAATTAATGGTCAATAAATTAATTAATTGACGGACATTCGAGATCTTAAACACGGGGAGAAAATGTACAAATAATATATGGAGCCCATATTATCATATGGGGGTTGGTGAGGTAGATCAATGATGGACCTTTAGTGGATTGGACCATCATTAGTGGATCGGACTTTATGTGGGCTTGATCCATGGGTGACCAAGACCCAACTCCTCCTCATGGTCCCTAATGTAGCCCATTAACACCTCAAGATGCTTAGATCCAATGGATAGAAACAAAACACTAAGATCCATTGGTAGAGATTAAATCTCTAAGATCCGACGGTTGAGATTAAATCTCTAGATCCGACGGTTGAGATTAAATCCCTAGAACCAATGGAGGAGATTAATTCATGGCTTATCCCCAAACTCTATAAAAGGTGGCATGGGGTTGGCGTGAAGATCAATATAGAGAGGGAGCAAGGCTTGTGCGGCAAGAATAGGGCAATCCTAGTTGAGATAGGATTGGAATTAGGGTTAGGGTTTTGAGGCTAGGGTGGCACCAAATAAGGAAGGTTCTTTCTCTCTTCTTCTTCCTCTTTGTGCCAACGTCCAGCAGCTTCTCCCAGCTTTTTTCCAGCCTTGGCCGATGCCCAAAGCCTCCTTCTTCTTCTCCTTAGGTGGTGGAAACAAGATATAGGGTTTCCCTAGGTATCTTGGTTGCTTCCCACCACCATCTCCTTCATTTACTTGGCCGGCGGCAAGGAAGGGATTGATTCCTTGTTGGTTGAGTTTTGGAAGGAGAAAAACATTGTTTCTCTTCTTCCTCTTGCTTGGGAAAGCAAGGAAGGAAGTTTTGCGATCTAGGAGCTTCGACTTTTGGTGGATCGTCGCCCACACGACGTCCAAAAGGAGGAGGGTCATACATTAGAAGACCAAGAGGTATAACTATTCTTCTATCTCTTTTATTCATTGCTTGTGTTTGTTTTTCAAAATATAAGCATGTTATATTTCTGTAAATAGGCTAAATAATACTTGGATCCCGAGTACAAACACAAAAACCGGCGATCCGGACATCGTCTATTCCGCGGCTACTCGTAGGATAGAGGATGGTCGCTTGAACAACTAGTTTGTTCAAGTGACCTCTCTAAATGAATAGCACGACGATGACTTGGTTGCTTTGGGAATCCCTTTTGTCTAAGATTAAATTTTTAATCCGGGGACATCAAAGGGATCACCATGGTCAAGCAACCGAGGTGAAGGGGAAGCGAAGTTTCCCCTCACGGATCAACCCCAACAATGACATGACTTGAAGTCCCATTTATAAGGGAATCAAGTAGAGTTGCTTTAGAAGATGCATGAAACCCTAGTTTAGGGAGAACAAAACCCACATCTCACATCTAATTGACATGTATGTGTATTTATACATCATAGATACATGTGAGATGCTAGGATATGAGTTAAGTTCAAAGTGCATAGTTTTTGCATCTAGATGAACTAAAACTCATCTAATTCTATTTGTGGATCATTGGGAAAGCTTGTGTATAAGTCATGTGCATAGAGCCTAAGGAGTATGATCCAAAACAAGGTTTTGAAAACATTTTAAAATCATTTTGAAAAACCTTGGTGAAGTCTATCTTTTGATAGCAATCACCATTGATGAAGTTGATACAAAGTAGGACCAAAACATTGAAAATTTCAATGGTTTTGAACTTTGTGCCAATTTCAGTATTTTATGAGTAAAATAATTTTCAAACATTTTTCACCCATTTTATTGGTCATAGGTATTATACGTATCAAATTTCGTGATTTTTCGATATACGTATAATTATTTATGATTTTCTGAAATTCAACTCTGATAACTGAAATTCGGAAATTTCAGTTATCAGTCGACTGCCATTGGTGTCAGTCGACTGATGGAGGTGCCAGTCGACTGATTTCTGAATCACTCGACTGATTGCCTGATTTCGGGATAACCAAGGTTGTTTAACCCGATTTCAGCTGCGGTTAAGGTCCCTAACCACTCCTAACCCTAGGATATGCTTTGGGAAGCATGATGAAGGGTGAAAATCCATTGGATATGGATTAGGAGAGGTGTTTAGGGTTTGTATCAATGTTAAGGTGTTGGAAAGTTCAATGTTGAATTTCTAACCTTAATTTTGATGGTTTAGAGTTCCTATTGGCTTAGGGACTTCCCAAGGACATTGTTGGTGCAAGGGTCAAGGGGGAGCAAGCCTTTAGGGGGAGGTATCCATCTTGGGATGATGGATGTGTTTTTTTCTCCTTGAAGAGGAGAAGTTATTGGGAGAATATGACATCAATTGGGAAATTGATGGGACTTTTGAGAGACCCAATTTGGAAATTGGGAGAGTAAATGGGATTGTCTCTCTTGAGTGATATTGGACTTATCACTAGAAAGATGGTAGGCATCCTAAGTATTTTTGGACCAAGGGGGAGATTGTAAGATCTCATTGGGACATGAGACATTGACCTCCTTGGAGAGAAGACCTTTTTGATGTTAGTCAAAAAGGGGGAGAATGTTTGGGGGAGAACATTTGGAGAATGTTATTTGGAGAAGATTTGGAATTACCAATTTGGGAAATTGGCAAGGAGTTTGAGTTAGTGGTCTAACTCAATGGTTTGTTTGGTTTTTGTCAAACATCAAAAAGGCTGAGATTGTTGGTGCAATCGGCCCAGGTCACGATTGACCAAGACTCGAGTTTGACTCGAGTGATGTTTTGATGCTCGACAAAAACATATGACAATGTAATCGTCATGGGAAAGTCCAAGTCTTGGGTACTTGGCATGGAAAGTCCAAGTGGGACACTTGGCATTTGGGAAAGTCCAAGCATGGGTCTTGGCAATGTAAAGTCCAACATGGGTTGGCAAGGAAAGTCCAAGCATGGTCTTGGCATGGAAAGTCCAACATGGGTTGGCAAGGGAAAGTCCAAGCTTGAGTCTTGACATTTGAGAAGTCCAAGGGTTTGATATTGGCGGCGTAAAGTCCAAGCTGGAGTCTTGGCAGCATAAGTCCAATGGTTGGCGGCGTAAAGTCCAAGCAGAGTCTTGGCGGCGTAAGTCCAATGTGCCTTGGCGGTGTAGACACCGTTAGCATGACATAGCCGACGGAAGCATCTGAAGGCTAGCGCGATGGATGAACAAGTCATGGATGACTTGGAGGGATCCGAGAGACGTGAGGCTGATGGAGGTGGCTAGAAGGCTTAGGTCTAGGCTAAGGGTGGTCTAGCAAGTATGGGGGAACCATACTTGGGTTAAAACCTCATTGGTGCCATGTGCGATCATTGGACCGAATCAACTAGGGTTTATTTGCGGGTTATGGCCTAGCGATCGGCGCCGGAGGTGGGCGATCGTGATGGCTCAGCCGATCGTGATCGTGTGATCCGATTTGGTGCTCGATATTCGGGCGCGAATGGAGTCGAGACTCGACTGGTCGAGTGAAGGCTCCATCAGTAGACTGATGGTCATGATCAGTCGACTGATGAAGGTTCCGTTGGACTTATCCAGCATGGATCTAGCCGTTGTCTCACGACAACAGTGGCATCAGTCGACTGATGGTCCCGATCAGTCGACTGATCAATTTTTTCCAGCACAGGTTGAAGCTATATATGGAGCTCGTGATGGAGGAAAAACCAAGGGTTTCTTTGAGGCGATTTGGGGCGAGTTGCTGCTGCAATTCAGGGTCTTCAAGTGCTACTCGATCAACCTAGCGATCAAGCATTCAAGAGCATTTGTAAAGTGTTTTTCTTTACTAGTTTTGCTTTGTATTTCATTGTATTCACTTGTAGCTTTTGATTATTGTTGTAATAATCCTGTACGAGGTTTCTCCGCCTTCGGATTGTTCCGAGAAGGAGTTTTTATTAGTGTTTGCGTGTGCATCACTAGAGCTCGTAGAGCTCGATCCGTGGAGTAGGAACCTTGAGGTTCCGAACCACGTTATATCATCGTGTTCGTGTGTGATTGTATATTTTGTTATTGCTTTCATTATCTATATTCCACTGCGCTAACAAAATTGTAGACACGATCACGATCAAATTCCATCGTACGGGCAAAACGCTATTCACCCCCCCCCTCTAGCTTCCAAACGATCCCTAACAACTCTATCGACCAAGTGACAGATGACTCTAACCAAACTAGATCTCAGACGAGTCATCATATTGATCAAGTTGTAGACTCAAACCCAAACCCAACGAGGACTCAAGCAAATCATCCTATCGACCAAGTGATAGGTGATCCAAGTCTAGGAGTTCGAACTAGAGCCTCATACACAAACCTTAGTCAAATCTCCTTAATTTCCAAAATTGAACCCAAGACTATTGACCAAGCTCTTCTTGATCCCGATTGGATTATTGCAATGCAAGAAGAGTTGGCTCAATTCACTAGAAACGAAGTATGTGAATTAGTACCACCACCTAAAGATAAAACAATCATTCGAACAAGGTGGGTGTTTAGAAATAAACTTGATGATAAAGGTGAAGTGGTTAGAAATAAAGCTAGACTAGTCGCTAAAGGGTTTAGTCAAGTCGAAGGTTTAGATTACGACGAGACCTATGCCCCAGTAGCTAGATTAGAGTCCATTCGAATGCTATTAGCGTATGCAGCACATCGAGGATTTAAGTTGTTTCAAATGGATGTGAAATCTGCGTTCTTAAATAGATATATTAAAGAAGAAGTTTATGTTAGTCAACCCCCCAATTTTGAAAGTTTAGACAAACCCGACCATGTCCTTAGGTTAAAGAAAACTCTCTATGGACTTAAACAAGCTCCTCGAGCTTGGTACGAGAGACTTTTGATTTATCTTAAGTCCAAAGGTTTTAACCAAGGTGTAGTTGACCCAACTCTTTTCGTAAAAACCTTAGGTAAAGACATATTCATAGCCCAAATCTACATATATGATATTATTTTCGGAACCACCAACTCAATCCTACTAAATGAGTTCATTTCACATATGGAAAGTGAATTTGAAATGAATTTAGTAGGCGAGTTAAGCTTCTTTTTAGGTCTACAAATTAAACAAACTAAAGATGGAATATACCTACATCAACGCAAATATACTAGGGAATTAATTAAACGCTTTGGAATGCAAGATGCTAAAATTATTAATACCCCAATGGCAACTAATGTGAATATAGAAGAAGATGTAATCGGAAATTCAATTGATTTAAAATACTATAGGAGCGTAATAGGGAGTCTCCTTTACTTAACTGCAAGCTGACCCGATATCTTATTTGCAGTAAGTATGTGCGCAAGGTTCCAAACCTGTGCCAAGGAGTCTCACCTAACTCTAGTCAAGCGTATCCTTAGATATCTAAAGGGTACACTTAATGTCGGTATTTGGTACCCTAGATCTACCGAGTTCGAACTAACCGGCTACTCCGATTCGGACTATGCCGGTAGTAAGCTCGATAGAAAGAGTACGAGTGGTTGTTGTCAACTTCTCGGATCGAGTCTAGTAAGTTGGTGCAGTCGAAAGCAACACTGTGTTGCCTTATCTACCACCGAAGCGGAATACATCGCGATGGGTGAGTGTGTCACTCAGCTTCTTTGGATGAAGCACACTCTCCGCGACTTTAAGTTAGACTTTACAAATACTAAACTTCACGTAGATAACATTAGTTCAATTAATCTTACTAAGAATCTGATATGTCACTCTAGGACCAAACATATAGAGGTCAAATACCATTTCATTCGAGAACATGTGGCCAACGGAGCCATACAACTCGAATACGTTGAATCAAAGTCTAACTTGGCAGACCTATTTACTAAACCCCTATCCGAAGCCGAATTTAGTCTATTAAAATGAAAATTTGGCATGTGCGTAGTAGAATAGGACTTTTCAAATTATATTATTACTATTTCTTACTTTTCTTTTTTCATGGAACTAGTACAGGACTTACCTTAGATATCTTGCACCTATAGATTTAAGGAGCCAATACATCTCACAACACATAGGACTAATGTGTTTGTGTACTTAGCCACGTAGATGGGCGTGAGATGTTAGGACCTTACTCCTAGTTCCAGATGTAGAGCTAGTGCATCGCTATGAACCACGGAGTATAATCATACATACTAACTGACTCTGACCAAGACTGGTTGATCTTTCATATCAATCAAGCCAAATATGAGTCGAACATTTTATAGATGAACTTATTTTCAGTATATTATTTTCAAAATAATGTGGAACATGCTTGGACTTTAAAATTAATACTTATTTTTTATTCCACACACACCCTCACTCTTTTCAATATATGACAAAAGGGGGAGAAAAAGGCCAAAGTTAAGGGATCCATTTTTGTTATGACCAAGGCTTACTTAACTTTAAGTTAACAAAACAAGTTAAGAGAATTCTTAACTTAAACACATTTAGTTAACTTGTTTTTGTTAACAAAATGGAAGTAATTTACTTAACTTTAAGTTAACTTGTTAACAAAACGGAAGTAAAGGCCAAGGTTAAGAAATCAATTTTTTGATTTCTTAACTTAAAACTTATTTTAAACACTATGGCCAATATTAAGTAATTTCGGTTACTTAATTCTTTTTTTAGTAGCAAACATCAAGGGGGAGAGTTAAAACTCTTTCTCAAGTACTCACCCTCGGTCAAGGGGGAGGATTCCTCAAGGGGGAGCACTTGAAAAAAAGTTTTTATATACTTCTGCTCATTCATGCATATCTCTTACTCATTTTGCTTAATGCACTTAATTTATTTTTCTTAACTTTGTATGTGGGTTTGCCATAAATCAAAAAGGGGGAGATTGTTGGTGCAGTATGCACCTAAGTCGAACCTGAGTTTTGATTATAGAAAACGATACAAAGTTAAGCTCATGTCATTATCTCACGAGCTAAATTAAGTGTGCAGAAAATTGCTATAGCTGGAGCTGAAGGCTAGCGACACTCGGAGGAAGCCGCGGTGGTCGGGCGACACTCGAGTGACTTCGGAGGGAGCTGAAGGAATCAAGTGGAAGGCCGGAAGCGAGAGTGACACAGTAAGTATCGAGGTAAGCTCGTGTGTGTGGGAGAGTAAGTAAGGTCATATCCTCTTTACGGGGATGATCTTAAGCATAGATCCGACCAAAGACATCCTATAGGTGGTCTAGGTCGAGATCGGACGGTCGGAGGCTGTCGAAATAATGTTTTTGTTAAGCTAACTTTGCCTTGCAGCTAGCATCAGTCGATTGCCAGCTTGGAAGACTCGACTGTCGTCCAACACTCGACTGCCGGAGGTTAGCATTCGACTGATGCTACCATCAGTCGACTGGTGGTCAAGGATCAGCCTCGAGGAGTCAAGGCTTATCACCTCATTTCAAGGGGAGTGGTGTTCAAATGTGATTGGTTAGGGTTCCTCTCGAAAAGGGGCTCAAAGGCTATAAAAAGAGGGCCTATCCTAGGGTTTCTTCATCAATTCTAAGCTTTCAAAATTCTCCGCCAAGCTACAACTTTCCGACAATGAATTGCTTCTTCTCCGATGTCTAGGTTTAATTGTTTTTTTTTATTACGTCGGTTTAAGTTGTTTATTTCAGTTCATTACTTTTAAATCTCTGAGCTTTTATCGTAACAAGGAGAGGGGGAGTGTCCCTCTACCTCAAGCTTTTTGCTTTTATTTGTAACGATTAACTCCTACCTCTAACGAGGAGTTCTTTAGTGTTTTGCCCTCCGTGCGTGGTCAAGGACCACTAGGGCCTTGGAGTAGTAGCCGAAGGCTACGAACCAAGTAAAAATATTTGTTTCCTTTATTTATTTCTTATCTTTCCGCTGCAATTAATTATCTACTCGAGTTTTAACGAACGAACAAAAAAAAGGTTTTATCGCTATTCATCCCCCCTCTAGTGATTCGCTTCGATCCAACAATTGGTTTAGGGGGGGGTGAATAGCGTTCGCAAAAACTTTTCTTTTTCGACGATTAAAACCAAGTACACATCGGAAAACTAAAAGACAAACACAAGAAAGACACAAAGCTTTTTTACTTGGTTCACAGCCCATCGACTGCTAATCCAAGGCCCTGCGATCCTTGATCGCTTCCGAAGGGCAATCACTGAAAGTCTCTTCCTCGTTAGAGGTAAGAGACAAGACGATTACAATGATTATAAGGCCAGTAACAACTTTACCAGTCCTTATACAAATTAATTATAAAAAGATAATAATAATATCGACAATTAATTAGAAGATGGCGCACGGTCGGAGTAGCGTTGCAGAGAGCACGAGCACTTGAGAGATTCTTGAATTTGGGTTTGAGTCCTCTCCTCCTTTTATAGATTTACGCCTTGGAATTTGTCCTGATCCAGATCCAAAACTCGTGGATCATATCTTGAGGTGGCGGCTTATCTTATCCTGAGGTGGCGGCTTATCTTATCCTGAGGTGGTGGCATCAATCTCTATCTCTTTGACCTTGTTCACTGAGTTGATTCGTCGACATCAGTCGACTGATCCTCTTAGCAGTTGACTGCTGACATCTCAAGTTGACTGCTGCACTTGAGAATTCCTATAATACAAGATTACCACAATAGATGCATAATGCCATGCAGTGTGACAGTCCTTTGACTGTCCGATCTCGACTTCGGCATTTCTCCGGAAGCCTTAGTCGGATTGACGCCTAGGATTATCCTCTAACCGAGGATGCATCCTTACCACCGCTCCACACACGGAGCTTACCTTTGGTCCTCTTGACCTGTCGCTTAGCTTTCGATCACCACCGAGGTTCCTCGACTCCCCGAGGTTCTCCTGGTGTTGCCCGACCACCACGGCTTCCTCCGGGTGTCACTAGCCTTCAGCTCTAGCTTTAGTACTTTTCTGCACACTCGATTTAGCTCGTGAGATAACAATGTAAACTTAACTTTGTGTCTTTATCATAATCAAAACACAGGTTCGATTATCTAGTGCCCCTGCACCAACAATCTCCCCCTTTTTGATCTATGGCAAACCAACACAAAGTTAAGGGAAATTAAAGCATAAAATAGGTATAGTAGAAGATGAATGTCATTTCCAAAAACTCCCCCTCAACCAAAACTCCCCCTTTTGAAAGAGATAATTTAATTTTCAAAATTAAATTTTATGTTACTTCCCCTTAACTTTTGCTCTTCTCCCCCTTTTGCCATAAATCAAAACAAATGTTGGGGTTTGTTATGTAAAATTGGAGTTTGTTATATAAAATAGGGGTTTAAAAACAATATGGTGTATGCATGCATCTAGATAAATCAAATATGAGTCCAAGCATGCGTCTAGCAGTAGTTAGATAGATTGGTTCGAGGTGTGTCCCTCTGCACCAATAATCTAAAGGTTTATAATATAACCCTTAGGGTTAGTTTTCTTTCCCCCTTAGTCAAATATATGAAGTATAAGATATGTAGGGGGCGCTAAACTTTGGCCTAAAGAGTCATTAAGTACAATAGTTGAGAAAATAAGTAGTATTTTGAAGATTGTTTTAAGTATATTTCAATTATCCTTAACATCTCACTCATTTTATGTGTCTCAGAATTTGTTCACCGTATATGTTTTGTGAGATGATTTTAAACTGATTAAAGATAGTCAACCTTGGGTTAGATTCGGATTTAACCTGCTTCGTTTCAGTTACGTATTGCTATTTTAAAGGGTTGATTTGGATCTTGACTACATAATTAGGTCCTCGGATAATATTGTAGACCTTGTCCAGAATTTAAGACAAATTCAAGAAAATATCACTTAAGTCACTTAGGGTTACTTTCTGGTCTAACTAGTTTAGGATACGGTGAGGTAGCTTCAGCTAGTTCCACTCGGTCAAGTGCACCAAGCTAGATACGCCTTATCTAGCTCGAATACACGAGACTTTGTTTCCCTAACGTACTATCATCTCACCGCGTCCTGATACTATGTTATCAAGAGTTGACTAACTATTTTTCCTATCTAGCCAGTCTAAAAAAAATTAAAGAAAAATATTCAATTGTTTTACTAAGTAATCGAATATACTATTTTAGTGTTAGCTCCCCTTGGACCATTGAACCAATATGGTCTATTCAAATAATGAACTTGATCCTGAGGAATCCAATACTTATTAGTCCTTATATGCAAGTTCAATAAAACCTTTGGGACCCATGCTTGGACCCTTTGATGACTACGATTTACGATAGACATATAAGACCTATTCGTAGTCTTTGACTTAAATCCGAGTCCGGCTTTGTTGTACACGACTCTTTGGGTTCCAAGTAGTCGATTATGGTTCATAGATCCCAACGTGAACCTTTCCAACCTACCTCAACCTCTTGAACTCGGTCTTTCAAAAGAGAATTCTTCTCTTCAAGTTTTTCAATTTGGGTTGAGTTTCCCTCTTGAACTTGACTAGTTGAAGAGGTTAGAGTAGCCTCTTGCTTGTGGGTTTCAACCTCCTTAAGTAATGACTCAACCCTAGACTCGGACTTAGTCAATTTCCTAGTAAGCATTTTAATTGTACTGTAAAGTGTACTAATTAAAGAGAGATTAACCTTGACTTTCCCTTTTGCTCCGACTTTGAGTTTCCTCTCGAAGTAATCTTGAGTCAGTCGGTGTTGTAATTGGATTGGATTCGGACTCAGGTCTTGCCATGTAAGCTATGTCTTCTCTATTGTCCCAAGTTGCATGGAAGGCCTTCTTTTGCTTTGATTTGAATTGTGCCCTCTTTTGGTTCTTTAGTAGCCTCCTTTCCCTCCGAATGATCTTCCGCACTACGTTCACTATTGCTTCCACCTCTTCGGATTCGGACTCTGACTCATCTTCGGGTTTGAGCCCATCTTCTTGCCTGGTAGGTGGCTTGCTTCTTTGTCCTACAAGTAGAGCAATACCTTTCTCGGCCCAGACCACGTTAGTTTGCTCGTGAAGTACAAACTCAGAAAATAATTCGTCTAACATAAGCTTCGAAAGGTCCTTAGAGACCTTGTAGGCATCGACCATGGATGCACACAAGGTAGTCCTAGGAAATGAATTAAGAACGTACCTTAGTAGGTCGCGGTTTTCGACCTTGTGTCCGATAGTGTGCAGGCCATTGACAATGTCCTGGACGCGGGCGTGTAGTTGCGTCGACGTCTCGTGTTCCTGCATCTTAAGGTTATACAACTTATTGAAAAGAAGGTCACGTTTACATACCTTAGCATCGGACGTTCCTTCGTGTAGCTCGATTAATTTGTTCCATAGGTCCTTGGCACTAATGAATGGTCCGATGTGGTTGAGCTCCTCCTTGGACAAGTCGCATTGCAATATTTGAGTTGCTCTTGCATCAGCTTCGATTTGCCTCTTGGTCCTGATCTCCGGATCAGAGTTAGATCTAGTATGAATCGGCTCGCTAATTGGGGTTGCCGGGGGATTTGTAGGTTCGTGTCCTTCATCAAACACTACATTGATAGTTTCCTCGACTGATGGTCAAGGATCAGCCTCAAGGAGTCAAGACTTATCACCATTTTTCAAGGAGCCATGTGCCAAAACTCTATTGGGTGAAGTTCCTCTCGAAAAGGGGCTCAAAGGCTATAAAAGGAGGGCCAATCCTAGGGTTTCTTCATCAATTCTAAGCTTCCAAAAGCCTCCGCCAAGCTACAACTTTCCGACAACGAATTGCTTCTTCTCTGACGTCTAGGTTTAATTGTTTTCTTTTTATTACATCGGTTTAAGTTGTTTATTTCAGTTCATTACTTTCAAATCTCGGAGCTTTTATCGTAACGAGGAGAGGGGGAGTGTCCCTCTACCTCAAGCTTTTTGCTTTTATTTGTAACGATTAACTCCTACCTCTAACGAGGAGGAGTTCTTTAGTGTTTTGCCCTCCGTGCGTGTCAAAGACCACTAGGGCCTTGGAGTAGTAACCGAAGGCTACGAACCAAGTAAAAATATTTGTCTCCTTTATTTATTGCTTATCTTTCTGCTGCAATTAATTATCTACTCGGGTTTTAACGAACGAACAAAAAAAAGGTTTTATCGCTATTCACCCCCCCTCTAGCGATTTGCTTCGATTCAACAATTGGTACCAATTGTTGGATCGAGAAGCGTCGCTAGAGGGGGGGGGTGAATAGCGATCGTAAATCTTTTCGTTAGTTCGTTTGATATACGAGAAATAGCAGTGGAAAATAAAGAGACACGTTTATTTTTACTTGGTTCACAACCCAGCGGTTGCTACTCCAAGGCTCTATCGGTACTAGACCGCGTACGGAGGGCAAAGCACTATAACGTCTCCTCCTCGTTGGAGGTAGGAGACAACGATCACAAAACTAAATGTACGAGGATGAGGCAACAAGCCTACCTCACCTCGTTATGAATAAAAACAACGAATACAATATCAAAATATATTACTAGATGCTGCTGCCGACGAAGAAGATCTGAACTTGTTGTCGCGTCGGCGTTATGACGATGTTGGTGTTGGGTTTCCGGCACTGCGGCGTGTGTGTGTTCGATCACGTTTCGTAAACATGAACACAACGGAAGCAATAAAAAATAATAAATCTACATTTATTACAACACACACAACACACGCATGTATATTACAACAAGTGTAGACATAACCGTAAATTTAAATTTGCAATAAAAGAAAA
Source organism: Wurfbainia villosa (assembly GCA_025175895.1). Lineage (NCBI taxonomy): Eukaryota > Viridiplantae > Streptophyta > Magnoliopsida > Zingiberales > Zingiberaceae > Wurfbainia > Wurfbainia villosa. The sequence continues at coordinate 53,983,141 of CM046001.1, read as the reverse complement.
TTTATCTACGTTATACCTTTCGTATGACGTGTAGCGGGAACGATATCAACCGGAACGATCCTCGCTAGAATCGTCTCTATCCGTATCCACGCCGAGTTCCTCGGGATGACTTCGCTAAGCCACGAGCTTCGTCTTCGTACGGGTTACTAGCCTCGTGTTGAAGACGACGTGATTGAGAGATGATCATGATCCGAATCCAAATTCGGATCCTAATACGAGTTCTCAAAACTTGCTTCTCCGGAGAGGTATTCATCAACCAATTGACGAATCCTTCGTCCTCCACCTCAGAGGATTACCGGAGATCGAATCCCCGGTAAGTTAGCCGCTGTCGGAGCTCTAACCGTCGTCCAAACGATGCTCCGATGAGAGGAGAACAAGCTGTCCAGAAAACTGGACAGCTTTGGTGGAGGTGATAGGCGCCGGCCAACCAAGGGAGATAGAGATCACCTTGATGCCAAACTTGAAGGAGATCACCGGAGCACTAACCGGCAACAGCTCGACGCCAGCGAGGGGGAAGGTCAGCACCTTCTGGACGCCGGTTGGAGCCTCAAGGTGGGCGGTAGCAAGGAGGAGGAGAGTTGGCTCCGAATTTCTCCAAGGAGAGGTGGGCGGCATCTTAGGGTTTTGGATTAGGGCTTAATTATCCCTTAAGCCCTCTTTTATAGAGAACTAATTCTCTTAATGGTTAATGGATCATAACCATTAGGCCCGTTAACCCGTTCCATTAAGATAAGTTAAAATAAACCAAACCATGATGGTTTATTTTAAGTTAAAACGAACTGAACCAATTTTTGGTTCATTCGTTTAAAATAAACCAAACCCTTTGGTTTATTCTTCTCCATTGGATTAGAACCAAACCATTTTGGTTCATCCATTATGTCTTCATAAGACACGGCTCATCCACGCTTCCATTGCGGTGAAAGCGATTTTCATGCTTGCTCCCTGTTGGGTCAACCAAACATAGTTTCTCTCGGTCTGAGAATCTCATTCTCAAGCTCGTTTTAAATCCTTCGGATTACGCTCGTTGTGCGTGTGACCAAATAGGTTCTCGGTTTATGTTGGCCGTCTATAATTAACCATTAATTATAGAACGATCATGAGTGGCACCTAGTAGTACATCATGATCCCCAATTAAGAAAGATCAGCGGTTGATCGAACTATTTACGAAACCCTTGATGCTCGAATGATCTGTGCCCCATTCCCTTCACTCATCTTATACCCACTTGCCTGTGACATGGTCTATAGTGTCACCCTCACTAGGGTCGACTACGCCACACCTAGCCCAAGTATCATTTCCTCGTCCCTACTGATTCTAGTTACTCCACATGTATCAAGAGTACCTTACTCTAAACATGTAATGCTTTGGCCAAAGACTTTAGTAACAATCCGACGAGAGGCCATGGGTATACATCTCCTCGCAAGGAGTGGTGAATCTTTATAGGCTATTCAAACACCTTCGATCACTCGACTTATACCCAATCATCCCGGTCCACATCTCCTTAGAGATGTTTGCTTAAGATGTCAAAGCATAAGTCTCCATGATCAAGATGACTTGAATACCGCAAGTCAAAGGAACATCGCACTTAAGCCACAAGAAGAACTTCATCGACATATCTATATATGCAGAGAACCATATGAAGTCTTACTACCGTCACTCCAATGAACTAGTTACCATAACTAGCATCCACGATTAACTCCTGACATCACTATGTCTCCACCAAAGGAGAATCACCGCTGATACACCAAGGAGTATACTGTAAGTCTCGACAGTAATCGATGGTGTCCAAATCCATCAATTCATCGACTAGGATAATTCGATACATCACAATTACACATGTAGAGATACTCACTAGTTGTGATCCAATCACAAATTCTCTCATGGCCGGAATCGATCGTGACATTCAAGAAATGAGTTTAAGATCCAATCAAATACATAAAACATGTATACTCAAATAGTGAATCTTCATTTATCATATAAATGGTTCATACATAAGGCATTGCCTTAGGACATCTCTCATATATTACTAATGACTCACTTGGCCTAATGCCAATCGCTACAGATCCAATACCATAAGCTCTAACATGACCTCAAACTTATTTTGAGGTAATGCCTTAGTCAAAGGATCCGCTAAGTTCCTTTCAAAGGGAATTTTCTCGATTTGTATTTCGCTCCTACTGATGATCTCTCCGATAAGATGATAGCGGCACATGTTTGGATCATATGAGACCACATCAAGTTCAGAGATGAACTTCTGATCCAAACCGCCTTTGTCGCCTAAAGTCGCAATGTATTCTCGCTTAGTGGCGTAATCCGCTATAGTGTCAAGCTTGGAACCTTTCCAACTTATTGCGCCCATTCTAGGTGAATACATACCCGCATCGAGACATGGAATCATCCTTGTTCCGTCTCGAGTCCGCATCCGTGATACCCACGTATCACCATGTACCCTTCTCCATATATTAGAACACATCCTTAGTTCTTCTTAAGTACTTAAGGATCGCCTTAACACGCCAATGATCCATTCTCGATCGGATCGTATCCGCCGTGACACTCGTGAGCATACGATACATCGGGCCTCGTACATAACATAGCATACATGATAGATCCTATATGCATAGGGAATCTTACTCATGCAAATCCTCTCGCCTTCTGACATAGACTTCGAAAGGTGTATTCGATGTCTGATGGGTAGGAAACCTTTCTTGGATTCCGACATGCTAAACCTCTTTAGCACTGGCCTATATATGTAGACCGCGAAAGACCACAACCGCTTCGATCTATCTCTATAGATCTTAATCCCGAGGATGTAGGTTGCTCCTGTGTCTTTCATGGAGAATGTCTTGGATAACCAAACCTTAATCGATCAGAAGATTGAAACATCGCTTTCCTATAAGTAAGTATGTCATCGACATACAATACTAGGAACACGATCGCACTCTACTAACCTTCTTGTACACACAAGGTTCCTCGATTTTGTGAGAAATCAAACTTTTGATTGTCTCATCAAAACGGATATTCCACTCTCGATGCTTGCTTCAATCCATAAATGGACCGTCGCAATTTGCATACCTTGGTTTTATCAACCGATGTGAAACCTCAGTGTATCATATACACGCCCTCGAGTTTCCATTAAGGAAAGCTCACATCCATCTCATATCTCATAATCATAATGAGCCGCTATGGCCAGAGCATCCGAATGGATTTAAGCATAGCTACAAAGTAATAGGTTTCGCCATAATCAACACCTTGTTTTGACGATATCCTTTCGCCACCAATCTAGCCTTATAGGTAATCACATTACCATCCATGTCGGTTTTCTTCTTGAAACCCACTTGCACCCTATAGGCTTTATGCCTTCAGTGGGTCAACCAAGTTCCAAACTTGGTTTTCATACATGGAATCCATTTCCGACTTCATGGCACCAAGCCACTTATCCCTTTCTCAACTTGTCAAGACTTCTTCATAACTGTAGGCTCTCATCATCAATGAGTAACACGTCGCTCGATTCACTTACGAGAAATCCATATCTCTGAATGCTGTGTTCTACCGTGATCTACGAAGATGTGGTGTTACAATAGGTCCAAATTGATTGCTCATCACTATGAGTCTACCGTCAGGCTTCACTGTATCTCATCAATGTCTATTTGAGTCTCTCGAGCCTCCTCAAGCTCGACGACACTCCCACTGTTTTCTTGCAAGAGAAACTCTTTCTCTAGAAACACAGCATGCCTTGAAACAAACACCTTTTGTTCCACAGGATGATAGAATTGGTAACCCCTTGTTTCCTTTAGGGTATCCAATAAATAGACATTTATCAGACTTAGCATCCAATTTGTCCGATACAGGCTACATAAGCAGGACAACCCTATATCTTCAAGTAAGATACATGAGGTTTCTTACCATTCCATATCTCATATGGAGTAGTTGAGACTACCTTGGTAGGCATTCTGTTTAACAAGTAAATAGCTCTCTGAAGTGCATAGCCCCAAAAAGGACTTGGGAAGAGTCGCATGATTCATCATTGACCTGACCATGTCCAACATGGTCCGGTTACGCCTCTCAGATACACCATTATGCTGTGGTGTATATGGCGGAGTCCATTGAGACAATATACCATTGTCTCTTAGATAATCAAGAAACTCTTGACTTAAGTATTCACCACCTCGATCCGATCAAGTATTTTAATACTCTTGTCATGTTGTTTCTCTACTTCATTTCTGAATTCTTTGAACCTTTCAAAGGCTTCAGACTTGTGTTTCATCAAGAACACATACCCAAACCGTGAGTGATCATCTGAAGGTAATGAAGTAGCTATAGCCTCCTAAAGCTTGAGTTGACATAGGTCCACATACATCGCATGTATTAGACCTAGTAACTCTCCCACTGCTCACCTTTTCCAGAAAGGTAACTTAGTCATCTTGCCTTTAAGCATGATTCGCATGTATCGTATGAATCCAATTCAACGATTCCGCATTCCACATCGGTGTAATTCGACATGCTTTCTTGCTTATATGGCCAAGACGACAATGCCACATATAGGAGTCTATTTGATTATCCTTTCGAGCACGCTTGCTCGCTCTCGATATTGAAAATGTCATCGATACGCCCAACGATAAACACCATTGCTTAAAGTTCCAAATTCCATAAAGAACTCCATTCAAAGTTATGTAACAACAATTGTTACTAAAGTCAAATGGAAACCATTTCTATTTAAACAAGAAATAGAAATGATGTTCTTTATCAGAGAAGGAACATATAAAGCAATTGTCCGGGGCTTCTAAGACAAGTCCACAGGAGTTCAACAAATAAGTTCCGATGGCGCAAAGAACCTTTGCTCCATTCCAACACGTAAATTTGACTCTGACGAGTCTTCTTCTATTCCTTAGCCCATGTATGTCATTACATATATGTGAGCCACACCCAGTATCCAATACCCAAGTGTCTAAGGAAATAGAATGACAATCAATAAAGAAGATTTCTGAAGAAGATGGGGCATCCGATGCCTTCTCCTTCTTCATGGACTCAAGATAAATCTTGCTTTCGCTGGCCTCTCTTGCCATAATGATGGCAAGTGCCCTTTTTGGGTTCGCTTTTTTAGCCTTTTTTTCTTCCTTTCTTCTGTCCTTCTCTAGAACCTTCTTGAGGAATCAACTCGAACCTTTCTTCGAGGAATCAACTAACAACACTCTAATTTGCATCGAAGTTCATGCTGCTTTAAGGCAATCGTCACTTAATATGATCCATCACAAGATTTGATGCTTCATCTTTAGCATTGCAGAGAACCTTCTTGCATCTCGAGGTGAAGAGGAGCTGAGACTCTTAACCTTTCAATCTCACTTGCTCATCAACCAACTCACAAAGATGAAGACTATAGTATTATGAGCATCCATATGCTCCGCTTGGGTGTCCATCATCGTTAGCATGATGCAACTCGTAATCACTCACATGTTTCGAGTAGACAACATTTGGTCCGAGTTGCATCATTACTAGGATGGGCGAAGAGGCTTCGAGGACATATGCAAGCTTTTCCGCCTTGAGAACAATTCTCAAGTTTCTAAGCCACCCAGAAGTTAGGCCCAAATTTTATTCAATCCAAAATGCGCAAATTCAAAGACATCATGATCAATTTGACCTAGAAATACAAAACGAGCATATATGAGAAAGATGATTTTAAAATGCATCAATATACATTTATAAATCCCATTCATTTTTCGAATTTCAAAACCCCAAAATCACTCGAGATCGTAGGTCCATCTCCGATCGGTCGATATCCATCATAGTTATGAACAACCTTGGAGAGAGTCCAACAAGCCATTCATAACTACGATGTAGGTATCAATCTATACCGATTGCATATCACGATATGCAACTATCACAATGTGCTATCAACTAATTGAATGTTCACACATACATCGGGTTGTTAACACATTAACAAGTATGCATCATATGCATAGCACCCAACTTCACCTCCCTTTACATCGACCTTGAGAGAGTCCAACAAGCCGATGTCTGTGTTAAAGCCAACCCATTAATCGAAATAGTTTTAATATGGTTAGAGCGCATTCAACCAATTAGCCCACTTGGAGAGAGTCCAACAACCAAAGCTAACGATTGACCTCTCGACTCTTACCATATTAGTATTAAACTATTCCATGGTTTGAACATGTTCGTTCGAGCGGCTTGAGAGAGTCCAACAACCCAAACAAGAAACTAACTCCGGTTCTAACCATATTAATGGAAGGTGTAGGCTTTAATATTGTTTAAGGGTTTTTATGTCTCATCCTCTTTGCATGCAAATAACTATTATCTACATGGCATGACATACATGACATACATCTACATGTCACGACACGCATGGCATAATGTTATGCATCTAATGCAATTACATGGCATACAATTATGTCATGTATATATTTCCTTATATGTCATAACTATTTATGGAAATAAAATATGTTTAAGATTTGATTCTCCAAATCAAATCATAATTAAATTAGGAAACAAATTTCCAAATCTAATCACATATTTTATTCATGGAATTATTTGATTAAGGAAAATCTATTTAGGAAACCAATTTCCTAAATCATTAAAACTACTTATGGAAATAAAATATTTTAAGATTTGATTTCAAATCAAATCATGATTAAATTAGGAAACAAATTTCCAGAATCTAATCAAATATTTTATTTATGGAAAATATCAATTTTCATAAATACTTCCAACTTTCCAAAAGTGGAAGATTTCCATAAATACTTCTAGACTTTCCAAAATTGAAAAATTTCCATAAATACTTCTAAATTTCCAAAATTAGAAAATTTCCAGAAATACATTATGACTATCGCAAAACCATTTTACGATTATGTCAAACACAACCTGGGCTCGATACCATTGGTTTCCTAAGACCGCAAGCAGGTGTGTTCGATCATGTTTCAGAAATACATGCACAACGGAAGCAATAAAATAATAAATCTACATTTATTACAACACACACAACACACGATGCATATTACAACAAGTGTAGACATAACCGTAAATTTAAATTTGCAATAAAAGGAAATTTATCTTATACCTTCAGATGACGTAGCGGAACGACATCAACCGGAACGATCCTCGCTAGAATCGCTCTATCCAGATCCACGCCGAGTTCCTCGATGACTTCGCTAAGCCACGAGCTTCTTCGTGACGGGTTACTAGCCTCGTTGAAGACGACGTGATCGAGATGATGATCACGATCCGAATCCAAATTCGATCCTAAAACGAAGTTCTCAAAACTCGCTTCTCCGGAGAGGTATTCACAACCGATTGACGAATCCTTCGTCCTCCACCTCAGAGGATTACCGGAGATCGAATCCCCGGTAAGTTAGCCGCTGTCGGAGCTCTAACCGTCGTCCAAACGATGCTCCGACACGAGGAGAACAAGCTGTCCAGAAAAACTGGACAGCTTTGGTGGAGGAGATAGGCGCCGCCAACCAAGGAGAAAAAGCTCACCTTGATGCCAAACCAAGGAAGATCACCGGAGCTCGCAACAAGGGACGCGCAAGGAGGTCACAGCCGGACGCTTGGAGCAAGGTGGCGGGCAAGGTAGGAGTTGGGCGCCGCAAAGAGGAGGGGTGGGCAAACTTAGGTTTTTTTGGATTAGGGCTTAATTATCCCTTAAGCCCTCTTTATAGAGAACTAATTCTCTTAATGGTTAATGGATCATAACCATTAGCCCGTAACCCGCCTCCATTAAGATAAGTTAAAATAAACCAAACCATGATGGTTTATTTTAAGTTAAAACGAACCAACCAACTTTTGGTTCATTCGCTTAAAATAAACCAAACCCTTTGGTTTATTCTCCTCCATTGGATTAGAACCAAACCATTTTGGTTCCATCCATTATGTCTTCATAAGACACGGCCCATCCACGCCCATTGCGATAAAACGATTTCATGCTCGCATGTTTGGTCCAACCAAACATAGTTTCTTGGCCCGAGAATCCCATTCTCAAGCTCGCTTTTAAATCCTTCGATTACGCTGTGTGACCAAATAGGTTCTCGTTTATGTTGGCCGCCTATAATTAACCATTAATTATAGAACGATCATGAGTGGCACCTAGTAGTACATCATGATCCCCAATTAACCAAAAGATCAACTGATCCGTAACTATTTCAAACCCTTCAAGAAATCGAATGATTCGTGCCCCATTCCCTTCACTCATCTTATACCCACTTGGTTCGTGACATGGTCTATAGTGTCCCTCACTAGGAATTCACGCCACACCTAGCCCAAGTATCATTTCCTCGCCTACGGATTCTAGTTACTCCACATGTATCAAGAGTACCTTACTCTAAACATGTAATGCTTTGGCCAAAGACTTTAGTAACAATCCGACGAGAGGCCATGGGTATACATCTCCTCGCAAGGAGTGGTGAATCTTTATAGGCTATTCAAACACCTTCGATCACTCGACTTATACCCAATCATCCTGGTCCACATCTCCTAGAGATGTTTGCTTAAGATGTCAAAGCATAAGTCTCCATGATCAAGATGACTTGAATACCGCAAGTCAAAGGAACATCGCACTTAAGCTACAAGAAGAACTTCATTGACATATCTATATATGCAGAGAACCATATGAAGTCTTACTACTGGTCACTCCAATGAACTAGTTACCATAACTAGCATCCACGATTAACTCCGACATCACAATGTCTCACCAAAGGAGAATCACCGCTTGGATACACCAAGGAGTATACTCGTAAGAATCTCGATGTAATCGATGGTGTCCAAATCCATCAATTCATCGACTAGGATAATTCCGATACATCACAATTACACATGTAGAGATACTCACTAGTTGTGATCCAATCACAAATTCTCTCATGCCGTGAATCGTATCGTGGACATTCAGTAAATGAGTTTAAGATCCAATCAAATACATAAAACATGTATACTCAAATAGTGAATCTTCATTTATCATATAAATGGTTCATACATAAGGCGATTGCCTTAGGATATCTCTCATATATTACTAACAGTTGGAGCGTTGGCATTGTAGGAGCACTTGATGAATAAACTTGATGATGATTGGAGTTGGAATCCACCCCTCCTTTTATAGATTTTGGCCTCTGAATATGTCTCCTCTTTTTTCGGAACAGATCACGAAGTTGTAATAAATTTTATCACGAAGTGGCCGCGTCAAACCTTATCCGTTTTGACCTAGCACAAAGGTTGATTCGTCGCCATCAGTCGACTGATGCCTCCCATCAGTCGACTGATGAGCATCAGTCAACTGCCCAATGTCCAGCAGTCGACTGCCAGTCTGGCCACATCCCTGCAGTAAGAGGTTAGCTCGGAAAATGATAACTACGATGGTTTTTGACCGTCCGATCTCGACCTAGACCTTCAACAGGAAGTCTTAGTCGGATCGCCGCCTACGGTCATCCCCGTAAAGAGGACACAACCTTACAATCTTTCACTCACACGAGCTTTCCTCGATACTTACCTTGTAGCTCTCACTTATGGCCTTCCACTCGATTCCTTCGAAGTCACTCGAGTGTCGCCTGACCACCGCGGCTTCCTCCGGGTGTCGCTAGCCTTCAACTCTAGCTTTAGTACTTTTCTGCACACTCGATTTAGCTCGTGAGATAACGATGTAAACTTAACTTTGTGTCTTTGCCATAATCAAAATACAGGTTCGATTATCTAGTGCCCCTGCACCAACACGCTTTACAATTCCATGCGCAGATCCAAGACATCTTGAATGACCTACATGCCATCAGAAAAAAGGTAGACAATCGGGATATAATAAGGTACGCTCTTAATGCTTTTCCTAGGACCACCTTGTGGGCATCCATGATTGATGTCTACAAGGTATCAAAAGATTTATCTAAGATTAGGTTAGACAAATTCTTTTCGGAATTTGAGTTACATGAACAAACTAACATGGTCTCGGTCGAGAGAGGTGTTGCTTTACTTGCAGGACGAAGAAGAAAAGAGGAGAAAGCCACCTCCCGAGCAAGAAGATGGATCCGAACCCGAGGACAAACCCAAATTCAAATCCGAAGAGGAGGCCGCAATAGTCAACATTGTGCAGAGAATAGTTCGACAAGAAAGAAGGCAATTGAAGAATGAGAACAAAGAGAAATTCAAGTCAAGGAGGCAGCCAAAGCAAAAGGGAGCAAGGAAAGCCTTCCATGAAACTTGGGACAATGGAGAAGAAGGCGTCAACATAGCTTACCTGGCAAGACTGGAAGAGTCCGAGTCAGAATCCAAAGCCGAGTCCAACTACAACTCCAATTCCGACCTCGAACACTACTTCGAGAGGAAACTCAAAGCCAGACCAAAAGGGAAAGTCAAGGTTAGGCGCTCTTTAATTAGTACACTTTACCTTACAATTAAAATGCTTACTAGGAAATTAATTAAGTCCGAGTCTAGGGTTGAGTCGTTACTTGAGGAGGTTGAAACCCTCAAGCAAGAGGCTACTTTAACCTCTTCAACTAGTCAAGTTCAAGAGGGAAACTCAACCCAAGTTGAAAAACTTGAGGAGGAGAATTCTCTCTTGAAAGATCGAGTTTAAGAGGTCGAGGCTAGGTTGGAAAGGTTCACGTTGGGATCTAAGAATCTTAACCGACTACTTGGAACCCAAAGAGCCGTGTACAACAAAGATAGACTCGGATTTAAGTCAACGACTACGAATAGATCTTACATGTCTATTGTGAATCATAGTCATCAAAGAGTCCAAGTATGGGTCCCAAAGGTTTTATTGAACTCACATATAAGGACTAATAAGTATTGGATTCCCCAGGATCAAGTTCATTATTTGAATAGACCATATTGGTTCAATGGTCCACGGGGAGCTAACACTAAAATAGTATACCTGCTTCCTTAGCAAAATCATTGCATAATTAGTTATTTTATTTTAATTTTTAGAACGACTAGATAGGGCAAATAGTTAGTCAACTCTTGATAACATAGTTTCAGGACACAACGAGATGATAGTACGTTAGGAAAACAAAGTCTCTTGTATTTAAGCTAGATAAGGCGTATCTAGCTTGGTGCACTTTTACCGAGTGGAACTAGCCAAAGCTACCTCGCCGTATCCTAAACTAGTTAGACTAGGAAGTAACCCTAAGTGACTTAAGTGATATTTTTTTGAATTTGGCTTTGTCTAAGGAAGTGGTCGTTGTTCCGATCAAAGAAGGCCTCTGTGCCTCGCCACGACCTGGAAGCCAGTTTCTCGAAAACTTACTTAATGATCTAAAGGTTAAATTTGATTCTAACCCAAGGTTGACTATCTTCAATCAATTTCAAATCATCTCACAAAACATATAAGGTGAAAAATTTTTGAGACACATAGAATGGGTTAGATGTTAAAGATAATTGAAATATAACCTTTTCAAAATACTACTTATTTTCTCAACTATTGTACTTAATGACTATTTACAACTCTATAGGCCAAAGATTAGCGCACCCTACATCTCTTATACTTCATTTATTTGACTAAGGGGGAGAGAAAACTAACCCTAAGGGTTATATTACAAACCTTTAGATTATTGGTGCAGAGGGACACACCTTGAACCAATCTATCTAACTACTGCTAGACGCATGCTTGGACTCATAGTTGATTTATCTAGATGCATGCATATACGATGTTGTTTTTAAACCCCTATTTTATATAAAAAAACCCCAACATTTTTTTTTGATTTATGGCAAAAGGGGGAGAAGAGTGAAAGTTAAGGGGGAGTAACACAAAATTTAATTTTGAAAATTAAATTATCTCTTTCAAAACTCACCTAGGGTTAAGGGGGAGTTTTTGAAAATGGCATTCATCATTTACTCTACTTTTTTATGCTTTAATTTTTCCCTTAACTTTGTATTGGTTTGCCATAGATAAAAAAGGGGGAGATTATTGGTGCAGGGGCACTAGATAATCGAACCTTGGTTTTGATTGTGGCAAAGATCCAAAGTTAAGGTCATATTGTTATCTCATGAGCTGAATTAAGTGTGAAAGAAATGGTTAAGCTAAGCCGAAGGTCAGCGACACCCGGAGAATCCCAAGTTGGGAAACCATCGTGGTCAGGCGACACTGGGGGAACTTTGTGGGAGTTGAAGAACCTAGGTGGAAGACCGGAAGCAAAGCGACAGGTCATAAAGGACTAGAGGTAAGCACAAGTGCGAAGAGAGATGGTAAGGTCATGTCCTCTATACGGGGATGACCATAGGCGGCGATTTGACTAAGGCTTCCAGTGGAAGGTCTAGGTCAAGATTAGATGATAAGGAACTGTCATATTTACCATTTTCTATGCTAACCTCTTACTGTAGGGAAGTGGCCAGGCTGGCAGTCGACTACTGGTCATTGGGCAGTCGACTGATGCACATTAGTCGATTGATGGAAGGCATCAGTCGATTGATGGCGACGAATCATCCTTTTGCGCTAGGTCAAAATGGATAATGTTTGACGCGACCACTTCGCGATAAAATATGGTATCACCTCGTGATCAGTTCCAAAAGATGAGGATCTACATCAAGACTTATTCCAAGGCAGAACTCTATAAAAGGAGGGGAGAACTCCAACCCAAAGATCAATCAGTTCTATTTTCAAAGTACCCCCTCAATGCCAAAGCTCTAAACGCCATAACGCCGATGCAACGCTAAGTTCATAACTTCTTCGTCGGCAGCAAGTATTTCTTTTATTTACTATATTCATTGTTTTAATCGTAACGAGGTGAGGTAGGCTTGTCGCCTCATCTTCGTCCTTTCGGTTTTGTGATTGTTGTCTCCTACCTCCAACGAGGAGGAGACTTTATAGTAGATTGCCCCTTCGTACGCGGTCAAGGATCACGGGGCCTTGAATTAGCAGCTGGTGGTGTAACGCCCGTAAAATTTCTAGCAATTTTATGAGAATTTTTGGCTTTACGATGATGGGCTTTATGTGGGCCTTTTCGAAAATAAAAGAAAATAAGCCAAAAAGAGATGCAAGGCCTAGGAATTGAACCCCAAACCTCTAGAGATAGCCAAGCCCTATAGATGCACCCACTAACCAGAAGCCCAATAGGATTTTATCATTAGAGGAATAGGGGAAATTATGGTTAAGTGTAAAGGTGATCAAGGGACTCTTCAAGTGAATAAATAGGGGGAATGAAGGGGCATGAGTTACACAATTCACTTTCTCCTCTTCTCTTCTTCTTCCTCACCGAAATCCCTTCCTCCCCCTCTCCATTTTCACCCTTTGGCCGAACCCCATCCAAGAAAGGAGAAGGCTAGTTTTTTTGGCTTTCATTAGATCATCTACCAACTAAAAGCAAGCGAAGGATGTAAGATTTTCTCACCTACAGTATATTAGTTTTTGTAGGACATGTTACATGAAAGAAATATGAAGTTTTGTGCCCCACATGTTTCGGCCAACCATGTTTTTGGGCTAGGGTTTCATGAAAATGCTACTAAGGAAACTTGTATAGGTTGTATGCTTCATGTAGGAATTTTTAGGTGACAAAAATCTATGTTTTGTGCCCTACATGTTTCGGCCAACCATGTTTTTGGGCTAGGGTTTCATGAAAATCCTACTAAGGAAACTTGTATAGGTTGTATGCTTCATGTAGGAATTTTTAGGTGACAAAAATCTATGTTTTGTGCCCTACATGTTTCGGCCAACCATGTTTTTGGGCTAGGGTTTCATGAAAGTGCTACTAAGGAAACTTGTATAGGTTGTATGCTTCATGTAGAAATTTTTAGGTGACAAAAATCTATGTTTTGTCCCCTACATGTTTCGGCCAACCATATTTTTGGGCTAGGGTTTCATGAAAATGCTACTAAGGAAACTTGTATAGGTTGTATGCTTCATGTAGGAATTTTTAGGGGACAAAAATCCAAGTTTTGTGCCCTACATGTTTCGGCCAACCATGTTTTTGGGCTAGGGTTGCATGAAAACACCCCTTAGGAAATTAGGATATGTTGTATGCCTATGTGATGAATATGTTTATGATTTTCATATGTCATGGAATATGCCTATGTGATGAACATGTTTATGGTTTTCATATGTCATGAATTATGCCTATGTGATGAACATGATTATGATTTTAATATGCCATGAATTATGCCTATGTGATGAAAATGTTCATGATTTTAATATACCATAAATTATGACTATGTGATGAATATGTTTATGATTTTAATATACCATGAATTATGCCTAGGAGATGAACATGATTATGATTTTTCCTATGTCATGAAATATGCCTATGTGATGAACAAGTTGATGATTTTTATATGCCATGAAATATGCTTAGGTAATGAACATGATTATGCTTTAAGACCCCTTTAGGGTACTCTTACGTTATGAATGCATATATGTTATGACATGTCTAAGAGACGTTTCCCTTTCAAGTAGGGATTAAGAGCTCTCCTTATGATAAGATAAGATGGAGATGCTTCCCTTTCAAGTAGGGATTAAGAGCTCTCCTTATGATAAGATAAGATGGAGATGCTTCCCTTTCAAGTAGGGATTAAGTGCTCTCCTTATGATAAGATAAGACGGAGATGCTTCCCTTTTATGTGGGGGATTAAGAGCATTCTTTATGATATGACAAGAAAGAAAGGAACTAAGTATTTTACTTTGTAAGAGGTTAAGTACCAGACCCGTTAGGTGGTCGTTAATCAAATCCAAAGGGACATAAGAAGACGTAAGAGGTCTTGCCCTGGTAAGACGTAAGAGGTCTTGCTCTAGTAGGTCTGGTGGCTCGCTACCCCAGCCTATTAGGGAACGCACATTATGTGGTACTTAACCTGGGGCCCCCCATTCAAGTTATGATTATGTTGAAGTACCTATATGTATATGTTTTGAAATGAAAGGACTTTTATGAAATTATGAATGCTTATGTCAAGTTTAAGAATGCTTATGATTATGTCCTTGATGTTGGTCTATGATTTATGATATTATGAATGCTTATGTTCAAGTTTAAGAATGCTTATGATTATGTCCTTGATGCTGGTCTATGATTTATGATATTATGAATGCTTATGGTTAAGTTTAAGAATGCTTATGATTATGTCCTTGATGCTGGTCTATGATTTATGATATTATGAATGCTTATGTTCAAGTTTAAGAATGCTTATGATTATGTCCTTGATGCTTGTCTATGATTTATGAAATTACGAATGCTTATGGTTAAGTTTAATAATGCTTATGATTATGACCTTTATGCATGCTAGAATTGAGGGAGTTATGAATGCTTATGGTTAAGTTTAAGAATGCTTATCATTATGTCCTTTATGCATGTTTAGGGTTGATGATGTCAGGAATGCTTATGTTTAAATTTATGCCCTGCTTAGATTTAATTATGTTTAGCATGCTTATGTAAATTGTATGCCATGCTTATGTTTTCATTACGTTGGTGTGTTGATGAATAGTGTTATATGGAAATACTTAAGCCATTTATGCTAGTATGCTCTGTTTCTAATTGTTTGATGAAGTTTGTGGCTTTTGTGAGTAGGCAAGAACCTTACTAAGCTATATGCTTATAGTTTATGTTGTCCATATACTGCAGATAAAGGAAACATGAACTAAGAGGAAGTAGCAGGAGGGGCCAAGTGGGTGTGATAGTGACATGGTGGAAAAAGACCCTATTACTATCTGCTTATATTTTTATGCTCAGTGAACACCTTAAGACATTTGCTTCCGCTTATAAGACTTGAGATTTATTAGTACCATGTTGAATGTCGCTTAGTCATGTTACTGTTCAATTACTTATAAAAGTTTGATATGCTAGAACTCCTGAATGGATCTTTATGTTATGCATGTGATAAAATGAGATAAGATATAGAACATGCTAATTATGAATATGATATGTGATGCATGCATGAAAGAAGGTTTATGTCATGATAACATGTCTAAGTATGTAGATTGTGAAATGACCCCTATACATTATGATATAAGAAAAAAAAAGTAGCGCCGCCCTGAGAGCAGATAAGGGCAAGCATAGTTGGTATCAGAGCGGGTTCACCTTTCCACTATCACACATCAAGCCTCCATCCTGCTATTTCCAAGTAAGTAACTTTATGCATACCTAAGTTTCTTTTATAATGAAGAATGTCTTCTATTTAGATAGAAATAATACCTCATCATGTTTTATTAAAATGGAATCACACTTGTGATTTAGATAGAAATAATACTTCTTCATGTTTTAGTATAATGGAACCATGCTTGTGACCTAGATAGTAGTGATACCTTACCATGCTTTATATGAAGGAAACAGGTCTCTAACCTAGAAATTTTAATAATACCTTAATTATTTATTTATCTCTAGATAACATGAATGGGAGACGTAGTAATAGAGGGAATGAATCGGCACCCCCACCAAATTTGATGCATGTGGTTACCGAGCTATAGCGTCAGGTCGCCGAACAACAGTTGGTTATCAATACTCTCATGAATCAACAAGGGAACCCTAGCACCACACCAGAGACGCAGAACGTAACTCCTAACTCGACCACTATGGTGCAAGCACCACTAATCAATGCTGCCACCGGGGTCCGACCCGAAGCCTATCTGATTCAGTGGCAGAGGCCGAAACCAGAAAATTTCTCTGGTGCCGGCGAACCATGGGATGTCCAAGCCTGCTTCAAAACAGTGGAGAGCATCGTGGAGCTGCTGGATTGTCCCGAGCACAAAAAGATAAAATGTTCCTCATTCTGTCTTTCTGGAGATGCGAGGATGTGGTGGGAGAGAGTTAAAGTAAAGAGACAAGTAAATCAAATGAGGTGGATAGACTTTGAATCTGAGTTCTTCGAGGAGTTCTTTCAGAGACGGATCACAAATAAGCACTACGATGAGTTCCTCGAGTTCCGACAAGGCGACCTATCAGTCAGTGAAGCTATGAAAAGGTTCAATCGACTAGCACATCTCTGCCCAAAATTAGTCCAGATCGAAGGGAGAGGATCGGACTCTCACAAAATGTTCAGACCGAGATAGCTCTCAATGTGGCCGCTGGAGTCAATCGACCCTAGATCGCCAAGAGCTATTCAAGAGTGCCTCGATCACCGAGTACTACTCGAACAACATCACCGCCAGAATAAGGCACGGACCGGAGACCCGAAATCTCAGAGTACTAGCTGGAAGAGGGACCGGAGTGGCAAGAAGAAACAGTGGAATGGCTTAAAAGGGGGCCCAGGAAATAGCCAAACTGGGTATCCTGACTGTCCTACATGTGGGAAGAAGCATCCGGGGGAGTGTCGTCAGGGCACGAGGAAGTGTTACAACTGTGGACTGGAGGGGCACATAGCTGAAGCCTCTACCCGAGTTCGTGCACCTCCTCGCCAGATGTCTAGTACCCGGGAGCTCCTCCACAGCTTCACCAAATGCAGGCTACGATAGAGGGTCCTCAGATTAGCCAAGGGAGACTGGAAGCCCCACCCGTTGGGACAAATGCTAGGGTGTTCTCCCTCATGAGAGAAGATGTAGCGAGTGCCTCGGCTGTCACAGTCGATATTTATTTTCACAAGATATCATCAGTTATTCGACACTGGGCAACCTATCTGCTCATCTCTACGCCTTTCACAAGAAAGATAGATAGGCATCCCCAAGTTTTGGACTATAAATTCTTAACAACGTTACCTTCGGGAGAAGTGATGCCCTCCACCCATATTCTGCGCGCCGCACTAATTAGACTCGCAGACAGGGAACTCTATTGTGACATGATAGTTCTGGACATGCGAGACTATGATGTTATATTGGCCATGGATTTTCTGCACAAGTACGACACTTCAATTGAGTGTCGTAAACGGAAGGTGATCTTCCGACCCGAAGCAGAGGTCTCATTTGAGTTCATCGGGGAGCCAAAGAAAGGAACAAGGAAATTTTTATCAGCGCTGAAAGCCCCAAAAATGTTAGGAAATGGATGCACCGGATTTCTAGCACACGTGGTTGATACTGTGTCAACAAAGAACCCGAAGCTAGAAGATGTCAGAGTGGCATGCGACCATCGGGAGGTATTCCCTGATGACCTCCCAGGATTACCACCTGATAGAGAAATTGAGTTCGAGATCGAATTGATTCCCGGAACTAACCCGATCTCCAAGGCACCTTACCGTATGGCGCCGACTGAGTTGAAAGAACTTCAGAAACAGCTACAAGAGTTACTTGACCAGGGATTTATTCGCCCTAGTCACTCACCATGGGGAGCTCCAGTGTTGTTCATAAAGAAAAAAGATAGGTCTATGCGAATGTGTATAGACTACCGGGCACTGAACAACGTAACCATCAAGAATAGGTACCCCCTTCCCAGGATCGACGACTTGTTCGACCAACTGAAGTGAACTACTGTCTTTTCAAAGATCGATCTCAGGTCTTGCTACCACCAAGTAAAAGTAAAGCCAGGCGATATTCCGAAGATGACCTTTCGGACGAGATACGGACATTATGAGTTCGTAGTTATGCCCTTCGGAGTAACCAATGTTCCTGCGATGTTCATGGACCTGATGAATCGAGTATTCTCAGCCTTCCTCGACAAATTTGTAATCGTTTTCATCGACGATATTCTTATCTACTCGAGGGATCGAGAAGAGCATGCTGAACATCTGAAGATAGTACTACAGATTCTTCAGAAAGAGCAACTATATGCGAAGTACTCCAAATGTGAGTTCTGGCTCGATCAAGTGTCATTCTTGGGTCATGTCATCTCAAAAGAAGGAATCATGGTAGACCCAATAAAGATTGAAGCTGTGAGGAACTGGAATAGGCCAAGGAATGCGAGTAAAATCAGAAGTTTTCTCGGCTAGCGTGCTATTACGTAAAGTTTGTAGAGGACTTCTCTAGAATTGCGCCTATGACAAATTTCTCTTACCCGAAAGGACCAAAGAATACAAATGGACTGAGGACTGTGAGAGGAGTTTTATGGAACTGAAGAGGAGACTGACCAGCGCTCCCATTCTGACTCTCCCTGAAGATAATGAAAGCTTCGATATGTATAGTGACGCTTCTAAACTGGGGCTCGGAGCTGTACTTATGCAAAACGGCAAGGTTGTCGCTTACGCCTCTAGACAACTCAAGGAGCACGAAAGAAATTATCCTACCCATGATTTAGAACTAGCAGCCGTGGTATTCACTCTGAAAATATGGAGGCACTACTTATACGGAGCTCGGTGTAGGATTTATACAGACCACCAGAGTCTGAGATATTTCTTCACTCAGAAAGACCTAAATATGAGGCAACGCAGATGGCTCGAGCAAGTCAAAGATTATGATTGTGAGATATTCTATCATCCAGGGAAGGCCAACAAAGTGGCAGATGCACTTAGCAGAAAGTCCTGTGCCGCTTTGATGTCCTTATCAATGCTATCTCAGCCCCTGAAAAGGGAAATAATGAATTACGGAATAGAGACTAATTCTGGACAACTTTCCACCATGACGATAGCGCCGACGTTGTTCGACGATATATTGGGAAAGCAAGATAGTGATTTAGACATCCAGAAAATCAAACAGGAAGTCCGGGAGGGAAGGGATAATGGATTCCGCATTGCCGATGGCGGATTATTATACTTCCGGGACCGACTATGTATTCTGGATGATCCGAAATTACGGAAGAAGATACTCGAGGAATCCCATGGAACACCTTATACCATGCATCCGGGATCTACAAAAATGTATCAGGACTTAAGAGATAAATTTTGGTGGTCCGGCATAAAAAGGGATGTGGCTCAGTACGTCAACACCTGCCTGACCTGCCAGAGGGTTAAGGCAGAACACCAGAAACCTGGAGGATTACTGTAGCCGATACAGATTCTAGAGTGGAAATGGGAAGAAATTTCTATGGATTTCATCTCGGGATTACCCAGAACAACAAATGGTTATGATACGATATGGGTAATCATAGACCGGTTGACCAAGTCTGCCCATTTCCTGGCAATTAAGATGACCTATCCGGTTGAGCAGCTAGCTCAATTATATGTCAAGGAAATTATCCGATTACATGGAGTGCCTAAGGCTATTATTTCTGATCGTGATGGCCGTTTTACCTCCCATTTCTGGGAATGTGTTCAGAAGGCTCTTGGCACTAAGTTGAGATTCAAGATCGCTTCATCCTCGTAATCGACGCACGACGGAAAGAGTGAACCAGTCCGAAGACATGTTGCGGCTTGTGCTCTAAACTTTAAGGAGCCGTGTCGATATTTGTGCTTAGCGAATTTTCTTACAACAACAAAGCATTAGGCTACTATTGGAATGGCACCATATGAAGATCTATACGGGAGAAGATGCAGGTCTCCTATCTGTTGGTACGAGGGTGGTGAAAGGAGGGAAATGGGTCTTCAGGCCGATATTATTGACGATACCACCCGAGCTATACAAAATATCCGTCAGAGAATTGAAACTGCTCAGAGCCGACAAAAGAGCTATGCGGATATGCGGCGTAGACCGTTAGAATTCGAAGTCGGGGACCTGGTATTCCTCAAAGTGGCCCCTATGAAGGGAGTGATGAGATTCAGAAGAAAGGGTAAGCTGAGTCCCCGCAACGTGGGACCGTATCCGATATTGCAGAGGGTTGGCAAGGTTGCTTACAAGCTGGAGCTGCCTCAAAAGATGTCGGCTATACACAACGTGTTCCATATCTCTGTGCTCAAGAAATGCATATCCAGTGCGGACCAAGTGATCGAGCCACAAACAGTACAAGTGCAAGAGGACCTGAGTATGGAAAGTCGGCCTCTCCAGATACTAGACCGAGAAGTCAAGAGGCTAAGGAACAAAGAGGTGCCCTTAGTGAAGGTCCTGTGGCAAAATCAACGATACGAGGAAGCTACCTGGGAACGCGAGGAGGACATGATGCAGAAGTACCCAGAATTGTTTTAAGTTTTGAGGACGAAACTTTTACAAGGTAAGGAGGATTGTAACGCCCGTAAAATTTCTAGCAATTTTACGAGAATTTTTGGCTTTACGATGATAGACTTTATGTGGGCCATTTCGAAAATAAAAGAAAATAAGCCAAAAAGAGATGCAAGGCCTAGGAATTGAACCCCAACCCCTAGAGATAGCCAAGCCCTATAGATGCACCCACTAACCAGAAGCCCAATAGGATTTTATCATTAGAGGAATAGGAGAAATTATGGTTAAGTGTAAAGGAGATCAAGGGACTGTTCAAGTGAATAAATAGGGGGAATGAAGGGGCATGAGTTACACAATTCACTTTCTCCTCTTCTCTTCTTCTTCCTCACCGAAATCCCTTCCTCCCCCTCTCCATTTTCACCCTTTGGTTGAACCCCATCCAAGCAAGGAGAAGGCTAGTTTTTTTGGCTTCCATTAGATCATCTACCAACTAAAAGCAAGCGAAGGATGTAAGATTTCCTCACCGCAAAGATATTAGTTTTGTAGGACATGTTACATGAAAGAAATATGAAGTTTTGTGCCCCACATGTTTCTCGCCAACCATGTTTTGGGCTAGGATTCATGAAAATGCTACTAAGGAAACTTGTATAGGTTGTATGCTTCATGTAGGAATTTTTAGGTGACAAAATCTATGTTTTGTGCCCTACATGTTTCGCCAACCATGTTTTTGGGCTAGGTTTCATGAAAATGCTACTAAGGAAACTTGTATAGGTTGTATGCATTATGTAGGAATTTTAGGTGACAAAAACTATGTTTTAACCCTATGTTTCGCCAACCATGTTTTTGGGCTAGGGTTTCATGAAAGTGCTACTAAGGAAACTTGTATAGGTTGTATGCTTCATGTAATGAAATTTTAGGTGACAAAAATCTATGTTTTGTGCCCTAGTTTCGACCAACCATATTTTTAGGGCTTAGGGTTTCATGAAAATGCTACTAAGGAAACTTGTATAGGTTGTATGGTTCATGTAGGAATTTTTAGGTGACAAAAATCCAAGTTTTGTGCCCTACATGTTTCGGCCAACCATGTTTTTGGGCTAGGGTTGCATGAAAACACCTCTTAGGATATTAGGATATGTTGTATGCCTATGTGATGAATATGTTTATGATTTTCATATGTCATGGAATATGCCTATGTGATGAACATGTTTATGGTTTTCATATGTCATGAATTATGCCTATGTGATGAATATGATTATGATTTTAATATGCCATGAATTATGCCTATGTGATGAAAATGTTCATGATTTTAATATACCATGAATTATGCCTATGTGATGAATATGTTTATAATTTTAATATACCATGAATTATGCCTAGGAGATGAACATGATTATGATTTTTCCTATGTCATGAAATATGCCTATGTGATGAACAAGTTGATGATTTTTATATGCCATGAAATATGCTTAGGTAATGAACATGATTATGCTTTAAGACCCCTTTAGGGTACTCTTACGTTATGAATGCATATATGTTATGACATGTCTAAGAGACGCTTCCCTTTCAAGTAGGGATTAAGAGCTCTCCTTATGATAAGATAAGATGGAGATGCTTCCCTTTCAAGTAGGGATTAAGAGCTCTCCTTATGATAAGATAAGATGGAGATGCTTCCCTTTCAAGTAGGGATTGAGAGCTCTCCTTATGATAAGATAAGACGGAGATGCTTCCCTTTTATGTGGGGGATTAAGAGCATTCTTTATGATATGACAAGAAAGAAAGGAACAAAGTATTTTACTTTGTAAGAGGTTAAGTACCCGACCCGTCAGGTAGTCGTTAATCAAATCCAAAGGGACATAAGAAGACGTAAGAGGTCTTGCCCTGGTAAGACGTAAGAGGTCTTTCTCTAGTAGGTCTGGTGGCTCGCTACCCCAGCCTATTAGGGAACGCCCATTATGTGGTACTTAACCTGGGGCCCCCCATTCAAGTTATGATTATGTTGAAGTACCTATATGTATATGTTTTGAAAAAAAGGACTTTTATGAAATTATGAATGCTTATGTCAAGTTTAAGAATGCTTATGATTATGTCCTTGATGCTGGTCTATGATTTATGATATTATGAATGCTTATGTTCAAGTTTAAGAATGCTTATGATTATGTCCTTGATGCTGGTCTATGATTTATGATATTATGAATGCTTATGTTCAAGTTTAAGAATGCTTATGATTATGTCCTTGATGCTAGGATTTATGATATTATGAATGCTTATGTTCAAGTTTAAGAATGCTTATGATTATGTCCTTTATTATGGTCTATGATTTATGATATTATGAATGCTTATGTTCAAGTTTAAGAATGCTTATGATTATGTCCTTTGATGCTTGTCTATGATTTATGAAATGAATGCTTATGGTTAAGTTTAATAAATGCTTATGATTATGACCTTTATGCTTGTTAGGATTGATAGTTATGAATGCTTATGGTTAAGTTTAAGAATGCTTATCATTATGTCCTTTATGCATGTTTAGATTGATGATGTCAGGAATGCTTATGTTTAAATTTATGCCCTGCTTAGATTTAATTATGTTTAGCATGCTTATGTAAATTGTATGCCATGCTTATGTTTTCATTACGTTGGTGTGTTGATGAATAGTGTTGTTATGAAATACTTAAGCTATTTATGCTAGTATGCTCATGTTTCTAATTGTTTGATGAAGTTTGTGGCTTTTGTGAGTAGGCAAGAATCTTACTAAGCTTATATGCTTATAGTTTATGTTGATAACATGTCTAAGTATGTAGATTGTGAAATGACCCCTATCGTTATGATATAAGAAAAAAAACCTCGAGCAGAGATAAGTGTGGTATCAGAGCGGTTCACCTTTCCACTATCACACATCAGCCTCCATCCTGCTATTTCCAAGTAAGTAACTTTATACATACCTAAGTTTCTTTTATAATGAAGAATGTCTTCTATTTAGATAGAAATAATACCTCATCATGTTTTAGGAAAATGGAATCACACTTGTGATTTAGATAGAAATAATACTTCATCATGTTTTAGTAGAATGGAACCATGCTTGTGACCTAGATAGTAGTGATACCTTACCATGCTTTATATGACGGAAACAGGTCTCTAACCTAGAAATTTTAATAATACCTTAATTATTTATTTATCTCTAGATAACATGAACGGGAGACGTAGTAATAGAGGGAATGAATCAAGACCCCACCGGTTGATGCATGTGGTTACCGAGCTGGTCGTCGCCGAACACAACGTGATCAATACTCTCATGAATCAACAAGGGAACCCTAGCACCACACCAGAGACGCAGAACGTAACTCCTAACTCGACCACTATGGTGCAAGCACCACTAATCAATGCTGCCACCGGGGTCCAACCCGAAGCCTATCTGATTCAGTGGCAGAGGCCGAAACCAGAAAATTTCTCTGGTGCCGGCGAACCATGGGATGCCCAAGCCTGGTTCAAAACAGTGGAGAGCATCGTGGAGCTGCTGGATTGGCCTGAGCATGAAAAGATAAAATGTGCCTCATTCTTTCTTTCTGGAGATGCGAGGATGTGGTGGGAGAGAGTCAAAGCAAAGAGACAAGTAAATCAAATGAGGTGGACAGACTTTGAATCTGAGTTCTTCGAGGAGTTCTTTCAGAGATGGATCACAAATAAGCACTACGATGAG
This sequence comes from Wurfbainia villosa, assembly GCA_025175895.1. NCBI lineage: Eukaryota > Viridiplantae > Streptophyta > Magnoliopsida > Zingiberales > Zingiberaceae > Wurfbainia > Wurfbainia villosa. Next base: position 53,958,655 of record CM046001.1, on the reverse strand, counting down.
TTCCTCGAGTTCCGACAAGGCGACCTATCAGTCAGTGAAGCTATGAAAAGATTCAATCGACTGGCACGTCTCTACCCAGAATTAGTCGGTACTGAAAGGGAGAGGATCAGACTCCTGCTGAAAATGTTGCGACCGAAGATAGCCCTGAATGTGGTCGGCGGAGTCAATCGACTGCATCGAAGAGCTATTCAAGAGTAGGCCACGATCACCGAGCACTACGAACAACATCGCCAATGTAAGGCACGGATCGGAGACTCGAAATCTCAGAGTACTAGCTGGAAGAGGGACCGGAGTGGCAAGAAGAAATAGTGGAATGGCTTAAAAGGGGGCCCAGGAAATAGCCAAACTGGGTATCCTGACTGTCCTACATGTGGGAAGAAGCATCCGGGGGAGTGTCGTCAGGGCACGAGGAAGTGTTACAACTGTGGACTGGAGGGGCACATAGCCTGGAACTATCCTACCCGAGTTCAGGCACCTCCTCCATAGTATGTCCAGTACCCGGGAGCTCCTCCACAGCTTCACCAGATGCAGGCTATGATAGAGGGTCCTTAGATTAGCCAAGGGAGACTGGAAGCCCCACCCGTTGGGACAAATGCCACGGTGTTCTCCCTCACCAGAGAAGATGTAGCGAGTGCCTCGACGGTTATCACAGGTCAGATATTTTTTTTCAGTCAGTATGCTACTATATTATTTGACACTGGGGCAACCCATTTGTTCATCTCTACGCCTTTCACAAGAAAGATAGATAGGCATCCCTAAGTTTTGGACTATAAATTCTTAACAACGTTACCTTCGGGAGAAGTGATTCCCTCCACCCATATTCTGCGCGCCGCACTAATTAGACTCGCAGACAGGGAACTCTATTGTGACATGATAGTTCTGGACATGCGAGACTATGATGTTATATTGGGCATGGATTTTCTGCACAAGTACGACGCTTCAATTAAGTGCCGTAAACGGAAGGTGATCTTCCGACCCGAAGCAGAGGTCTCATTTGAGTTCATCGGGGAGCCAAAGAAAGGAACAAGGAAATTTTTATCAGCGCTGAAAGCCCGAAAAATGTTAGGAAATGGATGCACCGGATTTCTAGCACACGTGGTTGATACTGTGTCAGCAAAGAACCCGAAGCTAGAAGATGTCAGAGTGGCATGCGACCATCGGGAGGTATTCCCTGATGACCTCCCAGGATTACCACCTGATAGAGAAATTGAGTTCGAGATCGAATTGATTCCCAGAACTAACCCGATCTCCAAGGCACCTTACCGTATGGCGCCGACTGAGTTGAAAGAACTTCAGAAACAGCTACAAGAGTTACTTGACCAGGGATTTATTCGCCCTAGTCACTCACCATGGGGAGCTCCAGTGCTGTTCATAAAGAAAAAAGATGGGTCTATGCGAATGTGTATAGACTACCGGGCACTGAACAACGTAACCATCAAGAATAGGTACCCCATTCCCAGGATCGACGACCTGTTCGACCAACTAAAGGGAACTACTGTCTTTTTAAAGATCGATCTCAGGTCTAGCTACCACCAAGTAAAAGTAAAGCTAGGCGATATTCCGAAGATGACCTTCCGGACGAGATACGGACATTATGATTTCGTAGTTATGCCCTTCGGAGTAACCAATGTTCATGGACCTGATGAATCGAGTATTCTCGGCCTTCCTTGACAAATTTGTAATTATTTTCATCGACGATATTCTTATCTACTCGAGGGATCGAGAAGAGCATGCTAAATATATGAAGATAGTACTACAGATTCTTTAGAAAGAGCAACTATATGCGAAGTACTCCAAATGTGAGTTCTGGCTCGATCAAGTGTCATTCTTGGGTCATGTCATCTCGAAAGAAGGAATCATGGTAGACCCAATAAAGATTGAAGCTATGAGGAACTGGAATAGGCCAAGGAATGCGAGTGAAATCAGAAGTTTTCTGCAGGTGCTATTACTGAAAGTTTGTAGAGGACTTCTCTAGAATTGCACTATGACCCTACCCGAAAGGACCAAAGAATACAAATCGATCGAGGATGTGAGAGGAGTTTTACTGAATCTGAAGAGGAGATCGACCAAGACTCCCATTCGACTCCTCAAGATAATGAAAGCCGATATGTATAGTGACGCTCTAAACGGGCCTTGAGCTATACTTATGCAAAAGGGCAAGGTTATCGCTACGCCTAGACAACTCAAGGAGCACGAAAGAAATTATCCTACCCATGATTTAGAACTAGCAGCCGTGGTATTCACTCTGAAAATATGGAGGCACTACTTATACGGAGCTCGGTGTAGGATTTATACAGACCACTAGAGTCTGAGATATTTCTTCACTCAGAAAGACCTAAATATGAGGCAACGCAGATGGCTCGAGCTAGTCAAAGATTATGATTGTGAAATATTCTATCATCCAGGGAAGGCCAACAAAGTGGCAGATGCACTTAGCAGAAAGTCCTGTGCCGCTTTGATGTCCTTATCAATGCTATCTCAGCCCCTGAAAAGGGAAATAATGAATTACGGAATAGAGACTATTTCTGGACAACTTTCCACCATGACGATAGCACCGACGTTGTTCGACGATATATTGGGAAAGCAAGATGGTGATTCAGACATCCAGAAAATCAAACAGGAAGTCCGGGAGGGAAGGGATAATGGATTCCGCATTGCGGAGATGGCGATTATTATTATTATACTCGACTGACTATTCCTAGAATCCAAATTACGTAAGAAGATACTCAAGGAATCCCATGGAACACCTTATACCATGCATCCGGGATCTACAAAAATGTATCAGGACTTAAGAGATAAATTTTGGTGGTCCAACATGAAAAGGGATGTGGCTCAGTACGTCAACACCTGCCTGACCTGCCAGAGGGTTAAGGCAGAACACCAGAAACCTGGAGGATTACTGCAGCCGATACAGATTCCAGAGTGGAAATGGGAAGGAATTTCTATGGATTTCATCTCGGGATTACCCAGAACAACAAATGGTTATGATGCGATATGGGTAATCATAGACCGGTTGACCAAGTCTGCCCATTTCCTGGTAATTAAGACGACCTATCCGGTTGAGCAGCTAGCTCAATTATATGTCAAGGAAATTATCCGATTACATGGAGTTCCTAAGGCTATTATTTTTGATCGTGATGGCCGTTTTACCTCCCATTTCTGGGAATGTGTTCAGAAGGCTCTTGGCACTAAGTTGAGATTTAGCACTGCGTTTCATCCTCTCGACTCGAGACGGAAAGAGTGAACTGCCGAAGACATGTTGCGTAGCTTGTGCTCTAAACTTTAAGGAGTTGGTGTTATATTTGTGCTTGGCGAATTTGCTTACAACAACAGATTACTGTGCTACTATTGGAATGACACCATATGAAGCTCTATACGGGAGAAGATGCAGTCTCCTATCTCGTTGGTACGAGGGTGGTGAAAGGAGGGAAATGGGTCTTGAGCCGATATTATTGACGATACCACCCGAGCTATCTGAATATATCGGAGAATCGAAATCGCCTTTCGAGCCGACAAAAGAGCTATGCGGATATGCGACGTAGACCGTTAGAATTCGAAGTCGGGGACTTGGTATTCCTCAAAGTGGCCCCTATGAAGGGAGTGCTGAGATTCGGAAGAAAGGGTAAGCTGAGTCCCCACTACGTGGGACCGTATCCGATATTGCAGAGGGTTGGAAAGGTAGCTTACAAGATGGAGCTTCCTCAAGAGATGTCGGCTATACACAACGTGTTCCATATCTCTGTGCTCAAGAAATGCATATCCAGTGCAGACCAAGTGATCGAGCCACAAACAGTACAAGTGCAAGAGGACCTGAGTATGGAAAGTCGGCCTGTCCAGATACTAGACCGAGAAGTCAAGAGGCTAAGGAACAAAGAGGTGCCCTTAGTGAAGGTCCTGTGGCAAAATCAACGATACGAGGAAGCTACTTGGGAACGCGAAGAGGACATGAAGCAGAAGTACCCAGAATTGTTTTAAGTTTCGAGGACGAAACTTTTACAAGGTATGGAGGATTGTAATGCCCGTAAAATTTCTAGCAATTTTACGAGAATTTTTGGCTTTACGATGATGGGATTTATGTGGACCTTTTTGAAAATAAAAGAAAATAAGACAAAAAGAGATGCAAGGCCTAGGAATTGAACCCCAAACCTCTAGAGATAGCCAAGCCCTATAGATGCACCCACTAACCAAAAGCCCAATAGGATTTTATCATTAGAGGAATAGGGGAAATTATGGTAAAGTGTAAAGGAGATCAAGGGACTGTTCAAGTGAATAAATAGGGGGAATGAAGGGGCATGAGTTACACAATTCACTTTCTCCTCTTCTCTTCTTCTTCCTCACCGAAATCCCTTCCTCCCCCTCTCCATTTTCACCCTTTGGCCGAACCCCATCCAAGCAAGGAGAAGGCTAGTTTTTTTTGGCTCACATTAGATCATCTACCAACTAAAAGCAAGCGAAGGATGTAAGATTTCCTCACCTGCAGTATATTAGTTTTTATAGGACATGTTACATGAAAGAAATATGAAGTTTTGTGCCCCACATGTTTCGGCCAACCATGTTTTTGGGCTAGGGTTTCATGAAAATGCTACTAAGGAAACTTGTATAGGTTGTATGCTTCATGTAGGAATTTTTAGGTGACAAAAATCTATGTTTTGTGCCCTACATTTTTCGGCCAACCATGTTTTTGGGCTAGGGTTTCATGAAAATGCTACTAAGGAAACTTGTATAGGTTGTATGCTTCATGTAGGAATTTTTAGGTGACAAAAATCTATGTTTTGTGCCCTACATGTTTCAGCCAACCATGTTTTTGGGATAGGGTTTCATGAAAATGCTACTAAGGAAACTTGTATAGGTTGTATGCTTCATGTAGGAATTTTTAGGTGACAAAAAACTATGTTTTGTGCCCTACATGTTTTGGCCAACCATGTTTTTGGGCTAGGGTTTCATGAAAGTGCTACTAAGGAAACTTGTATAGGTTGTATGCTTCATGTAGAAATTTTTAGGTGACAAAAATCTATGTTTTGTGCCCTACATGTTTCGGCCAACCATATTTTTGGGCTAGGGTTTCATGAAAATGCTACTAAGGAAACTTGTATTGGTTGTATGGTTCATGTAGGAATTTTTAGGTGACAAAAATCCAAGTTTTGTGCCCTACATGTTTCGGCCAACCATGTTTTTGGGCTAGGGTTGCATGAAAACACCCCTTAGGATATTAGGATATGTTGTATGCCTATGTGATGAATATGTTTATGATTTTCATATGTCATGGAATATGCCTATGTGATGAACATGTTTATGGTTTTCATATGTCATGAATTATGCCTATGTGATGAACATGATTATGATTTTAATATGCCATGAATTATGCCTATGTGATGAAAATGTTCTTGATTTTAATATACCATGAATTATGCCTATGTGATGAATATGTTTATGATTTTAATATACCATGAATTATGCCTAGGAGATGAACATGATTATGATTTTTCCTATGTCATGAAATATGCCTATGTGATGAACAAGTTGATGATTTTTATATGCCATGAAATATGCTTAGGTAATGAACATGATTATGCTTTAAGACCCCTTTAGGGTACTCTTACGTTATGAATGCATATATGTTATGACATGTCTAAGAGACGCTTCCCTTTCAAGTAGGGATTAAGAGCTCTCCTTATGATAAGATAAGATGGAGATGCTTCCCTTTCAAGTAGGGATTAAGAGCTCTCCTTATGATAAGATAAGATGGAGATGCTTCCCTTTCAAGTAGGGATTAAGAGCTCTCCTTATGATAAGATAAGACGGAGATGCTTCCCTTTTATGTGGGCGATTAAGAGCATTCTTTATGTTTTGACAAGAAAGAAAGGAACTAAGTATTTTACTTTGTAAGAGGTTAAGTACCCGACCCATCAGGTGGTCGTTAATCAAATCCAAAGGGACATAAGAAGATGTAAGAGGTCTTGCCCTGGTAAGACGTAAGAGGTCTTGCTCTAGTAGGTCTGGTGGCTCGCTACCCCAGCCTATTAGGGAACGCGCATTATGTGGTACTTAACCTGGGGCCCCCCATTCAAGTTATGATTATGTTGAAGTACCTATATGTATATGTTTTGAAAAGAAAGGACTTTTATAAAATTATGAATGCTTATGTCAAGTTTAAGAATGCTTATGATTATGTCCTTGATGCTGGTCTATGATTTATGATATTATGAATGCTTATGTTCAAGTTTAAGAATGCTTATGATTATGTCATGATCTTTGGTCTATGATTTATGATATTATGAATGCTTATGTTCAAGTTTAAGAATGCTTATGATTATGTCCTTGATGCTGGTCTATGATTTATGATATTATGAATGCTTATGTTCAAGTTTAAGAATGCTTATGATTATGTCCTTGATGCTGGTCTATGATTTATGATATTATGAATGCTTATGTTCAAGTTTAAGAATGCTTATGATTATGTCCTTGATGCTTGTCTATGATTTATGAAATTACGAATGCTTATGGTTAAGTTTAAGAATGCTTATGATTATGACCTTTATGCATGTTAGAATTGAGGGAGTTATGAATGCTTATGGTTAAGTTTAAGAATGCTTATCATTATGTCCTTTATGCATGTTTAGGGTTGATGATGTCAGGAATGCTTATGTTTAAATTTATGCCCTGCTTAGATTTAATTATGTTTAGCATGCTTATGTAAATTGTATGCCATGCTTATGTTTTCATTACGTTGGTGTGTTGATGAATAGTGTTGTTATGAAATACTTAAGCTATTTATGCTAGTATGCTCCTGTTTTCTAATTGTTTGATGAAGTTTGTGGCTTTTGTGAGTAGGCAAGAACCTTACTAAGCTATATGCTTATAGTTTATGTTGTCCATATACTGCAGATAAAGGAAACATGAACTAAGAGGAAGTAGCAGGAGGGGCCAAGTGGGTGTGATAGTGGCATGGTGGAAAAAGACCCTATTACTATCTGCTTATATTTATATGCTCAATGAACACCTTAAGACATTTGCTTCCGCTTATAAGACTTGAGATTTATTAGTACCATGTTGAATGTCGCTTAGTCATGTTACTGTTCAATTACTTATAAAAGTTTGATATGCTAGAACTCCTGAATGGATCTTTATGTTATGCATGTGATAAAATGAGATAAGATATGGAACATGCTAATTATGAATATGATATGTGATGCATGCATGAAAAAAGGTTTATGTCATGATAACATGTCTAAGTATGTAGATTGTGAAATGACCCCTATATGTTATGATATAAGAAAAAAAAAAGTAGCGCCGCCCTGAGAGCAGATAAGGGTGGGCATTACAGGTGGGCTATGAACTAAGTAAAAATAAATTATGTTATTTATTTTTCCGCTGTGCTTTCTCTTATCGAATGAACGAAAGAAAGTTTTACGCTAGCAATTCACCCCTCTCTAGTGACGCTTCTCTATCTAACACCTAGGCCTCTTGTCAGGATTGTTACTCAGAAGTCTCTGGCCAAAGCAAACATATTAAGAAGATGGTCTTCTTGGGAACATGTAGGAGTAACTTGAATTTATAGGATAAGAAAACTAACTTGGGCAAGGTGTGATGTAGTCAGCCAAGTGGGGACGAACACATCGATCATGTCCTAAACCAAATGGATATAGTATGAGTGAAAGGAATAAGGCACGAACAACTGAAGCTACTGAAGGGTTCAGAAAAATTTTGGAGTTGATTTAGACTTTTTGATCAATTGGGTGTCATGATGTACTGGTAGGTGCCACTCATGGTCTATTCATAATTAAGGGGTTAATTATGAATAGCGAACATAATAGGGAATCTATTGGGTCACATGCACTACGGGTGATTTCAAGATGTAAAACAAGTCTGAGAATGAGATTCTCGATGAGAGGGGATATGTCTGGTTGGACTAGACCAAGGGGGGAGTGCGAAACGGAGGCTATGGAACCTCCTATGGCCTTGTTGGACTTAGCACGACCATATCTCACCTAAATGAAGTCAAAAGGACCATATAGAGCCTCACATGGCTGAACCTAACTTGGTACTAGCCGTGCATGGCTCTAACCAAAAAATGGGTAAAACTGGGCTATGCCCAAAAGGACAGACGACCGACCGTGTGTCCTTTCATGGGCATGCCTTTTTAGCACGCCCGACCGTGTTTAAGACACACGGTCGTGTCGCGGTTCTGCCAATTTTGAAGATTTCTCTTATGAAAATTTTTTGGGTTATTCTTTCTTTAATTATGGGATAATTATGGTAAGACATTTTTTTTTAAGCCTCCTAAGATGATCTAATCAAGAGATCTATAAATAGATCCCTTGATAATCTTTGGAAGAGGTTTTTTTTTTGTTTTAGGTTTCTCCCTTGGTAGTCATCTTTCCTCTCCCCTCTTCTCTTGTCTCTGTCGATTGGCTAGCACCAATTGAAGTCAAAGGCTTGCTGCTCTAGGAGTTGTCTCAGGTGATCTCGGCGTAGATATTGATAGAGGCAAGTCCCATTTGTCTTGCTTGTGGTTTCGACGGATTCGAAAGAATCTCGAGGTATAACTTCAACTTCTTTTTTTGTGTGTTTTATGTGACTATGCAAAAGCAAATTTTTATAGCCCCCAGGGGATGTCTGGGATGTAATAAAAAATTATTTTATACGCTTATTCTGCTGCGTATGATCCCAAAATCTCCAACAAGTGGTATTAGAGCCACCTTATTTGTTTGGCATAGATTGCATTTTGTAGGAGAATATTTAAAGCATGTTTGATGTTTTAATATATCTGTGCCATGTTTATCTATATGAGATTAGAGTATGCTTGATTTTACATATAAGGATATGTTTATAATAAAAAAGGAAATACCGAGGATGCACCTAGAAATACCGAAGGTGTTGGCCTCATCTAGACATAGACTAGCCATGCATTTGAGAATAGGTTGCGCGATTCACGTATCTAATTCATAAGATTGCATGTGTGTCAATTGTTAGACTCACTTTCACATCGGGAAATTTATTTCCTAATGTGACATTGGTTTTTTTCATATTTAGGTTTATTTTCTTTTATAGATGTGACCCATAATAACCTAAAATCCCTTGTGCAAATATTAGGGCTAACACCTTCCATTAATATTGTTGAACCAGAGTTCTTTTTCATGTTTGGGTTGTTGGACTCTCTCCAAGCTGGGTATGACATCGAACATGTTCAATTCATATGAGATTCAATGTTTATTTTAAATGGTAAGGACCAGCGGTCAATTTCAAGTTTGGGTTGTTGGATTCTCTCCAAGCTTGGTTTGTAAATTGGATGTATTCAAATCATCTAAATTCGATCTCATGATTAATTGGTCAACCCTAACTGAAAGCATTGATTTGTTGGACTCTCTCCAAAGTTAATGCGGACAGAGGTGCAATTAGGTGATATGCATTGGATGTATATATGTTAATGAGTTAACAACCTAATGTATATGTGAACATTCAATTACTTGATAACATAAAGTGATAGTTATATATTTGATATATAATTGGTACTGTTGATACCTAACATTATGACTATGAATGGCTTGTTGGACTCTCTCTAAGGTTGTTCTTAGTCATAATGGATATCAACCCACTTGGAGATAGCCTACTATCTCTCGAATTCAAAGTGAGGGCTATTGAATTTGATAAAAATAGTGGTAGTTTCTTGTTAATGTAAATTGTTTGCATTACTATAAATTCAATTCTCTTATACACCTCTTTTTATGTCTAGGTACTAATTAGAACAACATGTCAACCTCTATTAATTTACGTTCTATTTTGGACAACAACAAATTGACCGGGATAAACTTTTCTACTGGCTTCACAACCTGAGAAATATTCTCAAGGCTGAAAAGCTAGCTTATATCCTTAAAGAAGTTCTTCCCCAACCTCCTGTAGACAATGCATCTGGTGATCAAAAGTTGGCTTACCAGAAACATGTTGATGACTCTGAGATGGTAAGTTGCATTATGCTAGCGTCGATGTCTCCTAACTTACAGAAGCAACATGAGAATATGGATGCTAATATAATTGTCTTTCATCTTCGAGAGTTGTTCGATGAGCAGGCACGATCTGAAAGGTTTGAGGTCACCCAGCTCCTCTTTCGCTCGAAGATGAAGGAGGGTTCATCTGCAGTGCAGTTTGCACTAAGGATGAATAGCTATATTGAGCGATTGAGATCATTAGGGGTTTTCATGAACCATGAATTAAGTATTGACTTAATTCTTCATAATCTGACTGATAGTTATTCACAATTTATGATGAACTATCGGATGAATAAGATTGAATCCATGATTCCTTAATTGATCAATATGCTCAAAATAGTGGAGTCATCTGTTGCTAAAGAACAGAAGGTGGTGATGCTAGTTGACTCCTCAAAGAAAGGTTCTAAGAGGAAGCCAAAAATCAAAGATAAAGGGAAGAAAAAGACAAAGAAGGAAGAAATAACTCCCAAGGGCACCTGCCATCATTATGGCAAGGATAGACATTGAAAGAGAAACTACAAGCAGTATATGGAGTCACTGTAGCAAAAAAAGGCATCTAATGCCCAATCTACTTCATGTATATTTGTTATTGAATGTCATACTATTTCTTCTAGCACTTGGGTATTAGATACCGAGTGTGGCTCACATATATGTAATGACAAACAGGGGATTAGGAACAGAAGAAGACTGGCTAAGGGAGAAGTAGATCTAAGGGTTGGCAATGAAGCGAAAGTTGCTGCTGTAGCCAAGGTTCTTATATGTTGTGACTTCCTATGGGACTAGTTTTAGTGTTGGATGATTATTTTTATATTCCTGCATTAATAAAGAACATTATTTCTATTTCCTGCTTATATGGCCACTAGGCACCCCCGCGGGAAGGGCCTAGTGGCTAGCGCATGCAGACATTGCATCATAGGACAACGGGTCAATCCCTCTCAAATGCGAGGGTGTCGTCCCTCCATGCACTAGTTACTAGTCTCAAGGGCCAAAGGTCTAATATGATTTACCTCCCTTATGATGGTCTGGGGGCGGGCTGGTAGGGGCCGCTTTTTTTTTTGTGCATCACATTATTTCTATTTCATGTTTGAATAAGAAAGGTTATCATTTGACGTTTAGTAATAATTATTGTTACATTATATTAAATGGTTTTCTTTATGCTACTGTAATGTTAAATAATGTAATATACATGTTATATACATCCAACATGATATTCAATATCAAATCAAATAGCAAACACGCTAAGTTAGATAATCAATTAACCTCACAATTATCGCATTGTCGTCTTGGCCATATAAGTAATGAATGCTTGTCCAAACTGCATAAGCTTGACATTTTAGAGTCTTATGAATTAGATTCATTAGACACATGTGTTTCATGCTTAAAAGAAAAGATGACTAAACTACCTTTCAGAGGAAAAGATGAACGAGCAGTTGAGGTATTGGGCCTTATACATACCGATGTATGCGGACCAATGTCAAATCATGCCATAAGAGGTTATAGCTATTTCGTTACCTTTTTCGATGATTATTCATAATATAGGTATTTGTATCTGTTAAGATACAAATCTGAAGTCTTTGAAAGGTTTAAATATTTTAGAAAGGAAGTAGAGAAACAACTTGGGAAAAGTATTAAAGTACTTTGATAGGATCGAGGTGGTGAATACTTAAGCCAAGAGTTTCAAGATTATCGAAGGGACAATGACATCTTGTCCCAAAGAACTCCACCTTACACGCCACAACATAATGGTGTGGCTGAAAGGCAAAACTGGACCTTGTTGGACATGGTTAGGTCAATGATGCAACATGCAAGTCTTCCAAAAACCTTATGGAGTTATGAACTCGAGACCGTTGTTTACTTGTTAAATAGAGTCCCGACTAAGAAAATATCTACTATGCTATATGAGATGTGGAATAGTAGAAAACCTCATTTATCTTATTTAAAGATACGAGATTGTTCTTCTTATGTGAAGAGGACAATATCAGACAAGCTGGAGGCTAAGTCTGATAAGTGTCTATTTATTGGTTACCCTAAGGAAATGAGGGGTTACCAATTCTATCATCCCTTAGAACAAAAGGTGTTTGCTTCAAGGCATGTTGTATTCCTAGAGAAGGAGTTTCTCTTATAGCAAAACAGTGCGAGTAAGGTTGAACTAAGTGTAGTTCAAGAGGCTACGATAGACACAGAAGAGATCCATAGTCAAGAACCTTAACTAATTACTCATTCGGATAAGGTAATAGCTGAACCTGATAATATACCACCCCTTGTAGATCTAGTAGGACATGTAGGATTCCTGAGAGATATGAATTTCTCATAAGTGAATCTAATGATATGTTGCTCATAGATGATGAGGAACCTACTAGTTACGAAGAGACACTGAATAGTTCAGACAGGGATAGATGGCTAATAGCCATGAAATTAGAAATGGATTCCATGTAAGAAAACCAGGTTTGGAACTTGGTAGACCCACTCGAAGGCATAACACCTATCAGGTGCAAGTGGGTTTTCAAGAAGAAAAATGACATGGATGGTAATATTATTACCTATAAAGCTAGATTAGTGGCAAAAGGCTATCGTTAAAGACTAGGTGTTGACTATGATGAAACCTTTTCACTAGTAGCTATGCTTAAATCCATTCGGATACTCCTAGCCTGAAAGGGAGGAGAAACTTCGCTTCCCACTTCAACTCGGTCACTTGTTCATGGTGATCCCGTCTACGTCCCCGGATAAAAAAAATTTATCCTTGACAAATATGGATTACTCAAGCAACCGTTTCATCATCGTGCTATTCTATTAGAGTATTCACTTGAACAAACTTGTTGTTCAAGCGACCAACTTCTATTATTCGAATAGCCGGGGAATAGACGATGTACGGATCGCTGGTTTTTGCATTTGTATTCGGGGTCCAAGTAAATTAGCCACATAACAAAACATAGAGCATGCATATAATTGAAAAACAATTATAGACATAATACAAAAGAATATAAGCAAGCATTATACCTCTCAATCTTCTATTGTATGTCCTTCCTCCTTTTGGACGTCGTGTGGGTGACAATCTTCCAAAATTCGAAGCCTCCTAGATCACCAATCTTCCTTTCCTTGTTCACTCTGAACAAAGGAAGATGATAAAACAAAACTCTTCTCCCTATCTAGAACCAGCCACCAAGTCAATGGACTTGATGTTGCCGCGGGCCAAGGAAGAGAATATAGAGTATGAGAACCGACCAAAAGTTTCAAGGGAAGAAACCCTAGCTCTTGCCGCCGGCCAAGGAAGAGGGGAAGAGGGTGGTGCCGCCGGCCAAAGGAGAATCAAGGAGGGTGATGGGCACCAGCCAACTCTTGGAGAAGAGAAAGGAAACCAAACCTTCACCTTGTAGCCGCCCAAAACCCTAACCACAGTCGCCCAAGATTGCCGCCCCAACCCTAATCCCCTTCAAATTATCTTGCCGCCCAAGCCATAAGCCCTTATTTATAGAGTTGGGCTCAAGCCTCTCTTTAATCTCCACCGTCGGTTCTAGAGATTTAATCTCAACCGTCGGATCTAGAGAATTAATCTCAACCATCGGATCTAAAGATTTAATCTCCACCGTCGGATCTAGAATTTCATCTTCCACCATCGGATCTAGGCTCCATGAGGTTTTAATAGGCTACAATAGGGACCATGAGGAGGAGTTGGATCTTGGCCACCCAATGGATCAAGCCCACATAAAGTCCAATCCATTAATGATAATCCATTCCACTGGAGGATTATCATTGATCTACCTCACCAACCCTCATAAGCTAATATGGGTTCCATATATTATTTGTACATTTATCTCCCTGTGTTTAAGATCTCGAATATCCGTCGATTAATTAATTTACTGACAATTAATTAATCAACATCTAACTCCATGAGTAGTACCACTTAACCTTATCATCATGCCGGACCAAGTCCACCTGCAAGGTTTACATGATGAACCTTATGGTTTCCTCCTATAATCAATGACACACCATATAAATAATATCATTTCCCAACTTAACGAGCCTATCGATTTACTCTATAAATCTCACCCATTGGTAAATCAAAGAAATGAATACTAAGTATATGTGGCCATTATTATATCGGAATTAAGAGCATGTACAACATAATATCTGAGGTCTGATTCGATTATGTAGTCAACAATAAATTGAATCACCTCTAAGTCGGTCCTGCTCAATACACACAAAATATACTAGTGTAATTCTATGGTCAAGACAAACCAATACCAAATCACACTACAACCACTCCAATGGGTTGTCCATAACCATCTCAGTTGTGAGCCTTTACTTATACTTTACAAGGAACTGATAACATGATCTCCTGTGTGACACTACACACCATGTTGTCTACAATGTAATGCATTAGACAATATGCATAACCATAAATATGCAAACAATGATCATGTGATTCTTATTTCAAAATAAATATGTTCATACAAAAGATAGACTTTTCAGTATACATCCCAACAATCTCCCACTTATACTAAAAGACTATGCTATCCTCAAACTGCCATACATCTAATCCCCATTCCCTCCACATGCCTATCAAAAGCTCTCACCGGAAGGGCCTTAGTGAAAAGATCTGCCAGGTTATCCTCCGATGCAATCTTAGCCACAACAACTTCTCCTCTCTTTACGATTTCTCGTATCAGGTGGTACTTGCGCTCTATGTGTTTACTTGCCTTATGGGCTCGTGGTTCCTTTGAGTTTGCAACTGCACCACTATTATCACAATAAATTGTGATAGTTCTGGGTAAACCAAGAATCACATCCAAGTCCATCAAGAAGTTCTTGAGCCATACAACTTCTTTGGCTGCCTCAGAGGTTGCCACATACTCAGCTTCCATGGTAGAGTCTGCCACGCATTTCTGCTTGACACTCCTCTATACAATGGCTCCACCTCCCAAAGTAAACACAAAACCTGAGGTAGATTTACTGTTATCCCTATCTGATTGGAAGTCGGAATCTGTGTAACCCACAGGGAGTAATTGGTCTGCTTGGTAAACTAGCATATAATCCCTAGTCCTTCTCAAGTACTTCAATATATGCTTTACCGCAGTCCAATGTCCCTTTCCTGGATTACTCTGATATATGCTAACCATGCCGATGACAAAGCAGATATCCGGTCTCATACATAGCATAGCATACATGAGGCTTCCTACTGCCGAAGCATAAGGAACTGCCTTCATCTCCTCTATCTCCTCAGATGTTCTAGGACACATCTCCTTAGATAAAGGAACTCCATGCCTGAAAGGTAGAAAACCTTTTTTGGTGTTTTGCATGATAAAACGATCCATAATGGTGTCTATGTATGAAGCTTGAGATAAGCACAACATCCTTTTCCTGCGATCCCTTATAACCTTGATCCCAAGGATGTGTCCCACTTCTCCCAAGTCCTTCATATCAAACTGTTTGGACAACCATACCCTTACGTCCGATAACACATTGACATTGTTGCCAATTAACAAAATGTCATCTACATATAGTACAAGAAATACCACTATGTTTCCGTCACATCTCTTGTATACACAAGACTCATCCGGACTTTGAATAAATCCATAAGACTGGATTACCTCATCAAAGCGGATGTTCCAAGATCTCGATGTCGCGCCCGCCATTATCTTAATCTAGAGGGGGAGGAAGGGCGGCGCAACGCGATCATATATGCGTGAAAATACAGCGGAAGACTTTAAACTTAAAAAAAATGGAACATGCATTTACCTTCAACCATGCAAATATCTCTACATTCTTAACTTTGTAACAGGTGAACATTTACCTTAGGGGAGTAGGCTTAACATGAATGGGTATAATTTGTTAAATTTTTTCTTTCTGCCATACTTTACATGCTCTTTTAACTGCAACTTATAGTATACTATGAGTAGGAGGTGGACTACTAAGCATGCATAATCATTTCATAAAGAACATTACTTGGTTCAAGTCCATGATAATCAACATAATGGAGTTATAGGAGCATAAATACAAGTATAGAGTTCATGGACATCAATGAGGAATTCAAAGTATCATCTAAGTACATAGTTCTCTATCACTTAACAATTCAATCAGGATAAGAAGGTTCTTAGCAATTCTTTAACTAAATCAAGTGCTTAACATGCCAAGGTTTCATAAAACAAAACGAGTATAGTTTCACATCAAGTATAAACCTTCAAAATATGTCTAAGTTAACACCAAGTAGCAACCATCAAAACATCAAGTAGTGATCAACTCTTAGCAAGTAACATGCAAAACTTTAAAACATGCATAAGTCTTGGAAAATAAAACAGATCTCTTCCACTATGCCACTATCACACACACTTTGCCCCTCCTGCTGCTCCCTTTAGTTTAACCATTCTTTACCCTTTTTTTAAGTACAAGGGAAACATGAAACTATAAGCATATAGGCTTAGTAAGATCCTTTCCTACTCACAAAAGGCATACATCAGGGATTAGACATAGAGTAGCGACATGTTAATATAGACAACATATAGGCATTACATTCATACAAAAGTTGTGACATGATCATTTAGGAACATAGGACTAGAATTCATAAAAATAGTGACATGTTCATCTAGACAACAAATAGGCATTCATATAAATATCTTAACATGATCATTTAGGAACATAGGACTAGAATTCATAAAAATAGTGACATGTTCATCTAGACAACATACAGACATAGCATTCATATAAATATCGTGACATGATCATTTAGGAACATAGGACTAGAATTCATAAAAATAGTGACATGTTCATCTAGACAACATATAGGCATAGCATTCATATAAATATCGTGACATGATCATTTAGGAACATAGGACTAGAATTCATAAAAATAGTGACATGTTCATTTAGACAACATATAGGCATAACATTCATATAAATATCATGACATGATCATTTAGGAACATAGGACTAGAATTCAAAAAAATAGTGACAATCACATAGACATGAAATGGGTATATGCAAGATGTTCTTTGAAAACATATATGCTATAGGTACTTAAACATAAATCTCAATATGAGGGCCCGACATTGTACCACATACATCATTTTGCACGCATCCCTAAATAGATCCGAGGTAGCTAATCCCGAACCTACTAGGGTACTAGGCCCGTACTACGACCATCGACCTAGGGGAAATGTAGGAGCCCATCCTGTACTAGGTCCGTACTATGACCGTCGACCTAGGGGCACGTAGGAGCCCATCCCATGGACCTTTCTAGGGTCCGGTACAAGCCATACAAAAGTAAAATAGCATATCATGTTCCTTGTCATAACATAAAGAGTGCTCTTAGTTCCCCTTCATAGGGAAGCGTCTCTTAGGCATTTCATCATACATACTTAAACCATGCATAACGTAGGTGTGCCCTAGTGGACATGAAACATAAGCGTGTACATCATGACGTAATGAGCATAACATAAGCATACATTAGTACAACTAACATGGACATAAGATAGTGGCATAAACAAATCAAGCTATCATAAAGTCTAACTATCATCATGTCACATCATATATATATATATATATATATATATATATATATATATATATATATATATATATATATATATATATATATATATATATATATATATAGCATGACATGGAAGATCATTAGTAAGCACAAGCATGGACTTGGCCGAAACTTGGTTGAGGAGTTTTTAAGAGATCAAACACTCAAACATACTAACACAAAGTCTAACTATCATCATGTTAACATCATATATATATATATATATATATCATGGCATGGGAGATCATTAGTGAGCATAAACATGGTCATGGCCGAAACGTGGTTGGGGGGGGGGGGTTTAAGAGATCAAACACTCAAACATACTAACACAAAGTCTAACTATCATCATGTTAACATCATATATATATATATATATAGCATAGCATGGAAGATCATTGGTAAGCATAAATATAGACTTGGCCGAAATTTCTAAGTGGGATCTTAAGAATTCAAACACTCAAACTACTTACACAAAGTCTAACTAACATCATGCTAACATCATATATATATATATATATATATATATATATATATATATATATATATATATATATATATATAAATATATATATATATATATATATATATATATATATATATATATATATATATATATATATATATATATATATATATATAGTATGGCATGGAAGATCATTAGTGAGCACAAGCAAGGACTTGGCCGAAACTTTCAAAGGATAATCTTAAGAAGTCAAACACTCAAACATACTAACATAAGGTCTAACTATCATCATGTTAACATCATATATATATATATATATATATATATATAGCATGGCATGGAAGATCATTAGTAAGCATAAACATGGTTTGGCCGAAAACTTCCAAGGGAGATCTTAAAAATTCAAACACTCGAAACAACTTGTACTGCAGGTGAGGGGATTACTTACATCCTTTCTCTTGGTTTACTATAAGAATATACCCTTGGTGCCAAGACAAGGCCTCTTTTCCTCCTTGAGATTTCGAAAATGGAAGAAGGAGAGGAGTGGGTTTCGGTGGAGGAAGAAGAAAGGAAGAAGAGACTGACTTGTTGTTCTCTTGCCTCCTCACTTACTCCTATTTATTCTAAGGGAAGGTGTCCCTTTGCCTCCCCTACCCTTATCTATCCTTTCTCTTACCCTTCTAATAGCACACCCCTGCTGGGCTTCTGGTTATCACATGCATCTTAAGGTTTAGTTACCTGCTTGGAGGTTCAGGGTTCGAACTGTGGGCCATGCATCCTTTTTGACTCTATTGTCTTTTATTTTTGAAAGAGCCCATATAAAAGCCCATTATAATCATGCAAAAATTCTTATAAAATTTGCTAGGAATTTTACGGGTGTTATAGTCCTTCATACCTTTTAAAAGTTTTGTCCTCAAAACTTAGAACAACTTTGGATACTTCTGTTTCATGTCCTCCTCGCGTTCCCAGGTGGCTTCTTCGTACTGTTGACTTTGCCACAGGACCTTCACTAAGGGCACCTCTTTATTCCTTAGTCTTTTTACTTCTCGGTCTAGTATCTGGATAGGCCGACTTTCATAACTTAGGTCCCCTTGAATTTTCACTGTTTGTGGCTCAATCACTTGGTCAGTACTGGAAATGCACTTCTTGAGCATCGAAACGTGGAACACGTTGTGAATAGCCGACATCTCTTGAGGCAGCTCTAGCTCGTAAGCTACCCAGTCGACTCTCTTCAGTATCGGATATGGTCCCACATAGCGCAGACTCAGCTTACCCTTCCTTCCGAATCTCATCACTCCCTTCATAGGGGCTACCTTGAGGAATACTGAATCCCCGACTTCGAATTCCAACGGTCTACGCCGCATATCCGCATAGCTCTTTTGCCGGCTCTGAGCAGTTTCAATTTTTTGGTGGATGTTCTGTATAGCTCGGGTGGTGTCGTCAATGAAATATGTTTGGAGTCCCATCTCCTTCTTTTCACCACCCTCATACCAGCATATAGGAGATCTACATCTCCTCCCGTATAGAGCCTCATAAAGCGCCATTCCAATAGTAGCTTGGTAGCTATTATTGTAGGCAAATTCTGCCAAGCATAAGTATCGGCACCAACTCCCTTTGAAATCCAAGGCGCAAGCTCATAACATATCCTCCAGTACTTGGTTTTCCTTTCATGCTGGTCGATTACGAGGATGAAAGGCGGTACTGAATAATAGCTTCGTGCCAAGGGCCTTCTGAACACATTCCCAGAAATGGGAGATAAATTGACCATCTCTATCAGAAATGATGGTCTTAGGAATCCCATGTAGTCTGATAATTTCCCTCGCATATAATTGAGCCAGTTCCTCAGTCGAGTAGGTCATCTTGATTGCTAGGAAGTGGGCAGACTTCATCAATCTGTCCACGATCACCCATATAGCGTGATATCCGTTCGTCGTCTTGGGTAGTCCTGAGATGAAATCCATAGAAATATCTTCCGATTTCCATTCTGAAATTTGGATTGGCTGCAGTGTTCCTCCAGGTCTCTGGTGTTCTGCTTTAACCCTCTAGCAGGTTAGGCAGGTACTGACATATTGAGCCACATCTCTTTTCATACCGAACCACCAGAATTTCCCTTTTAGATCTTGATACATCTTGGTGGATCCAGGATGCATCGTATAGGGTGTTCCGTGAGCTTCCTCAAATATCCTCTTCTGTAACTCTGGATCGTCGGAAATACATAAGCGATCCCTGAGGTATAGTACTCCGCTGTTAGCGATACGAAATCCATCATCCTTTCCTTCTAGGACCCCTTGCTTGATCCTTTGGATGCTCGGGTCACGGGCTTGCTTTTCTAATATATCGTCGAACAGCGTCGGTGCTATCATCATGGTAGAAATCCATCCATAAATGATTTCAACCCCGTAACACATAATTTCCCTTTCTAGGGGCCGAGATAATACCGATAGAGACATCAAGGTGCCACCGGACTTCCTGCTGAGTGCATCGGCCACTTTGTTCGCTTTTCCTGGATGGTAGAAGATCTCACAGTCATAGTCCTTGACGAGCTTGAACCATCTGCGTTGTCTCATGTTTAGGTCTTTCTGTGTGAAGAAATATTTCAGACTCTGGTGATCTGTATAAATCCAACACTGAGCTCCATATAGATAATGCCTCCATGTTTTGAGAGCAAAGACCATGGCCACTAGCTCTAGATCGTGAGTGGGATAATTCCTTTTATGTTCATTGAGTTGCCTAGAGGCGTAGGCAATGACCTTGCCATTCTGCATGAGTACAGCTCCGAGTCCCAACTTGGAAGTGTCGATGTACATGTCAAAACCTTCGTTACTGTCCGGAAGAGTAAGGATTGGAGCACTGGTCAGTCTCCTTTTCAATTCCGTGAAACTCTTCTCACAGGCGTCCGTCCATTCATACTTTTTGTTCTTTATGGTGAGAACTATCATAGGGGCTGCAATTCTAGAGAAGTCCTCTATAAACTTCCTGTAGTAGCTTGCTAGCCCGAGGAAGCTCCTGATTTTACTGGCATTCCTTGGCACATTCGATTACTCACACTTGATCTTTATTGGATCTACCATCACTCTGTGCTTGGATATAACGTGACCCAAAAATGATACTTGATCGAGCCAGAACTCGCATTTGGGGAACTTTGCATACAACTGCTTTTCTTGAAGAATCTGCAATACCATATTCAGGTGTTCGGCGTGCTCTTCTTGGGTTCTTGAATATATCAGGATATCATCGATGAAAATGATCACAAATTTATCGAGGAATGTCGAGAATACCCGATTCATCAGATCCATGAACATAGCAGGTGCATTCGTCACTCCGAAAGGTATAACTACAAACTCATAATGTCCGTATCTTGTTCGAAAAAGTCATCTTTGGTATATCATCTAGTTTCACTTTCACTTGATGATAGCCAGACCTCAGATCAATCTTAGAGAAGACGGTGGCACCCTTTAACTGGTCGAACATGTCATCAATCCTTGGTAAAGGGTACCTGTTCTTGATCGTCATATTATTTAGCGCTCGGTAGTCTATGCACATTCGCATAGACCCATCTTTCTTCTTTACCAACAGTACTGGAGCTCCCCATGGAGAGCGACTTGGTCGTATAAGTCCCTTGTCGAGTAACTCCTGTAGCTATCCCTGAAGTTCCTTAAATTCAGCCGGCGCCATATGGTAAGGTGCTTTAGAGATCGGGTTAGTACCGAGAATCAATTCGATCTCAAATTCAATTTCTCTATCAGGGGCTAACCCTGGTAGTTCATCTGGGAATACCTCTGGGTAGTTGCATACAACTCTGACATCTTCTAGCTTCTGGTCCTCGGCTTGACTTGTATCAACCGCATGTGCTAGAAACCCAGTGCATCCACTGTCTAACATCTTGCGTGCCTTTAGAGCTAATAAAAATTTATCGATTCTTTTCCTTGGCTCTCCAATAAATTCAAACATAGGTTCTGCCTCTGGCTGGAAGACCACTTTTCTTTTACGACACTCGATCGAAGCACCATACTTACTTAAGAAATCCATGCCCAATATGATATCATAATCCTGCATGTCGAGCACTATCAGATCACAGTAGAGTTCTCTGTCTGCGATTCTGATGGGTGCAGCTCGTAGTATATGAGTAGATGGCATCACTTCTCTCGAGGGCAGTGTCGTTAAGCACTTGCGTTCTAAAGCTTGTGGTGGCATGTCCATCTTCTTTGTGAAAGGTGCAGAGACAAACGAGTGTGTTGCCCCAGTATCAAATAATACAGTAGCATGCTGACAGAAAATAAATATCTGACCTGTGACAACCGTAGAAGCGCTCGCCACATCTTCTTTGGTGAGAGAGAATACCCTGGCATTCGTCGTAATTGGTGGGGCTTCCAATCTCCCTTGGCTTATCTGAGTACCTTCGATTGCAGCCTGCATCTAGTGTAGTTATGGAGGAGCACTCCTGTACTGGGTATACTGCTGAGGTGGTGCCTGAACATGAGTAGGGCAGTCCTTGACTCTATGCCCTTCCAGTCCACAGCTGAAACATCTATTCGTGCCCTTGTAGCACACTCCGAGATGTATCTTCCTGCATATAGTACACTGAGGGATCTTGGGATGCTTGTTCATTGGACCACCTTTAGAGTCATTCCATTGCTTTCTCTTGCCATTGTGGTTTCCTTTCCAAGTACTCTGGGTTTTCTGACCTCCTGACTGGGCTTGACTCTTGCCTTCACTCAGTGCCTTCTTTTGCTGGTTAATATTGTTCAGGTAGTGCTCGGTGATCAGTGCACTACTGAATAGCTCCTCTGCAGTCTGCGGTCTATTAACTCCGCCAGCCACATTCAAAGCTATCTCGGGTCAGAGCATCTTCAGCATTAGTCTGACACTTTCTCTTTTTGTACTGACCAACTCTGGGCATAGGCGTGCGAGCCGGTTGAATCTTTTCACAGCTTCATTAACTGAGAGGTCACCTTGCTGGAACCCGGTGAACTCGTCGTAATGCTTGTTTGTCACCCGCATATGGAAGAATTCTTCGAAAAATTCATATTCGAAGTCCGTCCATCTCATTTGATTCACTTGCCTCTTTGCTTTAACCCTTTCCCACCACATTCGGGCATCTCTCGAAAGGCAAAATGATACGTACTTAATCTTTTCATGTTCGGGCCAATCTAGTAGCTCTATGATGCTTTCCATAGTCTTGAACTAGGCCTGGGCATCCCATGGTTCACTAGTACCAGAGAAACTTTCCGGCTTCAGCCTCTGCCACTGGATTAGGTAAGATTCTTGTCAAACTATCAGGCCAGGGCTTGCTGGTGGGGCGGTAGGGTTTCCTCGTTGGTTCATTAAAGCATTTATCACTTGTTGTTGCTCTGTGACTTGACACTGGAGTTCAGTAACCACATGCATAAGATCAGGTGGGGGTACTGTCTCATCGACTCTATTACTGCGTTTTCCAGCCATGCTTATCTTCACATATTATAATAAGGCTAGCATAAGATTATCATACATATATTCATGCATATTTAAACTAAAAGCATTCCTTATCATACATAAAAGAAATCGAATAGGCATAGAATTTCTTACTTAGAGCGGCAAGATAGGAGCTTAATGTGTGTGTAGTGGAAAGGCAGATCTGCTTTGATACCAAACTATCACGCATGCCCTTCTCTTAATCTAGAGGGGGAGGAAGGGCGGCGCGACACGATCATACATGCGTCCATATACAGCGGAAGACTTTAAACTTTAAAAAAATGGAACATCCATTTACCTTCAACCATGCAAATATCTCTACATTCTTAACTATGTAACAGGTGAACATTTACCTCAGGGGAGTAGGCTTAACATGCATGGGTATAATTTGTTAAAGCTTTTCTTTTTGCCATACTTTACATGCTCTTTTAACTGCAACTTATAGTATACTATGAGTAGGAGGTGGACTACTAAGCATGCATAATCATTTCATAAAGAACATTACTTGGTTCAAGTCCATGATAATCAATATAATGGAGTTATAGGAGCATAAATACAAGTGTAGAGTTCATGGACATCAATGAGGAATTCAAAGTATCATCTAGGTACATAGTTCTCTATCACTTAACAATTCAATCAGGATAAGAAGGTTCTTAGCAATTCTTTAACTAAATCAAGTGCTTAACATGCCAAGGTTTCATAAAACAAAACGAGTATAGTTTCACATCAAGTATAAACCTTCAAAACAAGTCTAAGTTAACACCAAGTAGCAACCATCAAAACATCAAGTAGTGATCAACTCTTAGCAAGTAACATGCAAAACCTTAAAACATGCATAAGTCTTGAAACATAAAACGGATCTCTTCCACCATGCCACTACCACACACACTTTGCCCCTCCTGCTACTCTCTTTAGTTTAGCCATTCTTTACCCTTTTCTGCAGTACAAGGGAAACATGAAACTATAAGCACATAGGCTTAGTAAGATCCTTTCCTACTCACAAAAGGCATACATCAGGGATTAGACATAGAGTAGCGACATGTTCATCTAGACAACATATAGGCATTACATTCATATAAAAGTCGTGACATGATCATTTAGGAACATAGGACTAGAATTTATAAAAATAGTGACATGTTCATCTAGACAACATATAGGCATTCATTTAAATATCGTGACATGATCATTTAGGAATATAGGACTAGAATTCATAAAAATAGTGACATGTTCATCTAGACAACATATAGGCATAGCATTCATATAAATATCGTGACATGATCATTTAGGAACATAGGACTAGAATTCATAAAAATAGTGACAATCACATAGACATGAAATGGGTATATGCAAGATGTTCTTTGAAAACATATATTCTATAGGTACTTAAACATAAATCTCAACATGAGGGCCTGACATTGTACAACATACATCATTTTGCGCACATCCCTAAATAGATCCTAGGTAGCTAATCTCGAACCTACTAGGGTACTAGGCCCGTACTATGACCGTCGACCTAGGGGTAACGTAGGAGCACATCTCGTATTAGGTCCGTACTATGACCGTCGACCTAGGGGCATGTAGGAGCCCATCCCATGGACCTTGCTAGGGTCTGGTACAAGCCATACAAAAGTAAAATAGCATATCATGTTCCTTGTCATAACATAAAGAGTGCTCTTAGTCCCCCTTCATAGGGAAGCATCTCTTAGGCATTTCATCATACATACTTAAACCATGCATAACGTAGGTGTGCCCTAGTGGACATGAAACATAAGCGTGTACATCATGACGCAATGAGCATAACATAAGCATACATTAGTACAACTAACATGGACATAAGGTAGTGGCATAAACAAATCATACTATCATAAAGTCTAACTATCATCATGTCACATCATATATATATATATATATATATAGCATGGCATGGAAGATCATTAGTAAACATAAGCATTGACTTGGCCGAAACTTGGTTGAGGGGTTTTTACGAGATCAAGCACTCAAACATACTAACACAAAGTCTAACTATCATCATGTTAACATCATATATATATATATATATCATGGCATGGGAGATCATTAGTGAGCATAAACATGGTCATGGCCGAAACTTGGTTGGGGTTTTTTTTAAGAGATCAAACACTCAAACATACTAACACAAAGTCTAACTATCATCATATATATATATAGCATAGCATGGAAGATCATTGGTAAGCATAAATATAGACTTGGCCGAAACTTCCAAGGGGGATCTTAAGAATTCAAACACTCAAACTTCTTACACAAAGTTTAACTAACATCATGGTAACATCATATATATATATATATATATATATATATATATATATATATATATATATATATAGTATGGCATGGAAGATCATTAGTGAGCACAAGCAAGAACTTGGCCGAAACTTTCAAAGCATAATCTTAAGAAGTCAAACACTCAAACATACTAGCACAAGGTCTAACTATCATCATGTTAACATCATATATATATATATATAGCATGGCTTGGAAGATCATTAGTAAGAATAAACATGGTTTGGTCGAAAACTTCCAAGGGAGATCTTAAAAATTGAAACACTCGAAACAACTTGTACTGCAGGTGAGGGGATTACTTACATCCTTTCGCTTGGTTTACTATAAGAATATACCCTTGGTGCCAAGACAAGGCCTCTTTTCTTCCTTGGGATTTCGAAAATGGAAGAAGGAGAGGAGTGGGTTTCGCTGGAGGAAGAAGAAAGGAAGAAGAGACTGACTTATTGTTCTCTTGCCTCCTCACTTACTCCTATTTATTCTAAGGGAAGGTGTCCCTTTGCCTCCCCTACCCTTATCTAACCTTTCTCTTACCCTTCTAACAGCACACCCCTGCGTGGCTTCTGGTTACCACATACATCTTAAGGTTTAGTTACCTGCTTGGAAGTTCAGGGTTCGAACCCTGGGCCATGTATCCTTTTTGGCTCTATTCTCTTTTATTTTTGAAAGAGCCCACATAAAAGGCCATTATAATCATGCAAAAATTCTTATAAAATTTTCTAGGAATTTTATGGGAGTTACACTCGAAGCTTGCTTCAATCCATAAATGGATCGATTAAGCTTGCACACAAGATGCTCTTTGCCCTTTGTAATGAATCCCTCTGGTTGTTTCATTTAGATGTTTTCCTCAAGACTTCCATTAAGGAAAGCTGTCTTGACATCCATATGCCATACCTCATAATCCATATGAGCAGCAATACATAAGAGAATCCGGATAGACTTAAGCATGGCTACCGGCAAAAAGGTCTCCTCATAATCGATACCCTCTTTCTGAGTATACCCCTTCACAACAAACCTTGCTTTGAAGGTCTCAACCTTCCCATCTATTCCTCTCTTTCTTTTATAGATCCACTTGCATCCAATGGTTTTTACACCATTGGATGGTTCTACTAGCTCCCAGACCTGATTCGAATCCATAGATTTAATCTCAACATTCATTACACTTTGCCAAGATACCACATCTTTATCTTGGATCGCCTCGTCATATGTCCAGGGATCAGGTTCATGTTTGCCAGAGATCAAATCAGAAGATTCTCCCAAGAACATGAATCTATCAGGCTATCTAACAGCCCTCCCACTACGATGAGGTATCACATGTGTATCTTCTATGACACGTGGTACAATGACTTGTGGTATATCCTCTTGTACCAGTGGTACTGAAGTAGTGACTTCCCCTTTCAATTCCTCCAGAAAAATCTTACTCATGGGCTTGTGATTCATCACATAGTCTTCCTCTAGAAATCTGGCGTTCGTGCTAATGATCACCCTCTGATCTCTAGGACTACAAAACAAACCACCTTTCGTTCCTCTAGGATAGCCAACGAACATGCGCACTTCTGTATGAGGTTCCAACTTACCATCATCTGCCTTCATCACATGTGCTGGACTTTCCCAAATCCGAATATGTCTCAGACTAGGCTTTCGCCCAATCCACAATTCTGTGGGAGTAGAAGGCACTGATTTAGATGGAACCAAGTTCAGAATATACACTACCATATCTAGAGCATATCCCAAGAATGAATCTGGCAACTCAGAATAACTCATCATCGATCTAACCATCTCCATAAGAGTCCTATTCCTTCACTCTTCTACACTATTCTACTGGGGTGTGCTTGGTGCAGCCAATTGGGATTGAATCCTAGACTCTGATAAGTAATTCCTAAACTCTCCCAAGAGGTACTCACCACCACGATCAGATCGTAGTGTGTTGATATTTTTACCTTGACATTTCTCCACATCAGCCTTGAATTCTTTGAACTTGTCAAAGCATTCAGACTTACGACGCATCAAGTAAATGTATCCATATCTTGAATAATCATCTATGAAAGAGACGAAATACTCAAAACCATCTCTAGCCTGGATAGACATAGTGTTGGAATGTATACTGAAAGCCTAGCTCTTTTTGTATGAACATTTTATTTTGGAATAAGAATCACATGATCATTGTTTGCACTTTATATATTTAATATATGTGTGTGCATATTGTCTAATATTTTACATTGTAGATAACATGGTACTTGGTGTGACACAAAAGATCATGTTATCAGTCCCTTGTAAAATATAAGTAGAGGCTCACAACCAAGATGGTTTTGGACAAACCATTGGCATGGTTGTAGTGTAGCTTGGTATTATTTTGTCTTGAACATAAAGTTACACTAGTACACTTAGGTGTATTGAGCAGGACCGATATAGAGGTGATTCAATTAATTGCTGACTACATAATTGAATCGGACCTCGGATATTATGTTGTACATGCTCTTAATCCCGATATAATAACGGGCACATGTACTTAGTATTTATTTCTTTGATTTACCAGAGGGTGAGATTTAGATGGATTAAATCAATATGCCCGGTAAGTTGGGAAATGATATTATTTACATGGCGTGCCGTTGATTATAGGAGGAAACCGTGTCCTATATATTAGGTTGATGATGTCCCCTTGAGGAGCTCATAAGGTTCATCATGTAAACCCAGCTGGTTGACTTAGTCAACATGATGATAAGGTCAAGTGGTACTACTCAAGGAATTAGATGTTAATTAATTGATGGTCAGTAAATCAATTAATTGACGGACATTCGATATCTTAAACACGGGGAGATGAATGTACAAATAATATATGGAGCCCATATTAATTTATGGGGGTTGGTGAGGTAGTTCAATGATGATCCACTAGTGGAATGGAACATCATTGATGGATCAAGTTTGTGTGGTTCCGATCCATCGGGTGGCCAAGATCCAACTCCTCCTTATGGTCCCTATCGTAGCCTAATATAATCCTAAAGAAGTCTAGATCCAAGGATGTAAAACAAAACTCTAAAACCAATGGTTGGGATTAAATCCCTAGATCCGATGGTTGGGATGAAACCCTAGAACCAACGGTTGGGATTAAATCCCTAGATCCGATGGTTAGGATGAAACCCTAAAATCGATGGTTGGGATGAAAACCTGGATCCGACGGTTGGGATGAAATCCTAGATCCGACGGTTGGGATGAAACCCTAGATCCGACGGTTGGGATAAAACCCTAGATCCGACGGTGGAGATTAAATCCCTAGATCCGACGGTGGAGATTAAAGGAGGCTTAGGCCCAACTCTATATATAGATGGCTAAGGCTTGGGCGGCAAGATATAGATTGGAAATTAAGGTTTGGCTCATCTCAAAGTGGGCGGCAACAAACCCTAGAGGAGCTAGGGTTTTGGGCAGCTAGAAGTGGGCGACAAGCTTGTTCTCCCTAGTGTTTTAGCCGGCACCCCTCATCCTATTCTCATCCATTGCCGGTGTTCATCTCTTCCTCCTCCTTTGCTCATTGGTGGCCGGCGGTTCTCCAACTCCTTGGTGGCCAGCACTTCTCCAACCTCTAGGTGGCCGGCGGCAACACTTCAACAAGTTGGTCGGCGCTCATCCACTCGTTCCTTGGCCGGCGGTTGCATCAAACTCCCTTGCTTGGTGGCCGGTTCAAGAAAGGAAAGGTTTTGTTGGTTCTTCTCTTTGTTCGCAGTGGACAAGGAAGGGAAGAACGCGATCTAGAAGGCTTCTACTCGTGGAGGATCTTCGCCCACATGTCGTCCACGAGGAGGATAGGACATACGGTAGAAGATCGTGAGGTATAAAAGTTTTACAACTTTATATTCTGATCTAAGCATGTTCTTTTATGTGTTGATTATACAAGTGTGCATTAGTATATATTTTGTATAATCATGGACCCCGAAGACAAACACAAAAACCGGCAATCCGTCCGTCGTCTCTTCCACGGCTAACCAACTAGAAGAGTTGTGTTGCTTGAACAACTAGTTTGTTCAAGCGATCACTCAAGTTGTTAGCACGACGACGAATTGGTTGTGCTAAGGAAACTCATCCCATCCGGATTAATTCTTTCATTAGTGAAAATTTTAATCCGGGGACATGGGAGCCAATGAGTCTCCGAAGCAACTCCCTACAAGTGGTATCAGAGCCATGGTTTCCGGTTTTGTGTGTTTTGGATTCGGTTACTTTCATGCACATATCATATATTGAGTATGCCGGATAATAGTAGGATGTGCGTAGGCTAACTTTTTGGTTGCAGGCATAAGATCCGACTATTATGGCTATTTGGTTGTATGTGATTGTTTTGTGTGTGATTGTATGTATATTATTTGAATCCTCGGGGTTGACGAGGCTAGATTAGTATTTAATTTTTGTAATTAAATATGACATTGTTTAGCCGCTCATTTTAGTTTACTTTTGATCTAGATTATTTGTACACTCCTTCGTGGAGTATAGGATCGATGGATGTAAATTAAAATGATATATCTCGGCTCGGATCTCTTTGGTGACTTGCACACGGGAAAAGGTGGAGCGGACGAGGTGGCGACACGACGGGATGCGTATTGGAGAACAATGCCATAATAGTTGGAAAAATTCTATTTTTTTTCCATATTTATTGCTTATTTGTTTTATATGCATGTTGTGTATGCTTTAAAATTCCTTGATTTCAATTTACTAAGTGGGAGAGGGATATTTTAATTAATTCCCGCGGCCTCCATTACAATTTGACGTGTGATGCAACAAACATGCACGTTGGCTCTGAGTGCCTTCCTCCCCATCGGATGGGTTTGTTTGCGGATCACTAGGTCAAATAATGGTTATAGGAAATTATTTAGGAGTGTGTGTACTTCCCCATCGGTAAGGCACATAATCCGAAATAATTCCCTTAGTATCGTGTAATGGTGCACACTTAGATGCAAATAAAAGTATCCTCCCCATCGGAGTCACTGCTTTTATTTGTAGGGCTAAAGAGGAACCAACTATTAATTTTATTTGTCAAAAAGTAAGGTTGACAAGATAATAAAATTAATGGGTAAAACCTCCTCTTACAAATGTAGAATTCGTATACGTCCACACTATCGTGGCATGCGATATTCTCGGTGTTTTAAGGTGTTGGTTGATTTCGGGATTTTATTGTTTTGAGGAATCAATAATATTTGAAATCTAATATTTTGATCATTGTGATTTTTAGGATTTTCAAATGGCTTTCAACCCACTTGTTGTGATTTTAAAAGAAAATAACTTGACCAAACTACATTGATTGGAAAAGAAATCTGGATATTGTCTTAACTGCGGAGGAGTACAAATTTGTACTCTTCGAGGTCTGTCCTCCTAAGCCCTCCGATGACTCTGATGAAAAGGAGAAAGAACGTTATAAGAAATGGGTCAAGACAGATGAGATGGCGCGGTGTTACATTTTGGCATCTATGTCAAATGTGCTGCAACATCAGCATCAGGCCATAGCCACAACTTATGACATGATGTTTAATCTCAAGGAACTTTTCGGACATCAGAGTAGGGCGGCTAGACAGGAGGCGATGAGAAACTTGATGACGACCACCATGATCGAGGGAACACCCGTTAGGGATCATGTTCTCAAGATGATGGCTCATCTTAATGAGATGGAAGTCCTCGGAGCTGAGATCGATGGGGAAACCCAGGTCGATATCATTCTCCAGTCTCTGCCTAGGAGTTTTGAGCAGTTCCGCCTCAACTACAACATGAACAAGAGGTTGTATTCGTTGGCGGAGCTTCTGACAGAACTCCAGGCGACAGAGGGGCTTTTTCATCAAAGTACTCAAGCCATGGTCGCTCAGAAGGTTTCTTCCTCTAAACCGAAAGGTAAGAAGAAGAAGAAGCAAGGTGGAGCGAAGAAAGTGGCAGTGGGACCTCAGGCAGGAGTGAAGAAGCCGAAAGGCAAGTGCTTCACTTGCAAGCAGACTGGACATTGGAAGGCGGACTGTCCTCGCCGAAAGAACAAGGTATATCTTCTTGTTTAGTTGTTGAAACATGTTTAGCGGTGTTATCTACCAGTGCCTGGTGTGTAGATACAGGAGCCACTGATCATGTCTGCAATACTTTGCAGGGGTTCCAGGAAACCCGACGACTAGCTGAGGGAGAAATTACCATCTTCATGGGCAATGCTTCAAAGGTGGCGGCTATTGCAATGGGAGACGTTTATTTATCTTTTGATAGGAATAAAGTTTTGGTTTTGAGAAATTGTCTTTATGTACCTACTTTTAGAAAGAATTTAATTTCAGTTTCTAAATTGTTTATGGATGGATATTCTGTTTCTTTTAATGATAAAGTGGTTATAAAAAGGAATAGGGAGATTATCTGTTCTGGTACATTGGTTGGCAATTTATATACTCTTGAACCGAAAACTCCCACGATGCATATAGAAATCAATAACTCATCTTCTAAGTCTAATAAGAGAAAAGAACCTTCACAAATGAACCAAACATATCTTTGGCATCTAAGGCTTGGTCATATTAACCTAAGCAGAATTCAAAGGTTGATAGCTGATGGACCTTTAGGTTCATTAGTGGTGGAGGATCTCCCAACCTGCGAATCTTGCTTGGAAGGTAAAATGACCAAGAGGCCTTTCAAGGCCAAGGGGTATAGAGCCAAAGATGTGTTAGAATTGGTTCATTCTGATTTGTGCGGTCCTATGTCTATCCAGGCAAGAGGTGGTTTTGAATATTTCGTCTCTTTTATAGACGATTATTCAAGATATGGATACATTTACTTGATGCGCCGCAAGTCTGAATGCTTTGACAGGTTCAAAGAATTCAAGGCTGATGTGGAGAACCGTCAAGGTAAAAGTATCAAGACATTACGATCTGATCGTGGTGGCGAGTACCTCTTGGGAGAGTTTAGGAGTTACTTATCAGAGGCTGGGATTCAATCCCAATTGTCCGCACCTGGCACACCCCAGCAGAATGGTGTGGCGGAGTGAAGGAACAGGACTCTTATGGAGATGGTCAGATCTATGATGAGTTATTCTGAGTTACCTGATTCGTTCTGGGGGTTTGCTCTGGAAACAGCAGCACACATTCTGAACTTGGTTCCATCTAAGTCAGTACCCTCTACTCCCATAGAGTTGTGGACTGGGCGAAAGCCTAGTCTAAGACATATTCGGATTTGGGGTAGTCCAGCACATGTGCTGAAGGGAGATGCTAGTAAGTTGGAATCTCGTACAGAAGTACGCTTGTTTGTTGGCTACCCTAAGGGAACGAAGGGTGGTTTATTCTATAGTCCAAGAGATCAGAAGGTGATCGTGAGTACGAATGCCAGATTTCTAGAGGAGGACTATGTGATGAACCACAAGCCCACGAGTAGGATTGTTCTTGAGGAGTTAACAGGGGAAGTCCCGACTTCAGTACCACCGGTACAAGAGGAGATGCCACAAGTCACTGCACCGCGTGTCACAGAGTATACACAGGAGGCACCTCGTCATAGTGGGAGGGTTGTTAGACAACCCGAGAGATTCATGTTTTTGGGAGAGTCTTCGGA
Source organism: Wurfbainia villosa (assembly GCA_025175895.1). Lineage (NCBI taxonomy): Eukaryota > Viridiplantae > Streptophyta > Magnoliopsida > Zingiberales > Zingiberaceae > Wurfbainia > Wurfbainia villosa. The sequence continues at coordinate 53,925,375 of CM046001.1, read as the reverse complement.
CTTAGTCCCTGGTGAACATGAACCGGATCCCTGGACATATGACAAGGCACTCCAAGATAGAGATGCGGTATCTTGGCAAAGTGCGATGAATTCAGAGATAGAATCTATGGATTCTAATCAAGTCTGGGAGCTAGTAGAGTGATCGAACGATTTTAATTGTCGTGATACCGTTCCCAAATTATTTACCGAACCCCCTAACTACACTAATGCAGTATAGGACTGACTCGGGTCATCTCCCAATGAACCTAATGGCTGGACGTTTGTTTTTAAACAGAAGTAAACACTGGGGGTTTTTACAATTATCAAAACAATTATTCAAAGCTAACCTAATGCAAGAACGATTCAACCTTGCACCGCACTGTCACTATACGATGCAATGTTGAATCAATTCCGGTAAACAGACATAGAAATTAAATATGCAGAAAGTAAATCTAACTAATGCGCAAAAGTAAGTAATCACGCACCGCACTGTCACTATACGGTACAATGATCACGAAACAAAGGTGAACAATTTAACCATGTACCGCACTATCACTATACGACACAGTAGTCAAACAGTCACTAAAAATTGCAATAAACGAAAACAATTCGACCAGGCACCGCACTGTCACTATACGGCAACTGGTCGAATGTAAATGAAATCTAACCTAATAATGAAAGCACTCCAACCAAACACCGCACTGTCACTATACAATGCCTGGATTGGACAATTTTAATTGATGGGGTTAGTATATCAGCAACAAGAAATTAAACTAAACTACAAATGCCCGACGAACAAAATTAACCAACTAAATAACAATCAAACATATAGAAATAACATTGCAAGTAAACAAACAAACATAGCAAAACAAATATCCAATTAAATGGACTGAATGCAAATATAAGTAATCGGTAACCCCACGATGGCGACAATAACCCGAACAACCCTCTCCGACGGTGAATGCGAAGCTGCCCAACCAGCGCAGCAGGAAGGACGGACCTACGATCGAATGCGATCATCGCTTCCTGAACTGGATTCACCGGATAGTGAAGGGAATCTTCACCGCGATGGTGATGGAACTGCCCAACCGGCAGCCTAGTGGATGACTCGGCGAAATGGAATGGCCTATTCCACGGCCGAAATGGAGTGGATTCCGGAAAAGGAATCACCGGAATCCCGCCGCCCGCCGGATCACCGAACGCCAGATTCAGATTCCGCCGAGGGTCGGATGGGATTACCGCGGATCTCGGAAGGGAGGTCGCGAATGGGATGCCGGATCGCCGCCCGGACGTGGGGAAGAAGACTGCCGCTAGCGTGGAAATGGGAAAAATGCCTTGGCTCGAGTTGTCTGCCGCCGTCGCGACATGGAAGGACCTCCTTCGCGCGCCGCCGGGCCGTCAGGTAATCCCGCCGAGGATCGGATGCGCGAAGAAGCCGCCGCTTGCTCGCGAGGAAGAAGACGCTGACCGGTGAAGTTCTGCTGATCGCCTTCTACGAGTCACCATCGGCCGTCAGGTAATCCGCCGACGGCCGACGGCGGAAGAAGCGCCATTGCTCGCGAGGAAGAAGACCGCCGTCGTGCAACGAGATCTATCGAGCTCCTTCTACCGATTCTGCCTTCTGTTCGATGAGGTAAGGCTTTATTAAATGAAATTTGTGAACCGTCCGATCACTTCTCCCACAATCTCAGCCGTCCATTTGAAGCTAGGGCTTGATGATATATTAACTGCTTAATTAGGCTGCTCCATCCAACTCCAACTGAAATTAGTCGATTTGGTAATGGACGGATCGATGCATCTGTCTGAAGGTATAATCACGATCCAACGGTCCGGATGAACGGCCAAGACGTGTAGATCTTAATGTACGGACCAGATCGCTCCAGATCCAGATGGATGGCTCAGAATCAATCACTTTCCTCGTACGGTATATAATGCTCAGATCTGAACCCTTGATTTAATTTGCCTTCTGATCTAGATGAAGGGCTCAGATTAAGCCCAGATGAAGCCATATTTGATCTAACTTGAGTCTAGTTCAGTGGCTCATCTCGATCTCCTACAAATATGTAGGGATGTATACTGAAAAGTCTATCTTTTCTATAAACATCTTTATTTTTGAAATAAGAATCACATGATCATTGTTTGCATATATTTATGCATATTGTCTAATACGTTACATTGTAGATAACATGGTGTGTGGTGTCACACGGGAGATCATGTTATTGGCTCCTTGTAAAGTATAAGTAAAGGCTCACAATCGAGATGACTTTGGACAAACCATCGGAATGGTTGTAGTGTGATTTGGTATTGGTTTGTCTTGACCATAGAATCACACTAGTGCACTTTGTGTGTATTGAGCAGGACCGACACAGAGGTGATTCGATTTATTGCTGACTACATAATCGAATCGGACCTCAGATATTATTTAGTACATGCTCTTAATCCCGATATAATAACGGGCACATATACTTGGTACTCATCTCTTTGATTTATCAATGGGTGAGATTTATAGATTAAATCGATAGACTCGGTAAGTTGGGAGATGATATTATTTATATGGTGTGCCGTTGATTATAGGAGGAAACCGTGTCCTATATATTAGGATGATGATGTCCCCTTGAGGAGCTCATAAGGTTCATCATGTAAACCCTGCAGGTGGACTTGGTCCGGCATGATGAAAAGGTTGAGTGGTACTACTCAAGGAGTTAGATGTTGATTAATTAATGGTTAGTAAATTAATTAATCGACGGACATTCGAGATCTTAAACACGGGGAGAAAATGTACAAATAATATATGGAGCCCATATTGTCATATGGGGGTTGGTGAGGTAGATCAATGATGGACCTTTAGTGGATTGGATCATCATTAGTGGATCAGACTTTATGTGGGCTTGATCCATGGGTGGCCAAGACCCAACTCCTCCTCATGGTCCCTAATGTAGCCCATTAACACCTCATGAAGCTTAGATCCAATGGATAGAAACAAAACTCTAAGATCCATTGGTAGAGATCAAATCTCTAAGATCCGACGGTTGAGATTAAATCTCTAGATCCGACGGTTGAGATTAAATCCCTAGAACCAATGGAGGAGATTAATTCATGACTTATCCCTAACTCTATAAAAGGAGGGCATGAGGAGTGGTCGTGGATTACAACATCATAGAGAGGGAGCAAGGCTTGGGCGGCAAGAATAGGGCAATCCTAGTTGAGATAGGATTGGAATTAGGGTTAGGGTTTGGAAGCAAGGGTGGCACCAAATAAGACAAGTTTTCCTTCTTCTTCCTTGCCTTGTGGCCAACGTCCAGCAGCTATTCCAGCCCTTCCCAGCCCTTTTCCGGCGCCCAAAACACTCCCCTCTCTTCTCCTTAGGTGGTGGAAACAAGATATAGGGTTTCCCTTGGTGTCTTGGTAGTTTTCCATCATCTTCTTCTCCTTCTAGTTGGCCGGCGGCAAGAACTTCTATAGTTCTTTGTTGGCTGAGTTTTTGAAGGAGAAAAACATTGTTTCTCTTCTTCCTCTTGCTTGGGAAAAGCAAGGAAGGAAGTTTTGCGATCTAGGAGCTTCGACTTTTGGTGGATCGTCGCCCACACGACGTCCAAAAGGAGGAGGGTCATACATTAGAAGACCAAGAGGTATAACTATTCTTCTATCTCTTTTATTCATTGCTTGTGTTTGTTTTTCAAAATATAAGCATGTTATATTTCTGTAAATAGGCTAAATAATACTTGGATCCCGAGTATAAACACAAAAACCGGCGATCCGGACATCGTCTATTCCGCGGCTACTCGTAGAATAGAGGATGGTCGCTTGAACAACTAGTTTGTTCAAGTGACCTCTCTAAACGAATAGCACGACGATGACTTGGTTGCTTTGGGAATCCCTTTTGTCTAGGATTAAATTTTTAATCCGGGGACATCGAAGGGATCACCATGGTCAAGCAACCGAGGTGAAGGGGAAGCGAAGTTTCCCCTCACGGACTCGACAAGGGAAAACCCTTCAATTGGTATCAGAGCTTCCGAGCAAAACCTTTCAAAATAAAGATAAAATTCACAAATAAGTCAAAATATAGGAGAATTTACAAAAAGGTCCAAAATGAATCCAAACTCATAAAACATGCAAATAATCAATAATAAATCATTAGAGAGGATAAAAACAGTGATATTAAGGACCAAAGTAATACAACAAAATGGCAGTTATCAATTCCCCCACACTTATTTTTGCGCGTCCCGAGCAATAATGAAAATAAAGAAACACTAACACCCTCACTCATTCCCCTAGCAATACCTAGATCAGTAATTCAGAGACAGAAAAAATAAGTTACTTAGGATCACCAAATTCATCAGGATCTAGGGTATTCAAAAGATCCGACTCCTACAATAATCAACATGTATGATGATTTACAGTCAAATCAAATAGACTAAGCCTGATACAAAACCTCCCAAAATGGATATATGCACTGATGCTCACATAATAACGTAGGAGTGGGGCGCCCTCAAAACAACATGCAATTTTGTACTACCATATGCTTGCTTATCATCTACTTCTCTACTGCTATCAATACATCTCATACATGAATCAAAAGGATTTATCATGAATCAGAATAAGATCAAAAGTAGAGTGCAGATAAAGTATGCAAAGAGAAGTACAAGACAAAGGTACAAATGAATAGGGAACAAGAGAAGAATTGGAGAAATAAACCTGATGAGTTACTCTGTGAAATACTCAAGAATCAAAGACAATATTGGAAGAGGCTAGGATAATTGGAAACTTTAGAATTAGATTCAGGATCAAACGACTCTATCCAACACATTACAATCTCATTTGCCTGCATTACAATTGCACATTTTTTTTTTTTTACAAAAGAAACATCAATGGCGCCATTTTTTTTTTTTTTTTTTTTTTGGTGTGCAGAAACTCAAGTACTAATCACAGACAAATATATCTCAGAACCAATGACCTCTGAAAACTATATCTTCCATATCATATTTCCAACAAAAATAATATAACTCCTCCCCCACACTTAAAATTTTGTCCGTCTCGGACAATACAACCCATCAAACTATTCCTCCAACATGGAAAGCAATAGATATGAAAAAGATAATCCACAAAGATACAAAGACAATGAATAGCAAATGAAGAGATATGACAAGACATGGAATAAGTAAGTATCACGTGGATTAGACAAGCAAACCAAGTCAGAAAAAGTGTCAAGAATGAAATCCTTCATCATATTCATGCAAGTAAATATTCCTGCAGTTTTGAACAGACTCAAAGCAAGTTCTAGAGTAACAAGAATCACATGTGTTATCACACAAAAGTGGGTAGATGATAAAAATGGCTTGCAACCTCACTAGGTGAATAAACATCAAGCTTAGACTATCAATAAAAAGTTCACCATCATAACAAGTGACTGCATGCAAGTGAAGTCTCCTATCATACACAAAAATCCACAAGTTGATGATCAAACTTAACTAATTTTTACCATCTCTGAAATGATACTAAGGCATGCATAGAGAATATTATTTGACTCAACAACAGACAAACAAACCTAGGTAAACAGGCAAACAAACACACAACCCATACAATTTATTCCGAACATGAAAGGAAGAAAATAAATGCTGTAAATAAAAGAACACACTCCCCTTTCATGTTGGAGAAGAAACATCATCTTGTCTGGCCCCACCGTATTCTCCAGAATAGAATTGATCTCTCTGCTCAACACTTCATGAGTCAGTTGCAAAAGTGAGACCCTTGATCGCTAATGATCGCCCTGGGTACTCCAAATCTACAAAATATGTGAGACCTAACAAAATCCACAACAACTAGAGAATCATCAGTCCTGGTGGGGATGACCTCCACCCATTTGGAACATAATCATATGCCAACAGAATATATGGAAAACCAAAAGATACAGGACACGGACCCAAAATCAATACCCCAAATATCGAAAATCTCACAGAATAACAAAAGTTGTTGAGGCATTTCATTTCTACATCCTATGTTCCCTGTTCGTTGACATCGCTTGTTGGGAAATTGTTGGTGCAATCGTCCCAGGTTGACTCGAGTTTGACTCGAGCAGTACCCTGATAGTATTTTGATGATAAACAAAACTCATGACATGGGATTGTCATGGGAAAGTCCAACATGGAGTTGGCATGTAAAATCCAAGCATGGAGCATTGTGTGGGAAAGTCCAACATGGGGTTGGCATGGAAAGTCCAAAGCATTGCGAAGTCGTGCGCTTGGTGCTTGGCATGGGAAATCCAAAGCATTGCGAAGCCGTGCGCTTGGTGCTTGGCATGGGAAATCCAAAGCATTGCGAAGCCGTGCGCTTGGTGCTTGGTGAGAAATGCATTGCGAAGCTGTGCGCTTGGTGCATTTGGGAAGTCTTGAGGACTTGGTAAGTTCACTAGGCTCGGGGTCCTTGAGTCGGTGAAGGATGGCATTGCGAAGCCGTGCGCTTGGTGCATCCGAGGGACCGCCGGACGGGGAGCGAATGGAGTGAGCCCAAAGGGAAGCATACTTCTAGGGCATGAGACGCGAAGGATGGCGCTAAGCGGCGCTTGGCGCATCCGAGGGACGAGGCCGAGGGAAGAGAGCCGGTGGGGAACTCCAGGTGGGATAAGGGGGACTTGGCCTAGTGGATAAGACTGTGTGTCTGAGGCTCAAACATCGTTATGTTTGAGGTATCGGTCTGGAATAGGTGCGATCATTGCTCTAGGTCGTTAGGTTCGACCGGTGTTTTGAACCAAGATTGGTTGGATCGATCGCGCCATGGGAAGCGATCGTGAGATGGGAGCATCGATCGCGAATGGGTGTGATCCGATGACAATGCGCAGACGCGAATGGAGTCGACTCGATCGATGGATGATCGATCGATGGGTGCCATCCCGATCGATGCGTGATCCGTTGGAACTTTGCCAACGTGGATCCGGTCATTGTGAGACAACGGCAACAAGATCAGTCGACTGATGTCACGATCAGTCGACTGATGGGCGCAGAAACAGCTTGATGCAGGTTATAAAAGGAGCACGAGTTGGAGGATTTCGCCAAGACTTTAAGGGAGCTATTGGAGGGGAATTGCTGCTGCATTCTAGTCCTTCAAGAGCCAACCAAAGCAAGCAACAAACAAGTGATCAAAAGCAATCGGTGAAAAAAGTTTCTTTTGCATTGTATTTGTATTCTTGTTTGTATTTCTATATTACTTTGTAATTGCTTGTGAGAGGTTTCTCCACCTCCGACGTGTTGTCGAGAAGGAGTTTGAGTTAGTGCCGTGAGCATAACTAGAGCTCGAGGAGCTTGCCCGTGGAGTAGGAACCATTCGGTTCCGAACCACGTATATCGTGTGTATTGCATGTGCTTGTGTTGTTGTTAGTATTATTATTGTTTCTATTATTTCCGCTGCGCTAACAACAATCGTAGACAAGCAACGCAACGAAAACGAGCAAAGTCTGACATCCAACGAACGAGGGCTATTCACCCCCCTCTAGCCAGCCAATCGATCCCTAACAAGTGGTATCAGAGTCAGGTCGCTCTTCAAGGACTAACCGCCGCGAGAGCACTACAAATGGCCGGCTTCATCCATCCACCGAAATTTGATGGAGAGTTTGCTTGGTGGAGGAAACGGATGGATGTATATCTCGAAACCAATTTTGATTATATGATTATTGTAGAAAACGGTTTTGAGATGCCTAGGGACAAATACAACAAGCAAATTGAGAAGTCAAGGTGGACCCAAGACCAAATTAAGGATTTCAAGACAAATTTTGAGGTAATAAAATTACTTAGTGATTTATTACCTAACACTATTTGGTCTAGATTGGGTGACTATAGGGATGCGAAGGAATTGTGGGAGAAAATAATGAAATTCCAAGAAAATTCCCAATCGGCACAAGTAGAGGAGAATGTCGAAGAAGAAGCACCCACAACATTTGATGATGTTGATGATTTGGTGGAGACCTCCACCTCTAGCATTGAGGGGGAGGAAAGGCAATCTTCCATCCCGGAGCAAGAACAAGAAGCATCCACATCCGAGAGAAGTGAAGATCATGAAGAGGCCTCCACCACCTCCCTAGGTAACTCAAGTGTTATCATTTTAAATAAAAATCATATAATATGCTTTGAGTGTAGGGAGAAAGGGCATTATAAGAGCAAATGCCCTAAATTGGCTAAGGAAAAGGCATCAAGACCAAAAGTCAACTCAAAGTCAAAGGATGCCGGTGTTCCCAAAATCAAGAGCAAAGAGCACATTGTGTACTTCAAATGCAATCAAAAGGGACACTACCGAAGCCAATGCCCTAGGGAGAGGAAGAAAAGGCAAGAAGGTGTGACTCATGTAGGGGGAGCTTCCCAAGCTAACCCTAAGGTAAATTTAAATAATGCACCTTCAATTTCTAGGGTTAAAAAGCATGCTAAGAATTATTTTAGTTCACTTGCAATTATAAATGAAAAGCATGCTAGGAGAAATAAATATGTTTGCCTAGGTGCCAAGCATGTGGAACTAACTAAGGATAAACCTAGGACTCAAAACACAAGACCTATTTTACCAAAAGAGTCCATTAGGAGAGTTGAAAACCATCTAGGCATTAACCCTAAGAAGGGTAGGCACATGCCTAAGAAGAAGAACATTCCTCAAAAATCTAATGAAAATCCAAAATTGAGGAAATTAGAGGTGGAGAACCAAGCCTTGAGGTCAAGGCTAGAAAAATTGGAAAAGACCCTAGCAATAATATCAAATTCGGTTAAGGGGTCAAATTCTCAAAAGTCAAGACCTAGAAGACAAGAAATATCTAAGGGCAAGAAGGGTTTGGGTCACAAACCTATGTCCTACCATAATGTTCCATTTAATTATGGAAGAACATCTAGGTCTAGAAAAACCAAGGCTAATAGGGAAGTTATCCCTAAGTCTAGCCATGGTGTATGTTTAGTGGCCAAGGACTTAAGAAAAACCAAGAAGGCCACTAAGAAGGTCAATGGAGGAGTCACCTCTAGAGTTGACCCAAGTAAGACCCAAAAGACTATGGTTTTAAAACCAAAAAGGGTCATTAGAAAGGTATCTAGGGAAGTTATCCCTAGGGAATACCTTGTTAACCCAAGGAGCTCCAATAGGTATTGGGTTCCTAAAAGCGTGATCGATTCACGCTAAATGGGTTAGGGTGTGTCAACCCTAAGTGGATGGGTAGTTAACCTAACCATAGTAGAGTTGACACATTAGGATGTGCCAATATGCTTGAGAAGTTTAAAATGATTTAAATTGGCACAATTAGGTCTTAGAGGTATTTGTGTGCCATTTTGGGTTTTTGGCACACTAAGGAAATGAATGGCATTAAGGCAAAATGAATTTAATCCCTAGAAATGGCAAATTGATTTTAACACTTAGGTATTTTATACCTTAGTATATTTTTCTTGCCATGCTTTATTTGCCTTGCAATGTCATGACATCATTTTCATTTTTAATTATAAAAATGTCATGATCATGTTTAGATTTATGTCTGTATGTCATGTATGCTTAATCTTCATTCACATGCCATGACATCATGATTTTGGCATATGCCTTTATCTATATCATAATTATGCCATAATCATCATCATGCATAAATTAAAATGAAATTAAGGACTATGGCATAATTTGATGGGAATCAAATAATATTGCCTTAGAAATATGCATGAGAATTTAAAAGAACAAAAACCCACATCTCACTAGATTAATTGCCTTGAATGTGTTTTACACATCTAGATATTGGTGAGATGTTTAGGAAAAAGAAAATAAAGGTTTGAAAAACATTTTGAAAACATTTTGAAAAACCTTGGTGAAGCCTATCTTTTGATAGCTATCACCATTGAATGGGATGATACAAAGATGGCTATTTATTGAAGCTTTTCTAAAATTTTGAACTTTGTATCAATCTCCTAATTTAATGGGTAAAATAATTTTCCAACATTTTTCACCCATAGTGTTTAGGATAAGTAATATGCATATGAAATTTCACGATTTTTAAACTTATGTATATTTACTTATGGATTTCGAAAATCCAATGTCTGAAACTGAAAAACTGCATTTAGCAGTTATCAGTCGACTGCTTGCAATGGCAGTCGACTGATGGTAAGTCCAGTCGACTGGTATCTGACGGAGTCGACTGGCACAGGCTGATTTCGGGTAAACTTGATAGTTAGGCCCATGTTTAGCCATGTTTTGGTCCCCTAACCACTCCTAACCCTAGGATATGCTTGGGAGAGCATTAGAAAGGGTGGAAATCCATTGGATATGGATTAGGAGTTGGGTTGAGGGTGAGTATCAATTTTAAGGTGGAAGAGAGTTCATTGTTGAACTTTGCCTTAATTTTGATTTGGTAAATGTCCTATTGGCTTAGGGACTCTCCAAGGACATTGTTGGTGCAATGGTCAAGGGGGAGCAAGCCTCTAGGGGGAGGTATCCATCATGGGAAGATGGATGTGTATTTCCTCATGGGAGGAAAATTGGGTTGCCTCTCTTTAAGTGATATGACATCACTAGAAAGATGGTAGACATGTGTTCCTCCAAGGGAGAGATTGTAAGATCTCATTGGGACATGAGACATTCATACCCTTGGGGAGGACCTTTTTGATGTAATGTCAAAAAGGGGGAGAAGTTACCAAGTTACCAATTAGGGTTCGTTGGAATTCTCATTGGGATATGAGAATTGCCAATATGGGAGAATTGGTAGACTTGAGATGGTAGTTTTGTCAATCATCAAAAAGGGGGAGATTGTTGGGATATTGTTGGTGCAATCATCCCAGGTTGACTCGAGTTTGACTCGAGCAGTACCCTGATAGTATTTTGATGATAGACAAAACTCATGACATGGGATTGTCATGGGAAAGTCCAACATGGAGTTGGCATGTAAAATCCAAGCATGGAGCTTGGTGTGGGAAAGTCCAACATGGGGTTGGCATGGAAAGTCCAAAGCATTGTGAAGCTGTGCGCTTGGTGCTTGGCATGGGAAATCCAAAGCATTGCGAAGCCGTGCGCTTGGTACTTGGCATGGGAAATCCAAAGCATTGCGAAGCCGTGCGCTTGGTGCATTTGGGAAGTCTTGAGGACTTGGTAAGTTCACTAGGCTCGGGGTCCTTGAGTCGGTGAAGGATGGCATTGCGAAGCCGTGCACTTGGTGCATCCGAGGGACCACCGGACGGGGAGCGAATGGAGTGAGCCCAAAGGGAAGCATACTTCTAGGGCATGAGACGCGAAGGATGGCGTTGCGAAGCCATGCGCTTGGAGCATCCGAGGGATGTAGGCCGAGGGAAGAGAGCTTCGGTGGGGAACTCCATGAGGGATAAGGTGGACTTGGCCAAGTGGCTAAGACTGAGTGTCGGAGGCTCAAACATCGTTATGTTTGAGGTTTTAGCCGACATCGATCGACTTGCATAGGTATCAGTCGACTGCTCTAGGTCGTTGGGTTCGACCAGTGTTCGACTGAACCAAGATTGGTTGGATCAGTCGACTGCCATGGGAGGCAGTCGACTGATGGGAGCATCAGTCGGCTGCCAATGGGTGGCCCGATCGATGACACCGCACGGCAGAATGGAGTCGACTCGACTGGACACTCGACTGATGGATTATCAGTCGACTGATGGGTGCCATCAGTCGACTGATGCGTGATCCGTTGGAACTTTGCCAAGATCGTGATGTCAACGCGATCGGATCACGATCGATGGATGGGCACGGAAACAGCTTGATGCAGGTTATAAAAGGAGCACGAGTTGGAGGATTTCGCCAAGACTTTATGGGAGTTATTGGAGGGGAATTGTTGCTGCATTCCAGTCCTTCAAGAGCCAACCAAAGCAAGCAACAAACAAGTGATCAAAAGCAATCGGTGAAAAGAGTTTCTTTTGCATTGTATTTGTATTCTTGTTTGTATTTCTATATTACTTTGTAATTGCTTGTGAGAGGTTTCTCCACCTCCGACGTGTTGTCGAGAAGGAGTTTGAGTTAGTGCCGTGAGCATAACTAGAGCTCGAGGAGCTTGCCCGTGGAGTAGGAACCATTCGGTTCCGAACCACGTATATCGTGTGTATTGCATGTGCTTGTGTTGTTGTTAGTATTATTATTGTTTCTATTATTTCCACTGCACTAACAACAATCGTAGACAAGCAACGCAACGAAAACGAGCAAAGTCTGACATCCAACGAACGAGGGCTATTCACCCCCCTCTAGCCAGCCAATCGATCCCTAACATCGCTAACAAAACTTGTAGAATTTAGAGGCATCATGAAATAAGGTGGGCCAATACAAACTAGACTCTAAACTTTCCTAGCAGTTCTTTTGGGGTCCAAAATGCCCCTCACAAGCCAGAGAATGCAAACAAAAAAATAAGTATGGAATGAAACTCATAATCAAGTACACATCATCTATGGATCTGACCAATACAAAATTTTCAAAGATAAAGATCATCCCATATATACTACTTGGCATCACTTTTCAATTTCTGGACTTGTGCATGAGTAAAATGTGAAGGTACAACATGGCAACTAAATAAATAGCAAGATCTGCATACCATGGTGTCTTACCCTATAGGTGAAAAAGTTGCTCATCTGGAAAAGAATCTGCTATGGAGGTGGGCTCGATCTCCCTCACAATCCTGGTCAAACTGAAATATCACCTCCTTCTGCAACAATTTGGTCAAGGGTAGGGCAATCTGACTAAAGTCTCTGATAAAATGTCTGTAGAAACCTGCATGACCTAGTAAAGCACAAACTTCCCGCACAGAAGCGGGGTAAGATAAAGAAGATATAACATGAATTATAGCAGGATCTACTTCAATACCATACACAGAGATGATATGACCTAAGACTATCCCATGCTCGACCATGAAATGACATTTCTTACAAACATCTGATGAAAGTGATCCTTGGGGCATCGCCTGAAGAGCGCTAGTCCCTACACAATCCATATCCCTGTCTACATAAAAAGAGGGCCCACAGATAGGTACTAACAACAAATCATTATCAGCATCAGAATCAACAGAATCAATAAAATCATAACAAAATATAGAAGGTGCAGAGATATCCAAATGAAAAATAGACTAAGAAATAAAATTCATGCAGTCCAACTCATCAGCTATAACCACGCTAAGAATAGAATGATCCTCCATCGGGTACCTCATAGCATCCAAAATACTGAGCCAAACCACAGTATCTCCTACCTCCATAGAAAGAGTACAACTTCTCGTGAAACAAAACCTCGGCATACTTGGGAATCTGCTTCCCTAGCTTTTTTCTTCAACAACCCCCTTCCTAGGCTGGGCCTTTGAGGGAAGAGAAAAACTGCTGCAAAAACTCAAGTAGATTATCACCTGAAGACCTAGTCATCAACACAAACAAATACAATAAGAAACGAATATAAATGATAAGAAAGACAATAATAACAAAAGAAAAAGAAAACAAACAAACAAACTACAGTTTAAAGACAAACGAACCCATTAGAGTTCCCCGGCAACGGCGCCAAAATTTGATCGAACGATTTTAATTGTCGTGATATCGTTCCCAAATTATTTACCGAACCCCCTAACTACACTAATGCAGTATAGGACTGACTCGGGTCATCTCCCAACGAACCTAATGGCTGGACGTTTGTTTTTAAACAGAAGTAAACACTGGGGGTTTTTACAATTATCAAAACAATTATTCAAAGCTAACCTAATGCAAGAACGATTCAACCTTGCACCGCACCGTCACTATACGATGCAATGTTGAATCAATTCCGGTAAACAGACATAGAAATTAAATATGCAGAAAGTAAATCTAACTAATGCGCAAAAGTAAGTAATCATGCACCGCACTGTCACTATACGGTACAATGATCACGAAACAAAGGTGAACAATTTACTATACGCCTTTGTACCACGATAGTCAAGCGATCACTAAAAATTGCAATAAATGAAATGCAATAAACGAAAACAATTCGACCAGGCACCGCACTGTCACTATACGGCAACTGGTCGAATGTAAATGAAATCTAACCTAATAATGAAAGCACTCCAACCAAACACCGCACTGTCACTATACAATGCCTGGATTGGACAATTTTAATTGATGGGGTTAGTATATCAGCAACAAGAAATTAAACTAAACTACAAATGCCCGACGAACAAAATTAACCAACTAAATAACAATCAAACATATAGAAATAACATTGCAAGTAAACAAACAAACATAGCAAAACAAATATCCAATTAAATGGACTGAATGCAAATATAAGTAATCGGTAACCCCACGATGCGACAATAACCCGAACAACCCTCTCCGACGGTGAATGCGAAGCTGCCCAACCAGCGCAGCAGGAAGGACGGACATACAACTGAATGCGATCATCGCTCCGTATAATGGATTCACCGGACGGTGAAGGGAATCTTCACCGCGATGGTGATGGAGCCCAACCAGACAGCCTAGTGGATGACTCCGGCGAAATGGAACGGCCTATTCCAGCCACCGGAATGGAGTGGATTCGCCGGAAAAGGGAATCATCGGAATCTTGCCTCGCCCCGCCGGATCACCACGTAACCAGATCTCAGATTCGCCGGCCGAGGGTCGGATGGGATTATCGCCGGATCTCTAAGGGAGGTCGCGGAATGGGATCTGGGCTGCCGCCACGGACGTGGGGAAGAAGACTCGCCGTAGCGTGGAAATGGGAAAAAAATGCCTTGGCTCGAGTTCTGCCGCCGTCGCGACATGGAAGGACCTCCTTCGCGCGTCGCCGCCGGCCGTCAGGTAATCCCCCGAGGATCGGATGGAAGAAGCCGCCGCTTGCTCGCGAGGAAGAAGACGCTACCGGTGAAGTTCTCACGCGACCGTTTCTACGCCATGCGCGGGCCACGGCCGTGCATGTGCAATCCCGCCGCCGTGACGGTCGCGGAAGAAGCCACCGGCTGCCGCTCGCGAGGAAGAAGACCGCTGCCGCGCAACGAGATCTGTCGAGCTCCTTCTGCCGATTCTGCCTTCTGTTCGATGAGGTAAGGCTTTATTAAATAAAATTTGTGAACCGTCCGATCACTTCTCCCACGATCTCAGCCGTCCATTTGAAGCTAGGGCTTGATGATATATTAACTTCTTAATTAGGCTGCTCCATCCAACTACCAAATTAGTCCGACAGAATGGACGGATCGACCGTCGAAGGTATAATCACGATCCAACGGTCCAGATGAACGGCTAAGACGTGTAGATCTTAATGTACGGACCGGATCGCTCCAGATCCAGATGGATGGCTCAGAATCAATCACTTTCCTCGTACGGTCTATAATGCTCAGATCTGAACCCTTGATTTAATTTGCCTTCTGATCTAGATGAAGGGCTCAGATTAAGCCCAGATGAAGCCATATTTGATCTAACTTGAGTCTAGTCCAGTGGCTCATCTCGATCTCCTACAAATAAAGATAAAATTCACAAATAAGTCAAAATATAGGAGAATTTACAAAAAGGTCCAAAATGAATCCAAACTCATAAAACATGCAAATAATCAATAATAAATCATTAGAGAGGATAAAAACAGTGATATTAAGGACCAAAATAATACAACAAAATGACAGTTATCATAGAGCCACCCGATGGTGTAAAAGCCATTGGATGTAAGTGGATCTACAAGAGAAAGGGAGGAGTGGACGGGAAGGTTGAGACCTTCAAAGCTAGGCTTGTCGTGAAAGGGTATACTCAGAAAGAGGGTATCGATTATGAGGAGACCTTTTCGCCGGTAGCTATGCTTAAGACTATCCGGATTCTCTTATCTATAGCTGCTCATATGGATTATGAGATTTGGCAGATGGATGTCAAGACAGCTTTCCTTAACGGAAGTCTTGAGGAGAACATCTATATGCGACAACCAGAGGGATTCATTGCTAAAGGAAAAGAGCATCTTGTATGTAAGCTTAATCGGTCCATTTATGGATTGAAGCAAGCTTCTAGATCTTGGAACATCCGCTTTGATGAGGTAATCCAGTCATATGAATTTATTCAAAATTCGAATGAGCCTTGTGTATACAAGAGATGTGACGGAAACGTAGTGGTGTTTCTTGTACTATACGTAGATGACATTTTGTTAGTTGGCAACAATATCAAAGTGTTATCAGACGTAAGGGTATGGTTGTCCAAACAGTTTGACATGAAGGACTTGGGAGAAGTGGGACACATCCTTGGGATCAAAGTTATAAGGGATCACAAGAAAAGGATGTTGTGCTTATCTCAAGCTTCATACATTGACACTATCCTTGCTCGTTTTAGCATGCAGAACTCCAAGAAAGGTTTTCTACCTTTTAGGCATGGAGTTCCTTTATCTAAAGAGATGTGTCCCAAAACATCAAAGGAGATAGAGGACATGAAGGCAGTTCCTTATGCTTCGGCAGTAGGAAGCCTTATGTATGTTATGCTATGTACGAGACTGGATATCTACTTTGCCGTGGGCATGGTTAGCAGATATCAGAGTAATCCTGGACAGGGACATTGGACTACGGTAAAGCATATATTGAAGTACCTGAGAAGGACTAGGGATTATATGCTAGTTTACCGGGCAGATCAATTAGTCCCTGTGGGTTACACAGATTCGGATTTCCAATCAGATAGGGACAAGAGTAAGTCTACCTCGGGGTTTGTGTTTACTTTTGGAGGTGGAGCAATAGTATGGAGGAGTGTCAAGTAGAAATGCGTGGCGGACTCTACCATGGAAGCTGAGTATGTGGCAGCCTCGGAGGCAGCCAAGGAAGCTGTATGGCTCAAGAACTTCTTGATGGACTTGAATGTGATTCCTAGTTTGCCCAGAACTATCACAATTTATTGTGATAACAGTGGTGCAGTTCCAAACTCGAAGGAACCACGAGCCCATAAGGCGAGTAAACACATAGAGCGCAAGTACAACCTTATACGAGAGATCGTAAAGCGAGGAGAAGTTGTTGTCCCCAAGATTACATCAGAGGATAACCTGGCGGATCCATTCACTAAGGCCCTTCTAGTGAAAGCATTTGATAGGCATGTGGAGGACATGGGGATCAGATGTGTGGCAGTGTGATGACGGCATAGTCTTTTAGTATAAGTGGGAGAGTGTTGAAATGTATACTGAAAGCCTAGCTCTTTTTGTATGAACATTTTATTTTGGAATAAGAATCACATGATCATTGTTTGCACTTTATATATTTAATATATGTGTGTGCATATTGTCTAATATTTTACATTGTAGATAACATAGTGCTTGGTGTGACATAGAAGATCATGTTATCAGTCCCTTGTAAAATATAAGTAGAGGCTCACAACCAAGATGGTTTTGGACAAACCATTGGCATGGTTGTAGTGTAGCTTGGTATTGTTTTGTCTTGAACATAAAGTTACACTAGTACACTTAGGTGTATTGAGCAGGACCGACATAGAGGTGATTCAATTAATTGCTGACTACATAATTGAATCGGACCTCAGATATTATGTTGTACAAGCTCTTAATCCCGATATAATAACGGGCACATGTACTTAGTATTTATTTCTTTGATTTACCAGAGGATGAGATTTAGATGGATTAAATCAATATGCCCGGTAAGTTGGGAAATGATATTATTTACATGGTGTGCCGTTGATTATAGGAGGAAACCGTGTCCTATATATTAGGTTGATGATGTCCCCTTGAGGAGCTCATAAGGTTCATCATGTAAACCCAGCTGGTTGACTTAGTCAACATGATGATAAGGTTGAGTGGTACTACTCGAGGAATTAGATGTTAATTAATTGATGGTTAGTAAATCAATTAATTGACAAACATTCGATATCTTAAACACGGGGAGATGAATGTACAAATAATATATGGAGCCCATATTAATTTATGGGGGTTGGTGAGGTAGTTCAATGATGATCCTCTAGTGGAATGGAACATCATTGATGGATCAAGTTTGTGTGGTTCCGATCCATCGGGTGGCAAAGATCCAACTCCTCCTTATGGTCCCTATCGTAGCCTAATATAATCCTAAAGAAGTCTAGATCCAAGGATGTAAAACAAAACTCTAAAACTAACGGTTGGGATTAAATCCCTAGATCCGATGGTTGGGATGAAACCCTAGAACCAACGGTTGGGATTAAATCCCTAGATCCGATGGTTAGGATGAAATCGTAAAATCGACGGTTGGGATGAAAACCTAGATCCGACAGTTGGGATGAAATCCTAGATCCGACGGTTGGGATGAAACCCTAGATCCGACGGTTGGGATAAAACCCTAGATCCGACGGTGGAGATTAAATCCCTAGATCCGACAGTGGAGATTAAAGGAGGCTTAGGCCCAACTCTATATATAGATGGCTAAGGCTTGGGAGGCAAGATATAGATTGGAAATTAGGGTTTGGCTCATCTCAAAGTGGGCGGCAACAAACCCTAGAGGAGCTAGGGTTTTGGGCGGCTAGAAGTGGGCGGCAAGCTTGTGCTCCCTAGGGTTTTAGCCGGCGCCCCTCATCCTATTCTCATCCATTGTCAGTGTTCATCTCTTCCTCCTCCTTTGCTCATTGGTGGCCGGCGGCTCTCCAACTCCTTGGTGGTCAGCACTTCTCCAACCTCTAGGTGGTCGGCGACAACACTTCAACAAGTTGGCCGGCGCTCATCCACTCGTTCCTTGGCTGGCGGTTTCATCAAACTCCCTTGCTTGGTGGCCGGTTCAAGAAAGGAAAGGTTTTGTTGGTTATTCTCTTTGTTAACAGCGGACAAGGAAGGGAAGAACGCGATCTAGAAGGCTTCTACTTGTGGAGGATCTTTGCCCACACGTCGTCCACGAGGAGGATAGGACATACGGTAGAAGATCGTGAGGTATAAAAGTTTTACAACTTTATATTCTGATCTAAGCATGTTCTTTTATGTGTTGATTATACAAGTGTGCATTAGTATATATTTTTTATAATCATGGACCTCGAAGACAAATACAAAAACCGGCGATCCGTCCGTCGTCTCTTCCGCGGCTAACCAACTAGAAGAGTTGTGTTGCTTGAACAACTAGTTTGTTCAAGCGATCACTCAAGTTGTTAGCACGACGACGAATTGGTTGTGCTAAGGAAACTCATCCCATCCGGATTAATTCTTTCATTAGTGAAAATTTTAATCCGGGGACATGGGAGCCAATGAGTCTCCGAAGCAACTCCCTACACATAGGACCATACAAATCAGAATGAACCAATTCCAACACATCTTTGGCTCTATACCCCTTGGCCTTAAAAGGACTCTTGGTCATTTTACCTTCCAAGCAAGACTCGCAGGTTGGGAAGTCTTCCACCACTAATGAACTCAGAGGTCCATCAGCTATCAACCTTTGAATTCTACTTAGGTTAATATGACCAAGCCTTAGATGCCAAAGATATGTTTGGTTTATCTTCGAAGGTTCTTTTCTCTTATTAGAATTAGAAGATGAATTATTCACTTCTATTTGCATCGTGGGAGCTTTAGGTTCAAGTGTATATAAATTTCCTATCAATGCACCAGGACAGATAATCTCCCTATTCCTTTTTATAACAACTCTGTCATTTAAAGAAATAGAATATCCATCCATAAATAATTTAGAAACCGAAATCAAATTCTTTCTAAATAAAGCTACATAAAGGCAATTTTTAAGAACCAAAACTTTATTCCTCTCAAAAGATAAATAATCATCTCCCACTGTAACAACCGCCACCTTCGTGGCATCGCCCAAGTATATGGTAATCTCCCCCTCAACCAGTCGTCTGGTTTCCTGGAACCCCTGCAAAGTATTGCAGACATGATCAGTGGCTTCCGTATCTACACACCAGGGGTCGGTAGATAACACCACTAAACATGTTTCAACGACTAAACCAAAAGATATACCTTTGTTCTTCTTTCGGTTGGGGAAGTCCTTCTTCCAGTGTCCAGTCTGCTTGCAAGTGAAGCACTTGCCTTTCGGCTTCTTCACTCTTCCCTGAGTTCCTCCCACCACCTTTGCCCCAGCTTGTTTCTTCTTCTTCTTGCCTTTTGGCTTAGAAGTAGAAACCTTTTGGGCAACCATGGCCTGTGCCTGAGCACTCTGACGAAAAAGCTCCTCTGCTACCTGGAGTTTTGTCAGAAGCTCCGCCAACGAATACAACCTTTTGTTCATGTTGTAGTTCAGATGAAACTGCTCAAAACTCCTAGGTAGAGACTGGAGAATGATATCGATCTGGGTTTCCCCATCGATCTCAGCTCTGAGGACTTCCAGCTCATTCAAATGAGCCATCATCTTGAGAACATGATCCCTCACGGGTGTTCCCTCGATCATGGTGGTCGTCATCAAGTTCCTCATGGCTTCTTTCCTAGTAGCCCGATTCTGGTGTCCGAAAAGTTTTTTGAGATTGAGCATCATGTCATAAGCAATGGGCATGGCTTGATGCTGATGTTGCAGTACATTTGACATAGATGCCAAAATGTAACACCGCGTCATCTCATCGGCCTTAATCCACTTCTTATAACTCTCCTTCTCCTTTTCCCCAGAATCATCTACAGGCTTAGGAGGGTACTCTTCAAGGAGTACATATTTGTATTCCTCAGCAGTCAAGACAATGTCAAGATTCCTCTTCCAATCAACATAATTGGGTCCAGTAAGTTTATTTTCTTTTAGTATCACAGCAAGCGGGTTGAAAGCCAGTTTGAAAAAAACTAAGAATCACATAGATCAAAACATTAGATTTCAAAAAATTATTGATTCCTCAAACAATAAAATTTTAAAATCAACCAACGCCTCAAAACACCGAGAATATCGTATGCCACAATAGTGTGGACGTATACGAATTCTACATTTGTAAAGGAGGTTTCACCCATTAATTTTACTATCTTGACATCCTAATGATGTATGTAAATCATGCTATGTTTTCACTACTCCATATACATGCATTCTATCACATTTCATATCCTAAGCATGTATTTTATCATGATTCAGTTAAAGTTTAGCATATTTTGGACGAAGAGACTGCTTTTGGGTGTTTTTGTGTTAACAGGGCGAAGAAACAGGCGTATCAAAACAACACAGGCGTGTTAGAAATCAACACGCCCGTGTCATGAGAGCCAGCAGCCAACACGCCCTGGCTCACTGATTGACATGCCCGTGTCATGAGAGCCAGCAGTCGACACGCCCCAGTTCAGCTCTGACACGCCCTAGTTCAAAGATCGACACGCCTGTGTCAGGGGTTCCAGCAGCCGACACGCCCCAGTTTAGCTTCGACACGCCCCGGTTCAAGCGCAACACGCTCGGTGGGAAATGCGCGACAAGCCAGTGCCCTCATGTGGCACGGGCATGTTGGCATGATTCCAGGATTCCTTTTCTGCGAGCAATCAGGATCTTCATCGGAAATCTATCTCAATTAAAGGGAAATCTATTGCCTTAATTGAAGAGGAGGCCAAAGCTATAAAAGAGAAGATATTCTAACCCTAAAAGGGAGGACGGCGGGTGGTCAGAGATCGACGACAGAAGAAGATAAAGAGAAGGAGTCGGCAGAAGAAGGAGATGGCACCCAGTATCGTAATTTCTTTCTCTAGTAATTCTTGTCAGACTATGGAGTAGTATCCTGTAATCTTAGGATGGGGGAGTAGCCCTTGACGATTTATGATGGATGATATAATCTATACTACCTGAACTATTGTTTATTTTGATCTGGTTCTTTTGGATTCTTATTGATAAACCTAAGGAGCAAAGGGGAAGTACCTAACAGTGAACCCGAGTTCCCAAAGCCGTAACCAACTAGGGAATAACTCCTACTAGTAGCGGTAGTGTATCTATGAGGGCTTATGGGGTCTCGTGACAGGTCCCCTTAGCTGATTATGGTCCCGTGTGCAAACCTACCGTGAAGAGGAAATTTGACTCTAGAGGAACTCTCATGAACTTAATGGATCTATCAAATCCAGTTTTTACCAACGGAGGTAAGACATAGGGAGGTTTACGGGGGTCTCGTGACAGGTCCTCTTAGCTGATTATGATCCCCTATGCTCGAACACCGTGACAGGTAAATTGAGTTTGATAGGTACAGTTAACGTAGACTTGAAAAGTACATTGATTTACCTTAGGATAGGTTCCATCAAAACAACTCTAATAAGGTTAGGAAAGAATTAAATCACCTTATAAATCGTCGACGTGGTGAAACTCATATCCTGAGATTCTCCTCAACTCTTGACTTTTAGCTCGTTCTTCTCATTCGTTGTTATTGACTGCTCAGTTTCTTTGCTTTAACCATAAATTGATTTACTAGATAACTTGGTATCACTATCATTCGGTAATTGTTCCAATCCCTGTGGGATCGATATTTTTATTACTTGACAACAACCATGCACTTGCGGAAAACAACACATCAAGTTTTTGGCGCCGTTGCCGGGGAATGACACTCAATATTGAATTGAGCATGATTTAGTTAATCTAGATTTCTGTTCTGAATTCTATTCTGAATATTGATTGTTCCTATTTTTTCTTTTGTATCTATTCTGAATTCTTGTTTTGGGAGCCTCTCTTGTTGTTGCATGCACAGACTTAATAGGGAAATTCTCGATATTGATGCTGAGATAGAGAGAACTTTCCTTGCTAGAAGACGAGTTCAGCAAACTCAGGAAAACAATCTGACCTCCGACATGGCTGATCAGAATGAGAATAAACCTCTAAGAGATTATGCAGCACCTAGTACAAGGGGATTGAGATCGAGTATTAGAAGACCCCCTATTGAAGCGAACAATTTTGAATTAAAACCGGCTCTACTATCCATGGTCCAACAAAGATCAATTCGGAGGAGCACTCATCATTGAAGATCCAAATCTACACTTGGAAGTATTTTTGGAATTTTCGAAACTTTAAAAGCCCTGAATGGAGCCTTAGGCCGATGCTATTAGATGCGCTTGTTTCCTTTCTCATTGGACAAAGCTAGAGCTTGGCTACACTCTCTTCCAAACAGATTGTATAACTACAGGATCACCGTGAGCAAAGATTCTTAGATAAGTATTTTCCACCCAGCAAAACTGCAAGTCTTCGTCATCAAATCATGAATTTTGTGCAAAAGGATGGAGAAACATTATTTGAAGCCTGGGACAGATTTAAGGGATTACTACAGCAATGCCCTCATCATGGGCTGGAGAAGTGGCTCATTGTTCATACTTTCTACAATGGAATCTCGTATGCTACTAAAGTTTCTCTTGATTCTGCTGCGGGAGGAGCTCTTATGAACAAAACATTGGATGAAGCTTTTGAGATCATCGAGAATGTGGCAATGAATTCTCACCAATGGGCTCTGAGCGAGGATATCAAACTAAAATGGTAAGTTTGAGGTAAGTACCCTTGATCTACTCAGCAAAAGTCGATCGTTAACTCAAAAGCTCGAACATTTTAATGTATCATCTGTAAACTCATCTAATGTCACTTGCGAGATCTGGTGTAACAGACATGTAGCGATGAATTGCCAAATCCTACACGCACCATCTGCAGGAGTCGGGATTGAGCAAGTGGATGCGCTAAATAATTTTAATCGAAGCCTAATGGTGGCAACCCTTACTCAAACACGCATAATCCGGTTGGAGGAATCATCCCAACTTTTAGATAGAGCAAATCAAAATTCTTACGTGAACAATTCTTCTAAAAGCGAACAATTTTGGAGCACCTTGGATTTTCGGCCGGGACCCAAGTCGAACTTAGAAAAGATGATGGAAAATTTTATTACGTGTCGGGAAGATAAATGATGAATTTCGACATATTGTAGAATCAAATCAGAACATCAAAATAATACCGAGGCAATCAAGCAATTGGGAAGCAAGGTTGATAATTTGACTAATCACACAAGAATCTTTGGAAAATCAAATTTCCCAAATTGCCCATTTCAAGATCAAGGGCCGGCAGATTTCGGAAATTGAGTAAATCCATTAGAGCATTGTAATTCCATAAGTTTGAGAAGTGGAAGGATTTTAGAAGAAGGCGAGCTCAACAAGCACGTGCTAAATGACATGAGCGTGCGAGTTGGAAGAAGGCAAAGACGCGCTGGGTGAATAGAAAGGAAGCCGACACACCCTGACCCAGGGCGTGTTGTTCAACACGCCTGAGGCCCACGAGCGCGTGTCAGCCGACACACCCGTGTCGGGTCACTCCAACGATCAACACGCCCGGCTGTGCCAATCGATAGGGAACCAAGAACATATAAGCCCCCTATCCCATTCCCTCAAAGGCTGATTAAGGAAAAATTGGATGAACAATTTGGTAAGTTCCTTGAGGTAATTAGGAAGTCAGATATCAATATACCTTTTATAGAAGCTCTTGACAAATGCCTACATACACCAAATTCTTGAAGGATATCTTAACCAATAAAAGAAAAGTCGAGGAGCATGTAACAGTGGCTCTTACTGAGGAGTGCAGCACTTTAATTAAGAACATGGTACCTCCCAAACTAAATGATCCGGGTAGCTTTTCTATACCTTGCATAATTAATGACTCAAATTTTGATAAGGCTTTTTGCGATTTGGGCGCCAGTGTAAATCTGATACCTCTTTCCATATGCAAGAAATTGGATTTGGGAGAAATGAAACTAACTACTATGGCCTTATAGTTAGCCGATCGCTCCATTAGATATCCTTTGTGAATCTTAGAAGATGTACGGTCACGGTGGGAAATTTTATTATTCTACAGATTTTGTAGTGCTTGACATGGATGAAGACCCATGCATTCCACTCATTTTGGGGAGACCTTTCTTGGCTACTGTAGGGGCAATGATAGATGTCAAGAACCACAAACTCTCACTTGCATTTGGAAATGACAAAATTGAATTCGACCTTTCAAAAGTCATTAAACAACCTTACATTTTTGATTATTGTTGTAGGATTGACAGTCTCCAGTCAACAACACTAGAAGGAGCACCAGAACAAACTTATCTTAATAAGCTCAAAGGGGGGTCTGAGGATAAAGAGCTGGAGATTTCCGACCCCAACCTAACACCACGGATCTAGTTGAGGAGGAAGAGGGGCAGAGCACACTCCTCGAGCCATATCCCCAAAACTAGGGGATAACTGAGGGGTCAAGCTAACGACCTTAAACAAGCGCTTCTTGGGAGGCAACCCATGCTATTTTCATTTTTTTTAGTCATTTTATTTTATTTTATTTTATTCTTTATTCTATTTTTATTTTTTTCAGGTTTTCAGGATACATGCCACTGCGTGCCAAGTTGACCACGACACTTTGTGTCGAGCGACCGCATGTTGTTCACCAAGACAACACGAGCGTGGCGTGCTGACTAGCACGCCCGTGTCGCACCCTTCTCAACCTCGGCATGCCTGGGCCGGACTGCGGCACGCCTGGGGAGCTACGGAGCATGCCTATGTCGCGCTTAAACGGGTCGGGTATTTGCGTATGAGGATGCCCGACACGTCTATGCTGCGGATAGCCCTCTAAAATCGACCTGAGAACGCCCTAATTTTCCACTCGCGATCCAAGATTGAAGCAGCCGCCGTCAATCTCTCTCTCAAGCATCTGATTTTTACAGGAGAGCTGATGAGTTTTTCACTGCTGAGTCCGCCCAGAGGGAAGATGATGATAGATTTCGACAGGAGTCCCGGGAATTTTACCAGGAGCAGCGACGTAGGTGGGCAGAGGAGGATGCTAGTAGTAAAGACGATGACCATTGACCACCTTGAACTATTTTGTGAGTTTCGATGCACATCCTTTATTGTTTGTTCTATCTCTACTTAGATTTTTAGTTTGGTTACTGCCATTTTGTTTGCATCTTTTCATATATCATAACAGTGCATTTTTTTATATCATCTAGCATAATACAACTGAACATTGGTCGGATCATGATATTCCTTTTTGCCTATTTGATAAGAACCCTATTTCACTTCTAACACGGTCTATAGGTCTGAGGTATCCAAAGAAAAGATTTAAATCCCCCATATCGGACGAGTACTCGATTTTCCATTGGAGACTTACTTGCGCAACTTGGTTACTGGAGAAACACTTTCACTAGAAGTATGTTAAAAAAAAAATCACTGGAATTGTTTTCAAGCACCCCTTTGAGACCAAGTAGTTACTGGGGAAACACCTAAAAGGTGCCCCTTTGAGACTAACTAGTTACTGGGGAAATGCTCTCTATAATTCCTTTCCTTCTCTCTTCTTAGAAAGTGCTCCTTTGAGACCTTTTGATGATAGGTAAGAATGATCCATGCATTAAGGCAGGTAAGTACCTCTATGTCGGAAATAAGAATGTTCTACGATAGAAGGGATTTCAAGTCCAGATTGGTGTCCAATGACTTTAGTCCACCTTTTCACGTGCACTATATAGGGATCTTTCAAACTTGGTAACTAGGAATGATTTGAAAAGATTAAGATCAGATTGTATACCTCTGGATGGTGTCTAGCATTTCCACAATTAAGTTGTCTTTTGGGTTTTCTTTGCTTGAGGACAAGCAAAAGTTTAGGACTAGGGGATTTTGATGTGTGTAAATCATGCTATGTTTTCACTACTCCATATACATGCATTCTATCACATTTCATATCCTAAGCATGTATTTTATCATGATTCAGTTAAAGTTTAGCATATTTTGGACGAAGAGACTGCTTTTGGGTGTTTTTGTGTTAACAGGGCGAAGAAACAGGCGTATCAAAACAACACAGGCGTGTTAGAAATCAACACGCCCGTGTCATGAGAGCCAGCAGCCAACACGCCCTGGCTCACCGATTGACATGCCCGTGTCATGAGAGCTGACACGCCCGATTCGGCTCGACACGCCCTAGTTCAAAGATCGACACGCCTGTGTCAGGGGTTCCAGCAGCCGACACGCCCCAGTTTAGCTTCGACATGCCCCGGTTCAAGCGCAACACGCTCGGTGGGAAATGCGTGACATGCCAGTGCCCTCATGTGGCACGGGCGTGTTGGCCTGATTCCAGGATTCCTTTTCTGCGAGCAATCAGGATCTTCGTCGGAAATCTGTCTCAATTAAAGGGAAATCTATTGCCTTAATTGAAGAGGAGGCCAAAGCTATAAAAGAGAAGATATTCTAACCCTAAAAGGGAGGACGGTGGGTGGTCAGAGATCGACGACAGAAGAAGATAAAGAGAAGGAGTCGGCAGAAGAAGGAGATGGCACCCAGTATCGTAATTTCTTTCTCTAGTAATTCTTGTCAGACTATGGAGTAGTATCCTGTAATCTTAGGATGGGGGAGTAGCCCTTGACGATTTATGATGGATGATATAATCTATACTACCTGAACTATTGTTTATTTTGATCTGGTTCTTTTGGATTCTTATTGATAAACCTAAGGAGCAAAGGGGAAGTACCTAACAGTGAACCCGAGTTCCCGAAAGCCAGAACCAACTAGGGAATAACTCCTACTAGTAGCGGTAGTGTATCTATGAGGGCTTGCGGGGGTCTCGTGACAGGTCCCCTTAGCTGATTATGGTCCCGTGTGCAAACCTACCGTGTAAAGGAAATTTGACTCTAGAGGAACTCTCATGAACTTAATGGATCTATCAAATCCAGTTTTTACCAAGTAACGGAGGTAAGACATAGGGAGGTTTGCGGGGGTCTCG
The DNA here is from genome assembly GCA_025175895.1 of Wurfbainia villosa. Taxonomy (NCBI): domain Eukaryota; kingdom Viridiplantae; phylum Streptophyta; class Magnoliopsida; order Zingiberales; family Zingiberaceae; genus Wurfbainia; species Wurfbainia villosa. The sequence continues at coordinate 53,897,894 of CM046001.1, read as the reverse complement.
TGACAGGTCCTCTTAGCTGATTATGATCCCCTATGCTCGAACACCGTGACAGGTAAATTGAGTTTGATAGGAGCTTAACGAGACTTGAAGGGGACGTTGATTTACCTTAGGATAGGTTCCATCAAAACAACTCTAATAAGGTTAGGAAAGAATTAAATCACCTTATAAATCGTCGACGTGGTGAAACTCATATCCTGAGATTCTCCTTAACTCTTGACTTTTAGCTCGTTCTTCTCATTCGTTGTTATTGACTGCTCAGTTTCTTTGCTTTAACCATAAATTGATTTACTAGATAACTTGGTATCACTATCATTCGGTAATTGTTCCAATCCCTGTGGGATCGATATTTTTATTACTTGACAACAACCGTGCACTTGCGGAAAACAACACATCACCTAACTTTTTGACAAATAAAATTAATAGTTGGTTCCTCTTCGGCCCTACAAATAAAAGCAGTGACTCCGATGGGGAGGATACTTATATTTGTATTTAAGTGTTCACCATTACTCGGTACCAAGGTAATTATCTCGGGTTATGTGCCTTCGGATGGGGAAGTACACACGCTCCTTAATAATTTCCTATAACCATATTCGACCTTGTGATCCGCAAACAAACTCATCCGATGTGGAGGAAGGCACTCAGAGCCGACACGCAAGTTTGTTTGCATCACATGTCAAATCGTAATGGAGGTCGTGGGAATTTATAAAAATATTTTCATAAATTATTTTCCAACTATTATGGCTTTTGTCTCCAATATGCCTCCCGTCGTATGGCCATCTTGTCCGCTACTCCCTACGCCATGTACAAGCCATCCGAAGATCCGAGCCGAGAAAAACTATTTTAATTTACATCCATCGATTCTATACTCCACGAAGGAGTGTACATGAAATCTAGATCGAAAGTAAACTAAAATAAAATGAGTGGGTAAACAATGTCATACTTAATTACAAAATTAAATACTAGCCTCGTCAACCTCGAGGATTCAAATAATATATAATTACACACATACAATCACATACACACATATGGCCATAATAGTTGGATTCTATGCCTGCAACCAAAAAGTTAACCTACGCACATCCTACTATTATCCGGCACATATAATATATGAGAAGTGCATAAAATAATCGAATCCTAAACACACAAAATCAAAAATCATGGCTCTGATACCAATTGAAAGGGAAGGGAAACTTCGCTTCCCACTTCAACTCGGTCGCTTGTTCATGGTGATCCCGTCTACATCCCCGGATAAAAAAAATTTATCCTTGACAAAGATGGATTACTCAAGCAACCGTTTCATCATCGTGCTATTCGATTAGAGTAGTCACTTGAACAAACTTGTTGTTCAAGCGACCAACTTCTATTATTCGAATAGCCGCAGAATAGACGATGTACGGATCACCGGTTTTTGCGTTTGTATTCAGGGTCCAAGTAAATTAGCCACATAACAAAACATACAACATGCATATAATTGAAAAACAATTATAGACATAATACAAAAGAATATAAACAAGCATTATACCTCTCGATCTTCTATTGTATGTCCTTCCTCCTTTTGGACGTCGTGTGGGCGACGATCTTCCAAAAGTCGAAGCCTCCTAGATCACCAATCTTCCTTTCCTTATTCACTTTGAACAAAGGAAGATGATAAAACAAAACTCTTCTCCCTATCTAGAATCGGCCACCAAGTCAATGGACTTGATGTTGCCGCCGGCCAAGGAAGAGAATATGGAGTATGGGAACCGGCCAAAAGTTTCAAGGGAAGAAACCCTAGCTCTTGCCACCGGCCAAGGAAGAGGGGAAGAGGGTGGTGCCGCCGGCCAAAGGAGAATCAAGGAGGGTGATGGGTGCCAGCCAACTCTTAGAGAAGAGAAAGGAAACCAAATCTTTACCTTGTAGCCGCCCAAAACCCTAACCCCAGTCGCTAAAACCCTAACCCCAGTCGCCCAAGCTTGTCGCCCCAACACTAATCCCCTTCCAATTATCTTGCCGCCCAAGCCATAAGCCCTTATTTATAGAGTTGGGCTCAAGCCTCCCTTTAATCTCCACCGTCAGTTCTAGGTATTTAATTTCAACCGTCGAATCTAGAGAATTAATCTCAACCGTCGGATCTAAAGATTTAATCTCCACCGTCGGATCTAGAGTTTCATCTTCCACCATCAGATCTAGGCTCCATGAGGTTTTAATAGGCTACAATAGGGACCATGAGGAGGAGTTGGATCTTGGCCACCCAATGGATCAAGCCCACATAAAGTCCGATCCATTAATGGTAATCCATTCCACTAGAGGATTATCATTGATCTACCTCACCAACCCCCATAAGCTAATATGGGCTCCATATATTATTTATACATTTATCTCCATGTGTTTAAGATCTCGAATGTCCGTCAATTAATTAATTTACCAACAATTAATTAATCAACATCTAACTCCATTAGTAGTACCACTCAACCTTATCATCATGCCGGACCAAGTGTTGGTGCAGGGGCACTAGATAATCGAACCTTGGTTTTGATGATGACAAAGATTCAAAGTTAAGCTATTTTGTTATCTCATGTGATATGCTAAGTGTGCAGGAAGTGTTTAAGCTAAGCCAAAGGTCGAGCGACATCCGGAGAATCTCAAGTTGAGAAACCGTGGTGGTCGGGCGACACCAGGAGAACCTCGGGGAGTCGAGGAACCTCGGTGGTGACCAAAAGCTAAGCGACAGGTCAAGAGGACCAAAGGTAAGCTCCGTGTGTAGAGCGGTGGTAAGGATGCGTCCTCGGTTAGAGGACAATCCTAGGCGTCGATCCGACTAAGGCTTCCGGAGGAATGATGAAGTTGAGATCGGACAGTCAAAGGACTGTCACACTGCATGACATTATATATCTATTGTGCTAATCTTGTATTGCAGGAATTCTCAAGTGCAGCAGTCAACTAGAGATGTCAGTAGTCGACTGAAGGCAGTCGATTGCTAAGAGGATCAGTCGATTGATGTCGACGAATCAGCCTAGTGCACAAGGTCAAAGAGATAGAGATTGATGCCACCACCTCAAGATAAGATAAGCCGCCACCTCAGGATAAGATAAGCCGCCACCTCAAGATAAGATCCACGAGTTTTGGATCTGGATCGGGACAAATTCCAAGGCGCAAATCTATAAAAGGAGGGGAGGACTCACACCCAAATTCAAGAATCTCCCAAGTGCTCGTGCTCTCTACAACGCTACTCCGACCGTGCACCATCTTCTAATTAATTATCAGTATTATTATTATCTTTCTGTACTTAATTTGTATAAGGACCGGTAAGGTTGTTACCGGCCTTATAATCATTGTAATCGTCTTGTCTCTTATCTCCAACGAGGAAGAGACTTTTAGTGATTGCCCTTCGGAAGCGATCAAGGATCGCAGGGCCTTGGATTAGCGTGGTGGTGTGAACCAAGTAAAAAAGCTTTGTGTCTTTCTTGTGTTTGTCTTTTAGTTTTCCGCTGTGTACTTGGTTTTAATCGTCGAAAAAGAAAAGTTTTTACGAACGCTATTCACCCCCCTCTAGCGCTCATATCGATCCAACAATTGGTATCAGAGCGGGGGCGCTTAGATTCGGTGCAACCACCGGTTGAGCATTTTCTTTTCTTTATTTTTATTTTTATTTTTAAATATCTCCCGCACTACTAATCCAATACCAAGTCTTGGGACTTTTTTGTTTGTGTTTTTTTGCGAGTTTTAGAAAATCGTTGACCGAGCAAACCATGGAAGAGTCTCCCACAAGGCATAAAGGTAACAATGTCAATTTAAATTTTAAATTTCATATTATTTGCTTTAAGTGCAGGGAGAGAGGACACTATAAAAATAAGTGTCCTACTCGTAAGATTCGAACGACGCAATCGACGACAAAGGAGACACCATTGCTAGGAATCCGGAAGAACAAGGAGCACATCAAGTGCTTCGGATGCGGAAGATTCGGTCACTACAAGAATCGGTGTCCGGAAAAAAAGGTTATTAAAGTTAATAATTTTGAAAAGTTAAGTTTTAGAATAGTTGATAATTTAGATAAATTGTGTAATTGTTGTCAATTAATTAATACAATTAATAATTCAACTAATAAAAAATTAATTAATTCAGATTTAATTAGTTTAAATAATAACAATAATAATATCATGGAAGAAAATGATCAAATTAATCTAACATTTGATAAAATTAACAAAGAGATTAATCAAATATTTAGTTTAATCAACATAGATCTAGATCAAGTCAAAGATAAAACCAACCTAGGACTTAATCAGAATAATCAAAACCTTGATCAGAATAATCAAACCATAGGACAGAATCATCAAATCCTAGATCTGATTAATCTAGATAATTCCGAATTAAAAAATTCTGTTTTGAAAAATTCAACAATAAAAAAATCGAAATTAACTTTAAAAAATTCCAAAGATAATCTAAATAATTCTAATAATAATTCTACCTTTAAAAACTCTAACAATTTTATCTTAAATAATTCTAATAATAATTCTACCTCTAAAAATTCTAACAATATTATCTTAAATAATTCTAATAATAATTCTACCTTTAAAAATTCTAACAATCTTATCTTAAATAATTCTAATAATCTTATCTTACAAAATTCTAATAATTCTACTTTTAAAAAGTCTAATAATCTTATCTTGAAAAAGTCTAATAATATTATTTTAAAAAATTCTAATAATCCTATTTTAAATAATTCACAATATAACTTAATTAAAAATTCAAAATTAGATAATCAAACCAATAAAATTAATTATAATAGAGTACCATTTGATTATACACAAATTAATAATCTAGTAATTAAACCTTCAACTTTTAAAAATTCAACTAATAAATATGTAGACTTGGGTTACAAGTCTAAGCTAACCAAAAATCAAGACACTAAAATTTATAAACCTAATTATAATAAAGTATCTTATAACTATAGAACAAATAAAATTCTACCCAAGAAAACAACCATTTCTTTAAATTGATTGAATGTAGCTTGGTCATGCATACATATCATTATCATGCTTAATTTGTCATGTCATACATACTAGTTTTAAATTCACTCTCATAGAATAGTTAGATAGGAAATAATTAATTAATCTTGACAACATAGTATCAGGATGCAGTGAGATGATAGTACGTTAAGGAAACGAAGTCAAGTGTATCCGAGTTGGATAAGGAGTATCTAGCTTGGTGCATTTAACTAAGTGGAACTAACTGAAGCTACCTCACCACATCCTAAACTAGTTAGACCAGGACGTAACCCTAAGTGAATTAAGTGTGTAATTTCCTAAGTTGGCTTTGTCTAAGGAAGTGGTCGTTGTTCCGATCAAAGAAGGCCCCTGTGCCTCGCCACGACCTGGAAGCCCTCTTTTGAAATGTTCACCTAACTAACTAAAGGTGAAATCCGAATCTAACCACAGATTAATTAATTTCTAAGGCATTAAATTAAATTCATCTCACAATACCTATAAGAATAACTTGGTTGATCATGTAGAATGGGTGAGATGGTAAGGACAACAAATTAAAAATGATTTTGAAAAAGATTTAAAAATTTATATACACATAAATAGATTCTTAAAACTAGTTTTATTGGTTGCCATGATTATTGTGTGTAGTTATACGTAGTTTTCAAAACAACTATGCTTCTTAAAATGATGGTTAGTTGACCAATACTGAACGTATAAATCCTTAGGTCAACTTTAGATACCTAGACCCTCTGGACACTTAGGTGAGCCTTCCTTATGGCCAACAAGGATGTCCTAAGAGTTTGTCAGACAAAAGGGGAGACCCTCTAGATATGCCTTCCTTGTGGCTAACAAGGATGTTAGGTTAAGGGGGAGGTTCTAATTGGATAATCATCATAGAAGTTGTTAAAAAATATTTTTTTAAAAAAAATCACCAATACTTTCTAAATTTAAATCCTTCTTTTGATAATATGCCAAGGGGGAGAGAAGACTTAAGTTGGACAAACTTAATATCTAGCTACCTCCAGTTTGGCATAAAAACCAATAGACATGAGCCTTTAAAATGTTTTTTTTTAATTCTTTCTCAAAATTTTATAACAATGTTAAATGTTAGGGGGTCACATTCTAACCTAGGATATACATTGTTGGTGCAGGATCTAGAAACCTAAACTCCTAAACTCTTAAGTATTAAAGGGAGTTGAACTTATTAAATCAACTTGATTAGCATGTTTAAAAATTCTATTTCTTGGCAATGTACCCAATATAAAGTTATTTTTGATATATGTCAAAGGGGGAGAGAGAATAAAGTTAAGAGATTACTTACTTTTTCTTTCTCAAAAAGTAATTGTTTTTCAAAACTCACCTATGGTTAAGGGGGAGGTTTTGAAAAATGATTGTTCAATGCTTATTGTTTATTTTCTCTTAACTTTGAATTGGTTTGCCATAGATCAAAAAGGGGGAGATTGTTGGTGCAGGGGCACTAGATAATCGAACCTTGGTTTTGATGATGACAAAGATTCAAAGTTAAGCTATTTTGTTATCTCATGTGATATGCTAAGTGTGCAGGAAGTGTTTAAGCTAAGCCAAAGGTCAATCGACATCCGGAGAATCTCAAGTTGAGAAACCGTGGTGGTCGGGCGACACCAAGAGAACCTCGGGGAGTCGAGGAACCTCGGTGGTGACCAAAAGCTAAGTAACAGGTCAAGAGGACCAAAGGTAAGCTCTGTGTGTAGAGCGATGGTAAGGACGCATTCTCGGTTAGAGGACAATCCTAGGCGTCGATCCGACTAAGGCTTCTGGAGGAATGCTGAAGTCGAGATCGGACAGTCAAAGGACTGTCACACTGATGGCATTATACATCTATTGTGCTAATCTTGTATTGCAGGAATTCTCAAGTGCAGCAGTCAACTAGAGATGTCAGTAGTCGACTGAAGGCAGTCGACTGCTAAGAGGATCAGTCGATTGATGTCGACGAATCAGCCCAGTGCACAAGGTCAAAGAGATAGAGATTGATGCCACCACCTCAAGATAACATAAGCCGCCACCTCAGGATAAGATAAGCCGCCACCTCAAGATAAGATCCACGAGTTTTGGATCTGGATCGGGACAAATTCCAAGGCGCAAATCTATAAAATGAGGGGAGGACTCACACCCAAATTCAAGAATCTCCCAAGTGTTCGTGCTCTCTACAACGCTACTCCGACCGTGTTGGGTTTCCGGCACCGCGGCGTGTGTGTGTTCAATAATGTTTCGTAAACATGAACACAGCGGAAGCAATAAAAATAATAAATCTACATTTATTACAACACACACAACACACGCATGCATATTACAACAAGTGTAGACATAACCGTAAATTTAAATTTGCAATAAAAGGAAATTTATCTACGTTATACCTTTCGTATGACGTGTAGCGGGAACGGCATCAACCGGAACGATCCTTGCTAGAATCGTCTCTATCCGTATCCACGCCGAGTTCCTCGGGATGACTTCGCTAAGCCATGAGCTTCGTCTTCGTACGGGTTACTAGCCTCGTGTTGAAGACGACGTGATCGAGAGATGATCACGATCCGAATCCAAATTCGGATCCTAATACGAGTTCTCCAAACTCGCTTCTCCGGAGAGGTATTCGTCAACCAATTGACGAATCCTTCGTCCTCCACCTCAGAGGATTACCGGAGATCGAATCCCCGGTAAGTTAGCCGCTGTCGGAGCTCTAACCGCCGTCCAAACGACGGTCCGACGAGAGGAGAAGAAGCTGTCCAAAAAACTGGTGGAGGAGTAGGCGCCGGCCAAAACAAGGAAGCCAAGTGCTCACCTTTTCACCGAAGCCTAGGAAGATCACCGGAGGGTCGCCGGAGGATCACCGGCTGAAGCTTGGACGCCGGCAAGGAGCTAGACGGCAGCACAACAAGCTGGGCGGCAATGGAGGTTGGGCGGCACAACTAGGTTGGGCGGCAACTCCAAGCTAGGGTTTTGGATTAGGGCTTAATTATCCATTAAGCCCTCTTTTATAGAGAACTGATTCTCTTAATGGTTATTGGATCATAACCATTAGGTCCCTTAACCTGCTCCATTAAGATAAGTTAAAATAAACCAAACCATGATGGTTTATTTTAAGTTAAAACGAACCGAACCAACTTTTGGTTCATTCGTTTAAAATAAACCAAACCCTTTGGTTTATTCTCCTCCATTGGATTAGAACCAAACCATTTTGGTTCATCCATTATGTCTTCATAAGACACGGCCCATCCACGCTTCCATTGCGACTGAAACGATTTCATGCTCGCTTTATGTTTGGTCCAACCAAACCTAGTTTCTCTCGGTCTGAGAATCCCATTCTCAAGCTCGTTTTAAATCCTTTGGATTATGCTCGTTGTCCGTGTGACCAAATAGGTTCTCGGTTTATGTTGGCCGTCTATAATTAACCATTAATTATAGAACGATCATGAGTGGCACCTAGTAGTACATCATGATCCCCAATTAACCGAAAAGATCAACGGTTGATCCGTAACTATTTCTCAAACCCTTCACACTCGAATGATTCGTGCCCCATTCCCTTCACTCATCTTATACCCACTTGGTTCAGGACATGGTCTATTGTGTCCCCACTAGGTCGACTCACGCCACACCTAGCCCAAGTATCATTTCCTCGTCCTACGGATTCTAGTTACTCCACATGTATCGAAGAGTACCTTACTCTAAACATGTAATGCTTTGGCCAAAGACTTTAGTAACAATCCGACGAGAGGCCATGGGTATACATCTCCTCGCAAGGAGTGGTGAATCCTTTATAGGCTATTCAAACACCTTCGATCACTTCGACTTATACCCAATCATCCCGCGTCCACATCTCCTTAGAGATGTTTGCTTAAGATGTCAAAGCATAAGTCTCCATGATCAAGATGACTTGAATACCGCAAGTCTAAGGAACATCGCACTTAAGCTACAGTAAGAACTTCATTGACATATCTATATATGCAGAGAACCATATGAAGTCTTACGGCTGGTCACTCCAATGAACTAGTTACCATAACTAGCATCCACGATCAACTCCGGACATCACTATGTCTCCAGCCAGTGAGAATCAGCTGCTTGGATACACCAAGGAGTATACCTCGTGCTAGTCTCGACAAAATTGATGGTGTCCAAATCCATCAATTCATCGACTAGGGATAATTCCGATACATCACAATTACACATGTAGAGATACTCACTAGTTGTGATCCAATCACAAATTCTCTCATGCTGTGAATCATATCGTGGACATTCAGTAAATGAGTTTAAGATCCAATCAAATACATAAAACATGTATACTCAAATAGTGAATCTTCATTTATCATATAAATGATTCATTCATAAGGCGATTGCCTTAGGACATCTCTCATATATTACTAACAGACTCCCACTTGGCCTAATGTCAATCGCTACGGTATCCAATACCATAAGCTCGAACATGACCCTCAAACTTATTTTGAGGTAATGCCTTAGTCAAGGGATCCGCTAAGTTCCTTTCAGTGGGAATTTTCTCGATTTGTATTTCGTTCCTACTGATGATCTCTCTGATAAGATGATAGCGGCGAAGCACATGTTTGGATCATTGATGAGACCACATCAAGTTCAGAGATGAACTTCTTGATCCAAACCGCTTCCTTTGCTGCTTCCAAAGTTGCAATGTATTCTGCCTTAGTGGTAGAATCCGCTACAGTCTCTTGTTTGGAACTTTTCCAACTCACTGCGCCCCCATTCAAGGTGAACACGTATCCAGACTGAGACCTGGAATCATCCTTGTCTGTCTGGAAGCTAGCATCCGTATACCCGCGTATCACCATGTCCCCTTCTCCATATATTAGGAACACATCCTTAGTTCTTCTCAAGTACTTAAGGATCATCTTAACAGCCGGCCAATGATCTATTCCTGGATCGCACTGGTATCTGCTCGTGACACTCAGAGCATACGATACATCGGGCCTCGTACATAACATAGCATACATGATAGATCCTATTGCGGATGCATAGGGAATCTTACTCATGCAAATCCTCTCGTCTTCTGTGCGCGGACACATAGACTTCGAAAGGTGTACCCCATGCTTGATGGGTAAGAAACCTTTCTTGGATTCCGACATGCTAAACCTCTTTAGCACTCGGTCTATATATGTAGACTGCGAAAGACCAAGCAACCGTTTCGATCTATCTCTATAGATCTTAATCCCGAGGATGTAGATTGCTTCTCCCAGGTCTTTCATGGAGAATGTCTTGGATAACCAAACCTTCACTGACTGTAAGATTGAAACATCATTTCCTATAAGTAGTATGTCATCGACATACAATACTAGGAATACGACTGCACTCCCACTAACCTTCTTGTACACACAAGGTTCGTCTGGATTTTATGAGAAATCAAACCTTTTGATTGTCTCATCAAAACGGATATTCCAGCTCCTGGATGCTTGCTTCAATCCATATATGGACCGTCGCAATTGGAATACCTTGGTTTTATCAACCGATGTGAAACCCTCAGGCTGTATCATATACACGTCCTCGAGCAGGTTTCCATTAAGGAAAGCTGTTTTCACATCTATCTGCCATATCTCATAATCATAATGAGCCGCTATGGCCAGGAGCATCCGAATGGATTTAAGCATAGCTACAGGCGAATAGGTTTCGTCATAATCAACACCTTGTTTTTGACGATATCCTTTCGCCACCAATCTAGCCTTATAGGTAATCACATTACCATCCATGTCAGTTTTCTTCTTGAAAACCCACTTGCACCCTATAGGCTTTATCCCTTCAGGTGGGTCAACCAAGTTCCAAACTTGGTTTTCATACATGGAATCCATTTCCGACTTCATGGCACCAACCCACTTATCCCTTTCTGAACTTGTCAGCACTTCTTCATAACTGGTAGGCTCCTCATCATCAATGAGTAACATGTCATTCGATTCACTTACGAGAAATCCATATCTCTCAGGAATATTGCGTGTTCTACCAGATCTACGAAGATGTGGTGTTACAATAGGTCCAGCCGATTGCTCATCACTATGAGTTGTCGGCTGTTGTGCTTCACCAGGTATCTCATCAATGTCTATTTGAGTCTCTCGAGCCTCCTCAAGCTCGACGACACTCCCACTATTTTCTTGCAAGAGAAACTCTTTCTCTAGAAACACAACATGCCTTGAAACAAACACCTTTTGTTCCACAGGATGATAGAATTGGTAACCCCTTGTTTCCTTAGGGTATCCAATAAATAGACATTTATCAGACTTAGCATCCATTTTGTCTGATACTATCCGCTTCACATAAGCAGGACTACCCCATATCTTCAAGTAAGATACATGAGGTTTCTTACCATTCCATATCTCATATGGAGAAGTTGAGACTACCTTGGTAGGCATTCTGTTTAACAAGTAAACAGCTGTCTGAAGTGCATAGCCCCAAAAGGACTTGGGAAGAGTCACATGATTCATCATTGACCTGACCATGTCCAACAAGGTCCGGTTACGCCTCTCAGATACACCATTATGCTGTGGTGTATATGGCGGAGTCTATTGAGACAATATACCATTATCTCTTAGATAATCAAGAAACTCTTGACTTAAGTATTCACCACCTCGATCTGATCGAAGTATCTTAATACTCTTGTCATGTTGTTTCTCTACTTCATTTCTGAATTCTTTGAACCTTTCAAAGGCTTCAGACTTGTGTTTCATCAAGAACACATACCCAAACCATGAGTGATCATCGGTGAAGGTAATGAAGTAGCTATAGCCTCCTAATGCTTGAGTTGACATAGGTCCACATACATCAGTATGTATTAGTCCTAGTAACTCTCCCACTCGTTCACCTTTTCCAGTAAAAGGTAACTTAGTCATCTTGCCTTTTAAGCATGATTCGCATGTATCGTATGAATCCAATTCAAATGATTCCAGAATTCCACATCGGTGTAATTCGGACATGCATTTCTTGCTTATATGGCCAAGACGACAATGCCACATATGGGAGTCTATTTGATTATCCTTTCGAGCACACTTGTTGCTCGCTTCGATATTGCAAATGTCACTGGATACGTCCAACGTATAAACACTATTGCTTAAAGTTCTAGTCCTATAAAGAACTCTATTTAAAGTTATGTAACAACAATTGTTACTAAAAGTCAAATGGTACCCATTTCTATTTAACAAGAAATAGAAATGATGTTCTTTATCAACGAAGGAATATAAAAGCAATTGTCCAGTTCTAAGACAAGTCCTGTAGGGAGTTTCAACAAATGCGTTCCAATGGCGACTGCAGCAACCTTTGCTCCATTCCCAACACGCAAATTTGACTCTCCCTTGACGAGTCTTCTTCTATTCCTTAGCCCATGTATGTCATTACATATATGTGAGCCACACCCAGTATCCAATACCCAAGTGTTTGAGGAAATAGAATGATAATCAATAACGAAGATATCTGAAGAAGATGGGGCATCCGATGCCTTATTCTTCTTCACGGACTCAAGATAAATCTTGCACTTTCTTCGCAAATGGCTCTCCTTGCCATAATGATGGCAAGTTTCCTTTTGTGCTAGTTTTACCTTCTTAGCCCTTCTCTTCTTTCCCTTCTGTTGTTCCTTTGACTTCCTCTTAGAACCTTTCTTCGAGGAATCAACTAATAGCATCGTCCCCTGCTCATGCTTCTCAGAAGACTCCACAGTCTTCAGCATATTGAGCAGTACCACAGATGAACCTTCTAGCATCTCAGAGGTGAAGAGGAGCTTTGAGACTTCAAACCTTTCGAATCTCACTTGCTCATCAACCAACTCACAAAGATGAAGGACTACGATATGAGCATCCATATGCTCATGCTGCTTTCATAGCTTGGGTTCCATCGCGGCTAGCATGATGCAACTCATTTGTTCAGAATCACTCACATGTTTCTGATAGGCCAACAATTGGTTCAGAGTTGTATCGTCACTAGGACGGGCGGGAAGAGGCGCTTCGAGGACATTTGCAAGCTTTTCAACCTTGAGAACAATTCTCAAGCTTCTAAGCCAGTCCAAGAAGCTCGGCCCAGTCAATTTATTTGAATCCAAAATGGAACGCAAATTCAAAGACGTCATGATCAATTTATTGACCTAGAAATACAAAACGAGCATATATGAGAAAATGATTTTAAAATGCATTAATATACATTTATAAATCCCATTCATTTTTCGAATTTCAAAAACCCCAAAATCACTTCGGGAGATCGTAGGTCCATCTCCGAATGGGCTGATATCCATCATAGTTATGAATAACCTTGGAGAGAGTCCAACAAGCCATTCATAACTACGATGGTAGGTATCATCTATACCGATTGCATATCACGTATATGCAACTATCACAATGTGCTATCAACTAATTGAATGTTCACACATACGTTGGGTTGTTAACACATTAACAAGTATGCATCATATGCATAGCACCCAACTTCACCTCCCTTTACATCGACCTTGGAGAGAGTCCAACAAGCCGATGCTCCAGGTTAAAGCCAACCCATTAATCGGGAAATAGTTTTAATATGGTTAGAGCGCATTCAACCAATTAGCCCAGCTTGGAGAGAGTCCAACAACCAAAGCTAACGATTGACCTCTGACTCTTACCATATTAGTATTAAACTATTCCATGGTTTGAATATGTTCGGGATCGAGCCGGGCTTGGAGAGAGTCCAACAACCCAAACAAGAAACGGAACTCTGGTTCTAACCATATTAATGGAAGGTGTAGGCTTTAATATTGTTTAAGGGTTTTTATGTCTCATCCTCTTTGCATGCAAATAACTATTATCTACATGGCATGGCATACATGGCATACATCTACATGTCACGACACGCATGGCATAATGTTATGCATCTAATGCAATTACATGACATACAATTATGTCATGTATATAATTTCCTTATATGTCATAACTATTTATGGAAATAAAATATGTTTAAGATTTGATTCTCCAAATCAAATCATAATTAAATTAGGAAACAAATTTCCAAATCTAATCACATATTTTATTTATGGAATTATTTGATTAAGGAAAATCTATTTAGGAAACCAATTTCCTAAATCATTAAAACTACTTATGGAGATAAAATATTTTAAGATTTGATTTCCCAAATAAAATCATGATTAAATTAGGAAACAAATTTCCAGAATCTAATCAAATATTTTATTTATGAAAAATATCAATTTCCATAAATACTTCTAACTTTCCAAAAGTGGAAGATTTTCATAAATACTTCTAGACTTTCCAAAATTGAAAAATTTCCATAAATACTTCTAAATTTCCAAAATTAGAAAATTTCCAGAAATACATTATGACTATCGCAAAACCATTTTACGATTATGTCGAAACACAACCTGGGCTCTAATACCACTGTTGGGTTTCCGGCACCGCGGCGTGTGTGTGTTCGATCATGTTTCGTAAACATGAACACAACGGAAGCAATAAAAATAATAAATCTACATTTATTACAACACACACAACACACGCATGCATATTACAACAAGTGTAGACATAACCGTAAATTTAAATTTGCAAAAAAAGGAAATTTATCTACGTTATACCTTTCGTATGACGTGTAGCGGGAACGGCATCAACCGGAACGATCCTCGCTAGAATCGTCTCTATCCGTATCCGCGCCGAGTTCCTCGGGATGACTTCGCTAAGCCACGAGCTTCATCTTCGTACGGGTTACTAGCCTCGTGTTGAAGACGACGTGATCGAGAGATGATCACGATCCGAATCCAAATTCGGATCCTAATACGAGTTCTCCAAACTCGCTTCTCCGGAGAGGTATTCGTCAACCAATTGACGAATCCTTCATCCTCCACCTCAGAGGATTACCGGAGATCGAATCCCCGGTAAGTTAGCCGCTGTCGGAGCTCTAACCGCCATCCAAACGACGCTCCGACGAGAGGAGAAGAAGCTGTCCAGAAAACTGGACAGCTTGGTGGAGGAGTAGGCGCCGGCCAAAACAAGGAAGCCAAGTGCTCACCTTTTCACCGAAGCCTAGGAAGATCACCGGAGGGTCGCCGGAGGATCACCGGTTGAAGCTTGGACGCCGGCAAGGAGCTAGACGGCAGCACAACAAGCTGGGCGGCAATGGAGGTTGGGCGGCACAACTAGGTTGGGCGGCAACTCCAAGCTAGGGTTTTGGATTAGGGCTTAATTATCCATTAAGCCGTCTTTTATAGAGAACTGATTCTCTTAATGGTTATTGGATCATAACCATTAGGTTCGTTAACCTGCTCCATTAAGATAAGTTAAAATAAACCAAACCATGATGGTTTATTTTAAGTTAAAACGAACCGAACCAACTTTTGGTTCATTCGTTTAAAATAAACCAAACCCTTTGGTTTATTCTCCTCCATTGGATTAGAACCAAACCATTTTGGTTCATCCATTATGTCTTCATAAGACACGGCCCATCCACGCTTCCATTGCGTCTGAAACGATTTCATGCTCGCTTGTTTGGTCCAACCAAACCTAGTTTTCCTCTCACCGAGAATCCCATTCTCAAGCTCGCTTTAAATCCTTTGGATTATGCGCGTGACCAAATAGGTTCTCGGTTTATGTTGGCCGCCTATAATTAACCATTAATTATAGAACGATCATGAGTGGCACCTAGTAGTACATCATGATCCCCAATTAACCAAAAGATCAACGGTTGATCCGTAACTATTTCAAACCCTTCAGCAGCTCGAATGAATCGTGCCCCATTCCCTTCACTCATCTTATACCCACTTGGTTCAGGACATGGTCTATTGTGTCAGTCCCCACTAGGCTGACTACGTCACACCTAGCCCAAGTATCATTTCCTCATCCTACGGATTCTAGTTACTCCACATGTATCGAAGAGTACCTTACTCTAAACATGTAATGCTTTGGCCAAAGACTTTAGTAACAATCCGACGAGAGGCCATGGGTATACATCTCCTCGCAAGGAGTGGTGAATCCTTTATAGGCTATTC
Source organism: Wurfbainia villosa (assembly GCA_025175895.1). Taxonomy (NCBI): domain Eukaryota; kingdom Viridiplantae; phylum Streptophyta; class Magnoliopsida; order Zingiberales; family Zingiberaceae; genus Wurfbainia; species Wurfbainia villosa. The sequence goes on along the minus strand of CM046001.1, from coordinate 53,881,949 downwards.
AAACACCTTCGATCACTTCGACTTATACCCAATCATCCCGAGTCCACATCTCCTTAGAGATGTTTGCTTAAGATGTCAAAGCATAAGTCTCCATGATCAAGATGACTTGAATACCGCAAGTCTAAGGAACATCGCACTTAAGCCACAGTAAGAACTTCATTGACATATCTATATATGCAGAGAACCATATGAAGTCTTACGGTTGGTCACTCCAATGAACTAGTTACCATAACTAGCATCCACGATCAACTCCGGACATCACTATGTCTCCAGCCAGTGAGAATCAGCTGCTTGGATACACCAAGGAGTATACCTCGTGCTAGTCTCGACAAAATTGATGGTGTCCAAATCCATCAATTCATCGACTAGGGATAATTCCGATACATCACAATTACACATGTAGAGATACTCACTAGTTGTGATCCAATCACAAATTCTCTCATGCTCTGAATCGTATCGTGGACATTCAGTAAATGAGTTTAAGATCCAATCAAATACATAAAACATGTATACTCAAATAGTGAATCTTCATTTATCATATAAATGATTCATTCATAAGGCGATTGCCTTAGGACATCTCTCATATATTACTAACAGACCGTGCACCATCTTATAATTAATTGTCAGTATTATTATTATCTTTCTGTACTTAATTTGTTTAAGGACCGGTAAGGTTGTTACCGGCCTTATAATCATTGTAATCGTCTTGTCTCTTACCTCCAACGAGGAAGAGACTTTTAGTGATTGCCCTTCGGAAGCGATTAAGGATCGCAGGGCCTTGGATTAGCAGCCGGTGGGCTGTGAACCAAGTAAAAAAGCTTTGTGTCTTTCTTGTGTTTGTCTTTTAGTTTTCCTCTATGTACTTGGTTTTAATCGTCGAAAAAAAAAAGTTTTTACGAACGCTATTCACCCCCCCCTCTAGCGCTCATATCGATCCAACACCAAGTCCACCTGCAGGGTTTACATGATGAACCTTATGAGCTTCTCAAGGGGACATCATCATCCTAATATATAGGCCACGGTTTCCTCCTATAATCAACGTCACACCATATAAATAATACCATTTCCCAATTTACCGACCCTATCGATTTACTCTATAAATCTCGCCCATTGGTAAATCAAAGAAATGAATAATAAATATATGTGCTCATTATTATATTGGGATTAAGAGCATGTACAACATAATATCTGAGGTCCGATTCGATTATGTAGTCAGCAATAAATCGAATCACCTCTAAGTCGGTCCTGCTCAATACACACAAAGTGTACAAGTGTAATTCTATGGTCAAGACAAACCAATACCAAATCACACTACAACCATTCCAATGGTTTGTCCATAACCATCTCGATTGTGAGCCTTTACTTATACTTTACAAGGAACTGATAACATGATCTCCTGTGTGACACTACACACCATGTTATCTACAATGTAATGTATTAGACAATATGCATAACCATAAATATGCAAACAATGATCATGTGATTCTTATTTCAAAATAAAGAAGTTCATACAAAAGATAGACTTTTCAGTATACATCCCAATATAGCCATGGCAACTCATTTTGATTATGAGATATGAAAGATGAATGTGAAAATAACTTTCCTTAACGGAAAACTATATGAGGATGTATATATGATACAACCTGAGGGTTTCACATCCATTGACAAGAACAAAGTATGCAAGCTTCAACGTTCCATTTATGGATTGAAGCAAGTATCCATGAGTTGGAATATCCATTTTGATGAGGTAATCAAACAGTTTGATTTCTCATAAAATCCTAAGGAGCCCTGTGTGTATAAAGAGGTTAGTGGGAGTGCGGTCGTGTTCCTAGTATTGTATGTCGATGATATATTAATTATAGGAAATGATATTCCTATTTTGCAAATAGTCAATGTCTAGTTGTCCAAAATGTTCTCCATGAAAGACATGGGAGAAGCAACCTATATTTTGGGGATTAAGATCTATAGAGAAAGATCGAATCGATTGCTTAGTCTTTTGCAGTCTACCTACATAAATAAAGTGCTAAAATGGTTTAGCATGGAAGAATCCAAGAAAGGTTTTATTACCATGAGGCATGCAATTCACCTTTCGAAGTCTATGTGCCCGCGCACTGAAGACGAGAGGATTCGCATGAGTCAAATCCCATATGCATTAGCTATAGGATCGATCATGTATGCTATGTTATGTATGAGACCTGATGTATTGTACACTTTGAGCATTACAAGTAGATACTAGTTGGATCCTCGTATGGACCATTCGGTGGCTGTCAAGACAATCCTTAAGTACTTGAGAAAGACTAAGGATTTGTTCTTCGTATATGGAGGAGGTTGTAATGCCCGCCCTTCACGTCCTCCTAACACATATCCTATAGACGGGCGGTGGCGCTACGCGATCATACATTCATGCATATAACATCGGAAGCATTTAAAAACTTTACAATTTTTAACTCTAATTACATTAACCCAATCAACCTAACAATTTAATCATGGCAAAAGGTCTTAGCAATTTATTTAACTAAACATGTATTAACCATTTCAAGGTTCATAAAAATAAACATGAGTAACAACCATTGAAAGCATTATCGTCTCCTAACAGTTTACACATAAACTGAGAATCATGCATAAGTCCGTATATGAAAAATGATCTCGTCCACCATGCCACTGCCACACACATCTTTGCCCTCATGTTGCTCCCGTTAATTTATCCATTCCTTTCCCTTTTCTGCAGTATAAGGAAAGTAAACTGTAAGCACATAGGCTTAGTAAGGTTCTTTCCTACTCACAAAAACATTCATCATGAATTAAACGTAAAGTAATGACATGTTCATTTAAACAACATATGAGCACAACATTTATTTAAAGTAGAGACATGATCAATTTAGGAAAAGAACATAAACTTAGCATTTTCATCGCAACAGTACATTGTCTCTAAACATGATAATTCGGTGAACATAAAATGGTATATGCAGGATGCTCTTTGAAAACATATAGTTTATATACTTAAACATAATCTCAACATATTGGGCCCGACATTGTACCACATACATATTCGCGCGCATCCTAAATAGATCTGAGGTAGCTAATCCCGAACCTACCAGGTTACTAGGTCCGTAATATGTCCGTCGACCTAGGGGCAACCTTGGAGCCCATCCCGTGGACCTTGTTAGGGTCCGGTAGAAGACATGCATAAAGTAAAATAACATACATGTTCTTTGTCCTAAAGAGTGTTATTGTCCCCACTCTTAGGGAAACATTTCTTAGACATTTTATATACGTGAGTCATGCCTAACATGGGTGAAAACATAAGCATGTAGCATAACATAAATCGACATGAGTACAATTTAACATGGCATAAGGTAGTGACATAAGGAAAATTTAGCTAACATAAATAGAAATCATCATCTAACATGCATAATGCGGAAGAATTTCAACGAGAATAATTTCTCTAATCCTATTAGCCGAACCTTCTACACATAGTTCTAGATTATTTCATTCAAAATCAAGCATACAACATTACATCGTAAGCACTTATACTGCAGGTGAGGGGATACTTACATCCTACGCTTTTTCACCAATTTATACCGTTAGACTTCTCAAAGAGAAGACCTCCTACATGTTTCCTTGCTTTAGCATGATCCTCTACATAGTCCCTCTTGAAAATCCCCTCTTGAATTATCTAAAGAGAAGACAACCTTCTTCCTTGCTTTGGCGGCTTCCTTCTTTCCAATCCTCCTCTTCATCACTGCCCTTTATCGGACTCGTTCCCTCGTCCTCGGAGGTGCACCACGCAGGAACCTCTTGCTCTCGTAATCGGTGCAACACCACGCAGATAAGGTTGGAGGGTTAGGGAAGGAGGGGGGAGAAGACCATTCGGCGACTGGAGGAAAAACGAGAGAGAGAGAGAGGTCGGCGTGAGGTTTTAGAGAGAGGAAAGAAAAGAAATATATATATAAATTAGGATTTTTCTTAACCTAATTATCCCTTTAAATGATCAGCTAGATTAATCAACTTCTTTCTTTTTTTTCTACCAATAGATATATTCTGTTATATCCTACTTATTGGTAATCTTATGACTTAGTGGTGGGAAGCCTATTCCCCCAAATCAACAATTCATGGTTCAAGCCTCGACTACAAACTATTTATTCATTTTTTTTATTCTTATTTCTATATATATATATATATATATATATATATATATATATCCTTTAAATAAAAATATAGTAACTAAAATTTGGGATGTTACAATCCCTTATACCTTATAAAAGTTTCGTCCTCGAAACTTAAAACAACTCTGGGTACTCTTGCTTCATGTCATCCTTACGTTCCCAGGTGGCTTCTTCGTATCGTTTACTTTGCCATAGGACCTTCACTAAGGGTACTTATTTATTCCTTAGTCTTTTGACTTCTCGATCTAGTATCCGGATAGGTCGACTTTCATAGCTCAGGTCCTCTTGAATTTGCACTTTCTGTGGCTCGACCACTTGGTCGGTACTAGAAATGCACTTCTTAAGCATCGAGACATGGAACACGTTGTGAATAGCAGACATCTCCTGAGGTAGTCCTAGCTCGTAAGCTACCTTGCCAACTCTTTTCAGGATCTTGTACGGTCCTACGTATTGCGGACTTAGCTTTCCTTTCTTCCCGAATCTCATTATTCCTTTCATAGGAGCTATCCGGAGAAATACCAAATCTCCGACATTGAATTCCAAAGGTCTACGTCGCTGATCCGCATAGTTCTTCTGCTAGCTCTGAGCAGTCTCTATTCTTTGGTGGATATTCTGTATCGCTCGGGTGGTGTCGTCGATGAAATCCGTCTGAAGTCCCATCTCTTTCTTCTCACCACCTTCGTACCAACAAATCGGAGACCTACATCTCCTCCCATATAATGCTTCATAAGGTGCCATTCCGATGGTAGCTTGGTAGCTATTATTGTAAGCGAATTCCACTAAACATAAGTAGCGGCACCAACTCCCTTTAAAATCCAAGGTACAAGCTCGTAACACGTCTTCCAGTACTTGGTTCACCCTTTCTGTTTGCCCATCTGTCTAAGGATGAAAGGCGGTACTGAAACACAGCTTCGTGCCAAGTGCCTTATGAACGCATCCCCAAAACTGTGAAGTGAAGCGACCATCCCTATTTGAAATGATGGTCTTGGGAATACCATGTAGTCTGATGATTTCCTTAGCATATAATTGAGCCAGTTGCTCAATCGAATATGTCATCTTGATCTCTAGGAAATGAGCTGACTTTGTCAATCTGTCAATGATAACCTATATTGCGTCATATCCGTTCGTAGTCCTGGGAAGACCTAAAATGAAATCCATAGAGATGTCTTCCCATTTCCACTCCGGAATTTGGATCGGTTGCAGAACTCCTCCAGGATCTCCTGCTTGATCCTCTAGAGACTTGGATCATCACTTTGTTTTGCTAATATGTCATCGAATAGTGCTGGTATTATTGCCATGGTCGAAAGCTGCCCGAAAATAACCTCGATTCCATAGCGCATAATTTCCTTCTCCAGCGGTCGAGACTGTTGGGATGTATACTGAAAGCCTAGCTCTTTTGTATGAACATCTTTATTTTGAAATAAGAATCACATGATCATTGTTTGCACTTTATTTATATATGTGCATATTGTCTAATACTTTATATTGTAGATAACATGGTGCTTGGGTGTGGCACAGAAGATCATGTTATCAGTCTCTTGTAGAGTATAAGTAAAGGCTCACAACCAAGATGGTTTTGGACAAACCATTGGCATGGTTGTAGTGTAGCTTGGTATTGTTTTGTCTTGAACATAGAGTTACACTAGTACACTTAGGTGTATTGAGCAGGACCGACATAGAGGTGATTCAATTTATTGTTGACTACATAATTGAATCATACATCGGATATTATGTTGTACATGCTCTTAATCCCGATATAATAACGGGCACATGTACTTAGTATTTATTTCTTTGATTTACCAAAAGGTGAGATTTAGATGGATTAAATCAATATGCCCGGTAAGTTGGGAAATGATATTATTTACATGGTATGCCGTTGATTATAGGAGGAAACCGTGTCCTATATATTAGGTTGATGATGTCCCCTTGAGGAGCTCATAAGGTTCATCATGTAAACCCAGCTGGTTGACTTAGTCAACATGATGATAAGGTTGAGTGGTACTACTCGAGGAGATTAGATGTTAGTTAATTGATGGTCAGTAAATCAATTAATTGACGAACATTCGATATCTTAAACACGGGGAGATGGATGTACAAATAATATATGGAGCCCATATTAATTTATGGGGGTTGGTGAGGTAGTTCGATGATGATCCTCTAGTGGAATGGAACATCATTGATGGATCAAGTTTGTGTGGTTCCGATCCATCGGGTGGCCAAGACCCAACTCCTCCTCATGGTCCCTATCGTAGCCTATCGTAGCCTAATATAAACCTCATGAAGTCTAGATCAAATGATGGAAAACAAATCTCTAGATCCGACGGTTGAGCTTAATTCTCTAGATCCGACGGTTGAGATTAATTCTCTAGAACCGACGGTTGAGATTAATTCTCTAGAACCGATGGTTGAGATTAATTCTCTAGAATCGACGGTTGAGATTAAATCTCTAGATCCGACGGTTGAGATTAAATCTATAGAACCAATGGAGGAGATTAATCCAAGGCAAAAACCCAACTCTATATATAAGGCTTATTGGGTTGGGCGGCAAGGATGATGGATGGTTTAGGGGATTAGGGTTTGCTTCCTTTGGAGGCTAAGAAACCCTAGTCTGTTTAGAATTTTTGGGCGGCTAGGGTTTGGGAGAAAAGATGGGTGGCAACAAGTGGAAGATGAGTTTCTTCTTCTTCCTAAGGTATGGCCTGTCCCTTCCTTCTACCCTCTACCTTGGTCGGTCCACACTATATCCTTCTTCCCCTCTTCCATGGCCGGCACATAGAAGATGGTTTTCAAAGAGATTAGGGTTTTGCCTTTCCTTTGGTTGGGCGGCAAGAAATCCTAGGTTAGGGTTTGGTTGGGCGGCTTGGGTTTGGAAGTTGGAGTGGGCGGCAACTATAGGAGAGGTTCTCTTCTTCTTCCTAAGGTGTTGCCGGGACCTATCTCTATTCCCTCTACCTTGGTCGGCGCTCAACTCATTCCTCTTCTCCTCCTTATTTCATCTTGGCCGGCGGCACTAGAAGCTAGGGTTTGTCCCTAGTTTGGTTCCTTGGTGGTTTCCATTATGTTCTCTCTATTCTTGGGGCCGGCGGCATCAATCCTTTGTGGATTGGTGGTTGGCTCAAGCAAGAAGGGAAAGAGAGTTCTTCTTTCTTTGGATTGAAGAAGATCTAGGAAGCTTCAACTTGTGGAGGATCTTCTCCCACACGAAGTCTACAAGGAGGTTAGGACATACGATAGAAGATCAAGAGGTATAAAAGTTTTACAACTTTTATTATTGTTCTTTACATGTTCTTATTGATATGCTAGCTTATGTTCTTTATGTTAGTATATGTTGATTATACTAGTTTACATTTGTATGTATTTGTATAATCATGGACCCCGAAGATAAACACAAAAACCGGCGATCCGTCCATCGTCTCTTCCGCGGCTAACCGACTAGAAGAGTTGATTGCTTGAACAACAAGTTTGTTCAAGCGATCGCTCGATTTGTTGGCACGACGATGAATTGGTTGTGCTAAGGAAACTCATCCCATCCGGATTAGTTTTCATTAGTGAAAATTTTAATCCGGGGATATGGGAGCCGATGAGCATTCCGAGGAATAGCACGATGCCAACAGAGACAATACCGATAAGGACATCAGGGTGGCACTTGACTTCCTGCTGAGTGCATCGACCACTTTGTTTGCCTTGCCAAGATGGTAAAATATCTCACAGTCATAGTCCTTCACGAGCTCCAGCCATCTACGTTGTCTCATATTGAGGTCCTTCTGAGTGAAGAAATACCGCAGACTCCGGTGATCTGTATAAATCTTGCACTGTGCTCCATACAGATAGTGCCTCCATACCTTGAGAGCGAAGACCACAACTGCTAGCTCTAAATCATGAGTGGGATAGTTCTTTTCATGTTCCTTGAGTTGCCTAGAGGCATAGGCAATAACTTTACCCCTCTGCATAAGTACAGCTCCGAGTCCCAATCTGGAGGCATCGCTGTACATGTCGAAGATCTTGTCATTCTCTGGGAGAGTAAGGATTGGAGCACTTGTAAGTCTCCTTTTCAGCTCCAAGAAAATCTTCTCACATTCCTCTGTCCATACATACTTCTTGTTCTTCCGGGTGAGAACTATCATAGGTGCTGCTATTCTGGCAAAGTCTTCTACGAATTTCCGGTAATAGCCCACTAATCCGAGAAAACTCCTCACTTCGCTAGCATTCTTTGGCCTGCTCCAGTAACTCACAGCTTCAATCTTTCTTGGGTCTACCATAGCTTCGTCTTTGGATATAATATGACCCAGAAAAGATACTTGATCGAGCCAGAATTCACATTTGGAGAACTTGGCATATAGTTGCTTTTCTCGAAGAATCTGTAATACCATCTTCAGGTGTTTGGCATGCTCTTCTTGATTTCTCGAATAGACGAGGATATCATCAATGAAGACGATCACGAACTTGTCAAGAAACGCCGAGAATACCCGATTCATCAGGTCCATGAACATAGCAGGAGCATTCGTCACTCCGAAAGGCATGACTACAAACTCATAATGTCCGTATCTTGTTCGAAAAGTTGTCTTCGGTATATCATCTGGTTTCACTTTCACTTGATGATAGCCAGATCTGAGGTCAATCTTTGAAAAGACGGTGGCACCTTTTAACTGGTCGAATAGATCGTCAATCCGTGGTAAAGGGTACCTATTCTTGATCGTCACATTATTTAGCGCTCGGTAGTCTATGCACAGGCACATAGTCCCATCCTTCTTCTTTACGAATAGTACCGGAGCTCCCCATGGAGAGTGACTAGGGTGAATAAAACCCTTGTCGAGTAACTCCTGTAGCTATCCCTGAAGTTCCTTCAATTCGATCGGCGCCATCCGGTAAGGTGCTTTAGAGATCGGGTGAGTACCAGGAATTAATTCGATCTCAAATTCAATTTCCCTATCAGGGGCTAACCCTGGTAATCAGGAAATACCTCTGGGTAGTGGCATACCACTCTGACATCTTCTAGCTTCTGGTCCTCGGCTTGACTTGTATTAACCACATGTGCTAGAAACCTAGTGCATCCCCTATCTAACATCTTGCATGCCTTTAGAGCTGATAAGAATTTATAGGTTCTGTTCCTTGGCTCTCCAATGAATTCAAACATAGGTTCTTCCTCAGGCTGAAAGATCACTTTTCTCTTACGGCACTCAATCGAAGCACCATACTTGATTAAGAAATCCATGCCCAATATGACATCATAATCCTGCATGCCGAGCACTATCAGATCACAGTAGAGTTCTCTGTCTGTAATTCTAATGGGTGCAGCTCGCAGCATATGAGTAGAAGACATCACTTCTCCCGAGGGCAGGGTCATTAAGAACTCGCAATCCAAAACTTACGGGGGTATATCAATCTTCTTTGTGAAAGGCATAGAGACAAACGAGTGTGTTGTACCAGTATCAAATAATACAATAGCATGCTAACAGAAAATAATTATCTGACCTATGACAATAGTAGAATCGTTCGCCACATCTTCCTTAGTGAGAGAGAAAACCCTGGCATTCGTCGCAACTAGCGGGGCTTCCAATCTCCCTTGGCTTATCCGGGTACCTTCTATTGCAGCTTGCATCTGGTGTAGCTATGAAGGAGCACGCCTGTACTGGGCATACTGCTGAAGAGGTGCCTGAACCTAGGTAGGGCAGTCCTTGACTCTGTGTCCTTCCAGTCCACAACGGTAACATCTATTCGTGCCCTTGTAGCACACCCCGGTATGTGGTTTCCCACATGTAGTACATTGGGGAATCTTGGCTTGTTTGTTCGCTGGACCACCTTTAGAGTCGTTCCATTGTTTCCTCTTGCCACTGTGGTTTCCTTTCTAGTTACCCTGAGCTTTCTGACCTCCTGGCTGGCCTTGACTCTTGCCTTCACTCAGCGCCTTCTTTTCCTGGTTAATATTGTTCAGGTAGTGCTCGGTGATTAGGGCACTACCGAATAACTCCTCTGCGGTCTGCGGTCTATTCACTCCGCTGACCACATTCAGAGCTATCTCAGGTCGGAGCATCTTCATCATAAGTTTGACCCTTTCTTTTTCTGTGCTGACAAACTCTGGGCATAGGCGTGCGAGTCGGTTGAATCTTTTCACCACTTCGTTAATTGATAGGTCACCTTGCCTGAACCCGGTGAAATCATCGTAGTGCTTGTTGGTCACTCGCATATGGAAGAATTCTTCGAAAAATTCAGCTTCAAAGTCTGTCCATCTCATTTGGTTTACTTGCCTCTTTGCTTTAATTCTTTCCCACCATATTCGAGCATCTCCAGAAAGGCAAAAGGATTCACACTTAATCTTTTCATGTTAAGGCTAATCCAGCAGCTCTACTATGCTTTCCACCATTTTGAACCAGGACTGGGCATCCCATGGTTCATGATTACCCGAGAAATTCTCCGCCACTTTCCCATCGGATCGTAAGCTCGTCGAACTATCGGGCCGAGCCTCTGGTGGTGGTGTAGCCGCAGCCTATCCGGATGTGCCTCGCCGTCCTCGTGGTCCACTAGGGTTTCCCTGTTGAGTCATTAAGGAATTTATCACTTTCTGTTGTTCAGCGACTTGACGCTGGAGTTCAATAACCACCTGCATAAGATCCGGTGGAGATTCTGTCTCACTGACTCCATTACCGTGTCTTCTGGCCATGCTTATCCTCATAAATGGTAAAAAAAATGCCAACATAAGTTTATCATCCTTACTTATATTCATGCATACCCAACTAAAAACATTTCTTAGCGTATATATATCATACATGAAATAAATAGAGTAGGCATAAAATATCTTACTTGGAGCAGCAGGATGGAAGCTTGATGTGTGTGTAGTGGAAAGGAAGAACTGGGCTCTGATACCACCTGTAACACCCGCCCTTCCCGTCCTCCTAACACACATCCTATAGACGGGCGCCGGAGCTATGCGATCATACATTCATGCATATAACAGTGGAAGCATTTAAAAACTTTACAACTTTTAAATCTAATTACATTAACCCAATCAACCTAACAATTTAATCATGGCAAAAGGTCTTAGCAATTTATTTAACTAAATATGTATTAACCATTTCAAGGTTCATAAAAATAAACATGAGTAACAACCATAGAAAGCATTAATGTCTCCTAATAGTTTACACATAAACTGAGAATCATGCATAAGTCCGTATATGGAAAATGATCTCGTCCACCATGTCACTGCCACACACATCTTTGCCCCTCCTGCTGCTCCCTTTAATTTATCTATTCCTTGCCCTTTTCTGCAGTACAAGGAAAGTAAACTGTAAGCACATAGGCTTAGTAAGGTCCTTTCCTACTCACAAAAACATGCATCATGAATTAAACGTAAAATAATGACATGTTCGTTTAAACAACATATGAGCACAATATTTATTTAAAGTAGAGACATGATCAATTTAGGAAAAGAACATAAACTTAGCATTTTCATCGCAACAGTACATTGTCTCTAAACATGATAATTCGATGAACATAAAATGGTATATGCAGGATGCTCTTTGAAAACATATAGTTTATATACTTAAACATAATCTCAACATATTGGGCCCGGCATTGTACCACATACATCATTCGTGCGCATCCTAAATAGATCTGAGGTAGCTAATCCCGAACCTACCAGGTTACTAGGTCCGTACTAAGTCCGTCGACCTAGGGGCAACCTTGGAGCCCATCCCGTGGACCTTGTTAGGGTCCGGTACAAGCCATGCATAAAAGTAAAATAACATACATGTTCTTTGTCCTAAAGAGTGTTCTTGTCCCCACTCTTAGGGAAACATTTCTTAGACATTTCATATACGTGAGTCATGCCTAACATGGGTGAAAACATAAGCATGTAGCATAGCATAAATCGGCATGAGTACAATTTAACATGGCATAAGGTAGTGACATAAGGAAAATTAAGCTAACATAAATAGGAATCATCATCTAACATGCATAACGTGGAAGAATTTCAACGAGAATAATTTCTCTAATCCTATTAGCCGAACCTTCTACACATAGTTCTAGATTTTTTCGTTCAAAATCAAGAATACAACATTACATTGTAAGCACTTATACTGCAGGTGAGGGGATACTTACATCCTATGTTTTTTCACCAATTTATACCGTTAGACTTCGCAAAGAGAAGACCTCCTATGTGTTTCCTTGCTTTAGCGTGATCCTCTACCAAGTCCCTCTTGAAAATCCCCTCTTGAATTATCTAAAGAAAAGACAACCTTCTTCCTTGCTTTGGCAGCTTCCTTCTTTCCAATCCTTCTCTTCGTCACCGCCCTTTATTGGACTCGTTCCCTCGTCCTCGGCGGCGCACCATGCAGGAACCTCATGCTCTCGCAATCGGCGCAGTGCCACACAGATAAGGTCGGAGGGTTAGGGAAGGAGGGGGGAGAAGGCTATTCGGCGGCTGGAGGAAAAACGAGCGAGAGAGAGAGAGAGAGAGAGAGGTCGGCTTGAGGTTTTAGAGAGAGGAAAGAAAAGAAATATATATATATATTAGGATTTTTCTTAACCTAATTATCCCTTTAAATGATCAGCTAGATTAATCAACTTCTTTCTTTTTTTTTCTACCAATAGATATATTCTGTTATATCCTACTCATTGGTAATCTTATGACTTAGTGGTGGGAAGCCTATTTCCCCAAATCAACGGTTCATGGTTCAAGCCTCGACTACGAACTATTTATTCTTTTTTTTTATATTCTTATTTCTATATATATATATATATATATATATATTTCCTTTAAATAAAAATATAGTAACTAAAATTTGGGATGTTACAGAGGTGATATGGTAGTAAGCAGGTATACCGATGTCAACTTCCAAATAGATAAGGATGATTCCAAATCTTAGTCTAGATACATATTCCTCTTGAATTGAGATGTGGTGAGTTGGAAGAGTTCCAAGCAAGACACCGTTGGTGATTCTACTATGGAGGTAGAGTACATTACAACTTCTAAAGCAGCAAAGGAGGTGGTTTGGATCAAGAAGTTCATTATTGAACTTGGAGTAGTTCCGAGCATTGTTGAAGCATTACTGGTTTACTGTAACAACAATGACACCATTGCACAGGCGAAGGAACCATAGTCTTATCAGCGGTGATCCAAGCACATACTATGTCGTTACCATATGATCAGAGAGATCATTGGTAGAAAAGACGTGCAAATAGAGAAAGTTCCCACTCATAGGAATCTAGCATATCCCATGACAAAGCCACTTCCCCAAGAAAAGTTTGAGAGGCATATAGAGGCCTATGTTATTAGATACAAAGGAGATTGACTATAGGCCAAGTGGGAGTTTGATGTAATTAAGAGGTGTCCTAAGGCAATCGCCTTAGAAGTTATTAATAAAATTCACTATTTGAGTATACATTATCTATGTATTTGATTGGATCTTAAACTCATGTACTGAAGTCCATAATACGATGCATAGCATGAGAGAAATTGTGATTGGATCATAATTAGTGGGTATCTCATCATGTGTAAATATGCAAGTATTGAAACTATCCCTAGTCGATGAATTGATGAGATTGGACATCATCAATTCTGTGAGACTCGCACATGTTATGCTCCTTAGTTTAACCAAGCATTCGGTACTCACTGAATGGAAGTATAGGGATGCTGAGAGTGAACATGTAGATGGTAGTTATGGTAACTAGTTCATTGGAGTGACCTGCTATAAGACTTCATATGGTTCTATATGTTGTTGAAGATCTCATTGAAGCTTGAGTGCGAGCTTCCTTAGTAGGTGTAACTCCGAGATGATTGTGTATGAGCCAAAGTGATCGAAGGTGTTTGAATAGCACACAAAGGATTCACCACTCTTGATAAAGGAGATGTATACCCTAGGCCTCTTGTCAGGATTGTTACTTAGAAGTCTCTGGCCAGAGCAAACATGTTAAGAAGATGGTCTTCTTGAGAACATATAGGAGTAACTTGAATCCACATGATAAGACAACTAACTTGGGCTAGGTGTGACGTAGTCAGCCTAGTGGGGATGAACACATAGACCATGTCTTGAACCAAGTGGGTATAGTATGAGTGAAAGGAATAAGGCACGAACAACTGAAGCTACTGAAGGGTTCAAAAATATTTTGGAGTCGATTTAAACTTTTCGGTCAATTGGGGGTCATGATGTACTACTAGGTGCCACTTATGATCTATTCATAATTAAGGGGTTAATTATGAATGACCAACATAACTGGAAACCTATTGGGTCACATGCACTACGAGTGATCTTGAGATGTAAACAAGTCTGAGAATGAGATTTTTAATGAGAGAGGATATTTCTGGTTGGACCAGACCAAGGGGGGGGTGCGAAACGGAGGCTATGGAACCTCCTATGACCTTGTTGAACTTAGAATGACCATAAACACCTAAATGAAGTCAAACAGACCATACAGAGCCTCACACGATTGTGCCTAAGTTGGCGCGAGTTGTGCCTGGCTCTGGCCAAAAAATGGCTAAAACTGGGTTGTGCCCAGAAGGATACATGACCTATCGTGTGTGCTATCACGACCGTGCCTTTTTAGCATGGTCAATCGTGGGTAAGACACCCGACCGTGTCGTGGTTCTACCAATTTTGGAGATTTGGTTAGGGCAATCAACCCATGTGATGTGGTTTTGATGTGTGTGGCAAAGGGTTTAAGTTAGTTTTGTTATGGATTTGATATGTGCATTAAAGTCATGCGGGACTTAGTAATTCACACATGGATGACAATAGCATTGGCAAGATTCACCATCTCATGATTCTGTCCTTGAGTCGGTGAAAGATGCATTGTGAAAGCCATGCGCTTGGTGCATCTGAGAGACCGTCCGACGAGGAGCATTGGAGTGAAGCCGAAGGAATTAGACTTCAGGGCGAGACGTGAAGGATGGCGCTGTGAAGTCGTGCACTTGGCGCATCCGATGGACGTGGCCAGATCAAGAGAACTTCAAAGGCGAGGGACTCCAAGGAAAGATGAGAGTGAGCGATTGTAACTCGAGATAGGGTAGCTGATAGTCGCATTTTTATCGCGTGATTTTTATTCACATTTGAGGATTTTAGACTCTTTGATTTGGGTAATTATGGTTATTCATGATGTATTTTGCATGTTGTATTTAATTGAAATTAATTGTTTATTCCCTACAATTTCAGTATTATTTTTCACGGGTGAATGTGATTTTTTTTTAGGGAACATGAAAGAGACAAATCAGAGCAATGATAGTCGTTGATCAAGATCAAATTCATCTCAGCTATTGGATGAAATGGATCAGCTTTTTAATTGAAGTCAATTAACCTAGATGCATTTGGGCGGCTGAGATCAAAACCGACACAATCGGACGGCTGAGAAAATTGGAGATAAAATCCAACTTCTTCCCAGCTGTGCCAGAATCGCACGACACAGAACAGCAGCGGGCGGCATCGTCTTCCTCTCGTGAGCGCGGCGACAGCTCCACACATCACTCCGGCGACAATTCCAGCAATCCCTGGTTCTTCCCCAGTCCATTCCACCCGGCGGACTTTTCCCTCTTCGGTCCGACGGAGCTCACAGCAGCATTTGGGCGGCGACACTCCATCGATTGAGTAGTGGAGTTCACCTGTCTTCACCGGCGATCTTTAGAGCCCTCACCAGCGGAGTTGAGCTACCCTAGTGGGACATGGTCACGCAAAGCTAGGGGTGACTTGCTACTGTCGGGATCCCACAGAATCAGTTTCCAGCTCCAGCGGCAGCGTTACTTCCAACTCTAGGCGGTCTTCAACAACAGCGGGTGACGACGAGTATCAGTTCCCATATCCGATTCCATCCACATTGACTGCTTGTGGTCATGGCAGTCCCACATCCACATCGGAGCTGTGAACTACCGCATCGATCCAAGTCTCATCGGAATCCGATGAGAGATCCGCATCCTGAGACCCTTGGAGTGTTCGGTATTGTCGTAGGTCACCGGAGAGGGTGGTACCTTTCCGGTGTTTGTGGATGACTGTTGATTCAGTATTGTATTTCTTATTGTTTTACTGCATTGTTCACTTTGGGTAATTTAGTATTTTTACATCGTTGGCTCCCTAATGTGCACTATATTTTATCAGTATTGTTCTAGTGTTTATTTCTTAGTGTGCAGTAGTATTTCACTGATGTTTAGTCGTATCATATCTGTGTGGTAAATCGTGCACGTGGTTATTAGTTGATAGTTTAGTGAGTCTTGTTATTCGTTTACAGTGTTTACCTAGTGGTTAGATTTATTTCCTTTAGTGTAATTGTCCTTTCCTGTTTTAGTTAATCTTCAACCAGTGTGTCGTATAGTGACAGTGCGGTGAATGGTTGAATTGCTTTCGTTTATTGCATTTCGTTTACTGTAGTTTTTAGTGACTGTTTGACTACTGTGTCATATAGTGACAGTGCGGTGCATGGTTGAATTATTCATATTTGTTTGATTATTATACCGTATAGTGACAGTGCGGTGCTTGGTCGCTTTCTTTTCTATCTGTTAGTTTAGTTTTCAGTGACTGTTGGATCACTGTGTCGTATAGTGATAGTGCGGTGTTTGGTTGAATTGTTCACATTTGTTTGATCATTGTACCGTATAGTGACAGTGCGGTGCGTGATCACTTACTTTTGCGCATTAGGATAGTTGCTTGTTACTTTTTGCATTTGTTCTTACATTAGGTTAGTTTCCCAGGAATTAATAATTGGGAGTTAGTTTACTTTTTGCATGTTTAATTCTCATGTTTGCTTTTAATTTTGCATTTTAATTGTTTTGATAATTGTAAAACCCCCAGTGTTTACTTCTATTTAAAAAAAAACGTTCAGCCATTAGGTTCGTTGGGAGACGATCCAAGTCAGTCCTATACTACATTAATGTAGTTAGGGGGTTCGGTAAATAATTTGGGAACGGTATTGCGACAATTAATAATAACCGTCTATCAAATTTTGGCACCGTTGCCGGGGAACTTTAATTGGTTCATTTGTCTTTAAACTGTAGTTTGTAGTTTGTTTTCTTTTTCTTTTGTTATTATTGTCTTTCTTATTATCTATATTTGTTACTCGTTGTGTTTGTTTGTTTTGAAAATGACCAGGTCTTCAGGTGATAAAATCTTTGAGTTGGATCCTGAGATTGATAGGACTTTTCACGCACTGCAGAGAGCACAGGCGTCACTAATACTTCGCTACATACCCATCAGAGTTGCAGATAGTCATGGCAGATAATAATAGGACTCTGAAGGAGCTTGCAGCCCCTGATGTGACATACCAGTATTCTTGCATTAGCTACCTAGCTTTAGAGGAGGATTTTGAGCTCAGATCAGGTACAGTTCATTTGCTTTCTAAGTTTCATAGATTGTCTGGTGAAGATCCCAACAGGCACTTGCATGAGTTCCATGTGGTATGCTCTACTATGAAGCCACAGGGCATTTCAGAGGAAGATATCAAATTAAGAGCTTTTCCCTTTTCACTGGCTGGAGCAGCTAAGGATTGGTTATACTATCTTCCACCTGGATGTATCAACAGTTGGCTTGAATTGAAGAAAGCATTCTTGGAAAAGTTCTTCCCAGCATCCAGAACTGCTACCATCAGGAAAAGCATCTGCGATATCCAGCAGTCTACTGGAGAGACGTTGTATGAGTACTGGGAGAGATTCAAGAAACTATGTTCCAGTTGCCCCCAGCATCAGATCAGTGAACAGTTGCTTGTTTAGTACTTCTATGAGGGACTGCTTCCCATGGACAGAAGTATGATAGATGCAGCTAGTGGAGGGGCATTAGTGAACAAGACTCCTAGCGAGGCCAGAGAACTTATTGCAAATATAGCAGAGAACTCACAGCAGTTTGGGAGCAGAGCTATAGTGACTAGAGGGGTGAGTGAGGCTCACCTGGCTTATACTGATTAGGCGGAGATGAAGAATTCTATACAGGAGCTCACATCCTTAGTTAGGCAATTGGCACTGAACCAGGCAAACCAATCTTCTATAGTGCCTATGCAGCCTATGAGAGTTTGTGGTATTTGTTCGAGTCCAGAGCATCCTTCTGATTCATGTCCTTCACTCCAGCAAGATGAAATAGTAGCGGCGGCTAATCAATTTCCTTCCAGACCTCAATATCAGCCTCCATATCGACGCAGGATCAACCTCGACGCGAATAATATTCCGTATATGCTCGTCCGCCACTTATAATCCAGATGGAGAGATCATCCAAATCTGAGTTATGGGAATTCCTTTTATCGAGTCGCTTCACAGACCAACATTTGAGACCCTAGCCATCTAGAGTAACCCAAGACAAAGTCGACCTTCTGCTCGGCCCGCTTAGAGCCGAGTCTTCGATTCGAGTTCAAATTCAAAGATGCAGCTTTTTGGTACAACAAAGGAAGACGGATGCATCTATTCAGAACATAGAGAGACAGCTTAGTCAACTTGCATCCAACATTAACCAGCTGCAGTCACAGGGATCTAGTCAGCTACCATCTCAGACCATCCCGAATCCTAAAGGAAACATTAGTTCGATTACACTGCGGAGTGGTAGAGTTACTTCATACCCCAGGCTTTAGACCTTGTACCAGATCCAGTTGCTGATTCGAGTAGTTTAGATTAGTGCAGAGCAGAGCAGGATCCACAGCCGCGACGATCAGAGTCGCCAGTTCCATTACCTTTCCCTCAAAGGCCAGTACAACCTAGGAAGGGGGTTAGTGAAGTAAAGGCTAGGGAATTTCAGGAGCTTGTGGATTTGTTCAGTAAAGTGGAAGTTAATGTCCCTTTATTGATAATGATCGAGCAGATTCCCAAGTATGCTAAGTTTCTAAAAGAATTGTGTTTGCATAAGAAGAAGCTGAAAGGAAATGAGTTAATCAGAGTTGGAAAAGGATGTTTCAGCACTTATTCAGCCTTTGTCCCAGAAGTGCGAGGATCCCAGAGTTTTCACTGTACCTTGTGTGATTGGGAGCCAGGTGTTCGAGGATGCTATGCTAGATCTAGGAGCTTCCATTAATGTGATGCCAAGGTAAGTTTTTTGTTCATAAGGTATTGGACCCTTGCAGCCGACAGGTGTAGTGATTTAGTTAGCCAATCGCAGTCAGACTCACCTAGCTGGGGTGATCGAGGATGTGTTGGTTAAGGTGAGAGAGCTGATAATTCCTGTAGATTTCTACATTCTTGACATGGAGGGTGATTCACAGAGCGGCAGAGCTCCGCTTATTCTGGGCAGACCTTTCCTCAAGACTGCCAAAACCAAGATTGATGTGCATGCAGGTACACTTTCCATGGAGGTAGGAGATACTGTAGTTCAGTTCAGGATTTAGGACACGATGAAGCATCCGATGGAGGATCATTCTATTCTTAGCAGGGATTTAGAGTATGAGCTGGATTGCATGGGTTTCATTTCTGAGTCAGTTTTTCAGTTGGATATCTCTATACCTTCTGTTTTGTGTACTTATTTTAGTGAATCTATCAATTCTGATATTATTGATGATATGATAGGACCTATCTGTGGGCCCTTTGATTTGGACAGGGACATGGAATGTGTAGGGACTTGCAATCTTCAAGCAACGCCCCAAGAATCACTTCCATCAGATGCACAACCACAGAAGCTCGAATTGAAACCTCTTCCGGAGCATTTGAAGTATGTGTATTTGGATAAGGATGAGCAGCGACCCGTTATTATTGCTCGAGATCTAGAGTTATATCAGGAGTACAGATTAGTAGATCTTCTGAGGCAGCACAGGAAAGCTATTGGGTGGACGCTTGCAGATATTCCTGGTATCAGTCCTTCGATCTGTATGCACAGAATTCACTTGGAAGAGGATGTGAAACCAGTCAGACAACCACAGCGACGGCTTAACCCACTGATTCTCGATGTGGTAAAGAAGGAGGTGACAAGGCTTTTACAGGCTGACATCATCTATCCTATTTCAGACAGTAAATGGGTAAGTCCTATTCAGGTGGTTCCGAAAAAGTCTGGTATTACAGTGGTTGCCAATGCAGATAATGAGTTGATGCCCACCAGAGTTCAGAACTCTTGGAGAGTTTGTGTAGACTACAGGAAGCTTAATCAGGCCAGCAGGAAAGACCACTACCCGTTACCTTTTATTGATCAGATGCTAGAGAGGTTGGCAGGCAATTCACACTATTGCTTCCTAGATGGTTACAGTGGGTATTTCCAGATCTGTATTGCTCTAGAGGATCAGGAGAAGACCACTTTTACTTGCCCTTTCGGGACGTATGCATATTGGCGTATGCCTTTCGGACTTTGCAACGCTCCCGGGACATTCCAGCGATGTATGGTTAGTATTTTTGTTGATTTATTAGAACATTGCATGGAGGTTTTTATGGATGATTTTTCTGTGTATGGTTCTTCTTTTGATTCATGTCTGGATAGTTTGTCGAGAGTTTTATAGAGATGCATTGATACATATTTGGTTTTGAATTTCGAAAAATGTCATTTCATGGTCAGGCATGGGATAGTTTTAGGTCATATTATCTCTGTGCATGGTATTGAAGTAGATCCTGCTAAAATTCATACTATTTCTTCCCTATCTTACCCCGTTTTTGTGCGGGAAGTATGTGCTTTTCTGGGACATGCAGGTTTTTACAGACGTTTCATCAGAGATTTCAACAGGATTGCCCTACCCCTGACCAACTTGCTAGAGAAGGAGGTGGTATTTCAGTTTGATCAGAGGTGCAAGGACTCTTTTGACCAGCTCAGGCAGGCTTTGACATCAGCACCGATCCTTATACCACCAGATTGGACTCTCCCATTCGAGTTGATGTGTGATGCCTCGAACTACGAGGTGGGAGCAGTCTTGGCACAGAGAGTAGACAGAGCGTCTCATGTGATCTGCTACGCCTCGAGGACATTAGATGCTGCACAATCCAACTACACCACCACAGAAAAAGAGCTTTTAGCTATTGTTTTTACTTTGGATAAATTCAGATCTTATTTGCTATGTTCTCATGTGGTTATTTTTTCTGATCATGCAGCTTTGAAATTCCTTCTGAAGAAGCCTGATGCAAAACCGAGACTGATTAGATGGATGCTTCTGCTTCAAGAATTCAACGTAGAGATACGCGATAGGAGCGGGAGGGAGAACCTGGTAGTAGACCATCTGAGCAGGATTGTGACAGAGATAGATTCCACCCCCATAGCAGATTCTTTTGCAGATGAGCAGTTTTTCACCTGCAGGGTAAGACACCATGGTATGCAGATATTGCTAACTATTTAGTTGCCCGTGTTGTACCTTCATTTTTTTCTCATGCACAAGTCCAGAAATTGAAAAGTGATGTCAAGTATTATGTATGGGATGATCCTTACCTTTGGAATTTTTGTAGTGATTAGATTATTAGGAGATGTGTTCCTGATTATGAGTTTCATTCCATACTTACCTTTTGTCATACTCTGGCTTGTGGGGGGCATTTTGGACCCCAAAGGACTGCTAGGAAAGTTTTAGAGTTTGGTTTGTATTGGCCCACCTTATTTCATGATGCCTATGAATTTTATAAGTCTTGTGAGCAATGTCAACGAACAGGGAACATAGGACGTAGAAACGAAATGCCTCAGCAACCTTTGTTATTCTGTGAGATTTTTGATGTTTGGGGTATTAATTTTATGGGTCCATTTCCTGTATCTTTTGGATTTTTATATATTATGTTGGCTGTTGATTATGTTTCCAAATGGGTAGAGGCCATCCCCACCAGGACTGATGATTCTCCAGTTGTTGTGAATTTTGTCAGGTCTAACATATTTTGCAGATTTGGGGTACCCAGGGCGATCATCAGTGATCAAGGGTCTCACTTTTGCAACAGACGCATGAAAGCTATGTTAAGCAAGTATGGGGTGTGTCATAAGATTTCTACTCCATATCACCCTCAGACAAATGGACAGGCTGAAGTGTCGAACAGAGAAATAAAATCAATACTGGAGAAGACAGTGGGGCTAGACAGGAAAGATTGGAAGATGCTCTGTGGGCCTACAGGACTGCCTATAAGACTCCTATAGGCATGTCTCCATATAGATTGGTTTATGGCAAAGCATGTCACTTGCCGGTGGAGATTGAGCACAGAGCTTACTGGGCAGTGAAAGCTTGCAACATGGATGCTTACAGAGCTGGGAGAGAGAGAAAGCTCCAACTTCAGGAACTTGAGGAGACAAGGTTAGAAGCATATGAGAACTCCCGCATTTACAAGGAGAAGACTAAGAATTTTCATGATAAGAGGCTTGTGTTAGGACCCTTGGAATGGCTAGAGGGGGGGGGGGTGAATAGCGAAGATGTAATTCGATCTCGTTTGTGTCTACAATTTCGTTAGCGCAGCGGAATATATATAATGATAAAAGCAATAACGAAATAGACAACAAGCTAACATAATGATATAACGTGGTTCGGAACCGCACGGTTCCTACTCCACAGATCGAGCTCTAAAGAGCCCTAGTGATGCACACGCACTCACTAATGATAAACACTCCTTCTTGACACAAGTCGGAGGCGGAGAAACCCCTTACAATAAATCTTACAATAGTAAGAATGAAATACCAGCAATATACAATGTAAATATGAAATACAAGTAAAGAAAAGACTTTACAACACTTGTTTTGATTGCTTGAATGCTTGGTTGCTTGCTTGCACTTGGAAACCTGATTTGCACCAACAAATCGCCCCAATAGCCCTCAAGAACCGATTGCTTTTTCCTCCATTACGAGCTCCATATATAGCTTCAACCTGTGCTGGAAAAGCGGGCCGATCGATCGACCATCACGATCGATGCCATCGTTGTCGCGGAGACAACGGCTAGTTCCACGCTGATAAGTCCAACAACTACCATCACCGATCCGACAGACCATCACCGATCGATGGAGTCCTCACTGACCAGAGTCTCGACTCCATTCTGCGGGTCAATTTTCGAGCACCACCGACCGATCACACGATCACCGATCGCTGAGCCATCACCGATCGCTAACCTATGGCAATGATCGCTAGGCTATAACCCGCAAATAAACCCTAGTTGATTCGGTCCACCGACCGCCACATGGCACCCGACCGCACACCTCAAACATGAGGTTTTAACCCAAGGCATGGTTCCCCATACTTGCTAGACCACCCTTAGCCTAGACCTAAGCCTTCTAGCCACCTCCATCACCTCACGCCTCGATCCTCCAAGTCATCCATGACTTGTTCATCCATCGCGAGCCTTCGTGTGCTTCCATCGGCTATGTCATGCTAACGGTGTCTACACCGCCAAGGCACATTGACTTACGCCGCCAAGACTCGCTGACTTTACGCCGCCAACCATTGACTCGGCCGCCAAGACTACCGCTGACTTTACGCCGCCAATATTAAACCCTTGACTTCAAATGCTAACCCATGTTAGACTTTCCATGCCAAGACCATGCTTGACTTTCCTTGCCAACTCATGTTGGACTTTCCATTCGCCAAGACCCATGCTTGACTTTCCTTGCCAACACATGTTGGACTTTCCATTTGCCAAGACCCATGCTTGACTTTTCCTTGACAATTATATTGTCATATGTTTTTTGTCGAAACATCAAAACACATCAACACATCACTGAGCCAACAGTCGATCGTGACTGGGCCGATTGCACCAACAATCTCCCCCTTTTTGATGTTTGACAAAAACCAAACAAATTATTGAGTTAGGACACTAAGTCAAATTCCTTACAAATTTTCCAAAATTGGTAAATACTCTCCAAATGTTCTCCCCAAACATTCTCCCCCTTTTTGACTAACATCAAAAAGGTCTTCTCTCCAAGGAGGTCAATGTCTCATGTCCCAATGAGATCTTACAATCTCCCCCTTGGTCTAAAAATATCTAGGATGTCTACCATCTTCCTAGTGATAAGTCCCATATCACTCAAGAGAGGCAATCCTATTCACTCTCCCAATTTCCAAATTGGGTATCACAAAAACTCATTGTTCCTTTCCATAAGGAAAAAATACCATTCATCATCCCATGATGAATTCCTTCCCTAAAGGCTTGCTCCCCCTTGACCATTGCACCAACAATGTCCTTGGGAAGTCCCTAAGCCAATAGGAACTCTAAACCATCAAAATTAAGGTTAGAAATTCAACATTGAACTTTCCAACACCTTAAAATTGATACAAACCCAAAACACTTCTCCTAATCCATATCCAATGGATTTACACCCTTTATAATGCTTCCCAAGGCATATCCTAGGGTTATGAGTGATTAGGGACCATAATCAGAATAAATCGGGTTAAACAAGCTACCAAATCGAAATGAGTGATTCAAATCACGATCGAACCTCCATCACGACCGCCACCCAGTTAAGCCGATCGATAATCGAAAAATCCCGATTTTCGCTTATCGTAAATGAGTTTTGAAAATCATAACTAATTATACGTATATCGAAAAATCACGAAATTTGATACGTATAATACTTATGACTAATACAATGGGTGAAAAATGTTTGAAAATTAATTTACTCATTAAATAGTGAAATTGGTACAAAGTTCAAAACCATTGAAATTTTCAATGTTTTGGCCCTACTTTGTATCAATTTCATCAATGGTGATTGCTATCAAAAGATAGACTTCACCAAGGTTTTTCAAAATGATTTTAAAATATTTTCAAAACCTTATCTTGGATCATATTCCTTGGGCTCTATGTACGTGACTTGTACACAAGCTCTCCCAATGATCCACAATGGAATTGGATGAGTTTTAGTTCATCTAGATGCAAAAACTATGCACCTTGAACTTAACTCATATCCTAGCATATCACATGCATCTATGGTGTATAAATACACATACATGTCAATTAGATGTGAGATGTGGGTTTTATTCTCTCTAAACTAGGGTTTCATGCATTTTTCTAAGGCAACCCTACTTGATTCCCTTGTAAATGGGACTCCAAGTCATGCCATAGTCCTTAAATCAATTTTAATCAAAATATCTTAAATGCATGAGCGATTATGGCATTAGAGATGATATAGATAAACACATGCTCATAATCATGATGTCATGGCATAATATGAAATCTAAGAACACATGACATCTAAGGTAACCCTAAATAATGTCATGACATGGTATATGATAGCAATACAATTATACAAATATTCATTCATACACACAAGATTTTTCAGAAACAAGATTTCATTTAACTTAAAAATTGTCTTTTACATTCAAAATGGAGATTGGCTATGCTCAATCTCACTACAAAAATTGACAACCACAAAAAAAATCTAATATCCTCTAATCGTCCGCAGGAGGTGGCAGCGGAGGAGGCTGCTGACTCAGAGTCCAGGCCCGCATCATCTCTAGCATATTGAGCTGATGCTGCTCTATGCAGCCCTGGGACTCCTCCATCCTATCGAGACGTGCACTGAAGGATGCCTGGCCTGCCAGTATCTCTGATAGCCTAGAGTCCACCGACTGCTGATAGTCCTGAAATCTAGACTCCAGCCGGCCACGATGATCTGATGGACCAACCGCTGATGTGTCTGCTGGCATTTGGTCATCCTCATCAGTGGTCTCTGCATCCTCGTGGTCCTCTGTCACCTCTCTGGGTGGCGGAGGAGGCTCAGGCGCTCGGTGGTGGTCGTGGCGCCAACTCCATCCGCCCAGCCATCCGTAGCTTCGCTGCTAATGAGAAAGTTACGAATCGATATACATCAGACACCTCCGAGTAGCCGCCGCAGAGCCCCTATGGATGTTGACGCCTACGGAGTCGAGCCATGCTGTGATGATATGACCAAATGGCATATGCACTTTCCCTTGTACAGGGGAAGTGAAGTGCACAATGCAGTGGAAAATGTTCAATGCAAAGTTTCTGATGACGCATGGCATATAGAAGAAAGAGATGGGGAGGCCGAATCTTGGCCAGACCCCGAGTGACAATGGGCAGAAAACACCCAACAATGACCTTGTAGAGGACATTGTCAGGTGCAGATAACTCGGTGATAGGAAATAGATTCTGGGCCAGTGGACGAGGATAACCAAAGATATGCTCATGTATGGACTCCATAGAGATATGATCAAAAGGCTCAGGTAGAGGAAAGTCCATGGTAGGGTAAAAGATAAAGGTGTTATCTGAAGGCCTACACTCGAGAAACTCCTGCAGTATCGCAGGAGTGAACTCTAACTCGCGTTTTGCAACGCGAGTAGTGTATGTAGGGCCGTCATCCACCTTTTTAAGGTTTTGATAGAATTCCTTAATAAGGTCATCATTAATTGGATGCGTGCACAAGATGATTTTCATCAGATTGTAGTATGCAATTAATTCCATAACGTCACTACAATGCCTATTGAAAAAGTTCCTATCGATGTACCTAACCAACATAGGTTGGTACAATCGAGATTCACTCTCGGGTGGATCATTCCTACGGGCTCTCCTATTATGAATGCAATGTGATGACATGCAATGGCAACAATACACGATTAGATAAACCTTAATTGTAATGGAAATGAAAATTAGGGCTTGGAAAGAAAAATCGTTACTTAGGCGCCATTTGAATGTGTGTGCCGGAGGGAAGACTCAAGTGTTGCTGAGGATCGCCAGAAAAGTCGCCGAAAAACTTCAGACGCCGGAAACCTAAATGGAACAAGAGAAATAAACCCTAAATCGCGCGAACTAGGGCTCCAAGATAGGTCAAAGATGGAAGAGGAGAGGCTTGTTTATCAAACCTAGGGCTTTGGAAGGTTGGCACGGCCGGAAGAGTTGGTCGGAGAGGGAGACGGCAATCGGAGACCGAAGGAAGAAGAAAGAGTTCATCGCGTGAAGACGCCGAACCCTAGCGGTTCGCGTTTTAAAAACGCGATTCAGTCGACTGATGTGGAGCATCAGTCGACTGATGGCGGTTTATTACCGGGTTTACCGAGCCGACAGTCGACTGATCCGGCTCGGCAATCGACTGTCGAACCTTCTGTAACGCATGAAAGCATCGGGCCGATCGATGTTGCCCATCCCGATCGATGTGCACATCACTCGACGCTCGTGAGCACTGATCGATGGCCTTGGTGAACAGTACCATCAGTCGACTGATGGACCTCATCAGTCGACTGATGTTCGATCAGTCGAGTCATGGAGCTAGCACTCGACTGATGGCCGTATCGTATCGCGCTATAGTGTTATCAGTCGACTGATAACTGTATCAGTCGACTGATATCTGATTTCCAGTTCTGAAAATCAGAAAATCTCGATTTCGTCATCTTAATTATTCCATTTTATCACGTTAGATCTTGTATATCGAATGTATTGATGTTATACTTTTATTCATGTATTTGTTAATGTATTTTAATGTTTTATTTCATTTTTGCAAACATTAACATTCAATGATTTCCAAAACCTAACATCTCACCCTTTCTAAGAGTTGAAATACACAATCAAGGTTAAAAGACTTGTTTTGTGAGATGTAATCTATCCTAGACATTCCTTCCATGCAAACATATGGTAAAACATATGAAGCATGGTGAATACAAGACATCAAGTTGTGTGGCACTTGAGTATCACTCTAGATGTTACTTTTACATCTTAACCACACATTTCTTGATACATGACCTTCCAAAGTGTGCCAATAATCAAAGGTACACACTATGACCTCTAAATCTAGATCGTGTCAATTTTATTGATTTTCATGTTTTCAAGATATATATTGACACAACCTAAACTTCTTTAACATTAAGGCTCAAGGATATTTCCAAGGTAACCATAACCTTGAAAGTAACCTAAAGTGCCACCTTTATCATGGTTGAGTTAACTACCCATCCAATCAAGGTTGGCACACCCTAAACCCATCTTAGCGTGAATCAATCACGCTCTTAGGAACCCAAAATCGATTTGAGCTCCTAGGGTTAATTAGATATTCCTTAGGGATAACCTCCCTAGATACCTTCCTAATGACCCTCCTAGGCTTATTAGCCTTGGTCATTTTGGTCTTGCCTAGGTTAACCTTAGGGATTGCCTCCCTAACAACCTTATTAGTGGCCATCCTAGGTTTCTTCGAAACCTTGGCCATTAGGCACAAACCTTGGTCAACTCTAGGAATGACTTTCCCATTGACCTTGGTCTTCCTAGACCTAGTTAGTGTTCTATAGTCAAATGGAACACTATGGTAAGCCGCCATAGGCTTAGGTTTTTGACCCAAACCCTTCTTGCCTTTGGTTGACTTTTGTCTTTTAGATCCTACTTGTTGACTTGGATTATTTGACCTAAAAGTTTGACCAATTGACCCTTGCCTTTGATTTTGCATAATGTTGAGGGTCTTTTCAAGTTTTTCAAGCCTTGACCTCAAGGCTTGATTTTCCTTTTCTAATATCTCAATTTTTTATTTTTCATTTTCTCTTGAGATATTTCTATTTCTAGGCATATGTCTAGGTTCCTTAGCATCAAAGCCTAGATGTTCTCCTATTTTCTTAATGCTTTCCTTAGGTAATATATTTTTAGGGACATTAGTCCCAAATTTCTCCTTATTCTTAAGGTGAACATTCTTAGCTCCTAAACAAATATGTTTGTTACTTCTAGCATGCTCTTTATGATACATAACAAAATTGCTAAAATTAGTTCTAGCATGCTTCTTAATATTTAAATTAGACGGAGCATTATTTAAATATACCTTAAGGTTTGCCTTAGTGGCTCCCCCTACTTGTGATGCTCCCCTTTGTCCCTTCTTCTTCTTCTTTGGGCATTGACTCCGGTAATGACCTGGTAGTCGACATTTGAAGCAAATGACATGCTCCTTGCTCTTTTGTCTTGGAGAACCGGCGTCCATTGACTTTTGTTGACTTTTAGGCGCCGGAGGAGGTTTCTTGATCCTCTTTGGACATTTGCTCTTGTAATGCCCATACTCCCTACACTCAAAGCACATAATATGATTTTTATTTGAAAATAAAGTGTTTGAGTTACCTAGGGTGGTGGTAGGTGCCGGAGTTGAATTTTGAGCTTCCTCATCTTGATCGGATGTTGAAAGCTCTTCTTGAGGTTGCTCCGGTGTAGAGGATGGTCTCTCTTCCTCAATCCTAGGAATAGATGCTTCTTCCACCTCTTCTACTTCTTCTTTCTCCGATTCGGAAGTTGACTCCATCTCAACTTCTGATTCCTCACTTTCACTTGAGGATGAACTCTCCTCATGGTATCTTGCCAATTTTCTCCATAGCTCCTTAGCATACATGTAATCCCCTAGCTTGCACAAAACATCATTAGGGATTAAATCTTCCAAAAGTTTCAAGCTACCTTAACTTCGGTCTTGAGCTTTTGGCGCTTGCTCTTGGGTCCACTTTTTCAATTTTAGGACATTCCCTTCTTATCCCTAGGGGTTCAAGACCTTCAATGAGGATGAACCAATCCTCTATGTTCATCATCAAGAATGTTTCCATTCTTGCTCTCCATGCCGGAAAATCTTGGATCATATGGAGGTGGAGTGTTGATTTCCCATCCAAGCTTGTCTTGAATTCCATCTTCACCCTCTAGCCTTTTGCCTTAGCTCCGGTTGTTAATCCGTAGAAGAGCCGGGCTCGATACCACTTGTTAGGACCCTTGGAATGGCTAGAGGGGGTGAATAGCGAAGATGTAATTCGATTCGTTTGTCTACAATTTCGTTAGCGCAGCGGAATATATATAATGATAAAAGCAATAACGAAATAGACAACAAGCTAACACAATGATATAACGTGGTTCGGAACCGCACGGTTCCTACTCCACGGATCGAGCTCTAAAGAGCCCTAGTGATGCACACGCACTCACTAATGATAAACACTCCTTCTCGACACAAGTCGGAGGCGGAGAAACCCCTTACAATAAATCTTACAATAGTAAGAATGAAATACAAGCAATATACAATGTAAATATGAAATACAAGTAAAGAAAAGACTTTACAACACTTGTTTTGATTGCTTGAATGCTTGGTTGCTTGCTTGCACTTGGAGACCTAATTTGCACCAACAAATCGCCCCAATAGCCCTCAAGAACCGATTGCTTTTTCCTCCATCACGAGCTCCATATATAGCTTCAACCTGTGCTAGAAAAAGTCTATCAGTCGACTGATCGGGACCATCAGTCGACTGATGCCACTGTTGTCGTGAGACAACGGCTAGTTCCACGTTTGATAAGTCCAACGGAACTACCATCAGTCGACTGATTGTGACCATCAGTCGACTGATGGAGTCCTCACTCGACCAGTCGAGTCTCGACTCCATTCTGTGGTGAATTCTCGAGCACCAGTCGACTGATCACACGATCAGTCGACTGCTCGATCACGATCGCCAACCTATGGCAATGATCGCTAGGCCATAACCCGCAATAAACCCTAGTTGACTCGGTCCAATGACGCCACATGGACACCTCAAACATGAGGTTTTAACTCAAGTATGGTTCCCCCATACTTGCTAGACCACCCTTAGCCTAGACCTAAGCCTTCTAGCCACCTCCATCAGCCTCACGCCTCTCGGATCCCTCCAAGTCATCCATGACTTGTTCATCCATCGTGCTAGCCTTCAGGTGCTTCCGTCGGCTATGTCATGCTAACGGTGTCTACACCGCCAAGGCACATTGGACTTACGGCGCCAAGACTCCGCTTGGACTTTACGCCGCCAACCATTGGACTTGTGCTGCCAAGACTACCGCTTGGACTTTACGCCGCCAATATTAAACCCCTTGGACTTCAAATGCTAACCCATGTTAGACTTTCCATGCCAAGACCATGCTTGGACTTTCCTTGCCAACTCATGTTGGACTTTCCATTTGCCAAGACCCATGCTTGGACTTTCCTTGCCAACACATGTTGGACTTTCCATTTGCCAAGACCCATGCTTGGACTTTTCCTTGACAATTATATTGTCATATGTTTTTGTCGAAAGATCAAAACACATCAACACATCACTCGAGCCAAACTCGAGTCCTGGTCAATCGTGACCTGGGCCGATTGCACCAACAGCTTGTGAAGAAGGAGTTCCATATCGGTGACAAAGTTCTAGTGTACCAGTCTCGTCTCAAGTTGATCAGAGGTAAGTTGAGATCCAGGTGGAACGGTCCTTTCCTTGTTTCTAACGTTTTTCCCTATGGTGTTGTAGAGGTGCAAGAACCTTCTTCAGGGAACACTTACAGAGTGAATGGACACCGTCTCAAAATATTTCACGAGGGGGCGAGCGATGCCTTTGTAGAGGAAGTGCACTTTGCCGATGTTTCTTCTTCGACATGAAAGGGGAGTGTGTTCCTTTCCTTATTGTATTTCCTTCTTTCCTTGCATGTTCGGATTTAGTAGTGTTGGTTGTTTATTTGCCTGATGACTCAGGTTATTTGTTTGTTAGTTTTTTTGGTTGTTCAGTTGTTGTTTAGTCCAATAATATTCCCTATGCATGATTTTGTATCACTTCAGAGATAGTAAAAATTAGTTAAGTTTGATCATCGAATTATGGATTCTTTTGGTGTATGTTAAGAAACTTCACTTGCATGCGGTCACTTGTTATGATGGTGAACTTTTTATTGATAGACCAAGCTTGATTTTTATTCACCTAGTGAGGTTTAAGCCATTTTCATCATTTACCCACTTTGGTGTGATACACATATGATACTTGTTACTCCAGAACTTGCTTTGAGTCTTTTCACGACTACAATAGCATTTAATTGCATGAATCTGATGAAGGATTTTACTCTTGATTCTTTTCCTTATTTGTATTGCTTGTCTAAACCACTTGATCCTTCCATGTTGTCTTACATGTCATATTTTTACATTGCCATTTATTGTCTTTGTTATCTACTCCACCGAGGATTATCTTCTCTCGTAGCTTTTGTTCCCATATTGGAAGAATAACTTGTTAAATTGTTTGTCCGAGACGGACAAAATTCTTAAGTGTGGGGGAGGATATACTGTTTCGTTGGGCATAAATTTGCTATAGAGCTTGGCCATTCAGAACTTAATCGACCTACAACTCTAAAAATGGTAGTGAAATTGAGAGATTGGAACTACTGCTGGAAATACTTGTGGTTGAAGCTATGTACTGATCTAGATGGATTGCACTGGAAATGGCAGCATTATCAGAATTGTGCCAGTACCAATAGCATCCTTAACTATACGTGCAGGCCAATTTCAACCTCAACAAGGGTGCGGCAACTCCAATTGCTGTGAAATTCTGATAAGCTGGTAGATTACAAGGCCAACAAGTTAAAATTCTGCTTATGGAGTCAGAACTTAGGAATGGATTGAATGCGTTTGGTTGTATCAGATTTTCAGGAACTGTACGTGCAAGATCTAGATTGAATTGGGTTGAATCTGAAAATCCAGAAATAGCAACTCAATTACAGAAATAGCAGTCCATTGATGCAACAGCTTTGGGCTCAGCTGTTAATTGGATACAGAGGTTGAAAGTGCAACTGGAAAATAGTTAAGTCAGAAATTTATCGAAGAAAGCACAAGTGATGCATGAATTGGAATTGGAAATTCTAGAATGATCTAAGGAAATTTTTGAATTGAACGGAAGTGTTATCACCTGGAAATTGTCCACAACATTAGCTTCAAATATGAGCAAAGTTATCCCTTCACACCAATCGATAAAGAATAATTTCAAAGATCCCAAAGAATTCTCAATTCGTACAGCAACAACAACAAACTCAAAATTCTCAACTGCAACAACATGACAACTATACAAATTAGCAAAATAATATTCAAGGTTCTTCGAATTCAATGCAGGCACCTGTTGTGTAAGGCCTGCAACATGGTTCTGTACCATGATCAGCACAATTGGGTGTTACATCTCAATGGAATATCTCAAATGCATTACAGACTAGATCTACATTTGACAATGTCCAAGGAAATTCTTTTAGTTCATTGCAGCTAGGAGCACTTGCTCCCATGCAACAAGGTGGCCTGGTATCTGCCCAGAGTTCCATAACCATCTACTCCACCGAGGAATTGTTATGGGCAGTTCAAGAAGAGGCAAGATGATTTAAGTTCAACTGGCAGAGCAGCTTGAAAAATAAATCTGAGCAGGAGTATAAGCAGGAAATTGGAGTATGCTAAGGAGGAAATTGACTTGATAAATTGAGAATGCTTAATCAACAACCCAGGCATCAAACTGCTGAAGCTGATAATTTGTAACTGCCACATGAATTCAAATTCTATTTTCTTAGAACCACAATTCTCCTTACCTACAGAATGTGTTTATGAAGGAAACGAATGAGCCAAGTATCTATAGTTATAGATCATAGATTCAGAAAAATCAAGCATCAATCCAATTATCTCTGGAGGCAAACTGCTGCAAAACATGTGGAGGAAGGATTTGCTACCCATGGAGCTAGAGTAATTGCATATCCACTTGATAAAAATCTGCAGGATGGCAAAGGTACTAGAAAGAAAAGTTTCACCTGCGGATTCTAACTTTTCATTGAGAGGAAAGAAGCAAAAGGCCAACTCAAAAGCACCCTCTACTGAGTGTGAGACATGTAAGGAAATCTGCATTCAGAGATAAAATGTTGCAATTTAGAGATTGGGTAGAGCAGAGTTCACACTAAGCCATGGAATTCTGGATGTGTATTTGGTTGAAAATTTGTTACTGCAGCTGGACAGGTTTTACCACAGAGTTATCAAAAGATGATGGTGTTCTTATAATCTTCCAAAGCTCCTTTCAAAAGCTGAAACTTCAAATGAAATGTAGGCCTGAACATTTCTGCAATGTTGATTCTGTAATTGGAATTACCTGAGATATAAATTGGAAAAAGATTTGTAGGGTTCTTGTTTACCTGTTGTGATACACTGAAATTGCAAGCTTAGATAGCTAGATACGGTTTGGATAAGAGGCTTGGATCAATGTTGTTCACAAACCTTGAAGTAATTACTGTAAAACTAGTGGAAGCTAATAAGAAATCTGTAAATTGCTACTCAACCATGGATAGCAGTGTCTCAGGAATTGGCAGAGGCTGTGATATGGAAGGTCTGATTCAGAGTTTCTGCATCTCTATGGAGATGTTTATATCTGCAATTAATTTGTGCACTTAAATTGGAGCTAGAGTTGTAATTTCTGAATCATCGGCTGTAGAATGTTCTGAGCAGTAAATTTCTGAAAGCACCAGAAACATACTTGTCGTGATCTTGTTTGCTTGCCTTTGAAGCTGAATGTGCAAGCTTGAGTATCCTTTACGGTATGGACAAGATGAGAGGATTAAAGTCACTTATTGCTTGAAGTGCTCCAGTAGGAGCTGATGCCTTTGAATCTGATTGTAAAGGATTTAAATGTGTGGTCTATTATTCATGTTTACTACAATTTCAGATTTGAGATATTCTCAATTTGGTGATTACCCCAGCTAGCTAAAGTTGTGGCTTATGGAAATAGAATGGAGATGTTGTGAGTGTTATGTTCTTGGATAGTTATTGGAATATATCCCTCCACACTCCTACATGCAATTTATCAGGTTTATTCTTCCAATTCTTCTATTGTTGCTCTTTTCCTTATATCTTTTGGTATGTTTCTTTTGCAATTCACTTCTGATCTTATTTGATTTCGATAAATCTTTTTGATTCATGTATGGAATGTATTGATAGCAGTGGAGAAGTAGATGATAAGCAAGCATATGGTAGGACAATATTACATAGTGTTTTGAGGGTACCCCACTCCTATGATCATTATGTGAGCATGAGTGCATATATCCATTTGGGAGGTTTTGTATCAGGCTTGGTTTATTTGATTTGACTGTAAATCATTATACATGTTGACTGTTGTAGGAGTCAAATCTTTTGACTACCCTAGATCCGGATGAATTTGGTGATCCTAAGTAACTTATTCTTTCTGTCTCTGAATTATTGATCTAAGTACTGTTTGGGAAATGAGTTAGGAAGTCAATGTTTCTGTGTTTTTATTATTACTCGGGACACGCAAAAATAAGTGTGGGGGAATTTGATAGTCGCATTTTTATCGCATGATTTTTATTCACATTTGGGGATTTTAGGCTCTTTGATTTGGGTAATTATGGTTATTCATGATGTCTTTTGCATGTTGTATTTAATTGAAATTAATTGTTTATTCCCTACAATTTCAGTATTATTTTTCACGGGTGAATGTGATTTTTGTTTTAGGGAACATGAAAGAGCCAAATTGGAGCAATGATAACCGTTGATCAAGATCAAATTCATCTCAATCGTTGGATGAAATGGATCAACTTTTTAATTGAAGTCAATTAACCTAGATGCATTTGGGCCGCTGAGATCAAAATCGACACAAACAGACGACTGAGAAAATTGGAGATAAAATCCAACTTCTTCCCAGCTGCGCCAGAATCGCGCGACACAGAACAGCAGCGGGCAATGTCGTCTTCCTCACGCGAGTGCGGCGACAGCTCCACATAGCACTTCGAAGACAATTCTAGCAATCCCTGGTTCTTCCCCAGTCCATTCCCCCTGGCGGACTTTTCCCTCTTCGGTCTGGCGGAGCTCGCAACAGCATTTGGGCGGCGGCACTCCATCGACTGAGCAGTGGAGTTCACCTATCTTCACTGGCGATCTTCAGAGCCCTCACCGGCAGAGTTGAGCTACCCTAGTGGGACGTGGTCACGCGAAGCTAGGGGTGACTTGCTATTGTCGCGATCCCGCAGAATTAGTTTCCAGCTCCGGCGACAGCGTTACTTCCAACTCTGGGCGGTCTTCAACAATAGCGGGTGACGACGAGTATCAGTTCCCAGATCCGATTCCATCAACATTGACTACTCGTGGTCACGGCAGTCCCGCATCCACATCGGAGCTGTGAACTACCGCATCGATCCAACTCTCATCGGAATCCGACGAGAGATCCGCATCCTGAGACCCTTGGAGTGTTCGGTATTGTCGTAGGTCACCGGAGAGGGTGGTACCTTTCCGGTTTTTGTGGATGACTGTTGATTTACTTTATTGATTTACTGTTAATTCAGTATTGTATTTCTTATTATTTTACTGCATTGTTCACTTTGGGTATTTTAGTATTTTTACATCGTTGGCTCCCTAATGTGCACTATATTTTATCAGTATTATTCTAGTTTTGATTTCTTAGTGTGCAGTAGTGTTTCACTGATGTTTAGTCGTATCATGTCTTTGTGGTAAATCGTGCACGTGGTAATTAGTTGATAGTTTAGTGAGTCTTGTTATTCGTTTACAGTGTTTACATAGTGGTTAGATTTATTTCCTTTAGTGTAATTGTCCTTTCCTGATTTAGTTAATCTTCAGCCAGTGTGTCGTATAGTGACAGTGCGGTGCATGGTTGAATTGCTTTCGTTTATTGCATTTCATTTACTGTAGTTTTTAGTGACTGTTTGACTACTGTGTCGTATAGTGACAGTGCGGTGCATGGTTGAATTGTTCACATTTGTTTGATCATTGTACCGTATAGTGACAGTGCGGTGCTTGGTCGCTTTCTTTTCTATCTGTTAGTTTGGTTTTTCAGTGACTGTTTGATCAATGTGTTGTATAGTGACAGTGCGGTGCTTGGTTGAATTGTTCACATTTGTTTGATCATTGTACCGTATAGTGACAGTGCGGTGAGTGATCACTTACTTTTGCGCATTAGGATAGTTGCTTGTTACTTTTTGCATTTGTTCTTGCATTAGATTAGTTTCCCGGGAATTAATAATTGGGAGTTAGTTTACTTTTTGCATGTTTAATTCTCATGTTTGCTTTTAATTTTGCATTTTAATTGTTTTGATAATTGAAAAAACCCCCAGTGTTTACTTCTGTTTAAAAACAAACGTTCAACCATTAGGTTCATTGGGAGACGATCCGAGTCAGTCCTATACTGCATTAGTGTAGTTAGGGGGTTCAGTAAATAATTTGGGAACGATATTGCGACAATTAATAATAACCATCTATCAGTATCCCTTAGGTGAACTTGGCCAATTGGCTAAGTGTCGGATGAGTTTTACCCGATACCAGTCGACTGCTATAGGTAGCATTCGACTGCTCCAAGTCGACTGGAAACTCGACTGGTGTTCGAGTTAAAGTTCTGGCCGAATACCGATCGCCACCGCGTGGCTTGATCGCTAGCTCCATCGCCCATCATTGAGGCGCAATGATCGATGTCGAGGGTTTCAAGCACAGAATATTGGAGAGTCGACTGCTCGCTTCGAGCACTCGACTGTTGGCTCCATCAGTCGACTGATGGGACGATCAGTCAACTGATGTGGGAGCCATTGGTTAAAATCTAATGTGGATGAATCCGTTAGAGGACAATGACTACAACAGCAGTCGACTGATCGGGGCATCAGTCGACTGCCTCTGGTTCAACAGGAAGAATGGTCTCTTCCCTATAAGAAGAGGACTTTAGACACTTGGGGAGCCTAATGCTTCTACTCTAAATATCTCCCAAAGTGCCGAAACGGATTTCCTCCTCTTCCTTGAGTTTATTTCAATCATATTGTAAGAGGAGTGATTTCTTGTAAGAAAGGTTACCTCCACCTAGCTTGGTACAAAGGAGAGACTAGTGGATTTGAAGGGAGTGATTCGCCATACAAATCAGGTCATAGATTAGCGGCAAGGCCGTGAACCACGTTACATAATTGTGTTAGCAATTGCTCTTCTTTTTTACTTCTTGTATTTAGCTTAATCTTTTGTTAGCATTTGTTTTCCGCTGCGCTAACGAGTTTGTAGACAAGCAAATTCCACAATACGATGATTAAAGGCTATTCACCCTCCTCTAGTCGGCCACCAACATTCCAACAAGTGGTATCAGAGCCAAGATTGCTTGTCACCGGACTCACCGCCACAACATGCACGACAACAAAAATGGCCGACTCAAATATCCATCCTCCCAAGTTTGAGGGAGAATTCGTTTGGTGGAAAAAATGAATGGAGGTATTCTTTGAAACCGATTTTGAAATTATGCTAATGATAGAAAATGATTTTGAGATACCTAGGGATGAAGAAGGGGAGTCATTGGAGAAATCTAGATGGATAAAGAAGCAAAGAGAAGAGTACTTGGCAAATTCAAAGGTCAAGCACCATTTGTACAATGTGCTCCCTCAACAAGAAGTAAATCGAATAGGAGAATGTGCTAGCGCCAAAGAGATGTGGGAGAAGCTAGTGGAGCTTCATGAAGGCACATCCAAGGCCAAGCTAGCAAGAAGAGATGTCCTCCGCTCCCAGCTCAATAATATCAAACTCGATAAAGGGGAGAAGGTAACATCTTTACATTCTCGTTTTAAAGAAATTCTTAATGATCTATCTAGTGTAGGGGAGAAGCTCTCTAATAGGGATATGATCATGAAGGCAATTGATGCATTCCCTCGATCATCAAGGTGGAGTTCCATGGTGAACTCATTTTATATCTCAAAGAATCTAGAGGTAAGTACTCTAGATGAATTTTTCTCCATTATGGAATTACATGAGTCTAGGCTTGAAGGAATAATTGAAGAACCAAGCATCAAGCCATCAAAGGGAATAGCACTCATGGCTGAAAAAGGGAAGAAGAAGAAGGAGATTGCACCATCTTCATCCGATGAATCATTCTCCTCCTCCATGGATAGCAATGAGGAGACCTACATGGTAAGAAAGGTGAGACGTTCACTTAAGAATTTTAAATTTAATAAATCTCATGATAGGGGAAGAAGGCCAAGGAGGAAGATCATTTGTTACAATTGCCAAGGAGAGGGACACATAAGGGATGATTGTCCCCTCTTGA
Organism: Wurfbainia villosa; assembly: GCA_025175895.1. Lineage (NCBI taxonomy): Eukaryota > Viridiplantae > Streptophyta > Magnoliopsida > Zingiberales > Zingiberaceae > Wurfbainia > Wurfbainia villosa. The sequence continues at coordinate 53,843,217 of CM046001.1, read as the reverse complement.
ACAAAAGCAAGGAGGAAAAGAAAAAGAAAGAAGAGAAGAAGAAGGGGAGAAAGAAAAAGGAAGAAGAGAAGAAAACTAAAGAAAAAGGGAAGGCTAAGGCACACAAGGCCACATGGGATGATCCATCATCCTCATCGGAAGAAGAAGAAGCCTTCACAAGCCTTGCCCTAATAGAAATAGAAGACTTGGACTCCACCTCATCCTCCGAACAAGAAGCATGCACAAGTGAGGAGGAGAGCTCAAGTGAAGGGGGAGCTTCATCTTCATCCTCATCATCGGAAGAGGATTTGGTAAGTGAGGTAACAAATCTCCCTCCCAAGAAAATTATGTCTATGATTTCGAGTTTAACTAAGGAACTATTTAGGGCTAAAAAGAAAAACAAAATCATGCAAAATGAAATTAAGGCCTTAGAAGAAAAGCTAGAAAAAGCATGTTTAAATGTTAATGATAATGTTTTTTCTTCTAGTTTTGATAATACATGCTCACATGATGACTATATGCCTTTTAATGTTAATGATGCATGTATTGAAGAAAATAAGGCTCTAAGGGAAAAGATAGATTTCCTAACTAAGGCCTTAGAAAAATTCACAATTGGCTCCAACACCCTAAATATGATTATAGGGAGCCAAAGGGCAAGTTTTAATAAGAAAGGCCTAGGATATAAGGGGACCAAGAATGAAAAAGCCTACCATTGCCTAATTGCTAGGGGTCAAGATAAAAAAAAATGGTAGCTAGGAAATGGATCCCTAAAGAATACTTGGTGAACCCTATAGGAAAGAATTTATATTGGGTTCCCAAATCCATCCTCAAGGGTTAGAAAAACCCTAGGTTAGTCAACCATAGTGGACTTTATTTTATATCATATTATTTGGTTGACTTAGGATGATGAAGGTTATTAGTTTTTGAATTAAGTGTTGGGTGATGATAATGTGATCATAATATGGAATTATAATAATATTTGATCATGATATGCAATTATTGAAAACATTTGATCATGAATGATAATGTGTGTTTTTATGATCATATTGATGGTTTTAGGATGCATGATACTTAACTTTGATAGAATTGCATGAAAATTTTGGTTAAGTATAATACCTTTAGGTTCATCTCACACTCACTATAGGCTACTTTGATTGAAAACATAGCATGAGTGAGATGGTAGGTTGATACAAATGGTCCACTAATGCTTATGGCATTTAGATGGTCATTTGATGTATCATAATAGCAATAATATACCAACTATGGGGAAAGCAAATGTTTAATCAATGGACATATTTCCCATAGATCATAGTTGGATATTTTAAATGTTTTAAAACCATTTTATACTTTTCAAACAATGAATTGACATTTTGAAAAATGTCTACGGCAAAAACAACTTTCAAATTGATAAAAACTCTAGTGGTTTTTCAAACTTTTGAGTTTTTGCCTAATTTTCGAAAATAGAATGATTTTTCATGAAAAACAATTTTTCACTGATAGAGGAACTCATTAGAAAAACAATTTTTCACTGATAGAGGAACTCATGTTATTTACATGCTTTCTTGCCTTATGTTTTTATGTTAATGTTTTACCTAACTTAAACGGATTGCCACACATCAAAAAGAGGGAGATTGTTAGGAGAAGGTTTTGCGGAACCGAAGCTCTGATACCACTTGATGGTAGGGGAAACCTCGCTTCCCACTTCAACTCGGTCGCTTGTTCATGGTGATCCCGTCTACGTCCCCGGATAAAAAATTTTATCCTTGAAAAAGATGGATTACTCAAGCAACCGTTTCATCGTCGAGCTATTCGATTAGAGTGGTCACTTGAACAAACTTATTGTTCAAGCAACCTACCTCTATTCTTCGAATAGCCGCGGAATAGACGATGTACGGATCGCCAGTTTTTTGTGTTTGTATTCGGGGTCCAAGTAAATTAGCCACATAGAAAAACATACAACATGCATATAATTGAAAAACAATTATAGACATAATACAAAAGAGTATAAACAAGCATTATACCTCTCGATCTTCTATTGTATGCCCTTTCTCCTTTTAGGACGTAGTGTGGGCGACGATCTTCTAAAAGTCGAAGCCTCCTAGATCACCAATCTTCCTTTCTTTGCTCGCTCTGAACAAAAGGAAGATTAAAACAAAACTCTTCTCTATCTAGGACCGACCACCAAGTAAAGAGACTTGATGATGCCACCGGCCAAGGAATAAAGGAGGAAGTTGCCGCCGACCAAGAGCTCCAAGGAACCACCCTTACTCTTGTTTTCACCGGCCAAGGAGAAGAGGAAGAAGAGGTTGGATGTCGGCCAAGGAGTAGAAGCAAGTTGGGCGCCGACCAAGAAGAAGAAGAGAAAGGAAAAACTTTCCAAAAGAGTGGCTGCCTAAGCCTCCAAGCCCTAGTCACCCAAACCCTAATCTCCAATCCCTTCAATCTCTCTTGCTGCCCACCCCTAGCTTCCTTTTATAGAGTTAAGCCTAAGCCTCATTTAATCTCCACCGTCGGTTCTAGGGATTTAATCTCAACCGTCGGATCTAGAGAATTGATCTCAACCGTCTGATCTAAAGATTTAATCTCCACCATCGGATCTAGAGTTTCATCTTCCACCATCGGATCTAGGCTCCATGAGGTTTTAATAGGCTACAATAGGGACCATGAGGAGGAGTTGGATCTTGGCCACCGAATGGATCAAGCCCACATAAAGTCCAATCCATTAATGATAATCCAATCCACTAGAGGATAATCATTGATCTACCTCACCAACCCCCATAAGTTAATATGGGCTCCATATATTATTTGTACATTTTTCTCCCCGTGTTTAAGATCTCGAATGCCCGTCGATTAATTAATTTACTGACCATTAATTAATCAACATCTAACTCCATGAGTAGTACCACTCAACCTTATCATCATGCCAGACCAAGTCCACAAGCAAGGTTTACATGATGAACCATATGGGCTCCTCAAGGGGACATCATCATCCTAATATATAGGACACGGTTTCTTCCTATAATCAACGACACACCATATAAATAATATCATTTCCTAACTTACCGAGCCTATCGATTTACTCTATAAATCTCGCCCATTGGTAAATCAAAGAAATGAATACTAAGTACATGTGCCCTTTATTATATCTGGATTAAGAGCATGTACAACATAAAATCTGAGGTCCTATTTGATTATGTAGTCAGCAATAAATTGAATCACCTCTAAGTCGGTCCTGCTCAATACACACAAAGTGTACTAGTGTGATTCTATGGTCAAGACAAACAAATACAAAATCACACTACAACCATGCCAATGGTTTGTCCAAAACCATCACGGTTGTGAGCCTTTACTTATACTTTACAAGGAACTGATAACATGATCTCCCGTGTGACACTACACACCATGTTATCTATAATGTAATATATTAGACAATATGCATAACCATAAATATGCAAACAATGATCATGTGATTCTTTTTTCAAAATAAAGATGTTCATACAAAAGATAGACTTTTTAGTATACATCCCAACAATCTCCCACTTATACTAAAAGACATATGTTTCCCTCATACTGCCATACATCTGATTTCCATTCCCTCCACATGCCTATCAAAGCTCTCACTAGAAGGGCCTTAGTGAAAGGATCTACCAGGTCATCCTCTGATGCAATCTAGGCGACAACAACTTCTACCCACTTTACGATCTCTCGTATCAGGTGGTACTTGCGCTCTATGTGTTTACTTGCCTTATGGGCTCGTGGTTCCATCGAGTTTGCAACTGCACCACTATTATCACAATAAATTGTGATAGTTCTGAGCAAACCAGGAATCACATCCAAGTCCATCAAGAAGTTCCTGAGCCACACAACTTCTTTGGCTGCCTAACAGGATGCCACATACTCAGCTTCCATGGTAGAGTCCGCCACGCATTTCTGCTTGACACTCCTCCATACAATGGCTCCACCTCCCAAAGTAAACACAAAACTTGAGGTAGACTTACTGTTATCCCCATCTGATTGGAAGTCGGAATCTGTGTAACCCATAGGGAGTAATTGGTCTGCCTGGTAAACTAGCATATAATCCCTAGTCCTTATCAGGTACTTCAATATATGCTTTACTGCAGTCCAATGTCCCTATCCTAGATTACTCTGATATCTGCTAACCATACCCACGGCAAAGCAGATATCTGGTCTCGTACATAACATCGCATACATGAGGCTTCCTACTACCGAAGCATAAGGAACCACCTTCATCTCCTCTATCTCCTCAGATGTTCTAGGACACATATCCTTAGATAAAGGAACTCCATGCCTGAAAGGTAGAAAACCTTTCTTGGAGTTTTGCATGCTAAAATGATCCATAATTGTGTCTATGTATGAAGCTTGAGATAAGCACAACATCCTTTTCCTGCGATCCCTTATAACCTTGATCCCAAGGATGTGTCCCACTTCTCCCAAGTTCTTCATAACAAACTGTTTGGATAACCATACCCTTACGTCCAATAACACCTTGACATTGTTGCCAATTAATAAAATGTCATCTACGTATAGTACAAGAAATACCACTACATTTCTGTCACATCTCTTATATACATAAGACTCATCCGGACTTTGAATAAATCCATAAGACTGGATTACCTTATCAAAATGGATGTTCCAAGATCTCGAAGCTTGCTTCAATCCATAAATGGATTGATTAAGCTTGCACACAAGATGCTCTTTGCCCTTTGCAATGAATCCCTCTGGTTGCTTCATATAGATGTTTTCATCAAGACTTCCATTAAAGAAAGCTGTCTTGACATCCATCTGCCACACCTCATAATCCATATGAGCAGCAATACATAAGAGAATCCGGATAGACTTAAGCATGACTACCAGCGAAAAGGTCTCCTCATAATCGATACCCTCTTTCTGAGTATACCCCTTCACAATAATCCTCACTTTGAAGGTCTCAACCTTCCCATCTATTCCTCTCTTTCTTTTGTAGATCCACTTGAATCCAATGGCTTTTACACCATTGGGTGGTTCTACTAGCTCCACGACCTGATTTGAATCCATAGATTCAATCTCAGCATTCATTGCACTTTGCCAAGATACTACATCTTTATCTTGGATCGCCTCGTCATATGTCTAGGGATCAGGTTCATGTTCGCCAGGGATCAAATCAGAAGATTCTCCCAAGAACATGAATCTATCAGGCTGTCTAACAACCCTCCTACTACGACGAGGTATCACCTGTGTATCCTTTGTGACACGCGGTGCAGTGACTTATTGTATATCCTCTTGTACCGGTGGTATTGAAGAAGTGACTTCCCCTTTCAATTCCTCCAGAACAATCTTACTCATGGGCTTGTGGTTCATCACATAGTCTTCCTCTAGAAATCTGACGTTCGTGCTAACGATCACCCTCTGATCTCTAGGACTATAAAACAAACCACCTTTCGTTCCCCTAGGATATCCAACGAACATGCGCACTTCTGTACGAGGTTCCAACTTACCAGCATTTGCCTTCAACACATGTGTTGGACTTCCCCAAATTCGAATATGTCTTAGACTAGGCTTTCTCCCAGTCCACAATTCTGTGGGAGTAGAAGACACTGATTTAGATGGTACCAAGTTCAGAATATACACTGCCGTGTCTAGAGCATATCCCCAGAATGAATCTGGCAACTCAGAATAACTCATCATCGATCTAACCATCTCCATAAGAGTCATATTCTTTCGCTCTGCTACACCATTCTACTGGGGTGTGTCAGGTGTAGACAATTGAGATTGAATCCCAGCCTCTGATAAGTAATTCCTAAACTCTCCCAAGAGGTACTCACCACTACGATCAGATCGTAGTGTCTTGATACTTTTACCTTGATATTTCTCCACAACAGCCTTGAATTCTTTGAACTTGTCAAAGCATTCAAACTTGTGGTGCATTAAGTAAATGTATCCATATCATGAATAATTGTCTATAAAAGAGACGAAATACTCAAAACCACCTTTAGCCTAGATAGACATAGGACCACACAAATCAGAATGAACCAATTCCAACACATCTTTGGCTCTATACCCCTTGGTCTTAAAAGGCCTCTTGGTCATTTTACCCTCCAAGCAAGATTCGCAGGTTGGGAAATCTTCCACCACTAATGAACCCAGAGGTCCATCAGCTATCAACCTTTGAATTTTGCTTAGGTTAATATGACATAGCCTTAGATGCCAAAGATATGTTTGGTTCATCTTCAAAGGTTCTTTTCTCTTATTGGAATTAGAAGATGAGTTATTCACTTCTATTTGCATCGTGGGAGATTTTGGTTCGAGTGTATACAAATTTCCTATCAATGCACCAGAACAGATAATCTCTCTATTCCTTTTTATAACAACTCTATCATTAAAAGAAATAGAATATCCATCCATAAATAATTTAGAAACCGAAATCAAATTCTTTCTAAATAAAGGTACATAAAGGCAATTTTTAAGAACCAAAATTTTATTTCTCTCAAAAGACAAATAAACATCTCCCACTGCAACAGCTGCCACCTTTGTGGCATCACCCAAGTAAACGGTAATCTCTCCCTCAGTAAGTCGTTTGGTTTCCTGGAACCCCTATAAAGTATTGCAGACATGATCAGTGGCTTCCGTATCTACACACCAGGTACCGGTAGATATACCTTTGTTCTGATTCCGGTTGGGACAGTCCTTCTTCCAATGTCTAGTCTGCTTGCAAGTGAAGCACTTGCCTTTCGGCTTCTTCACACGTCCCTGAGATCCTCCCACCACCTTTGCTCTACCTTGTTTCTTCTACTTCTTGCCTTTCAGCTTAGAAGTATAAACCTTCTGAGCAACCATGGCCTGAGCCTGAGCAAGCCCTTCTGCCACCTAGAGTGTAGGGGATCGGTACGGCCGACTAGAGGGGGGGGTGAATAGCCCTCTTCCAATGGATGTTAGAATTCTCGCGTTCGTTTGCTCGTCTACACAATCGTTAGCGCAAGCGGAAGCATAAACAATAAAGAAAAAGCAATAAATGAAAATACAAACGCTAACAATAAGATGTAACGTGGTTAACGGCTACGCCGCTAATCCACGATCCCGATTCGTTTGAGGTGAATCACTCCTCCAAAGCCAATCACTATTGGTCTCTCCTTTGCACCAAGCTAGGTGGAGGTAACCTTTACAATCAAGATCACTCTTCTTACAAATAGAATGAAGTAAAAGCACGTAAGAAGAGTTTAGAGCTTGTGGGGAACTAGGAAGATCACTTAGAGCATAAGCATTTTCCTCTCAAAGGCTCACACCCTCTCTTTTTATTGAGAGGGCTGATTTCTTCCAGTTGGCCGCCACCAGTCGACTGCCGCCCTTGGCAGTCGACTGCCGTCACTACAATGGCCTCCGAACACGTCGAATCCCGACCATTGTAGTCCAACAGAACTCTTGGCGCGATCGATGGACCTCATTCGACCATCGCTCCGTAGTCGACGCCCACGGCTACGAACGGTTCTGCGGCCAAAACCTATTGACTACCGATCGCGCGCTTCGGCCGGATCGGTGAGCCTTAGTCATGATCGCCCACGATGGCGATGACCATCGCCACACCTCGATCGATCGTATACGGTGGAACTCCATTCAACTCAGATCAGTCGACTGCCATGACATGGCAGTCGACTGGTGTCGGGAAAACCCATCCGACACTTGGCCAAATGGCCAAGTTTCACCTAAGATCTACCCCTCCCCGGGTTACAATCGCTCACTCTCATCTCTCGGAGTCCCTCGCCTTCGAAGTTTTCTTCGTTCTCGGCCACGTCCCTCGGCAGCATCAAGCACACGACTCTGCAATGCTCCTTCGCGTCTCTTTCCTCGAAGTCTACTTCCTCCGGCTTCACTCCAAGCTTCTCGTATGGCGGTCCCTCGGATGCTCCAAGCGCACGGCTTCCGTAAAGCTATCCTTCACCGACTCAAGACACGAGTCATGAGATGTGAAACTCGCCACGGCTCCATGTGCGAATTACTAAGTCCTGCACGACTTCAACGCACATATCAAATCAACATAACACACTAACTTAAACCCTTTGCCACACCATCAAAACCATATTACGGCAAGAGATTGCCCTAACAATCTCCCCATTTTGCAGTGTGTGGTCCGTTAAGTATAGGTAAGAAACATATTTGATATAACATTCAAAATATGTAAACATAAACATGATATAGCAACATGCAACTCCCCTATAATCCATGAAACTCCCCCTTAATTTCTCCCCCTATCATAATTAACTTAAACATAATTATTTCTCCCCCTTTGACACCATCAAAAATATTAATACTAAATTATAAACTCATGGCATCAAGTATAAAGAGAAACATATATTAAAATCAGTCAAAACCTGATAAAATCAGGTTACTGTACTTGTTCATAGTCCATCAGTCGACTGGCACAAAGGAATCCGAATTTCTGATTTTCTGGATGAATTTCAGAAATGCATTATTAATTCCAGAAAATTCAAAAAATCATGAAATTTGGGGAACATATTTCTTTTAAGTATATCTATCAATGAAAAATAGTTTTTCAAGAAAAATCATTATATTTTCCGAGATTTGCCAAAATTCTAAAGGCTTTAAAAACTACTAGGTTTTTGATCATAAGAGTATCCATTTTAACACCTAGTCTTGCATCCAATTGTTTCAAAACATGAATACATGTATTTTAAAGTAAGAAATGGTTTTGAAAATATATGAAATATCCAACCATGATCTTTGGGCAATATGTCTATGAATTAAACATAAGTCTTCCCCATGATTGGTCTATTATTGCTATTTTGATACTTTAAATGACCATCTAAATGCCATAGGCATTAGTGGACATTTGTATCATCCTAACATCTCACTCATGCTAAGTTTTCAATCAAGGTAGCCTATGGTGAGTGTGAGATGCATCCTAGGGGGTATTTGTGTATACTTAACCAATATATTCATGCAAATCTATCAAGGTTAAGTATCAAACTAATAATCCTCATGATCATAAAGGCATATATGAATGAATTCTACATTATGATCATGAAACTCATGTATTCATTGAATTGTTCTCATGCATTAGGTATTATATCATGATAATAAGCAAAGTATCACCTAAAGCATGATTCAACCCTATTTCTCATGATTACGTGCCAAATATTAAAATCATAAATCATGATTTCAAACATACATAGCAATTACATTAATCATCATGATTTAAGCATTATTATCTATTTATGGGCACGTTATCATCACCCAACACTATTCTAAAAATGTTGTCCCGTCATCCTAAGTCAACCAAAATATGATATAGGTCAATTCCATATGGTTGACTACCCTAGGGTTATCCTAACCCTTAAGGATGGATTTTGGAACCCAAAATAAGTTCTTTCCTATTGGGTTCACTAAGTATTCCTTGGGGATCCATTTCCTAGCTATTACTTTCTTCTTATCTTGTCCCCTAGCTATTAGGCATTTGTAGGCCTTTTCATTTTTCTTTTCCTTGTAGCCTAGGACCTTTTTGTTGAAACTAGCTCTTTGGCTCCCTAAGATCATGTTCAATGTGTTGGAGCCAATTGTGAATTTTTCTACGGCTTTTGTTAAATAATCTACCTTTTCCCTTAAGGCCCTATTTTCATTTATACATGCATCACTAACATCTAATGGCACATAAAGGTCATGTGAGCATGCATCATTTAAGCTAGAAGAAATATCATTATTATTTAAGCATGCATTTTCTAGCTTATTTTCTAATGCCTTAATTTGATTAAGCATGCTTTTATTTTTCTTTTTCATTCCAAATAAGTCCTTAGTTAAACTAGAAATTATGGAAACTATTTTCTTAGGAGAGGCTTTCGTTACCATAGTTTCCATGTCCTCTTCTTCTTCGGATGATGAGGATGTAGAAGCTCCCCCTTCATTTGAGCTCTCCCCACTTGAGCTTGATCCTTCATTTTCGGATGAAGAGCAATCCAAGTCATCAAAGGCCATCAAGGCCAAATTGGTGACAAAGGCATTCTCCTCATCCGATGATGATGAGGAGGATGAGGATGGATCATCCCAAGTCCTTGCCTTTAGAACTTTGGTCTTCCCCTTTTCTTTTGTCTTCTTCTCCTCCTCCTTCTTTTTCTTGCTCCCCTTTTTCTTCTTCTTTTCTTCTTTCTTTTTTCCTCTCTTCCTTGCTCTTGTTTAGGAGAGGACAATTGTCCCTTATGTGCCCCTCTCCTTGGAAATTGTAGCATATGACCTTCCCTCTTGGTCTTCTATTCCTATCATGAGATTTATCAAATCTAAAATTCTTAAATGCACGTCTTACCTTCCTTACCATATAGGCTTCTTCGGTGCTATCCATGGAGGAGGAAGAAGACGCTTCGTCATCGGAGGAGGAGGGGATTTCCATCTTCTTCTTCCCCTTGTTCGCTATCAAGGATACTCCTCTTCAGGGTTGAATTCTAGGCTCTTCTTGTATTCCTTCAAGCCTAGTTTCGTGGAGCTCCATTGTTGAGAAAAATTCCTCCAAGGTACTTACTTCCAAGTTCTTGGAGATGTAAAACGAATCCACCATGGAGCTCCATCTTGAGGACCGGGGAAAGGCATCTATGGCCTTCATTACCATATCCCGGTTGGAGAGCTTTTCTCCTACACTTGTTAGCCCAATTAAAATTTCTTTAAATCTAGAATGTAGGGAAGTTACCTTTTCTCCCTTTTCTAATTTGATGTTTGAGAGTTGGGAGCGGAGGAGGTCTCTCCTAGCTAGCTTGGCCTCGGATGTGCCTTTATGGAGTTCTACAAGCTTTTCCCACATCTCTTTGGCGCTAGCACATTCTCCGATCCGGTTGATCTCTTGTTGAGGGAGCACATTGAGAAGATGATGTTTTGCCTTTGAGTTTGCGAGGTGTTCCTCTCTTTGCTTCTTAGTCCAACGTGATTTTTCAATTGGTTCACCCCTTTCATCCCTAGGCAACTCGAAACCGTTTTCCATTATAAGCATAATATCAAAATCGGTCTCGAAGAATACCTCCATTCTCTTTTTCCACCAAGAGAATTCGCCGTCGAACTTCGGTGGGTGGATGTTTGAGCCGGCCATTTTAATGTAGAGCTTGATGCGGTGGTTAGTCCTTGACAAGCTTTCCTTGGCTCTGATACCACTTGTAGGGGATCGGTACGGCCGGCTAGAGGGGGGTGAATAGCCCTCTTCCAATGGATGTTAGAATTCTCGCGTTCGTTTGCTCGTCTACACAATCGTTAGCGCAAGCGGAAGCATAAACAATAAAGACAAAGCAATAAATGAAAATACAAACGCTAACAATAAGATGTAACGTGGTTCATGGCTACGTCGCTAATCCACGATCCTGATTTGTCCGAGGTGAATCACTCCTCCAAAGCCAATCACTATTGGTCTCTCCTTTGCACCAAGCTAGGTGGAGGTAACCTTTACAATCAAGATCACTCTTCTTACAAATAGAATGAAGTAAAAGCACGTAAGAAGAGTTTAGAGCTTGTGGGGCACTAGGAAGATCACTTAGAGCATAAGCATTTTCCTCTCAAAGGCTCACACCCTCTCTTTTTATAGAGAGGGCTGATTTCTTCCTGTTGGCCGCCACCAGTCGACTGCCGCCCTTGGCGATCATTGCCGTCCTCTACAACGACCTCCCGAACACGTCGGATCCCGACCATTGTAGTCAGCGGAACTCTTAGCGATCGGTGATGGACCTCATCGATCATTGCTGCCTCCGTAATCGGCCCGCCCGATCGGCTACGAGCGATTCTTGGCCAAAACCCTATTGACCGATCGGCCTTGGCCTTGATCGACTATCTTAGCGATCCGTATGGCGATCGGCCATGACATGGCGGTCGGCGGTGTCGAAAAACCCATCGACACTTGGCCAAATGACCAAGTTTCACCTAAGAGCTACCCCTCCCCGGGTTACAATCGCTCACTCTCATCTCTCGGAGTCCCTCGCCTTCGAAGTTCTCTTCGTTCTCGGCCACGTCCCTCGGCAGCATCAGGCGCACGACTCTGCAATGCTCCTTCGCGTCTCTTGCCTCGATGTCTACTTCCTCCGGCTTCACTCCAAGCTTCTCGTCCGGCGGTCCCTCGGATGCTCCAAGCGCACGGCTTCCGCAAAGCTATCCTTCACCGACTCAAGGCACGAGTAATGAGATGTGAAACTCGTCACGGCTCCATGTGCGAATTACTAAGTCTTGCACGACTTCAACGCACATATCAAATCAACATAACACACTAACTTAAACCCTTTGCCACACCAACAAAACCATATTACGGCAAGAGATTGCCCTAACATAGAGTTCTGTCAGAAGCTCCGCCAACGAATACAACCTCTTATTCATGTTGTAATTCATGCGAAACTGCTCAAAACTCCTAGGTAGAGACTGGAGAATGAAATCGACCTAGGTTTCCCCATCGATCTCAGCTCCAAGGACTTCTATCTCATTTGCCGGCTTAGGAGGATACTCTTCGAAGAGTACACACTTGTACTCCTCAGCAGTTAAGACAATATCTAGATTTCTTTTCCAATCAACATAATTGGGTACAGTAAGTTTATTTTCCTTTAGTATCACAACAAGTGGGTTGAAAGTCATTTTTGAAAAACCTAAGAATCACATAGATCAAAACATTAGATTTCAAAAAATTATTGATTCCTCAAACAATAAAATTTTAAAATCAACCAACACCTCAAAACACCGAGAATATCGTATGCCATGATAGTGTGGACGTATACGAATTCTACATTTGTAAGAGGAGGTTTCACCCATTAATTTTACTATCTTGTCAACCTAACTTTTTGACAAATAAAATTAATAGTTGGTTCCTCTTCGACCCTACAAATAAAAGCAGTGACTCCGATGGGGAGGATACTTATATTTGTATCTAAGTGTTCACCATTACTCGGTACCAAGGTAATTATCTCGGGTTATGTGTCTTCCGATGGGGAAGTACACACACTCCTTAATAACTTCCTATAACCATATTCGACCTTGTGATCTGCAAACAAACTCATCCGATGTGGAGTAAGGCACTCAGAGCCGACGCGCAAGTTTGTTTGCATCACATGTCAAATCGTAATGGAGGCCGTGGGAATTTATAAAATTATCCCTCTCCCACTTAGTAATTTAAAATTGAAGAATTTTCTAGCCGACATGCATATCAAACAATAAGCAATAAATATGAAAAAGAAATATTTTCCAACTATTATGGCTTTTTTCTCTAATATGCCTCCCGTCGTATCGCCATCTCGTCCACTCCTCTTTATGCCATGTACAAGCCATCCGGAGATCCGAGCCGAGAAAAAAAACTATGTTAATTTACATCCATCGATCCTATACTCCACGAAGGAGTGTACATGAAATCTAGATCGAAAGTAAACTAAAATAAAAAGAGTGGCTAAACAATGTCGTATTTAAATACAAAATTAAATACTAGCCTCGTCAACCCCGAGGATTCAAATAATATACAATTACACATATACAATCACATACACACATATGACCATAATAGTTGGATCCTATGCCTACAACCAAAAAGGTAACCTACGCACATCCTACTATTATCCGGCACATATAATATATGAAAAAGTGCATAAAAGTAACCGTATCCTAAACACACAAAACTGGAAACTGTGGCTCTGATACCACTTGAAGGTTTTGCGGAATTGAAGCTCTGATACCACTTGATGGTAGGGGAAACTTCGCTTCCCACTTCAACTCGGTCGCTTGTTCATGGTGATCCCATCTACGTCCCTGGATAAAAAAATTTATCCTTGACAAAGATGGATTACTGAAGAAACTATTTCATCATCGTGCTATTCGATTAGAGTGGTCACTTAAACAAACTTGTTGTTCAAGCAACCTACCTCTATTCTCCGAATAGCCGCGGAATAGACGATGTACGGATCGTCAGTTTTTGCATTTGTATTCGGGGTCCAAGTAAATTAGCCACATAGCAAAACATACAACATGCATATAATTGAAAAACAATTATAGACATAATACAAAAGAATATAAACAAGCATTATACCTCTCGATCCTCTATTGTATGCCCTTCCTCCTTTTGGACGTCGCGTGGGCGACGATCTTTCAAAAGTCGAAGCCTCCTAGATCACCAATCTTCCTTTCTTTGCTCGCTCCGAACAAAAGGAAGATTAAAATAAAACTCTTCCCTATCTAGGACCGACCACCAAGTCAAGAGACTTGATGATGCCACCCGCCAAGGAATAGAGGAGGAAGTGGGCGCCGGCCAAGAGATCCAAGGAACCACCCTTACCCTTGTTTTCACCGGCCAAGGAGAAGAGGAAGAAGAGGTTGGACGCCGGCCAAGGAGAAGAAGCAAGTTGGGCGCCGACCAAGGAGTAGAAGCAAGAGGAAGAAGAAGAGAATGGAAAAACTTTCCAAAAGAGTGGCCGCCCAAGCCTCCAAGCCCTTGCCGCCCAAACCCTAATCTCCAATCCCTTCAATCTCTCTTGCCGGCCACCCGTAGCCTCCTTTTATAGAGTTAGGCCTAAGCCTCCTTTAATCTCCACCGTCGGTTCTAGGGATTTAATCTCAACCGTCGGATCTAGAGAATTGATCTCAACCGTCGGATCTAAAGATTTAATCTCCACCATCGGATCTAGTGTTTCATCTTCCACCATCGGATCTAGGCTCCATGAGGTTTTAATGGGCTACAATAGTGACCATGAGGAGGAGTTGGATCTTGGCCACCCAATGGATCAAGCCCACATAAAGTCTGATCCATTAATGATAATCCATTCCACTAGAGGAATATCATTGTGTTGGTGCAGGGGCACTAGATAATCGAACCTATGTTTTGATTAAGGAAAAGACACAAAGTTAAGTCTACATTGTTATCTCATGAGCTAAATCGAGTGTGCAGAAAAGTACTAAAGCTGGAGTTGAAGGCTAGCGACACCCGGAGGAAGCCGCGGTGGTCGGGCGACACTCGAGTGACTTCGGAGGGAGCCGAAGGAATCGAGTGGAAGGCCGGAAGCGAGAGCTACAAGTTAAGTATCGAGGAAAGCTCGTGTGAGTGAGAGATTGTAAGGTCGTGTCCTCTTTACGGGGACGACCGTAGGCGGCGATCCGACTAAGACTTCCTGTGGAAGGTCTAGGTCGAGATCGGACGGTTAGAAACCATTGCATTTATCATTTTTTGAGCTAATCTCTTACTGTAGGGAAGTGGCCAGGCTGACAGTTGACTGCTGGACATTGGGCAGTCGACTGATGCTCATCAGTCGACTGATGGGAGGCATTAGTCGACTGATGGCGACGAATCATCCTTTGCGCTAGGTCAAAACGGATAAGGTTTGACGTGGCCACTTCGCGATAAAATTTGTACAACTTCGTGATCTGTTCTGAAAGATGAGGAGACAAATTCATAGGCCAAAATCTATAAAAGAAGGGGAGGATTCCAACTCCAAATGAAATCAAGTTTATTCTCAAGTGCTCCTACAACGCCAACGCTCCAACGCCGTCATAACGCCGACGCGATGACAAGTTTAAATCTCCTTCGTCGGTAGCAGTAGCAAGTAATTGTTTTTATTGTATTCTTTGTTTTAATCGTAACGAGGTGAGGTAGGCTTGTTGCCTCATCCTCGTACTTCTGATTTTGTGATTGTTGTCTCCTACCTCCAACGAGGAGGAGTTGTTATAGTGCTTTGCCCTCCGTACGCGGTCTAGGATTGATAGGGCCTTAGAGTAGCAACCGCTGGGTTGTGAACCAAGTAAAAATAAACATGTCTCTTTATTTTCCGCTGTGCTTACTCGTGCGTGCCTCAACGAATGATTTCGAAGAAAAGATTTACGCTCGCTATTCATCCCCCCTCTAGCGACGCTTCTTGATCCAACACATTGATCTACCTCACCAACCCCCATAAGTTAATATGGGCTCCATATATTATTTGTACATTTTTTCCCATGTGTTTAAGATCTCGAATGTCTGTCGATTAATTAATTTACTGACCATTAATTAATCAACATCTAACTCCATGAGTAGTACCACTCAACCTTATCATCATGTCAGACCAAGTCCACCTGCAAGATTTACATGATGAACCTTATGAGCTCCTCAAGGGGACATCATCATCCTAATATATAGGACACAGTTTCCTCCTATAATCAACGACACACCATATAAATAATACTATTTCCCAACTTACCGAGCCTATCGATTTACTCTATAAATCTCGCCCATTGGTAAATCAAAGAAATGAATACTAAGTACATGTGCCCATTATTATATCAGGATTAAGAGCATGTACAACATAATATCTGAGGTCCGATTCGATTATGTAGTCAGCAATAAATCGAATCACCTCTTAGTCGGTCCTGCTCAATACACACAAAGTATACTAGTGTGATTCTATGGTCAAGACAAACCAATACCAAATCACACTACAACCATGCCAATGGTTTGTCCAAAACCATCTCGGTTGTGAGCCTTTACTTATACTTTACAAGGAACTGATAACATGATCTCCCATGTGACACTACACACCATGTTATCTACAATGTAATGTATTAGACAATATGCATAACCATAAATATGCAAACAATGATCATGTGATTCTTATTTCAAAATAAAGATGTTCATACAAAAGATAGACTTTTTAGTATACATCCCAACACAATCAACCCATGTGATATGGTTTTGATGTGTGTTGCAAAGGGTTTAAGTTAGGTTTCTTATGGATTTGATATGTGCGTTGAAGTCATGCAGGACTTAGTAATTCACACATGGATGACTATAGCATTGGCAAGATTCACCATCTCATGACTCGGTCCTTGAGTCGGTGAAAGATGCATTGCGAAAGCCAAGCGCTTGGTGCATCCAGGGACCGTCGGACGAGGAGCATTGGAGTGAAGTCGAAGGAAGTAGACATTAGATCGAGACGCGAAGGATGGCGCTGCGAAGCTGTGTGTTTGGTGCATCCGTGGGACGTCGCCGGATGAAGAGAACTTCAAAGGTGTGGGACTCTAAGGAAAATTGAGAGTGAGCGATTGTAACTCGAGACGGGGTAGCTCTTAGGTGAACTTGGCCAATTGGCTAAGTGTCAAATGAGTTTTACTTGACACCAGTCGACTGCTATAGGTAGCAGTCGACTGCTCCAAGTTGACTGGAAACTCGATTGGTGTTTGATTCAAAGTTTTAGCCGAGCGTCATTTGTCGACTCATGGCGGATCATTTGCTAGCTCATCGATCGCGCCAAGGGCGCGATCGGCGATGTTGAGGGTTTTGGGCACAGAATGTTGGAGAGTCGACTGCTCGCTTCGAGCACTCAACTATTGCCTCTATCAGTCGACTGATGGGATGATCACTCAACTAATGTGGGAGCCATTGGCTAAAATTCAATGTGGATGAAGCCGTTATAGGGCAACGACTACAGCAGCAGTCGACTGATCAGGGCATCAACGGACTGCCGCTGGCTCAATGGAAAGAATGGCCTCTTCCCAATAAGTAGAGGCCTTTGGACACTTGGGGAGCCTAATGCTTCTACTCTAAACATCTCTCAAAGTGCCCAAACGAATTTCCTCCTCTTCCTTGAGTTTATTTCAATCATATTGTAAGAGGAGTGATTTCTTGTAAGAAAGGTTACCTTTACCTAGCTTGGTGCAAAGGAGAGACTAGTGGATTTGAAGGGAGTCATTTGCCATACGAATCGGGTTATGGATTAGCGGCAAGGCCATGAACCACATTACATAATTGTGTTAGCGATTGTTCTTCTTTTTACTTCTTGTATTTAGCTTAATCTTTTGTTAGCATTTATTTTCCGTTGCACTAACGAGTTTGTAGACGAGCAAATTCCACCGTACGACGATTAAAGGCTATTCACCCCCTTAGCCTGCCATCGATGTTCCAATAGATTTCTCTTATGGAAATTTTCTAGGTTGTTCTTACCTTAATTATGTGAAAATTATGATAAGATATGTTCCGTTTAAGCCTCCTAAGATGACCTAATCAAGAGATCTATAAATAGATCCCTTGATAATCTTTGGAAGAGGGTTTTTTTTTTTTTGGGTTTTAGGTTTCTCCCTTGGTAGCCTCTTTCCTCTCTCCTCTTCTCTTGTCTTCGCCAGTTGACTAGCACCAGTCAGAGACAAAGGCTTGCTGCTCTAGGAGTTGTCTCAGGTGATCCCGATGCGGATGTTGATAGAGGCAAGACCCGTTGGTCTTGCTTGTGGTTTCGACGGATTCGAAAGAATCTCGAAGGTATAGCTTCTCCTTCTCCTTTTATGTGTTTTCATATGATTATGCTAAAGCAAGTTTTCCTAGTCCCCAGGGGATGTCTGTGTTGGGTTTCCGGCACCGCGGTGAGTGTGTGTTCGAACATGTTTCGTAAACATGTGCACAACAGAAGAAATAAAAATAATAAATCTACATTTATTACAACACACACATCACACGCATGCATAGTACAAAATGTGTAGACATAACCGTAAATTTAAATTTTGCAATAAAAGGAAATTTAACTAAGTATACCTTACGTATCACGTGTAGCGGGAAAGGAATCAACCGGAATGATCCTCACTAGAATCGTCTCTATCCGTATCCACGCCGAGTATCTTCGGGATGACTTCACCAAGTCACGAGCCTCGTCTTCGTACGGGTTACTAGCCTCGTGTTGAAGACGATGTGATAGAGAGAAGATCACGATCCGAATCCAAATTCGGATCCAAAACCGAGTCCTCAAAACTCGCTTCTCCGGAGAGGAATTCGTCAACCGTTTGACGAATCCTTTGTCCTCCACCTATGAGGATTATCGGAGATCGAATCTCCGGCAAGGCTACCGCTGTCGGAGCTCCAAACGTCGTCCAAACGATGCTCCGACGAGAGGGAAACAAGCTGTCCAGAAAACTGGACAGCTTTGGTGGAGGAGTAGGGTCGGCCAAAAAGGAAAGGTGGAAGCTCACCTTATTACCGAACCCAAGGGAGATCACCGGAGCTCCTCCGGCAGCAGCTCGACGTCAGCAAGTGGAGAAGACGGCAGCGGCTGGTCACCGGTTGGAGGAGGTGGGCGGCGGCACTAGGGTTGGCGCCGACTTCTTCAAAGGGGAGGAGGTGGGCGGCAACTCTAGGTTAAGGGAATTAGATTAGGGCTTAACAAACCCTTAATCCCTCTTTTATAGAGAACTATTTCTCTTAATGGTTATTGGATCATAACCATAAGGCCCGTTAACACGCTCCATTAATATAAGTTAAAATAAACCAAACCATGATGGTTTATTTTAAGTTAAAACGAACCGAACCAACTTTTGGTTCATTCGTTTAAAATAAACCAAACCCTTTGGTTTATTCTCCTCCATTGGATTAGAACCAAACCATTTTGGTTCATCCATTATGTCTTCACAAGACACGGCCCATCCACGCTTCCATTGCGACTGAAACGATTTCATGCTCGCTCCACGTTTGGTCCAACCAAACCTAGTTTCTCTCGGTCTGAAAATCCCATTCTCAAGCTCGTTTTAAATCCTTCGGATTACACTCGTTGTGCGTGTGGCCAAATAGGTTCTTGGTTTATGTTGGTCGTCTATAATTGACCATTAATTATAGAACGATCATGAGTGGCACCTAGTAGTACATCATGATCATTAATTAACCGAAAAGATCAACGGTTGATCCAGGACTATTTCTGAAACCCTTCAGCAGCTCGAATGAATCGTGCCCCATTCTCTTCACTCATCTTATACCCACTTGGTTCAGGACATGGTCTATAGTGTCAGTCCCCACTAGGCTGACTACGTCACACCTAGCCCAAGTATCATTTTCTCATCCTACGGATTCTAGTTACTGCACATGTATCGAATAGTACCTTACTCTAAACATGTAATGCTTTGGCCAAAGACTTTAGTAACAATCCGACGAGAGGCCATGGGTATACATCTCCTCGCAAGGAGTGGTGAATCCTTTATAGGCTATTCAAACACCTTCGATCACCTCGACTTATACCCAATCATCCTGGGTCCACATCTCCTCAGAGATGTTTTCTTAAGATGTCAAAGCATATGTCTTTATGATCAAGATGACTTGAATACCGCAAGTCAAAGGAACATCGTACTTAAGCTACAGTAAGAACTTCATTGACATATCTATATATGCAGAGAACCATATGAAGTCTTACGGTTGGTCACTCCAATGAACTAGTTACCATAACTAGCATCCACGATTAACTCCGGACATCACAATGTCTCCAGCCAGTGAGAATCAGCTGCTTGGTTACACCAAGGAGTATACCTTGTGCTAGTCTCGACAGAATTGATGGTGTCCAAATCCATCAATTCATCGACTAGGGATAATTCCGATACATCACAATTACACATGTAGAGATACTCACTAGTTGTGATCCAATCACAAATTCTCTCATGCTGTGAATCGTATCGTGGACATTCAGTAAATGAGTTTAAGATCCAATCAAATACATGAAAACATGTATACTCAAATAGTGAATCTTCATTTATCATATAAATGGTTCATATATAAGGCGATTGCCTTAGGACATCTCTCATATATTACTAACAGACTCCCACTTGGCCTAATGCCAATCGCTACGGTATCCAATACCATAAGCTCTAACATGACCCTCAAACTTACTTTGAGGTAATGCCTTAGTTAAAGGATCCTCTATGTTCCTTTCAGTGGGGATTTTCTCGATTTGTATTTCTTTCCTACTGATGATCTCTCTGATAAGATGATAGCGGCGAAGCACATGTTTGGATCGTTGATGAGACCTTGGCTCTTTCACTTGTGCAATTGCTCCATTGTTATCGCAGTAGATCGGTATTGCTTCAACAATGGCTGGAATCACACCAAGTTCATAAATGAACTTCTTGATCCAAACCGCTTCCTTTGCTGCTTCCGAAGCTGCAATGTATTCTGCCTCAGTGGTAGAATCCACTACAGTGTCTTGTTTGGAACTTTTCCAACTCACTGCGCCCCCATTCAAGGTGAACACGTATCCAGACTGAGACCTGGAATCATCCTTGTTTGTCTGGAAGCTGACATCCGTATACCCGCGTATCACCATGTCCCCTTCTCCATATATTAGGAACACATCCTTAGTTCTTCTCAAGTACTTAAGGATCGTCTTAACAGCCACCCAATGATCCATTCCTGGATCGGTGAGTATCTCTCGTGACACTCGAGCATATGATACATCGGGCCTCGTACATAACATAGCATACATGATAGATCCTATTGCGGATGCATAGGGAATCTTACTCATGCAAATCCTCTCGTCTTCTGTGCGCGGACACATAGACTTCGAAAGGTGTACCTCATGCCTGATGGGTAGGAAACCTTTCTTGGATTTTGACATGCTAAACCTCTTTAACACTCGGTCTATATATGTAGACTGCGAAAGACCCAGCAACCATTTCGATCTATCTCTATAGATCTTAATCCCAAGGATGTAGGTTGCTTCTCCCAGGTCTTTCATGGAGAATGTCTTGGATAAACAAACCTTAACTGACTATAAGATTGAAACATCGTTTCCTATAAGTAATATGTCATCGACATACAATACTAGGAACACGACTGCACTTCCACTAATCTTCTTGTACACACAAGGTTCGTCTAGATTTTGTGAGAAATCAAACTTTTTGATTGTCTCATCAAAACGGATATTCCAGCTCCTGGATGCTTGCTTCAATCCATATATGGACCATCGCAATTTGCATACCTTGGTTTTATTAACCGATGTGAAACCCTCAGGTTGTATCATATACACGTCCTCGAGCAGGTTTCCATTAAGGAAAGCTATTTTCACATCCATCTGCCATATCTCATAATCATAATGAGCCGTTATGGCTAGGAGCATCCGAATGGATTTAAGCATAGCTACAGGCGAATAGGTTTCGTCATAATCAACACCTTGTTTTTGATGATATCCTTTCTCCACTAATCTAGCTTTATAGGTAATCACATTACCATCCATGTCGGTTTTCTTCTTGAAAACCCACTTGCACCCTATAGGCTTGATGCCTTCAGGTGGGTCAACCAAGTTCCAAACTTGGTTTTCATACATGGAATCCATTTCCGACATCATGACATCAAGCCATTTATCCCTTTCTGAACTTGTCAGCACTTCTTCATAACTGGTAGGCTCCTCATCATCAATGAGTAACACGTCGTTCGATTCACTTACGAGAAATCCATATCTCTCAGGAATGTTGGGTGTTCTACCAGATCTACAAAGATGTGGTATTACAATAGGTCCAGCCGATTGCTCATCACTATGAGTTGTCGGCTGTTGTGCTTCACCAGGTATCTCATCAATATCTATTTGAGTCTCTCGAGCCTCCTCAAGCTCGACGACACTCCCACTGTTTTCTTGCAAGAGAAATTTTTTCTCTAGAAACACAACATGCCTTGAAACAAACACCTTTTGTTCCACAGGATGATAGAATTGGTAACCCCTTGTTTCCTTAGGGTATCCAATAAATAGATATTTATTATACTTAGCATCCAATTTGTCTGATATGGTCTGCTTCACATAAGCATGACAACCCCATATCTTCAAGTAAGATACATGAGGTTTCTTACTATTCCATATCTCATATGGAGTAGTAGAGACTACCTTGGTTGGCATTCTGTTTAACAAGTAAATAGTCGTCTGAAGTGCATAGCCCCAAAAGGACTTGGGAAGAT
The DNA here is from genome assembly GCA_025175895.1 of Wurfbainia villosa. Lineage (NCBI taxonomy): Eukaryota > Viridiplantae > Streptophyta > Magnoliopsida > Zingiberales > Zingiberaceae > Wurfbainia > Wurfbainia villosa. The sequence continues at coordinate 53,820,587 of CM046001.1, read as the reverse complement.
TCGCATGATTCATCATTGACCTGACCATGTCCAACAAGGTCCGGTTACGCCTCTCAGATACACCATTATGCTGTGGTGTATATGGCGGAGTCCATTGAGACAATATGCCATTGTCTCTTAGATAATCAAGAAACTCTTGACTTAAGTATTCACCACCTCAATCCGATCGAAGTATTTTAATACTCTTGTCATGTTGTTTCTCTACTTCATTTCTGAATTCTTTGAACTTTTCAAAGGCTTCAGACTTGTGTTTCATCAAGAATACATACCCAAACCGTGAGTGATCATCGGTGAAGGTAATGAATTAGCTATAGCCTCCTAAAGCTTGAGTTGACATAGGTCCACATACATCAGTATGTATTAGACCTAGTAACTCTCCCACTCGTTCACCTTTTCCAGTAAAAGGTAACTTAGTCATCTTGCCTTTTAAGCATGATTCATGTATCGTATGAATCAATTCAAGCGATTCCAATTCCACATCGGTGTAATTCGGACATGCGTTTCTTGCTTATATGGCCAAGGCGACAATGCCACATATAAGTCTATGTGATTATCCTTTCGAGCAGCGTGTTGCTCAACCCGATATTGAAATATCCTTTGAATCGTCCAGCGTATAAATGCCATTACTCAAAGTTCGGTTCCATAAAAATCGCCATTCAAAGTTATATAACAACAATTGTTACTAAGCGTCAAATGGAAACCATTTCTATTTAAGCGAAATAGAAACAATGTTCTTTATTAGAGAAGGAACATAATAGCAATTGTCAGTTCAAGACTAGTCCACTAGGGAGCTTGACAAATAAGTTCAGATGGCGTAGCCAACAACCTTTGCTCCATTGCCAACTCATGAAATTTGACTCCCCCTCGACAAGTCTTCTTCTATTCCTTAGCCCCTGTATGTCATTACATATATGAGCTACACCCGATATCAATACCCAAGTGTCTAGGAAATAGAATGACAATCAATAGCGAAGATACAGAAGAGGATGGGGCATCGGATGCCTTCTTCTTCTTCATGGACTCAAGATAAATCTTGCAATTTCTTCGCGGTGGCCTTCCTTGCCAGATGATGGCAAGTGCCCTTATGTCTTATTACGCCTTCTTTGCCTTTTTTCTTCCTTTCTTACATTCTTTTGCCTTCCTCTTAGAACCTTTCTTTGAGAATCAACTATGAACCGCCTTCTCTTCATGCTTTACAAAAGGCTCCACAGTCTTCAGCATATTGAGGAGCTCGGGAATGGTGGATTCCAATTTGTTCATCCGATAGTTCATCACAAATTTGCGAGAAACTCTTGGGCAAACAATGCAGAATTAAGTCAATACTTAATTCATGATCCATCACAAACCCGAGGGTGGCTAGCCGCTCGATGTACCCATTCATCTTTAGCACAAACTGCACTACAGACGAACCCTCTTGCATCTTCGTGGTGAAGAGGAGCCTGAAGACTTCGAACCTTTCGGATCTCGCTTGCTCATCAAACAACTCATGAAGATGGAAGACCATGGTATTAGCATCCATATGCTCATGCTGCTTTTGCAGCTCAGGTACCATCGCCGCTAGCATGATGCAACTCACCATCTCAGAATCTGCCACATGCTTCTAATAGACCAACATTTGGTCTGGAGTTGCATCGTCCTTAGGACGGTTGGGAAGAGGCTCTTCAAGGGCATATGCTAGCTTTTCCGCCTTGAGAATAATTCTCAGGTTTCTAAGCCAGTCCAGGAAGTTAGGCCCGTCAGTTTGTTTGAATCCAAAATAGTGCGCAAATTCAAAGACGTCATGATCAATCGATTGACCTAGAAATACAAATCGAGCATATATGAGAAAATGATTTTAAAAAAATGCATCAATATACATTTATAAATCCCATTCATTTTTTGAATTTCAAAAATCCCAAAATCACTTCAGGAGATCGTAGGTCCATCTCCGAATGGGTTGATATCCATCATAGATATGAACAACCTGTTGGATCGAGCGGATCGCTAGAGGGGGGGGGTGAATAGCGATAGAAATTTTTCGTTCAAAATCATTCGTTAAAATGCGAGTAGACACAGCGGAAGATAAAAACAAAATAAGCGAGACAATAGACACAAGGGTTTTACTTGGTTCGTAGCCGAAGGCTACTACTCCAAGGCCCTAGTGGTCCTTGACCACATACGGAGGGAAAACTACTAAAGAACTCCTCCTCATTGGAGGTAGGAGTTAGACGGATACACAAAATGACAAAAGCTCGAGGTAGAGGGACACTCCCCCCTCCTCGTTATAATGAAAGCTTTACTAAAAAATAAACTGAAATACAATTTAAACTTTCGTTACCGACAACTTCAAAGGTTGGAGGTTGAAGCTCTAGTCGTCGTCTCGGCAGCGCTTCGTCGTAGGGATGTCGGAGAGTCGGAGCGTATCGGAAGCACTTGGAAGCCTTTTTAATTGATGAAAAACCCTAAGACAAGCCCTCCTTTTATAGCCTTTGAGCCCCTCATCGAATGGGTCTTCAACCAATCACAAATGGACACAAAACCTCCTTAAAATGGGGTGATAAGCCTTGACTCCTCGAAGCTGATCATTGACCATCAGTCGACTGATGGCCATCATCGATCGGGATGGTAGCATCGATCAGTCTTGTGATAGATAGTCGGTGATGAAGGCGGTCGAGTCCTCAGTAGCGGTCGGTGATGCTAGCTGCAAGGCAAAGTTAGCTTAACAAAAACATTATTTTGACGGCCTCCGACCATCCGATCTCGACCTAGACCATCTATAGGATGTCTTTGGTCGGATCTACGCTTAAGGTCATCCCCGTAAAGAGGATACGACCTCACTTACGCTCGCACACATGAGCTTACCTCGATACTTACGTGTTGCTTTTGCTTCCGGCCTTCCACTCGATTCCTTCGGCTCCCTCCGAAGTCACTCGAGTGTCGCCCGACCACCGCGGCTTCCTTCGGGTGTCGCTAGCCTTCATCTCTAGCTATAGCAATCTTCTGCACACTCGATTCAGCTCGTGAGATAACGACATGAGCTTAACTTTGTATCGTTTTCTATAATCAAAACTCAGGTTCGACTTAGGTGCCTACTGCACCAACTATCTCCCCCTTTTTGATTTATGGCAAACCGACATACAAAGTTAAGAAAAATAAATTAAGTGCATTAAGCAAAATAAGTATGAGATATGCATGAATGAGCAGGAGTATATAAAAACTCTTTTTCAAGTGCTCCCCCTTGAGGAATCCTCCCCCTTGACCGAGGGTGAGTACTTGAGAAAGAGTTTTAACTCTCCCCCTTGATATTTGCTACTAAAAAAGAATTAAGTAACCGAAATTACTTAATATTGGCCATAGTGTTTAAAATAAGTTTTAAGTTAAGAAATCAAAAAATTGATTTCTTAACCTTGGCCTTTACTTCCATTTTGTTAACAAGTTAACTTAAAGTTAAGTAAATTACTTTTTGTTAACAAGTTAACTAAAAGTTAAGTAAATTATTATTATTATTATTTTGTATTGTTAACAAAAACAGGTTAACTAAATGTGTTTAAGTTAAGAATTCCCTTAACTTGTTTTGTTAACTTAAAGTTAAGTAAGCCTTGGCCATAAAAAAAATGATCCCTTAACTTTGGCCTTTTTCTCCCCCTTTTGCCATATATCGAAAAGAGTGAGGGTGTGTGTGGAATAAAAAATAAGTTTTAATTTTAAAGTCCAAGCATGTTCCACATTATTTTGAAAATAATATACTGAAAATAAGTTCATCTATAAAATGTTCGACTCATATTTGGCTTGATTGATATGAAAGATCAACCAGTCCTGGTTAGAGTCGATTAGTATGTATGATTATACTCCGTGGTTCATAGCGATGCACTAGCTCTACATCTGGAACCAGGAGTAAGGTCCTAACATCTCACGCCCATCTACGTGGCTAAGTACACAAACACATTAGTCCTATGTGTTGTGAGATGTATTGGCTCCTTAAATCTATAGGTGCATGATATCTAAGGTATGTCCTATGCTAGTTCCATAAAAATGAAAATTTAAGAAATAGTAGTAAGAAAATATAATTTGTAAGTTCCTATTCTACTACGCACATGCCCAATTTTCGTCTTAATAGACTAAATTCGGCTTCGGGTAGGGGTTTAGTAAATAGGCCTGCTAAGTTAGACTTTGATTCGACGTATTCGAGTTGTATGGCTCCGTTGGCCACATGTTCTCGAATGAAATGGTGTTTGACCTCTATATGTTTGGTCCTAGAGTGACATATTGGATTCTTAGTAAGATTAATTGAACTAATGTTATCTACGTGAAGTTTTGTGTTCATAAAGTCTAACTTGAAATCGCGGAGAGTGTGCTTCATCCAAAGAAGCTGAGTGACACACTCACCCATCGCGATGTATTCGACTTCGGTGGTAGATAAGGCAACACAGTGTTGCTTCCTACTACACCAACTCACTAGACTCGAGCCGAGAAGTTGACAACAACCACTCGTGCTCTTTCTATCGAGCTTACTACCGGCATAGTCCGAATCGGAGTAGCCGATTAGTTCGAACTCGGTAGATCTAGGGTACCAAATACCGACATTAAGTGTACCCTTTAGAAATCTAAGGATACGCTTGACTAGAGTTTGGTGAGACTCCTTGGCACCGGTTTGGAACCTTGCACACATACTTACTGCAAATAGGATATCAGGTCAGCTTGCAGTTAAGTAAAGGAGACTCCCTATTATGCTCCTATAGTATTTTAAATCAATTGAGTTTCCGATTAAATCTTCTTCTATATTCACATTAGTTGCCATTGGGGTATTAATAATTTTAGCGTCTTGCATTCCAAAGCGTTTAATTAATTCCCTAGTATATTTGCATTGATGTAGGTATATTCCATCTTTAGTTTGTTTAATTTGTAGACCTAAGAAGAAACTTAACTCGCCTACTAAATTCATTTCAAATTCACTTTCCATAAGTGAAATGAACTCATTTAGTAGGATTGAGTTGGTGGTTCCGAAAATAATATCATCTACGTAGATTTGGGCTATGAATATGTCTTTACCTAAGGTTTTTACGAAAAGGGTTGGGTCAACTACACCTTGGTTAAAGCCTTTGGACTTAAGATAAATCGAAAGTCTCTCGTACCAAGCTCGCAGAGCTTGTTTAAGTCCATAAAGAGCTTTCTTTAACCTAAGGACATGATCGGGTTTGTCTAAACTTTCGAAACCGGGGGGTTGACTAACGTAAACTTCTTCTTTAATGTATCCATTTAAGAATGCAGATTTCACATCCATTTGGAACAATTTAAATCCTTGATGTGCTGCATATACTAATAGCATTCGAATGGACTCTAATCTAGCTACTGGGGCATAGGTCTCGTCGTAATCTAAACCTTCGACTTGACTAAACCCTTTAGCAACTAGTCTAGCTTTATTTCTAACTACTTCACCTTTATCATCAATTTTATTTCTAAACACCCACCTTGTTCCAATGATTGTTTTATCTTTAGGTGGTGGTACTAATTCCCATACTTCGTTCCTAGTGAATTGAGCCAACTCTTCTTGCATTGCAATAATCCAACCGGGATCAAGAAGAGCTTGGTCAATAGTTTTGGGTTCAATTTTAGAAATCAAAGATATTTGACTAAGGTTTCTGTATGAGGCTCTAGTTCGAACTCCTAGACTTGGATCACCTATCACTTGGTCGATAGGATGATTCGTTTGGGTCCTAGTTGGATTTGGGTTTGAGTCTACAACTTGATCCATAGGATGGCTTGTTTGAGTTCTAGTTTGGTTGGAGTCATCTATCACTTGGTCGATAGAGTGACTTGGTTGACTTAGGTTAGGATTAACACTAGACCTGATCTCCGGATTAGAGTTAGGTCTAGTATGAGTCGGCTCACTAATTGGGGTTGTCGGGGGTTTTGTAGGTTCGTGTCCTTCATCAAATACTACATTGATAGTCTCCTCGACTCTAAGGGTGTCGTGGTTATATACTCTATAAGCTCTGCTTGTAGTCGAGTATCCTAGAAAGATTCCGGTCGTGGTTTTGGATGTAAATTTCCCTAGGTAATCCTTAGTGTTTAGGATATGTACCTTACATCCAAATACCGTAAAGTACTTGATGTTAGGTATTTTATCGTGATAAATCTCGTATGAGGTCTTAAGGTGCCTCTTTTGTTAGTGCCTATAAGATCCACATATCTCCACAATGGTATGATATTGTCCACTTTGGGCCTAAGCCCTCATGGTTTTGTTTTTGGGCTTTACCCAAAAGGCCTCATACCAATGGAGATATCTTTTTTTCTTATAAGCACATGATCTTTTTCATGTCTTACCAATGTGGGACTTTGATTGTATTCCTCATACTATCTTTTTTTCTTATAAGCACATGATCTTTTTCATGTCTTACCAATGTGGGACTTTGATTGTATTCCTCATACTCCCAACATCTTTACCATAAGGATTCTATTTTGGACATAGCATGCCGTACTCACGACTTCCGCCCAAAACCTATCGGGTAGGTTATACTCATTTAACATTGTCCTAGCGGCTTCTTGTAGGGTTCTATTTTTGCGTTCTACTAGGCCATTTTGTTGTGGAGTTCTAGGGAAAGAGAACTCGTGGTGGTATCCATTTAGGTTACAGAATTCTGTAAACCTATGGTTTTCGAATTCACCACCATGATTAGTCCTAAGTCTTTTGATTTTAATGCTTTGTTGATTTTCTATTAACTTAAATAGATTGATTAATTGATCTAGGGTATCATTTTTGTGTTTGATGAACCTAACCCAAGTAAATCTAGAATAGTCATCAATTATGACTAAGCGATAGATCCATGTGTAGGAGCTCAAGCACACTTTTGGTTCGTTCTTGACTAGTTAGTTGATGTTGTGTCCTAGATTGTTTACCTTGTTGACAAGCATTACATATTTTATTATCCAAGTTGTTGAGGTTAGGCAAACCTCTGACTAAATCACTCTGATTCATCTTGTGGATGAGTCTTGGGTGTGAGTGACCGAGTCGTCGGTGCCACAACCACGATTCCTCTTGCCGTGTCATAAGACACTTAGTTGAGGAGTTAGTTAAGTTGATAGTGTAAATGTTGTTATTTATAGTCCCTTTAAGAATTGTTTTAGAGGTTTCGTTTGTATTAATTACGCATTCATTTTCTAGAAATATGACCTTATAGTTATTATCACACAATTGGCTTACACTAAGTAAATTATATTGAAAATTTTTTACTAATAAAACATTTTGAATAACAAAATTTGAATTGAGCTCAATATCACCTGATCCGAAGATTTTGAGTTTGCCGTTATTTCCGAAGGCTACCGATCCTTGTCGTTTGAATCGAAGCTTCGAAAACTTGAGTTGATCCCCGGTCATGTGTCGGGAGCAACCACTATCCAACATCCATTGATCCTACACGCAAGGTAGTTGGATCGGATATTGAATTTATTAAAAATTGGTTGAAGATTATTAACCTAAATCATCTCACCCATGTATATATGATCAAACATGTTAATCCTATATGTTCTTGTGAGATGACTTCCAATTTTTTAGTTGAATTAAGTTTAATGACTTAAACACTTGTCAACCTTGCGTTAGATTCGGATTTGACCTTAGGCTCATCAAGTCACCTTTTCAAGATCATGGCTTCCAGGTCGTGGCGAGGCACAGAGGCCTTCTTTGATCGGAACAACGACCACTTCCTTAGACAAAGCCATTTTCAAGAAAATAGAGACTTGACTCACCTAAGACCACTTCCTGGTCTAACTAGTCTAGGATACGGCGAGGTAGCTTCAGCTAGTTCCGCTCGGTCAAGTGCACCGAACTAGATACGCCTTATCTAGCACGAATACACAAGACTCCGCTTTCCTAGCGTACTATCATCTCGCCGCGTCCTGGTACTATGTTATCAAGTATTGACGAGTTATAGTCCTATCTAACCATTCTAAAAAGGAAAATCAAACTAAATAAAAACCTAAGCATGCAATTTCTAAGTTAAAACACAAACAAATTTCATACTAGCTCCCCCTGGATCGTTGAATCGATTCGGTCTCTCCACATAGTGGATTTGGTCCTTGGGAACCCAGTACTGGTTTGATCCTAAGTTTGAAATCAAGGTGGTCTTAGGAACCCATGCTTGGACATGTTTTCTATGTCTACTTACGATTGACATATACGACTTATTGGTCGTGTTTGAGCTAAACCCTAGCCCGACCTTGTTGTACATGGCCCTTTGCGATCCAAGTAGGAGGTCAAGTCCTTTGGATCCCAAAGTAAACCTTTCCAACGTATTCCTAAGATCTTCGACTTGACTTTTCAAGAGTGAGTTATCAACTTCGAGTTTTTCAACTCGAGTTGAGTCATTCTCTTGAACTCGACTAGTCGAAGAGGTTAGGGAGACCTCGTGTTTGAGGAGTTTAACTTCCTCAACTAGGGTCTCGACCTTGGACTCGGACTTAGCTAACTTTTTATTTAAAAACTTAATTGCACTATAAAGAGTAGTAATAAGAGACCGACTTACCTTGAGTGTATCTTTTGAACTGGATGCGTATCCGTGGCTTGTCTTGAATAGTGTTTCGTAGTCCGACTCGTCTTCGGTTTCTAATTCTGGTTCCGGTTCTGACTCCATCTCCGATTCCACCGGTTTAGTCATAAGGACTCGATTGTTGTCTTCTTCCTCAGAGGCTTCTTCCCAAGTAGCGTTGAGTGCCTTTTTATGTTTTGGTGCCTTGCTCTTGAGTTTTGGGCACTTGGACTTAATGTGTCCAAACATGTTGCATTCATAACATCTTATGTTTGAACTTTTAGGCTTACCTTCGTTGGGTCGAGTGACGACTCGTTTTCGGCCCTTGACTATCCTCTGAACTAGGTTGACTAGTTCGGCTTCCATTTTCGAGTCGACCTCCGAATCTGACTCATCCTCTTCTTCCTTCGGGGGTGGCTTGCTTGCGGTTTTCTTCCTCGAACCTGCAAAAAGTGCTATACCCTTCTCGGGTTCCGAGTTAGACCGCTCATGAAGTTCGAAATCAGAAAAAAGTTCATCTAACCTAAGTTTAGAAAGATCCTTGGAGACCTTGTAGGCATCGACCATGGATGCCCACAAGGTAGTCCTCGGAAAAGAGTTTAGGACATACCTTATAAGGTCGCGGTTTTCGACCTTTTGCCCGATTGCGTGTAGGTTGTTGACTATGTCTTGGACACGGGCGTGGAGTTGCGTCGCGGACTCGTGTTCCTGCATTTTTAGGTTATATAGTTTATTGAATAGAAGATCACGCTTACATACCTTGGCTTCATCGGTCCCTTCATGTAGCTCCACTAGTTTTGTCCAAAGATCCTTTGCGCTTATGAAGGGGCCGACGCGATTTAGCTCCTCCTTGGATAGGCTGCATTGAAGGATTTGAGTTGCCTTAGCGTCGGCTTCGACTTGTCTTTTTGTCGCAATGGTCCATTGGTCATAATCCAAGGATTCACCCACTTCGTTAGTCGGAAGTGTGAATCCCGTTTGGATTATGATCCATATCTCGATTTGGGTTTTAAGAAAGCATTCCATCCGACCCTTCCAATAACGGAAGTCATCTCCGTTGTAAAATGGAGGTCGGACGGTGCTAAAACCCTCGAGATGGGCCATTTGGAAGGAAAACCTTGCACAAAAAAATACAAAAAACACGAAAAAGGGTTCCAAGACTTCGCCTTGGATTAGTGGTGTGGGAAATAAAAAGAAACAAACGAGAAATAGAAAGTTAAGCAAAGAAATAAGAAACTAAATAAAAAGTAAGTACTCACAACCTTCGATGTCCCCGAAAGGCTACTAAACGTCGATTTTTGAGGATGAAAACAGCTTGTTATGGGAGTAAACTCGTTTCGTGAGTCCCCTTGTAGAAAAAGTTATGCTCGTTTGATCGTGAGGTACTCCGAAGGCGATTAGTACTTGCAAAAAACACAACCAAAAACTATGTACCAAGACTTGGTCTTGGAATAGTAGTGTGGGAGAAATCTTAAAACAATAAATACGAAAAGAAAATTGCTCGATTTGTGGTTGCACCGAATCTGAGTGCCCCTGGCTCTGATACCAATTGTTGGATCGAGCGGATCGCTAGAGGGGAGGGGGTGAATAGCGATAGAAATTTTTCGTTCAAAATCGTTCGTTAAAATGCGAGTAGACACAGCAGAAGATAAAAACAAAACAAGCAAGACAATAGACACAAGGGTTTTACTTGGTTCGTAGCCGAAGGCTACTACTCCAAGGCCCTAGTGGTCCTTGACCACGTACGGAGGGCAAACTACTAAAGAACTCCTCCTCGTTGGAGGTAGGAGTTAGACGGATACACAAAATGACAAAAGCTCGAGGTAGAGGGACACTCCCCCTCTCCTCGTTATAATGAAAGCTTTACTAAAAAATAAACTGAAATACAATTTAAACTTTCGTTACCGACGACTTCAAAGGTTGGAGGTTGAAGCTCTAGTCGTCGTCTCGGCAGCGCTTCGTCGTAGGGATGTCGGAGAGTCAGAGCGTATCGAAAGCACTTGGAAGCCTTTTTAATTGATGAAAAACCCTAAGACAAGCCCTCCTTTTATAGCCTTTGAGCCCCTCATCGAATGGGTCTTCAACCAATCACAAATGGACACAAAACCTCCTTAAAATGGGGTGATAAGCCTTGACTCCTCGAAGCTGATCATTGACCATCACGATCGGTGATGGTAGCATCACGAGTCTTGCCGATAGAGATCGATCGATGAAGAGCGGGCGAGTCCTCAAGCCGGCAATGACCGATGCTAGCTGCAAGGCAAAGTTATCTTAACAAAAACATTATTTTGACGGCCTCCGACCGTCCGATCTCGACCTAGACCATCTATAGGATGTCTTTGGTCGGATCTACGCTTAAGGTCATCCCCGTAAAGAGGATACGACCTCACTTACACTCGCACACACGAGCTTACCTCGATACTTACGTGTTGCTTTTGCTTCCGGCATTCCACTCGATTCCTTCGGCTCCCTCCGAAGTCACTCGAGTGTCGCCCGACCACCGCGGCTTCCTCCGGGTGTCGCTAGCCTTCATCTCCAGCTATAGCAATCTTCTGCACACTCGATTCAGCTCGTGAGATAACGACATGAGCTTAACTTTGTATCGTTTGCTATAATCAAAACTCAGGTTCGACTTATGTGCCTATTGCACCAACACAACCTTGGAGAGAGTCCAACAAGCCATTCATTACTACGATGGTAGGTATCAGCTATACCGATTGCATATCACGTATATGCAACTATCACAATGTGCTATCAACTAATTAAATGTTCACACATACATCGGGTTGTTAACACATTAACAAGTATGCATCATATGCATAACACCCAACTTCACCTCCCTTTACATCAACCTTGGAGAGAGTCCAACAAGTCGATGCTCCAGGTTAAAGCCAACCCATTAATCAAGAAATAGTTTTAATATGGTTAGAGCGCATTCAACCAATTAGCCCGGCTTGGAGAGAGTCCAACAACCAAAGCTAACGATTGACCTCTGACTCTTACCATATTAGTATTAAACTATTCCATGGTTTGAACATGTTCGGGTTCGAGCCGGGCTTGGAGAGAGTCCAACAACCCGAACAAGAAACGGAACTCTGGTTCTAACCATATTAATAGAAGGTGTAGGCTTTAATATTGAGTTAGAGTTTTTATGTCTCATCCTCTTTGCATGCAAATAACTATTATCTACATGACATGGCATACATTGCATACATCTACATGTCACGACACGCATGGCATAATGATATGCATCTAATGCAATTACATGGAATACAATTATGTCATGTACAATATTTTCTTATATGTCATAACTATTTATGGAAATAGAATATGTTTAAGATTTGATTCTCCAAATCAAATCATGATTAAATTAGGAAACAAATTTCCAAATCTAATCACATATTTTATTTGTGGAAATAGTTGATTAAGGAAAGTCAATTTAGGAAACCAATTTCCTAAATCATCAAAACTACTTATGGAAATAAAATATTTTTAAGATTTGATTTCCCAAATCAAATCATGATTAAATTAGGAAAAAAATTTCCAAAATCTAATCAAATATTTTATTTATGGAAAATATCAATTTTCATAAATACTTCCAACTTTCCAAAAGTGGAATATTTCCATAAATACTTCTAGACTTTCCAAAATTGAAAAATTTCCATAAATACTTCTAACTTTCCAAAAGTAGAAAATTTCCAGAAATATCATTATGACTATCGCAAAATAATTTTACGATTATGTCGAAATACAACTTGGGCTCTGATACCACTGTTGGGTTTCCGGAACCGCGGCGAGTGTGTATTCGAACATGTTTCGTAAACATGTGCATAGCGGAAGAAATAAAAATAATAAATCTACATTTATTACAACACACACATCACACACATGCATAGTACAACATGTGTAGACATAACCGTAAATTTAAATTTTTCAATAAAAGGAAATTTAACTACGTATACCTTACGTATCATGTGTAGCGGGAAAGGCATCAACCGGAACGATCCTCACTAGAATCGTCTCTATCCGTATCCACGCCGAGTATCTTCGGGATGACTTCACCAAGTCATGAGCCTCGTCTTCGTACGGGTTACTAGCCTCGTGTTGAAGACGATGTGATTGAGAGAAGATCACGATCCGAATCCAAATTCGGATCCAAAACTGAGTCCTCAAAACTCGCTTCTCCGGAGAGGTATTCGTCAACCGTTTGACGAATCCTTTGTCCTCCACCTATGAGGATTACCGGAGATCGAATCCCCGGCAAGGCTACCGCTGTTGGAGCTCCAAACGTCGTCCAAACGACGCTCCGACGAGATGGAAACAAGCTGTCTAGAAAACTAGACAGCTTTGGTGGAGGAGTAGGGCTGGCCAAAAAGGAAAGGTGGAAGCTCACCTTATTACCGAACCCAAGGGAGATCACCGGAGCTCCTCCGGCAGGAGCTCGACGCCGGCAAGTGGAGAAGACGGCAGCAGCTGGTCACCGGTTGGAGGAGGTGGGCGGCGGCACTAGGGTTGGCGCCGACTTCTTCAAAGGGGAGGAGGTGGGCGGCAACTCTAGGTTAAGGGAATTAGATTAGGGCTTAACAAACCCTTAAGCCCTCTTTTATAGAGAACTAATTCTCTTAATGGTTATTGGATCATAACCATAAGGCCCGTTAACGCGCTCCATTAATATAAGTTAAAATAAACTAAACCATGATGGTTTATTTTAAGTTAAAAGGAACCGAACAAACTTTTGGTTCATTCGTTTAAAATAAACCAAACCCTTTGGTTTATTCTCCTCCATTGGATTAGAACCAAACCATTTTGGTTCATCCATTATGTCTTCACAAGACACGGCCCATCCACACTTCCATTGCGACTGAAATGATTTCATGCTCGCTCCACGTTTGGTCCAACAAAACCTAGTTTCTCTCGGTGTGAAAATCCCATTCTCAAGCTTGTTTTAAATCCTTCGGATTACGCTCGTTGTGTGTGTGACCAAATAGGTTCTCGGTTTATGTTGATCGTCTATAATTAACCATTAATTATAGAACGATCATGAGTGACACCTAGTAGTACATCATGATCCCCAATTAACCGAAAAGATCAATGGTTGATCCAGAACTATTTCTGAAACCCTTCAGCAACTCGAATGAATCGTGCCCCATTCTCTTCACTCATCTTATACCCACTTGGTTCAGGACATGGTCTATAATGTCAGTCCCCACTAGGCTGACTACGTCACACCTAGCCCAAGTATCATTTCCTCATTCTACGGATTCTAGTTACTGCACATGTATCGAAGAGTACCTTACTCTAAACATGTAATTCTTTGGCCAAAGACTTTAGTAACAATCCGACGAGAGGCCATGGGTATACATCTCCTCGCAAGGAGTGGTGAATCCTTTATAAGCTATTCAAACACCTTCGATCACCTTGACTTATACCCAATTATCCCAGGTCCACATCTCCTCAGAGATGGTTGCTTAAGATGTCAAAGCATAAGTCTTTATGATCAAGATGACTTGAATACCGCAAGTCAAAGGAACATCGCACTTAAGCTACAATAAGAACTTTATTGACATATCTATATATGCAGAGAACCATATGAAGTCTTACGGTTGGTCACTCCAATGAACTAGTTACCATAACTAGCATCCACGATTAACTCCGGACATCACAATGTCTCCAGCCAGTGAGAATCAGCTGCTTAGTTATACCAAGGAGTATACCTCGTGCTAGTCTCGACAGAATTGATGGTGTCCAAATCCATCAATTCATCGACTTGGGATAATTCCGATACATCACAATTACACATGTAGAGATACTCACTAGTTGTGATCCAATCACAAATTCTCTCATGCTGTGAATCGTATCGTGGATATTCAGTAAATGAGTTTAAGATCCAATCAAATACATGAAAACATGTATACTCAAATAGTGAATCTTCATTTATCATATAAATGGTTCATACATAAGGTGATTGCCTTAGGACATCTCTCATATATTACTAACAGTCTGAGATGTAATAAAAAATTGTTTTATTCAATAATTCCACTGCACATGATCCCAAAATCTCCAACAACTTTCACCTATCCTTATTGGACCTTTGTGTATAGAAGAATGCCTTTTGGGCTATACAATGCTCCAACCACCTTTAGTGGTGTATGACGGCCATATTCTCAGACTTGATCTAAAAGACCATGGAAGTGTTCATGGATGACTTTTCGATATATGGAACAAGTTTTGACGCATGTCTAAAAACCTATCACGGGACTTGCAGATATGTAAGGAGAATAATTTTGTGTTAAACTGGGAAAAGTGTCACTTCATGGTCACAGAGGAGATAATATTAGGACATAAGATCTCAAGAAATGGTATTGAAGTAGATAGAGCATGTTGGATTGAAAGAGCGTGCTAGAGGGTGGGGGGGGGGGGTGAATAGCGAGCTCAAAATCTTTTCGTTCATTCGATTAAAACTCGAGTGATACACAACGGAATGAATAACAATAAGAAGTAAATAGACACTTTATTTTTTCTTGGTTCGTAACTAAAAGGTTGCTACTCCAAGGCCCCGCAATCCTAGACCGTGTACGAAGGGGCAATCCACTAAACGTCTCCTCCTCGTTGGAGGCAGGAGACAACAATTACAATAAAACCCAAAGCTTGAAGATGAGGCAACAAGCCTACCTCACCTCGTTACGATAAAAGCTCCGAGTACAAGAATTAAATACAAAATGAGAAACAAACTTAAGCTACCAACGATAAGGAGTTGAAACTTTGGCGTCACGTCGATGTTACAACGTTGTAGCATTGATGTAGAACTTCGGCATTGTAGGAGAACTTTTGGAGCAAATTGAGATGATCTAAAGGGATGAAACCCCCCTTCTTTTATAGCCTTGGAAGCTGCCCAATGTTCAGTTCTAGCTCATGGTCAAAGAACCTCATCTCTCTAAGATAAGTGGAGCTTATCTTGACTCTCCTCAAGGTGGGCAGTTTTACTGGAAGTCGACTGTTCACCTTCATCAATCGACTGATGCCACCGACAGTCGACTGATAACAACCATCAGTCGACTGATGGGTAGGTTTTTCGACTGCAGCAAAGAGTTAGCTTAAAAATACAATAGTAAAGGTAATTCTGACGGCCACTTACCATCCGATCTCGACCTAGACCTTCCACGGGAAGTCTTAGTTGAATAGCCGCCTAAAGATGTCCCTGTACGGAGGACCCGACCTCACCTTTACTCACACTCGAGCTTACCTTTGGTCCTTTGTGACTTGTAGCTTAGCTTCCAGTCTTCACCTGGGTTCTTCGGCTCCCTCCGAAGTTCTCCCTGTGTCATCTGACCACTATGGTTTTCTGACTCGAGATTCTCCGGTTGTCGCCAACCTTCAGCTCAACTTAACTATTCATGCACACTTGGTTCAGCTCGTTAGACAACCATATGACCTTAACTTTGGGTCTTTGCCATAATCAAAACACAAGTTCAATTATCTGGTGCCTACTACACAAACAATCTCCCCCTTTTTGATCTTTGGCAAACCGACACAAAGTTAAGAGAAATTTAAAGCATAAAACAAGTAAAGTAACTGATAAGCACTTTTTCAAAACTCCCCCTTAACCTTAGGTGAGTTTTGAAAGAGATTTTTAAAATTATTTTTTTTTACTCCCCCTTAACTTTCGCTCTTTTCCCCCTTTTGCTATAAATCAAAAAATATGGGGTGTTTATATAAAATAGGGGTTTAAAAACACCATGTTATAAGCATGCATTAAGAAATGAAATCGAATAGATTTGTTAAGTCTAAGAATGCGTCTCTACTTGGTTAAATAGATTGGTTCGAGGTATATCCCTCTGCACCAACAATTTAATAAGTTTTTGAAACATAATTTTGATTTTCAAAATACTTATAAGTTTAATTTTTTAAAGATTTTTAATATAACCATTAGGATTAGTTTGCTCTCCCCCTTAGTCAAATATATGAAGTATAAGAGATTTAGGGGGCGCTAAACTTTGGCCTAAAGAGTTATAGTACAGTATTATCCGAATAGTGTTGTAATCATTCGTTAAGTGCAATAGTTGAGAAAATAGGTAGCATTTTGAAAAGGTTATGTTTTTTTGTATATTATTCCTTAACATCTCACCCATTCTGTGTCTCAAAATGTGTTCGCCTTATATGTTTTGTGAGATGATTATAACTTGATTAAAGTTAGTCAACCTTGGGTTAGATTCAGATTTAACCCTTAGCTCGTCAAGTAACTTTTTCAAGAAATTAGCTTCCAGATCGTGGCGAGGCACAGAGGCATTCTTTGATCGAAACAACGACCACTTCCTTAGACAAAGGCAAATTCAAGAAAATAATTACTCGAGTCACTTAAGATTACTTTCTGGTCTAACTAGTTTAGGATATGGCAAGGTAGCTTCAACTAGTTCAACTCAGCCAAGTGCACCAAGCTAGATATGCCTTATCTAGCTCGAATACATGAGACTTTATTTCCCTTGTTGATGCAGTGAGCATCACTCCAAAGTTTTGATGTATGAACCTCAGTTAAAAGTTAGGATTCACTTGTAGTCTAATATAAGTGTTAAGTGTGTAGGCTTAACAGGAAGTCCTAGTAAGTTGAGTTGACCAGATACTAGGCATGAATCTTGACAGATCAGGAGGATCGGACACCAGGCATGAAGTCTAGATGGGTCGCGTGGATCGGACATTTGGCATGAAGACCGGTTGGGTTAGGAGACCGAACAATTAGCAAAAAGTCTAGTTGGGTCAGGTAGATCGGACAGCTGGTGGAAGCCTTGGTGGGTCAGATCGAATGTCAAGAATGGTAAGTCCGACAGGTAGTCGGTAGGTAAGCCTCGAGTGAAGAGGTGAGGCCGAGTCCTTGGTAGGGGATAAAGCTAGGCGTCAATCCGACGAAAAGTCCGTGTGGGACTTAGTAGTCGAGTTCGAGCAGTATTACTACTGTTATAATAATTCACATTATCTATTTTATGCTAATCCTATTTTGCAAGGACCAGTCGACTGAATGGATTCAAGTCGACTGAAGTCTAGTCGACTGAAGATGTATCAGTCGACTGGATACCTATTTGGCAGGATCAACTTATGATCGATCGGAGATTGTGCGACGTAGATGGAAATAGCTTGAGTCGACTGAAGATGTTGAGTCGACTGATGAGAGGAATTTCCCGATGTGGAGTCGAGTGATGTGGAGTCGACTGAAAAGGATTCAGTCGACTGGAAGACCACGACTTCCATATCGACGGACTGATGTGGAGTCGACTGGAAGGCATTCCAGTCGACTAGAAAGAGTTTATAAAAGTTGTGCTCGATCAGATCCATTTATTGAAATTCAATCAACGTCAAAGTGCTGCCAAAATACTTGCTCGTCCACTACACTTTGACTCCATGACAAGACGTTCCTCTGACACTCTGTGACTACCTCTACGATTATTAAGTGTCGGTATAAAGTCTTGTAATCTCTCTACTTTATTGTTTCGCTTGTATACTTAATTCTCCGAGTGGGTGGTTTGTCACCTAACTCTATCATTTGTAAAAGGAAAACCCTCCGAAGTCGAGAGCACTCGAGTCGGAGGGTATTTAGTGAATTGCCCATTGAGGTAGCTCGTGGTAGAGCTACAGGCCTTGGAGTAGCAACCCAGTCCGGGTTGTGAACCAAGTAAAATTGCTTGTATTGTTAATTGTCTTTATATTCCGTTGTGTACATTTATTAGTTTAATAATCTTAAATACCGAGATTCACCCCCTCTCTCGGTTCACTCGATCCTACAATTAGTATCAGAGCGGGGGCGCTCCGAATTGGTGCAACCACCATCGTTGAGCATTAGAATAATTTAATTATTTTTTTTCTTGCTTAGAATAATTTAATTATTTTTTTCTTGCTATGAATAATTTAATTAATTTTTTTCTTGTTTAGAATAATTTATTTAATTATTTTTTGCTTAGAATAATTTAATTATTTTTTTCCTTGCTTAGAATAATTTAATTAAATTTTCTTGATTGGAATAACTATATTTAAAAATAAGTTTTTGCATTTAAAATAATTTTTTGCATTTAAAATTATTTTCTAAATTTAAAAATAATTTTCTGTATTTTAAATCATTTTTTGCATTTTGAATAATTTTTTGTATTTAAAAATCAGTTTCTGCATTTAAAAAAATGATTTTCTGTATTTAAAAATAATTTTCTGCATTTTAAATAATTTTCTACATTTAAAATAATTTTTTGTATTTAAAAATCAGTTTCTACATTTAAAAATAATTTTCTGCATTTAAAAATAATTTTCTACATTTTAAATCATTTTCTGTATTTAAAATAATTTTCTCTATTTAAAAATCAATTTCTGCATTTAAAAAATAATTTTTTGTATTTAAAAATAATTTTCTGCATTCAAAATAATTTTCTGTATTTAAAAATAATTTTCTACATTTAAAATCATTTTCTGCATATTAAAATAATTTTCTACATATTAAATTTCATTAAATTAATTTTCTGCACATTAAATTAATTTTCAACATATTAAATTTCATTAAATTCATTTTCTACATATTAGGATTATTTTTTGCATATTAGATTAATTTAATTTAATTTAATTTTTGTCCTTAAAAAAAATATTTTTCATTGATAATATCACACTTAGAGGGATACAGTACCGTTCGCCCTCCTCTCTTTAACGGAGAGGACTTTTCCTACTAGAAAAGGCGAATGGAATGCTATCTGAAGACCGACCTAGATGTCTGGTTTTCAATTAGGAAAGGATTTATAGCTCCGGTAGACGACTCGGGGGAGTTGTTAGAACCGAAGAAATGGAACTCGGATATTAGGAAGATAGCTCAAGTCGATTATAAGGCACTTAGCACCTTGCAATGCGGACTTACTAAAGAAGAGCTAAATAGGTAGGTCCATTTGAAAAATCTAAATAATTATGGGAGAAATTAATTGAGTTGTATGAGGGTACACATGACACTAGGATAGCCAAACGGGATATACTTTTAAATAAATTGTTTAATTGTAAAATGAACGAAAACGAAAATGCTAGTCAACTCCATACTGGGATTAAAGATATATTAAATGGATTACATTTAATAGGACACCAAATAGAGAATAAGGACTTAATTAGGTATACCCTTAAGGCATTTCTGAGAAATGCCTTATGGACATCGATTGTTGATGCCTATAAGGTATCTAGGGATCTCTCCACAATTAGGTTAGATGAACTATTTTGTGAACTTGAACTACACGAATAAGCTAACTCGGGTCAAACCGAGAATGGTATAGCTTTGATTGTAGGTTCAACTAAAAAGGAGAGAAAAGTGAAGATTGAGTCTGAAGATGAGTCGGAGTCGGAAACAAACAGAGAAGAGGAGATTGTAAATATGGTAAGAAAAATGTTCAACCGAAAGAAGAGGTTTACAAAGAAATACGCCAGAAAGGTGGCTGACAACAAGTCGAGCCCTCGATCGGAAGTGACTTGCTACGAATGCAAGGAAAATGATATTACAAGTCGGAGTGCGCAAACTTAAAAAAGGAAGAAAAACCGAAAAAGGAAAAGAAGAAGAAGGCTCTTAAGGCAACATGGGATGAGTCGTCATCGGAGGAGTCGGGCGCGGAAGAGATGAAGAGAAGCTTTTTCGCGTTTATGGCCGAATCAAGATTTGGAGCCGAGTCAAGTTCCGAATATGAGTCCGATTCTGAGTCCGAGAGAAGCCACAGATCCGGATCCATTTCTGAAGGTTCTAATGAGGTAACTTCTCCATTAGAAGATAAGTTATATAGCATCATTACATGTTTAGGTAGGAAATTAGCTAAGTCCGAGAATCGGGTTGACTCGCTACTTAAGGAAGTCCAAGTACTTAAGGAGCAAGTCAACTCGAAGACTTCGACTTGCCAACTTAAGGATAGAGACTCAACTCAAGTTGCAAAGCTTGAGGAAGAGAACTCAGTTTTAAAAAGGCAAGTAGAAGAACTAACTGGATCATTGGAAAAGTTCACTTCGGGTTCCAAGTATCTTAACATGATGCTTGGATCTCAGTGAGCTGTTTACAACAGATCCGGACTCGGGTATAAGGCTAAGTCCACCTATAAATCTTACATGTCATTACTTAGCCGAAATGCTAAGAATCGAGTTCAAGCATGGGTTTCTAAGTGTAGCTTAGTCAACCAAGTTGGACCAAATCAATTTTGGATTCCTAAGAGTCAAGTTCACTTAGCGAACAAAACTCAAATTAGCTACCATTTAGGGGGAGCTAACACTTTGCTTGTTTCCTTGCCTACATAAACACTTGCATGTTTTAGTTAACTTTCCTTGTTTTAGTTAAACACTTGAATGTCTTAGTTTACTTTACTTGCTTAATGTAGAATAGCCTAGATAGAAAACAAAGTAGTTTAAACTTGAATAACCTAGTACTAAGACAAGTGAACTGATAGTAAGTTGGGGAAGCTCTTCGATGTGCATGTCTAGGAAGTTGTTGTTCCTCCGATAATCAAGAAGGCCACGTGCCCCACCACGACCTGGTGCACTATGTCGAGTGGAACTGACTGAAGCAAACTCACAAATCTTTAACTAGTTAGACCAAGGCTTAATCTAAAGTGAATCAAGTACTTGATTCCTTTGTTGACTTTGTCTAGGAAGTGGCCGTTGCTCCGATAATCAAGAAGGCCATGTGCCTCGCCACGACCTGGAAGTCAATACTGGAAAAACTTACTTGACTAGCTCAAACCAAGCCCTAATCTAACACAAGTTTAAACACTTTGAAATTGCTCATTTAATTTAATAAAGATAAAAGAAATCCTCATCTCACAAAACTCACAATGATAAGTGTATTTAAAACCTACCTTGGGTGAGATGATTTAGGATTAAAATACACTTCAACCAATTTTTTTTTAACAACATACTCTAGTTAACCTACCTTAATTAACTCAAACTAAACAAATTTACCTAACTAAAACAAATTATGTTAACCTAATTTAAATCAACACAACCTAATTTACTTAACTAAATCTAACTTATTAAATTTATATTAACAAAACTTAACCCAAACTAATATATTCAACTATAACTTACTTGCTTAACAAATTTACAACTATATAAATAAATATATATATATATTCATCCTACTCAAGGTTTGAATTATCCATGTAGGACTCCAGAATGGACCAATGGATTCTGGATAGTGGTTGCTCCAGACATATGACTGGAGATAGTCAAAAGTTCTCAGATTTAAGCTACAAGAACCTAGGAACAGTTGCCTTTGGAAACAATGGTAAACTTAAGGTAATTGGATCAGGTAATATTGAATTAGAATCTAATTTTATTATACAAAAAGTTCTGCTAGTAGATAATTTCGAATTTAATTTTCTTAGTATAAGTCAGTTGTGTCATGCTGGTTATGTAGTAAAATTTTTATCTAATGAATGCTTGATCAAAGATATTGAAAGTTCAAAAATATTACTTAAGGGAGTTAGGGATAAAAATATATATTCAATAAGTTTAGAAAGATCCTCAATTACATATCATATGACACAGCAAGAGGAGAGCTGGTTGTGGCATAGGCGACTTGCTCACACTAACTTTAGGAATATATCGAAGTTAAGTGAAACTAATCTAGTTAGAGGATTGCCCAAACTTAAAAATATTGAAAATAAAATTTGTAATGCTTACCAACAAGGGAAACAAACCAAGTCTTAACATAAACTAACCGATCAAGGTAGAACAAGCTCAATACTTGATTTAATAAACTTAGATTTATTCGATTCATATGGAGTAAAATCACTAAGTGGTAATCTATATTGTTTAGTAATAATAGATGATTGCTCTAGGTTTACATGGGTAAAATTTTTAAAACATAAAAATGAAACATTTGAGGTATTTAAAAATTTTAGCAAACAAATAGAAAATGAAAAAGATCGTAAGATAAAAAGAATACGAAGTGATAATGGAGGAGAATTTAAAAATGATAAATTTACATTAATGTGTTTAGAAAATGAATATCATCATGAGTATTCATGTCCTAGAACTCCTCAACAAAATGGTATAGTAGAAAGAAAAAATAGAACTTTACAAGAAGCTACTAGGTCAATGATAAATGAATATAATCTACCCAGTTACTTATGAGCCGAAGCTATAAACACTACATGTTATGTGCAAAATAGAGTAATAATTAATAAAATACATGACAAAACATCTTATGAATTTTTTGACAATAAAATACCATCAATAAAATATTTTAAGGTATTTGGATGTAAAGTATTTATTTTAAATATGAAAGGCCATTTAGGTAAATTCTCTTCAAAAACTGATGAAAGAATATTTTTAGGATACTCGAACACTACTCGGGCCTATAGGATTTATAATAAGAAAACCCTAAAAATTGAAGAAACAACAAATGTAAAATTTGATGAGGAAGAAACCACTAATAAACAATCAAACACATTGAAAAATAATCAAAATGATCTAAATAAAACTACACATGATGAAGAAGAACAACTTAATTCTAATCAATGTGAAGAAAATCTGAAGACATCTAGAATTAATCCTAACCATCCAATAGATCAAGTATTGGGAAATCCAACCGTAGGAGTTCAAACCATATCAGCTCTCAAAAACTTAAGTCAAATCGCATTAATATCAAAAATAGAATAAAAAACAATAGAGGAGGCCTTACCAGACACTGATTGGATAATAGCCATGCAAGAAGAATTAGCACAATTCGATAGAAATGAAGTATGGGATTTGGTGCCTCCACCTGCAAATAAATCAATAATAGACACTAAATGGGTGTTTAGAAATAAGTTAAATGATCAAGGAGAAATAGTAAGGAATAAAGCTAGATTAGTAGCTAAAGGGTTCAGTCAGGTAGAAGGGCTAGATTATGATGAAACCTACGCACCAGTAGCTAGACTTGAGTCAATTAGAATGTTACTAGCGTATGCAGCAAATAAAGGGTTCAAGTTATACCAAATGGATGTAAAATCCGCATTCTTAAATGGAGTAATAAAAGAGGAAGTATACGTAGGTCATGTAACGCCCGCCCTTATCTGCTCTCAGGGCGGCGCTACTGTTACTCCTTTTTTTTTTTTTTTTTTAAACATACTACATATGGATCCTCTCACAACCTATGTACTTTAACAGGTCATCATAACTTAAACCTTCTTTTGCACATGCATCACATATCATATTCATCATTAGCATGTTAACATATCTTTCATAACATGCATACATAAAGATTCGTTCATGAGTTCTAACATTTCCAACCTTCTTAAGTAGATGATACTCATTAAACACAAGTCTTATAAGCGGAAGCAATGTCTTAAGTTGTTCTTAGAGCATATAAATACAAGCAGATAGTATAGGGTCTTCTTCCACCATGCCACTATCACACACACTTGGCCCCTCCTGCTACTTCCTCTAGCGCAGACTTCCTTTATCTGCAGTATATGGACAACATGAACTATAAGCATATAGCTTAGTAAGATCCTTGCCTACTCACAAAAGCCACAAACTTCATCAAGCAATTAGAACATGAACATACTAGCATAAAGGACCTAAGTATTTCATAGCAACACTAATCAACAACATATCCATGTAATAAAAAACTAAGCATGGCATAGAATTGTTAAGCATATAATTAATCTAAGCAGGCATAATTTGAACATAAGCATTATAACTACATAAAACTAAGCATGCATGAAAGACATATTCATAAGCGCTTTAAACTTAACAATAAGCATTCCTAACCTAAGCATCCGAATATCCTACATCTTAAACCTACATAAAGTACATAGGCACAAACATTCTTCAACTTAACCATGACCATTCATCGTGAATCCAAACATGCATAAAGGACATAATCATAAGCATTTGTTTAACTTGAACATAAACATTTGTAATAACATAAATCCTAAACTCCAGAAGGAACATACTCGCAAGTATTCATAAACTTAACCATAACATTCACCACATCATAAATTCTAAACTAGCATAAAGTACATAGTCGCAACATTCTTAAACTTAACTCTAAACATCATAACTTCATAACATCTAGCATGCATAAAGAACATAGTTCATGAGCATTCAGTGGTATTTAACATAAGCATACACAATATCATAAAAGTCTTTTCTTTTCAAAACATATACTTATAGATACTTCAATATCATCATAACTTCATAACATCTAGCATGCATAAAGAACATAGTTCGTAAGCATTCAGAGTATTTAACATAAGCATACACAATATCATAAAAGTCTTTTCTTTTCAAAACATATACTTATAGATACTTCAATATCATCATAACTTCATAACATCTAGCATGCATAAAGAACATAGTTTGTAAGCATTCAGAGTATTTAACATAAGTATAAACAATATCATAAAAGTCTTTTCTTTTAAAAATATTTACTTATAGATACTTCAATATCATCATAACTTGTTGTGTTAAGTTAAGTACCACATAATGCTGCGTTCCCTAATAGGTCAGTAGCGAGCCACCAGTCCTACTAGAGCAAGACCTCTTATGTCTTACCAGGGCAAGACCTCTTACGTCTTCTTATGTCCCTATGGATTTGATTAACGACCACCTGACGGGTCGGGTACTTAACCTCTTGCAAAGTAAAATACTTAATTCTTTTCTTTTCTTGTCATAATATAAAGAATGCTCTTGATCCCCAACATAAAAAGGGAAGCATCTTAATCTCATCTTGTCATGAAGAGAGCTCTTGATCCCTACTTGAAAGGGAAGCATCTCCATCTTATCTTATCATAGGGAGAGCTCTTGATCCCTACTTGAAAGGGAAGCATCTCCATCTTATCTTGTCATAAGGAGAGCTCTTGATCCCTACTTGAAAGGGAAGCATCTCCATCTCAGTCATTTCATAAGGACACATGCATTCATAACATAGAGTACCCTAAAGGGGTCCTAAGCATAAACATGTTCATCACCCAAGCATATTTCATGGCACATTATATCATAAACATGAAGCATATTTCCTATGCATATTCATGGCATATTAAATCACAAAATATGTTCCACCTCTAGGTATATTTCATGGTACCTTACATCATAGACATGAAGCATATTTCCTAGGCATATTCATGGCATATTAAATCACAAAACATGTTCCACATCTAGGTATGTTTCATGGCATACTATATCATAAACATGTTCATCACATAAGCTTATTTCATATTACATTGAATCATAAACATATTCATCACACAAGCATAGTTCATGACATATAAACAAAAAAAACCATACCCTTAGCACAACTACATGTGGGGGTGTTTTCATGAAACCCTAACCCTAAAACCATGGGTTGGCCGAATCTTGTAAGGGGCTCAAGCTTGGGTTTTGTCCCCTAAAGTTCATTCATGAAGCCTTATAACTGATCATAGTATCATTAGAGATATTTTCATGCAACCCTAACCCTACTTTCATTGGTTGGCCGAATCTTGTAAGGTTAGATCTTTGGACTTTTGTCCCCTAAATCTATTCATGTAGGCCTATATCATAACCTAACTTTATAAGAGGGTATTTTCATGAAACCCTCACTCTAAGAGTCTTGATTGGACAAAACATGTGGGGGTTCAAGCTTAGGTTTTGTCCCCTAAAGTTCATTCATAAAGCATTATTACTTAACCTAGTGTCATTAGGAACATTTTCATGCAACCCTAACCCTAATTATATGGGTTGGAAACATGGAATGGGTTCAAACTTAGGTTTTGTCCTAGAGTTCATTCATAAAGCATTATCATGGCCTAACCTCATAAGAGGGAGTTGTCAAACACACCCTAACCCTAAAAAGCCTTGGTGGCCGAAACCTATAAGGGCACCAAGTTAGAATCTTTGTCCCCTAAAAGTTCCTATAGTGAGCATACAACCTATAGAAGTTCCCTAGAATCATTTTCATGAATCTTAGCCCAAGAAAACTTGATTGGCCGAAACCTACAAGGGCTACAACTTCATCTTTCTTTCATGAAATTTAACCTACGAAACTAATACACTGCAGGTGAGGGAAATCTTACTTCCTTCGCTTTGCTTGAGAGATGACCTAATGGAAGTCACCTAGCTTTCTCCTAGCTTGAAAGGGGGTCTCGGCCAAAGGATGAAGAGGGAGATTGGTTTCGGTGAGGATGAAGAGGAGAGGAAGAAAATGGCCAAATGGAAACTTCCTTCTTCTTTATAAAGGGAGGAAGAGAAGTTTCTCTTTTCTTTGTCATGCCTCTTCACTTACCCTTCTTCCACTTATCTATAAATTCCCCTCTTCCTCTAATGATATAATTCTATTGGGCTTATGGTTAGTGGGTGCATCTATAGGGCTTGGCTATCTCTAGAGGTTTGGGGTTCAATTCCTAGGCTTTGCATCTCCTTTTTTTTTTTTTTGGCTTATTTCCTTTTATTTTTCCAAAAAGGCCCACATAAAGCCTATCATCATAAAGCCAAAATTCTCGTAAAATTGCTAGAAATTTTATGGGCGTTACAGGTCAACCTCTAGGTTTTGAAAGCTTAGAAAATCCTAATCATGTATATAGATTAAAAAATTCACTATATGGATTAAAACAAGCTCCTAGAGCCTGGTACGAAAGACTATCCTCATACTTAAGCTCTAAAGGTTTCAGACAAGGTCAAATTGATTCAACACTTTTCGTAAAAACCTTAAACAACGATATTTTTATTGCTCAAATTTATGTAGATGACATAGTTTTTGGATCAACAAATTCAAATTTATTAAAGGAATTTATCACCCTAATGGAACAAGAATTCGAAATGAGTTTAGTAGGTGAGTTAAACTTCTTCCTAGGTTTACAAATAAAACAAACAAGAAACTTTAATTATATATACCAAAATAAGTAAGCAAGAGAGTTAATGAAGAAATTTGGTATGGAAAATGCGAAAGACATTAAAACACCT
The DNA here is from genome assembly GCA_025175895.1 of Wurfbainia villosa. Taxonomy (NCBI): domain Eukaryota; kingdom Viridiplantae; phylum Streptophyta; class Magnoliopsida; order Zingiberales; family Zingiberaceae; genus Wurfbainia; species Wurfbainia villosa. Next base: position 53,793,177 of record CM046001.1, on the reverse strand, counting down.
ATGGCTACGAATGTAATATTAAATGAAGATAAAGAAGAAAAATATGTAGATCTAAAGTACTATAGGAGTGCCATAGGTAGTTTACTTTATTTAACTACAAGTAGACCCGACATACTATTTGCAGTAAAAATGTGCACCAGATATCAAACATGTGCTAAGGAGTCACATTTAACACATGTTAAAAGGATATTAAGATACATTAAAGGAACAATTAATGTAGGAATGTGGTACCCAAGATCTAGTACCTTTGAGTTAATAGGATATTCTGACTCGGACTATGCAGGATGTAAACTAGATAGGAAAAGTACCAGTGGAGGATGTCAGCTCTTAGGATCTTGCTTAGTAAGCTGATTCAGTAGAAAGCAACACTGTGTTGCACTTTCCACAACTGAAGTAGAATACATAGCATTAGGTGATTGTGTAACACAACTATTATGGATGATGCATACACTTAAAGACTTTGAACTAGATTACAAAAAAGTAAAGACTTTAGTTGATAATATAAGTTCAAAAAATTTAACAAAAAAATCCAATTCATCACTCACGTACTAAACACATTGATGTTAAACATCACTTTGTAAGAGACCATGTGGCAAAAGGTAACATTGAACTCAACTATGTTGAGTCCAAATCAAACCTTGCCGACATATTCACTAAACCACTTTCGGAAGCTGAGTTTAGTATGCTTAGAAGACAATTAGGGTTATGCTTGGTAGACTAGGGATTTTCTTTTTAGCTTACCATTCCGAATTATTTTGAAAAGTAATATTATATTATTTTTGTAAGAAAATTAAATAATTATTTTAGATTAGGTCAATCTAAAATTCATGATCCTATAGAACTAAGTAGCCTTTGCATCTCACAAACACCTAGGATCACCTTTTTGTGTATTGAGCCACGTAGATGGACGTGAGATATTAGGACTGTACCCCTAGTTCCAGATGTAGATTCAGTGCATCGACATGAACTAACATGGGATTTACACGAGCAAATTGATCACTTTGGTGACTAACTCTAAAACACAACTTAATGATTTATTCTATATCATTTGAGCTAATAAAGAGTTGGACATTTTCTTTAAGGACAATTTTTAGATGTGTATTTTCAAAATATAATTTTAATTTATTTTAGAACTCATGCTTGAACTCAGTCCCTATCATTTTTGCAATCATTCAGGGGGAGGTCTTAAAAATTTTGAAATTTTTTTTTATCAAAAACTTTTGAAAATTGTGAATTATTTAAGGAAAGTTTCTGAAAACTTTTGCAAATATTTAAACATTTAAATATTCCCAAAGATATTAAGTTAGTCAGGGGGAGTTTTGAAAATGTTTTAAATTTTTTTTTGAAAATTTCTGAATTGTTCAAGGGGAGTTTCTGAAGATTCTTGCAAATTGTTAAATATTTCCAAATATATTGAGTTAGTCAGGGGGAGTTTTGAAAATGTTTTGAAAATCTTGAAAATTTTATTTTTTTTCAAATGATTCTTGATAAAATATTATAATAACACTCCAATATCGTTAAATTAACTCTTATTTTGATGTATGCCAAAGGGGGAGAGAAGTGATATAAATTATAAACTTAAAAATAGATATAAACTTTAGAGGATTCAAAACTTTGATAAGGACCAATGCATTTCATACATGGTTAAATTTATGCATGACAAAAGCTGTTAGTTTATTTCTTATACATTTCAATATATGAAGATTGGTATTTAATTCTCCTAACTTTAACTGATGTGTTGTCATTATCAAAAAGGGGGAGATTGTTGATGCAGTGAGCATCACTCCAAAGTTTTGATGTATGAACCTCAGTTAAAAGTTAGGATTCACTTGTAGTTTAATATAAGTGTTAAGTGTGCAGGCTTAACAGGAAGTCCTAGTAGATTGAGTTGACCAGATACAAGGCATGAATCTTGACAGATCAGGAGGACCAGACACTAGGCATGAAGTCCAGATGGGTTACGTGGACCGAACATTTGACATGAAGACCGGTTGGGTCAGGAGACCGAATAATCAACAAAAAGTCCAGCTGGGTCAGGCAGACTGGATAGCCTTGGTGGGTCAGATCAGATGTCAAGAATGGTAAGTCCGATAGATAGTCAGCAGGTAAGCCTCGAGTGAAGAGGTGAGGCTGAGTCCTCGGTAGGGGGACAAAGCTAGGCGTCGATCCGACGAAAAGTCTGTGTGGGACTTAGTAGTCGAGTTCGAGTAGTATTACTACTGCTATCATAATTCACATTATCTATTTTGTGCTAATCCTATTTTGCAGGGACCAGTTGGCTGAATGGATTCAAGTCGACTGAAGTCCAGTCGACTAAAGATGTATCAGTCGATTGGATACGTATTTGGAAGGATCAACTTGTGATCGATCGAAGATCGTGCGATGCAGATGAAAAGATCTTGAGTTGACAGAAGATGTTGAGTCGACTGATGAGAGGAATTTCTCGATGCGGAGCCGAGTGACGTGGAGTCGACTGAAGGGGATTCAGTCAACTGGAAGACCACGACTTCCATATCGATGGGCTGATGTGGAGTCGACTGGAAGGCATTTCATTCAACTAGAAAGAGTTTATAAAACTTGTGCTTGATCAGATCCATTTATCGAAATTCAATCAATGTCGAAGTGCTGCCAAAATAATTGCTCATCCACTACACTTTGACTCCACAACAAGATGTTCCTCCGACACTCTGTGACTACCTCTACGATTATTAAGTGTCGGTATAAAGTCTTGTAATCTCTTTACTTTATTGTTTCGCTTGTATACTTAATTCTTTGAGTGGGCGGTTTGTCACCTAACTCTATCATTTGTAAAAGCGAAACCCTTCGAAGTCGAGAGCACTCGAGTCAGAGGGTATTTAGTGAATTTCCCATCAAGGTAGCTCGTGGTAGAGCTACGAGCCTTGGAGTAGCAACCCAGTCCGGGTTGTGAACCAAGTAAAATTGCTTGTGTTGTTAATTGTCTTTATATTCCGCTGCATACGTTTATTAATTTAAAATTATTAAATACTGAGATTCACCCCCCTCTCTCGGTTCACTCGATCCTACATCCCTAATGTACTATCATCTCGCCGCGTCCTGATACTATATTTTCAAGAGTTGACTAACTATGTTCCCTATCTAGCAATTCTAAAAAGTAAAAAAAAAATGATTGATGATGCTAGGATAGTGGGTATACTATTTTGGTATTAGCTCCCCCTAGACCATTGAACCAATATGGTCTCTCCATATAGTGGACTTGATCCTGGGGAATCCAATACCTATTGGTCCTTATATGTGAGTTTAAGAAAACCTTTGGGATCCATGCTTGGACTCGTTGTTGACTACGATTTATGATAGACATATAAGATCTATTCATAGTCTTTGAACTAAACCCGAGTCCGACTCTATTATACACAACTCTCTGAGTTCCAAGAAGTTGGTTAAGATTCTTGGTTTCCATCGATAACTTGTCCAATTGAGCCTCGAGCTCTTGGACTTGTCCTTTCAAGAGAGAGTTCTCTTCTTTGAGTTTTTTAACTCGAGTTGAGTCCTCCTCTCGAACTTGACTTGTTGAAGAGGTTAGAGTGGCCTCTTGTTTGAGGGTTTCAACCTTCTCAAGCAAGGACTCGACCCTAGACTCGAACTTAATTAGTTTCCTACTAAACATTTTAATTGTATGATCAAGATTGGCGATTAATGAATGACGTACCTTAATTTTCGCTTTCGACTCGGCTTTGAGTCTTTTCTTGAAGTCATCCTCGGAGTCAGAGTTGGAGTTGGAGTTGGATTCATATTCGGCTTCGGGCTCTGACTCGGAATCTTTTGGTCTTGCCATAAATGCTACACCAAAACCTTCTTCTTCATTGTCCCAAGTTGCATGAAAGGCCTTCTTAGATCCCTTTGGCTTCATTTTTGATTTGTAGTGCCCCTTCTTCTTGTTCTTAGATTGCTCCCTTTCTTTTCGGATTATTCTCTAGACCATGTTTACTATTGTGGCCTCTTCTTTATATTCGGACTCAGATTCGCCCTTGGGTTCAAATCCTTCTTCTTGCTCGGGAGGTGGCTTGCTCTTCTCCTTTCTTCTTTGACCTGCAAGCAAAGCAATACCTCTCTCGACCCAGACCGCATTAGTTTGTTCGTGAAGTTTGAATTCCGAAAAGAGCTCATCTAACCTAATTTTAGAAAGGTCCTTAGAAACCTTTTAGGCATCGACCATGGATGCCCACAAGGTGGACCTAGGGAAGGCATTTAGTGCATACCTTAATAGGTCCCAATTTTCTACGGCTTGCCTGATCGAGTGGAGACCATTGATGATGTTCTGGATCCGTGTATGTAGTTGGGTGGCGGTCTCACGATCTTGCATCTTTAGATTATATAGTCTATTTAAAAATAGGTCCCTCTTACATACTTAGCATCATTGGTTCCTTCGTGAAGCTCGACGAGCTTGTTCCACAAGTCCTTTGCGCTGATAAAGGGGCTGATGCGGTTGAGCTCTTCCTTGGACAAATCACACTGAAACATTTGAGTCACCTTTGCATCGGCTTCGATTTGCCTCTTAGTTCCATTGGTCCACTTGTCGAAGTCCAAGGGCTCGCCTTGATCATTGGTGGGTAGAGCAAAGCCGGTTTGAATGATTATCCAAGTCTCGACTTGTGTTTTTAGAAAACACTCCATCCGACCTTTCCAATAACGGAAATCATCTCCGTTAAAGAATGGAGGTCGGGTGGTGCTGTACCCCTCAATGTGGGCCATTTGTTGGTGCAGTAGGCACCTAAGTCGAACCTGAGTTTTGATTATAGCAAACGATACAAAGTTAAGCTCATATTGTTTTCTCACAAGCTAAATCGAGTGTGCAAAAAAGTGCCAATGCTGGAGCTGAAGGCTAGCGACGCCCGGAGGAAGCCGCGGTGGTCGGGCGACACTCGAGTGATTTCGGAGGAAGCCGAAGGAATCAAGTGGAAGGCCGGAAGCAAAAGCGACACAGTAAGTATCGAGGTAAGCTCATGTGTGCGAGCATAAGTGAGGTTGTATCCTCCTTACGGGGATGATCTTAAGCATAGATCCGACCAAAGACATCCTATAGATGGTCTAGGTCGAGATCGGATGGTCGGAGGCCGTCGAAATAATGTTTTTGTTTAGCTAACTTTTGATTTTAGCTAGCATCAGTCGATTGTCAGCTTGGAGGACTCGAATGTTGTCCATCAGTTGACTATCTGCGGTCAGCATTCGACTGATGCTGCCATCAGTCGACTGATGCTGCCATCAGTCGACTAATGATGGCCATCAGTCGACTGTTGGTTAAGGATCAGCCTCGAGGAGTCAAACTTTATCACCATTTTTCAAGGAGTCTTGTGCCCAATTTCTATTGGTTGAAGTTCCTCTCGAAAAGGGGCTCAAAGGCTATAAAAGGAGGGCCTATCCTAGGGTTTTATCATCAATTCTAAGCTTCCAAAAGCCTCCGCAAAGCTACAACTCTCCGTCAATGAAGTGCTACCTCTCCGACACTCTAGGTTTAATTGTTTATTTTTTTTCGTCGGTATTGTAGGGATGTATATTGAAAAGTCTATCTTTTGTATGAACATCTTTATTTTGAAATAAGAATCACATGATCATTGTTTGTATTTTTTATGGTTATGCAATATTGTCTAATACTTTACATTGTAGATAACATGGTGTGTGGTGTCACACGGGAGATCATGTTATTGGCTCCTTGTAAAGTATAAGTAAAGGCTCACAACCGAGATGACTTTGGACAAACCATCGGAATGGTTGTAGTGTGATTTGGTATTGGTTTGTCTTGACCATAGAATCACACTAGTGCACTTTGTGTGTATTGAGCAGGACCGACTTAGAGGTGATTCGATTTATTGCTGACTACATGATCGAAACGGACCTCGGATATTATTTTGTACATACTCTTAATCCCGATATAATAATGGGCACATATACTTAGTATTCATCTCTTTGATTTACCAATGGGAGAGATTTATAGATTAAATCGATAGGCTCGGTAAGTTGGGAGATGATATTATTTATATGGTGTGCCGTTGATTATAGGAGGAAACTGTGTCCTATATATTAGGATGATGATGTCCCCTTGAGGAGCTCATAAGGTTCATCATGTAAACCCTGCAGGTGGACTTGGTCCGGCATGATGAAAAGGTTGAGTGATAATACTCATGGAGTTAGATGTTGATTAATTAATGGTCAGTAAATTAATTAATCGATGAACATTCGAGATCTTAAACATGGGGAGAAAATGTACAAATAATATATGGAGCCCATATTAACTTATGGGGGTTGGTGAGGTAGATCAATGATAATCCTTTAGTGGATTGGATTATCATTAATGGATCGGACTTTATGTGGGCTTGATCCATGGGTGGCCAAGATCCAACTCCTCCTCATGGTCCCTAATGTAGCCTATTAACACCTCATGAAGCTTAGATCCAATGGATAGAAACAAAACTCTAGATCCAAAGGTAGAAATTAAATCTCTAGATACGACGGTTGAGATTAAATCTCTAGATCTGACGGTTGAGATTAAATCCCTAGAACCAATGGTGGAGATTAAAAGGAGGCTTATCCCTAACTCTATAAAAGGAGGGAAAGGGGTTGGCATGGAGATAAATTCAAGAGAATCTAGGGTTTTGGAAGTTGGCGGCAAGGCATAGGAGCTAGGGTTTGGGCTTTGGCGGCACCTAATAAGGAAATTTTTTCCTTGTGTTGTTCTTCTTCCCCAAGCTGCTGGCGCCCTTGGAGTTCCTTCCAGCCCTTGGTTGGCATCCAAAACAAGTCCTCTCCTTCTCCTTGGCCAGTGGAACAAAGGTTTAGGGTCCTCCCTTGAAGCTTTTGGCCGACCACTCTCAATCTCCTCTTCCTTCTTGGCCGGCGGCAAGCTTCCTCCTTGGAAATTGTTGGTTGGTTGAAAGAAGGAATAGAGTTTTGTTTCTATTCTTCCTCTTGCTTTGGAAGAGCAAGGAAGGAAGATTTTCTATCTAGGAGCTTCAACTTTTGGTAGATCGTCGCCCACACGACGTCCGAAAGGAGGAAGGCCATACATTAGAAGATCGAGAGGTATATCTATTCTCCATTCTCTTTTGTTACTCGCTTGTATTTGTTTTCCAATTATAAGAATGATATAATTCTGTTTGTGCTTAAATAATACTTGGATCCCGGGCATAAACACGAAAGCCGGCGATCCGAACATCGTCTATTCCACGGCTACTCGTAGAATAGAGGTTGGTCGCTTGAACAACGAGTTTGTTCAAGTGACCTCTCTAAACGAATAGCACGATGATGACTTGGTTGTTTGGGCAATCCCTTTTGTCTAGGATTAAATTTTTTTAATCCGGGGACATCGAGGGGATCGCCATGAAAAAATGACCAAGGTGAAGTAGGAAGCGATGTTTCCTCTCACGAATCAATGAAACCAACCCTTCAGGTATAAGCTTCAATTCATTGTCTTTTCTACATTATTGTCTCGAAGTTTTTATCGTAACGAGGAGAGGGGGAGTGTCCCTCTACCTCAAGCTTTGTGTTTTCTTGTATTTGATTAACTCCTACCTCCAACGAGGAGGAGTTCTTTAGTGATTTGTCCTCCGTACGTGATCAAAGATCACTAGGGCCTTGGAGTAGTAGCCAAAGGCTACGAACCAAGTAAAAAAATCTACTTGTCTCTTTTAGTTTTTATTTATCTTTCCGCTGCATTTAATTGTCTACTCAACGAATTCGTACGAAATTTTTTATTGCTATTCACCCCCCTCTAGCGATCCGCTCGATCCAACAATTGGTATCAGAGCCGGGGTGCTAAGATTTGGTGAAACCACCAATATAGCTTCTTTACAGATTGTTTTTCCTTTTTTTTATGTTTATTTCGAATTTATTTTATTCGCTTAGTTTTTCTCCTACACTACTAATCCAAGACGCTAATCCAAGGCCTTGATCTTGGTACTTTCGGTGTTTTTGTGTTGCTAGGTTTCTTATTCTTATCTCTTGTGTCTTTTTGTTCTAATGGCCCATCTAGAGGTTTTACAATCAGGCCTCCGTTTACAATGGAGATGACGTTATTGGAAAGGTTGGATGGAGTGCTTTCTTAAGACCCAAATCTAGATGTGGATCAAAATCCAAATGGGATTCACACTTCCGACTAAAGAAGTGGGTGAATCTTTGGATTATGACCAATGGACCAATGCTACAAAAAGACAAGTCGAAGCCGACGCCAAGGCGACTCAAATCCTCCAATGCAGCTTGTCCAAGGAGGAGCTTAATCGCGTCGCCCCCTTCATCAGTACAAAGGACCTTTGGACAAAACTAGGAAAGCTACACGAAGGGACCGATGAAGCCAAGGTATGTAAGCGCGATCTTCTGTTTAATAAATTATATAATCTAAAAATTCAGGAACACAAAACAGCGATGCAACTTCACACTCGTGTTCAAGACATAGTCAATAACCTACACGCGATCGGGCAAAAAGTCAAAAATCGCGATCTTATTAGGTATGTTCTTAACTCTTTTCCTAGGACTACCTTGTGGGCATCCATGGTTGATGCCTACAAGGTCTCCAAGGATCTTTCAAAACTTAGGTTAGATGAGTTATTTTCCAATTTTGAACTTCATGAGCAGTCTAACTCGGAACCCGAGAAGGGTATAGCACTTTTTGCAGGTTCGAGGAAGAAAACCGCGAGCAAGCCACCCCCGAAGGAAGAAGAAGATGAGTCTGATTCGAAGGTCGACCCGGAAATGGAGGCTGAATTAGTCAACCTAGTTCGGAGGATAGTCAAGGGCCAAAAGCAAACCGTCACTCGACCCAACGAAGGTAAGCCTAAAAGTTCTAATATTAGGTGTTACGGATGCAACAGGTTTGGACACATCAAGTCCGAATGCCCAAAACTCAAGAGCAAAGCACCAAAACACAAAAGGCACTCAATGCTACATGGGAAGAAGCATCCGAGGAAGAAGATGATGATCGTGTCCTCATGGCTAAACCGGTGGAATCGAAGATGGAGTCTGAACCTGAACACGAATTAGAAACCGAAGATGAGACGAATTGCGAAGCCCTATTCAAGACAAGCCACGGATACGCATCCTGTTCAAAAGATAAACTCAAGGTAAGTCGATCCCTTATTAGTACGCTTTATAGTGCAATTAAGTTCTTAACTAGGAAATTAGCTAAGTCCGAGTCCAAGGTCGAGACCCTGGTTGAGGAAGTTAAACTCCTCAAACACGAGGTCTCCCTAACCTCTTCGACTAGTCGAGTTTGAGAGGAGGACTCAACTCGGGTTGAAAAGCTTGAAGTTGAGAACTCACTCTTGAAAAGTCAAGTCGAAGATCTTAGGAACATGTTGGAAATGTTTACTTTGGAATCCAAAGGACTTGACCTTTTACTTGGATCGCAAAGGGTCGTATACAACAAGGCCGGACTAGGGTTTAGCTCAAATACGACCAACAAGTCGTATATGTAGATTGTAAGTCGACATAAAAAATGTGTCCAAGCATGAGTCCCTAAGACCCCCTTGATTTCAAACTTAGGATCGAACCAGTACTGGGTTCCCAAGGACCAAATCCATAATGTGGAGAGACTGAACTGATTCAACGGTCTAGGGGGAGCCAGTACAAAACTTGTTTGTATTTTAACTTAGAAATTGCATGCTTAGGTTCTTTATTTAGTTTGATTTTTCTTTTTAGAATGGTTAGATAGGACTATAACTTGTCAATACTTGATAACATAGTACCAGGACATAGCGAGATGATAGTACGCTAGGAAAGTGGAGTCTTGTGTATTCGGGCTAGATAAGGCGTATCTAGTTTGGTGCACTTGACCAAGCGGAACTAGCTGAAGCTACCTCGCCGTATCCTAGACTAGTTAGACAAGGAAGTGGTATTAGGTGAGTCAAGTCTCTATTTTCTTGAAAATTGCTTTGTCTAAGGAAGCGGTCGTTATTCCGATTAAAGAAGGCCTCTGTGCCTCGCCACGACCTGGAAGCCATGATCTTGAAAAGGTGACTTGATGAGCCTAAGGTCAAATCTGAATCTAATGCAAGGTTGACAAGTGTTCAAATCATTAAATTTAATTCAAGTAAAATTGGAAGTCATCTCATAAGAACATATAGGGTTAACATGTTTAATCATGTAGACATGGGTGAGATGATTTAGGTTAATAATTTTCAACCAATCTTTAATAAATCTAATATCCGATCCAACTACCTTGTGTGTAGGATCAATGGATGTTGGACAATGGTTGCTCCCGACACATAACCGGGGATCAACTCAAGTTTTAGAAGCTTCGATTCAAACGACAAGGATCGGTAGCCTTTGAAAACAATGGCAAGCTCAAAATCATCGGATCAGGTGATATTGAGCTCAATTCTAACTTTATTATTCAAAATGTCTTATTGGTAAAAAATTTTCAATATAATTTACTTAGTGTAAGCCAATTGTGTGATAACAACTATAAGGTCATATTTCTAGAAAATGAATGCGTAATTAATACAAATAAAACTTCTAAAACAATCCTTAAGGGAACCAGAAATAACAATATTTACACTATTAATCTAACTAACTCCTCAACCAAGTGTCTTATGACACGGCAAGAGGAATCATGGTTGTGGCACCGACGACTCGGTCACTCACATCCAAGACTCATCCACAAGATGAGTCAGAGTGACTTAGTCAGAGGTTTGCCTAACCTCAATAACTTGAACAATAAAATATGTAATGCTTGTCAACAAGGTAAACAATCTAGGACACAACATCAACTAACTAATCAAGAACGAACCAAAAGTGTTCTTGAGCTCCTACACATGGATCTATTTGATTCACATGGAGCTAAGTCACTTAATGGGAGTAAATTCTGCTTAGTCATAATTGATGACTATTCTAGATTTACTTGGGTTAGGCTCATCAAACACAAAAGTGATACCCTAGATCAACTAATCAACCTATTCAAACTAATAGAAAATCAACAAAACCTTAAAATCAAAAGACTTAGGACTGATCATGGTGGTGAATTTGAGAACCACAGGTTTACATAATTCTATAACCTAAATGGATACCATCATGAGTTCTCTTTCCCTAGAACCCCACAACAGAATGGCCTAGAAGAACGTAAAAATAGAACCCTACAAGAATCCACTAGGACAATGTTAAACGAGTATAACCTACCCGATAGGTTTTGGGCGGGAGCCGTGAGTATGACATGCTATGTCCAAAATAGGATCCTTATGGTAAAGAGGCACCTTAAGACCTTATACGAGATTTATCACTATAAAATACCTAACATCAAGTACTTTAGGGTATTTGGGTGTAAGGTACATATCCTAAATACTAAGGATTACCTAGGGAAATTTACATCCAAAACCTTAACCGAAATCCTTCTAGGATACTCGACTACAAGTCGAGCTTATAGAGTATATAATCATGACACCCTTAGAGTCGAAGAGACTATGAATATAGTATTTGATGAAGGACACGAACCTACAAAACCCCCAGCAACCCCAATTAGCGAGCCGATTCATACCAGACTCAACTCAGATCCGGAGATCAAGTCTAGTATTAATCCTAATCTAAGTCAACCAAGTAATTCTATCGACCAAGTGGTAGATGACTCTAACCAAACTAGGACTCAAACGAGTCATCCTATTGACCAAGTGGTAGGTGACCCAAACCGAAACCCAAACCAAACTAGGACTCAAACGAGTCTTCCTATCGACCAAGTGATAGGTGATCCAAGTCTAGGAGTTCGAACTAGAGCCTCATACAGAAACCTTAGTCAAATCTCCCTGATTTCCAAAATTGAACCCAAAACTATTGACCAAGCTCTTCTTGACCCCGATTGGATTATTGCAATGCAAGAAGAGTTGACTCAATTCACTAGGAACGAAGTATGGGAATTAGTACCACCACCTAAAGATAAAACAATCGTTGGAACAAGGTGGGTGTTTAGAAATAAACTTGATGATAAAGGTGAAGTAGTTAGAAATAAAGCTAGACTAGTCGCTAAAGGGTTTAGTCAAGTCGAAGGTTTAGATTACGACGAGACCTATGCCCCAGTAGCTAGACTAGAGTCCATTCGAATGTTATTAGCATATGCTACACATCGAGGATTTAAGTTGTTTCAAATGGATGTAAAGTCAGCATTCTTGAATGGATACATTAAAGAAGAGGTTTATGTTAGTCAACCCCCTCGGTTTCGAAAATCTAGATAAACCTGACCATGTTCTTAGGTTAAAGAAAGCTCTCTATGGACTTAAACAAGCTCCTCGAGCTTGGTACAAGAGTCTTTCAGTTTATCTTAAGTCCAAAGGATTTAACCAAGGTGTAGTTGATCCAACCCTTTTCGTAAAAACCATAGGTAAAGACATATTCATAGCCCAAATCTACGTAGATGATAGTATTTTCGGAACCACCAACTCGATCCTATTGAATGAATTCATTTCACTTATGAAAAGTGAATTCGAAATGAATTTAGTGGGTGAGTTGAGCTTCTTCTTAGGTCTACAAATTAAACAAACTAAAGATGGAATATACCTACACCAACACAAATATACTAGGGAATTAATTAAATGCTTTGGGATGCAAGATGCTAAAATTATTAATACCCCAATGGCAACTAATGTGAATATAGAAGAAGATGTAATCAGAAATTCAATTGATTTAAAAGACTATAGGAGCATAATAGGGAGTCTTCTTTACTTAATTACGAGCCGACCTGATATCCTATTTGCAGTAAGTATGTGCGCAAAGTTCCAAACCTGTGCCAAGGAGTCTCACCTAACTCTAGTCAAGCGTATCCTTAGATATCTAAAGGGTACACTTAATGTTGGTATTTGGTACCCTAGATCTATTGAGTTCGAACTAACCGGCTACTCCAATTTGGATTATGCCGGTAGTAAGCTCGATAGAAAGAGTACGAGTGGTTGTTGTCAACTTCTCGGCTCAAGTCTAGTGAGTTGGTGTAGCAGGAAGCAACACTGTGTTGCCTTATCTACCACCGAAGCCGAATACATCGCGATGGGTGAGTGTGTCACTCAGCTTCTTTGGATGAAGCACACTCTCAGCGATTTTAAGTTAGACTTTACGAACACTAAACTCCACGTAGATAACATTAGCTCAATTAACCTAACTAAGAATCTGATATGTCATTCTAGGACCAAACATATAGAGGTCAAACATCATTTCATTCGAGAACATGTGGCCAACAGAGCCATACAACTCGAATATGTCGAATCGAAGTCCAACTTGGCAGACCTATTTACTAAACCCCTACCCGAAGCCGAATTCAATCTATTAAGACAAAAATTGGGCATGTGCGTAGTAGAATAAGAACTTGCAAATTATATTTTCTTACTACTATTTCTTACTTTTCATTTTTATGGAACTAGCATAGGACATACCTTATATACCATGCACCTATAGATTTAAGGAGCCAATACATCTCACAACACATAGGACTAATGTGTTTGTATACTTAGCCACGTAGATGGGCGTGAGATGTTAGGAACTTACTCCTGGTTCCAGATGTAGAGCTAGTGCATCGCCATGAACCACGGAGTATAACCATACATATTAACCGACTCTGACCAGGACTAGTTGATCATTCATATCAATCAAGTCAAATATGAGTCAAACATTTTATAGATGAGTTTATTTTCAGTATATTATTTTCAAAATAATATGGAACATGCTTGGACTTTAAATTTAATACCTATATTTGTTTTTCATACCCCCCCCACTCTTTTCGATATATGGAAAAAGGGGGAGAAATAGGTCAAAGTTAAAGGATCAAATTTTTGATAACTCAAGTCACTTCATATTTTAAAAAGGCCAAAGTTAAGGGATCAAAATTTTTGATAACTTAAATCACTTCATATTTATTCACATGGGCAAAAGTTAAGTAAATGTTTACTTAAGTTTAAGTTTTAAAAATTTACTTAACTTTTTTTTTGTTAACAAAAAGGAAGTAAAGGCCAAGTTAAGAGAATTCTTAACTTAAACTTATTTTTAAACACTATCGCCAAATGTTAATGCTTTACTTAAGAAAGGGGGAGAAAGGGCCAAGTTAAGAAGTCTTCTTAACTTAAATGTTTCACTAAGGCTAACTTTAAGTAATGTTAAATTACTTAAACTCTTCCTAAATAGCAACCCTCTAGGGAGAGGATTAAGGTTTTCTTTCAAAACTCAACCTCGGTCAAGGGAGAGGTTTCCCCAAGGGGGAGTACTTGAAGAAAATCCTTACTACTTCTACTTAATCTTTATTATTATTGTTTCTCATGCACATTATTATTCTTCATGCATGCTATTTTCTTAACTTTGTATGTGGGTTTGCCATAGATCAAAAAGGGGAGATTGTTGGTGCAGTAGGCACCTAAGTCGAACCTGAGTTTTGATTATAGCAAACGATACAAAGTTAAGCTCATATTGTTTTCTCACGAGCTAAATCGAGTGTGCAGAAAAGTGCCAACGCTGGGGCTGAAGGCTAGCGACACCTGGAGGAAGCCGCGGTGGTCAGGCAAAACTTGAGTGATTTTGGAGGAAGCCGAAGGAATCGAGTGGAAGGCCGAAAGCAAAAGCGACACAGTAAGTATTGAGGTAAGCTTGTGTGTGCGAGCATAAGTGAGGTCGTATCCTCCTTACAGGGATGATCTTAAGCGTAGATCCGACCAAAGACATCCTATAGATGGTCTAGGTCGAGATCGGACGGTCGAAGGCCGTCGAAATAATATTTTTGTTTAGCTAACTTTTGATTACAGCTAGCATTAGTCGACTGCCAGCTTGGAGGACTCGACTGCTGTCCATCAGTCGACTATCTACGGTCAGCATTCGACTGATGCTGCCATCAATCGACTGATGATGGCCATCAATTGACTATTGGTCAAGGATCAGCCTTGAGGAGTCAAGCTTTATCACTATTTTTCAAGGAGTCTTGTGCCCAATTTCTATTGGTTGAAGTTCCTCTCGAAAAGGGGCTCAAAGGCTATAAAAGGAGGGCCTATCCTAGGGTATTATCATCAATTCTAAGCTTCCAAAAGCCTCCGCAAAGCTACAACTCTCCGGCAATTAAGTGCTACCTCTCCGACGCTCTAGGTTTAATTGTTTATTTTTTTTCGTCGGTATAAGCTTCAATTCATTGTCTTTTCTACATTATTGTCTCGAAGTTTTTATCGTAACGAGGAGAGGGGGAGTGTTCCTCTACCTCAAGCTTTGTGTTTTCTTGTATTTGATTAACTCCTACCTCCAACGAGGAGGAGTTCTTTAGTGATTTGCCCTCCGTGCATGATCAAGGATCACTAGGGCCTTCACTACAAAAAAACTGTTTTTTAGCGATGAATTTTGGCAACGAATTATTTTCGTTGGAAATCTGCAACCAATTTAGCGACGAATTTTCTGATTTGTCGCAAATTAGCGACAAAAATGTATTCGTTGCAAATATTTCCAACGAATCCATTTTTCGTTGCAAATATTTGCAACGAATCTTGGATTCGTTGGAAATATTTCCAACGAAAAAAGGATTCGTTGGAAATATTTGCAACGAATCCTGGATTCGTTGCAAATTAAAAAAAAAATAAACTTTTTAAAATTGTAATATTAATTTTGCAACGAATCTTGTTATTTGTTGGAAAAATAATTTGCAACAAATTCAGGATTCGTTGGAAAATTTCCAACGAATCAAGAAATCGTTGGAAATTTTCCAACGAATTCTGGATTCGTTGGAAATTTTCCAACGAATCGAGAATTCGTTGGAAATTTTTCCAACGATTTCTGGATTCGTTGGAAATTTCCAACGAATCAAGAATTGAAACTTTTCCAACGATTTCTCGATTCGTTGGAAAATTTCCAACGAATCTAGAATTCGTTGGAAATTTTTCCAACGAATTCTCGATTCGTTGGAAATTTTCCAACGAATCGAGAATTCGTTGGAAAAATTTAAAAAGTTTAAAATTTTTATTTTAATTTCCAAATTGCAACGAATCCACGGATTCGTTGCAATTTAGCAACGAATCCACGGATTCGTTGCAATTTGTTTGCAACGAATCCACGGATTCGTTGCAAAATTGCAACGAATCCGAGATTCGTTGCAATTTTTTTGCAACGAATCCACGGATTCGTTGCAAAATTGCAACGAATCCACGGATTCGTTAAAATTGCAACGAATCCGAGATTCGCAGAAATTGCAACGAATCCGAGATTCGCTACAATCTGTTTGCTATCACGCCTAACTTTTTCTTCCTCGCGCCCGACTTATCCACCGCCGCCCACGCCGCCGACGCCTTCCGGCCACGATCCTGCCGGCCGACCCGATCCCGGCTGGCCCAAGATCGCGCCGCGCCACGATCGAGCCCGCCGCCAGAAGACCGCCGCCGCGCGTCGCTTAGTCGACTGAGGCCGCCGCCACACTGAGTCCGCCGTCGCCGGCCACTGCAGCGGCCGAAGTCCGCCACGCCTTCGTCTCGGCCGACCCCTCTCGCCCATGAGTGACGCCCGCGCCCGCCACCACATGAGCCGGCTGGCCGAGCTCGCGCGCCTCTGTCCGGCTACAGGTTTCCCCCTGGCCCAGCCCGCTCCGGCCGCCTCCTGCCGGCCGCCGCCTCCTGCCCTCACGCCGCCATTCCGCCAGCCTCCGGCGGCTCGCCTCACACCACGCAGACGCCTCCTGCCCGGCTACGGTGATCGCTTTTCCGGCTGGCCTCCTACCACGGCAGATTGCCTTCCGGCCGCCTCCTGGTGACACCTCGCACGGCCGCCTCTCAGACGCTACCCGGCATTGCCTTCCGGCCGCCTCGCTGCACCGCCTCGACAGCCGTCGCGGCACGGCCGCGCCGGCCACGCAGATCGCTTCCGGCCGCTAATATTTAAATTTTCTTAAATCAGTATTAATTTTTAAATTGAAATTTATATTATTGTTAATTTTGTGTTGATCTAGAATGGTATTAGAGTGGTATGGTTTATATTAATATAATTGATTGAAAACAGACAAAATGCAGCATGAAAGGAGTTGGATGTATAATAGGAATTTACCCAACGCTTGGGGTTTAATCGATGAATTTATGAGTGGGTTGCAAGAGTTTTTAAATTTACTAGTAATGTTGAGTTTATGGATGGTAATCGGATAAGGTGTCCGTCAAAAGTGTCACAATGGTAGATTTTTATCGTCAGCAAAGTTTCAGAGCATCTCTGTAGGTTTGGATTCGTTGCAGATTACTATAACTGGACATGTCATGGTGAACCATTTATATCTGATGAAGTCTATGATAGACACAACACACAAGTCTCTAGGGATCAAAGTGATTATAATCAATTAAATCCATATCAGAGGATGATATATGATGTAGCGGGCCCGAATTTGATTCCCCAATCACAAGGTGCAACTTCAAGTTGTCCTCCAATAGTTGAGCAAATGTTTACTAACGCATCACCCTTGGAAGAGGTGCACGTAACAGATATCGGTCAGAATATGAATAATGAAGCATATCTCAAATTTCAGGAGGTGTTGAGTGCTGCAGATGCACCTTTATGGGCTGGATGTGAGACTCACACTAAACTATCGTTCACCGCAAGAATGTTGAATGTCAAGGCAGAGCACAATGTGTCTGAAGAGTGTTTTAATAATTTTGTTCAAGCTTTTGAAGAGGCATTGCCGCGTGATAATATACTGCCCAATGATTTGTACAGTATGAAAAAACTGATGAAAGAATTAGGTCTCCCAGTGGAAAGAATTGATGTGTGCAGAGATGGTTGTATGTTATATTGGGGAGATGATGCAGATGTGGATGTTTGTAAATTCTGTAATCAAGATAGGTACAAGAGCACTAGTAGGAGGCAGCAACGACGTAAATCATATAGTCAGTTGTTTTATTTGCCTTTAACTCCTAGGTTACAAAGGCTTTATGCATCGAAGACAACTGCTGAACACATGACTTGGCATGCAAATCATCGAACAGAAGAGGGACTAATGTGTCATCCATCAGATGCAGAGGCGTGGAAAAATTTTGATAGAACATATCCTGATTTTGCGAAGGAGACTCGAAATATTAGGTTAGGTCTCTGTGCTGACGGATTTGCTCCATTTGGTAAATCAGGAAGACACTATTCTTGTTGGCCAGTTATATTAACTCCGTATAATCTTCCGCCTGGGATGTGCATGAAAACACCGTATATGTTTTTAACATTGGTTGTGCCTGGCCCAAAAAATCCGAAGAAGTTAATAGATGTTTATATGCAACCATTGATTGCAGAGCTAAAACAACTATGGGATGAAGGTTTTCCTACATACGACGTTCATACTAATCGGATGTTTGTAATGAAGGCGCTCTTCTTTGGACCATTAATGACTTTCCCATGGTATGCTATCAGGTTGGAGTACTGCAGGGATCTTAGGATGCCCAATATGTATGGAGAGATCAAAGTCGATTAGATTGAAGCATGGTAAGAAGGCGAGTTATTTTGATTGTCACAGACAATTTTTACCACTAAATCATAATTTCAGAAGGAATAAAGATGAATTCACTAGGAATCGAATTGAAAGAACACCTCCGCCATTGAGATTGACAGGCCAAGATATTTGGTACAGAGTTCTTCACTTTCCATCTGTTATTAGAAGAGCCAGATACAACTTATGGATATGGAAGCAACCATAAATGGACCAAACGAAGTATATTTTGGGAGTTACCGTATTGGTTTAGTAATTTGATTCATCATAATCTCGATGTTATGCATATTGAGAAGAATGTTTTTGATAATCTGATAAATACAGTGATGGATATCACCGGAAAAACAAAAGATAATCTGAATGCAAGAAAAGATATGCGACTCATTTGCAAACGACCCAGCCTTGATGTTGATGAAAATAGTAGAGGACCAAACCAAAGGCGCTTTATACATTGAATAAGGAAGCAGACGTGTTGTTTGTGAATGGTTGAAGTCATTGAGATTTCCTGATGGCTATGTTTCTAATCTTGGGAGATGTGTCGATATGAAGGAATGCAAATTGATGGGTTTGAAAAGCCATGATTGCCATATATTCATGGAAAGACTTATTCCTATTGCCTTTAAAGAACTCTTACGAATTTTATGCAGGGTGCCATTCTGAGTTAAGTATTTTTCTTCATGATATATGCTCAATTGATTTTGGGATATTCACACATGGAGAAGTTAGAGAGACATTCCAATTATTTTGTGCAATTTAGAAAGGATTTTTCCGCCTGCATTTTTTGATTCAATGGAACATCTTTTGGTTCACTTGCCATATGAGGCCAAAGTTGGAGGACCAGTTCATTATCGATGGATGTATCCTTTTGAAAGGTATAATTCACATATTCTATATTTCGTTAATATTGCATAAAAATGTTAATTTTTTTTATATATTCATTTCTAATACAATTTATTATATTACAATCAGATTCTTATATCATTTGAAGAAAAAGGTGAAAAATAAGGCACATGTTGAAGCCTCTATTGTGAATGCATATATTGTGGAGGAAGTAACAACTTTTGCATCATATTATTTTGAGCCTCACGTTCAGACCAAAAGACGGAAATCCGGAAGGAATGATGAAGGTCCTGTCGATCCCAATTTAAATTCTTTCTCAATTTTTAATTATCTTGGTCGACCAAGTGGACCGTGTAAGCAACGATATAGCGATCAAGAATGGCGGGCGGCCGGACATATGTTTTACTTAATTGTCCGAAGTATCGCCATATTTCGAGTTAGTATATATTTCCTATTTCTTCGTCAAGTGTTAATTTGTTTGTGTTATAATACAATTTTTTATTATAGGATTTTCCAAAACTTATACTCAAATCCAGGCCACGTGACTTTGATCATATGCGATCGAGAATTTGCACCTTGGTTCAAATCATATGTAAGCGATTTTAATTACCTCATTTTGTTTAGACATATCTTAACTTTTAAATAAATATCATTTTCATTTGAGTATAGGTTTATGCTAATCAAACTCACGCTCAAAGAAGAATTGCTAATCCATCTATCATGGGGTCCAAAATCAATGGTACGCACTTGGCGACAAGATATTTCATAAGCGGATATAATTTCCACACTCAAGAATATGGAAATGGAAAGAGTACAATGAATAGTGGAGTATGTGTTCGATCTTCCAATGATGGAGGTGCAAGCAATGAATTTTATGGTTTCTTTGGATGAAATTATAGAGATTGATTATCCGGTCCGAGATGCGAGTTATCTTATTTATGTGTCATTGGTTTGACCGTCGAGGATGAAGGTGCATCCACAGATAATTTGGTTGAAGTAAATCATAAAAGATTTTATAAGAGATATGAACCATTTATTTTGGCACAACAAGCAATTCAAGTTTTCTATGCTCCATATCCTAGTTTTGAGGCGTGACAAAATGAATGGTGGGTCGCTTGTAAAACAAAAGCACGGAAAAAATTGAAGAGCTGCAAGACATTGCATATCAACAAGACAAAGTTACAAATATGTTTCATACCGAGGAATATATAATTCCAACGTTACGAGATCCCAGCGAAGTAGTGATAAACGTGGATGCAACTGAAATTGATGATAATGATGAAAAGGAGGAGGGGGACGAGGAGGAGGGGGACGAGGAGGAAGAGGAGGAGGAGGACCGAGGATGAGGATATCTTGATGAGGATGAGGAAGATGATAATGAGGACTTTGAAATTTGACGTCTAGGGTAAGTTTTTATATATATAATTTTGTTTTAAACTATAATTTTACAAAATTTCTTAGCTCAATTATTTGTTTATATAATGTCATTGTTAAATTTATATCTTTTGTCTCTGTTTTGTATAATTTGTTCTTATAGGTTATCGGTGGTGAAATCATCGTAGCTTAGCGATTCTGTATATCTTCATTATGCATATTGTAAGTTTTTCATGTTCTTCATTAAGCATAAAAGTTTTATTTTCTTTATTCTAATTTTGTTTTTGGTTGATAGTTTCGACGTGGTGGACAGAGACGACAGAGTACTAGCAGTGGCCAGAGTGATCCACCGCCTGCCAGCACTATACCTACTTGCCCTCCTGATCTTCCTGGACCTTCACATGATCAGCCGCCAGTACCATCTCATTCGCCGGCACGGCCTTCCCATTCTGATTCACCTGTACCCGCCAGACACTCCTCCACTGAGAACATCGAAAGTCGACCATATATATTTCCTATGGGAGATTCGTAAGTAATATAAGTATTATAATTTTTAAAATATCTTAATTATTTATTCAAATTTTTTCACTTGATCGTAGGTTTGAAAATTACATGCTGTTATTCTGAGATCAATAAAATCGTGAATAACTATTGGAGAGAGATTCTTTGTCATACTCGAAAACGCCGGGACCTACAAAAGAATTATGGTGGTGCGAGTTTCGGTATAATTGATTCATTTTATATATTAAATAAGTGATTATATAATCAATTGTTTTTTTCCATCTCAAATGAGATTTATTTGGGACCCTAGTCAAGACTTAGAAATTAAAAGAATTTTAAAAAATGTGGCGATCATATCCGCATGTATTGAGTCATGCCAAATCTCGAAAAACCGCTGTGTCACGTCGAGAAAATTGGAGTAAAATCTCCAATTATTGGCAATCGGATGAGAGCAAAAAGAAGTCACGAATAAATTAAATCAAGCACTGTAATTGGAGACTTATCCTGCAACATATATGGAGGATCTATAAATATCGAGGAGCATTCACGTAGATTGGTAATTTTTAAATTCTACAATTAGTTTTTAAATTTATTTCAGATTATTATTTTATTTCTAACATTCTTATATTTAGTCTAAGGAATTGGGAAAGGAGGAATTTATAGATACTTTCGTTCGCACTTTCCAAAAAAGATAAGACTTGGAGTGGAGATAGAGCTCGAGCTATTAAGGTTTGAAATAATCTTTAAACTTACTTTATAACTTTAATTCATTAGTTATGTAAATGCTCGATTAAATTTTTAATTTTGTGTAGGAGAGATATGATCGATTATCCTCATCTCGAGAGAATTTGAGGAGATAGCGGTGATAGGATCTGAGCCATCTGTTAGTAATAATATGGATTTATGGCTTGGCGAGTGGAGGATCAAAGGGGAAGGATACTAGGTATGGGTTCTCTCCGAGCAGAATGCATAATGCTCCTCGTAGATCTATTTCTTCTACTCCACCAGCAGATGGCGCAGGATACACAACTTGGCGAGGAGGTTAGCAATTTGAAGGGCATAATACATGAAAGAGATCAGCAAATTTTAGCAATACAACATCAAAACTCACAAAGGGATCAGGAAATGATAGAGATGCGACGACAACAAGCCTTTCTTATGCGCCAGTTTCAACAATTTACTTCTGGTCCAAGTCATATTCCTCCGAGTCAAGACGATGATGGTGGTGACGATGATGATATTGTATGCATGTTTTTAATTAGTACCTTTAAAATTATTTAGTTTATTTAGTTTGTTACTCCTTCATTTTTTACATTTTTTATTAGTTCTTTTATTTTGCTTTAAACAGAATGATCTATGAAGTCAATCCTTATAGCGGTTGAAAATGCACATCATTGTAAGTCTTTGCATATTTATTTTAGCGTTAATATATAGTTTTTTAATGTATGTTACTTTTTCTTGTTTGTTTCTTTTCTAATGCAGTAGAAGAATGCTCACATAGATTTTCTTTGTTCCCTCATGTGTTTAGATCTTTTGTAAACATTGTTATTTGGATATCATAATTAACTATGTTGATGTTTGAATTTTAGTAGGATATAACTTTTTATTTGGATATCTTTTGTTGGAATGTTGCTTATTATTTTGTTATATTGAATGTGTGTGTGTTTTGGTTGTATTGAAAGTATTTATTTGGATATTAGAACTTATTGTTTTTTGTTGTGTGTGTGATCATTTGTATATCGATAGAATATCGAAACGGAATAAATCTGTCAATTTTTTTAATTTTGCGACAAATTTAGCGACAAATATATCAATTCGTTGCTAAATCGATAAATCTGCGATGAACTTTGACAAATTTAAATTTAAATACGCAAATTTATGAATTAAATTAGCAACCGAATCCAATCTGCGACAACTTTTGCAACGAATTTTGCGGTAATTTTCCAACGAAAATTATTTCAAATATTTGCAACGAAAAAGCAATTCGTCGCAAAAATTATGCGAAATTAGCAACGAATCCAATCTGCGACAAATTTTGCAAACGAAATTTGCGAACTTTCAACAAAAATTATTTATTTCGCAAATATTTGCAACGAAAAACGAATTCGTCGCAAAGTTTGCGACGAAATTAGCAACGAATCCAATCTGCGACAAATTTTGCAACGAAATTTGCGACGAACTTTGCAACAAAAATTATTTCGTCGCAAATATTTGCAACGAAAAACGAATTCGTCGCAAATATTTTGCAACGAATTTTGCGACGAATTTGGAAGCTACTCAAATTTACCAACGAATTCCTTATTTCCTTGCGAAATTTTGAAAAAATTTTATTCGTCAATTTTGCACGACTAAATTATTCGCAAATTTATAATTTGTAATTGCAAAATTTAAAATTTTGCGATTTAATTTAGGAAATCGGGGTAACTTTTGCAACAAAATTAGGGACGAATTTTAAAATTCGTCCCTAATTTTCGTCGCTAAAATTCGTCGCAAAAATTCGTCGCTATTTTTGTCGCTAATATTTGCGACGCTTTATTCCCAACCAAAAAATGTTTGTCGCTAAATTCGTCGCAAATTTTTTTTGCAACGAATTTTTTTTAAAAATTCGTCGCTAAATTCGTCCCAAATTTCTGTTTTTTTTGTAGTGCTTGGAGTAGTAGCCAAAGGCTACGAACCAAGTAAAAAATCTACTTGTCTCTTTTAGTTTTTATTTATCTTTCCGCTGCATTTAATTGTCTACTCAATGATTTCGTACGAAAATTTTTATCACTATTCACCCCCCCTCTAGCCATCCGCTCGATCCAACACCATTGATTTAAAACCTTGCACACAAATATAAAAAGAAAGCACGGAAAAAGTTCCAAGACTTTGCCTTGGATTAGTAATGCAGGAAATAAAAAGAAATAAACAAAAAAAAATGAAAAGATAAATAAAAACTATGAACTTACGACCTTCGATGTTCCCAAAATACTACTAGATGTCATTTTTTGGGGATGAAAACAACTTGTTACAAGTGTAAACCTTTATAAGTGTAGATCTCTGAGAGAGCTTCAATTTGGTGGGTAGCACGTTTTGTGGGTCCACTTGTACAAAAGGTTATGCTCGTTTTACTGTGAGCTACTCCGGAAGCGATTAGTTTTATTATTACTTGCAAATACACAAAAAAAAAACAATGTACCAAGACTTGTTCTTGGATTAATAGTGTGGGACAAACTTAAAACAATAAATATGAAAAGAAAAGTGCCCAATCAGTGGTTGCACCGAATTTGAGCACCCTCGCTCTGATACCAATTGTTGGATCGAAAGAGCGCGCTAGAGGGGGGGTTGAATAGCGAGCTCAAAATCTTTTCGTTCGTTCAATTAAAACTCGAGTGATGCACAACGAAATGAATAATAATAAGAAGTAAATAGACACTTTATTTTTACTTGGTTCGCAACCAAAAGGTTTCTACTCCAAGGCCCCATGATCCTAGACCACGTATGAAGGGGAAATACACTAAATGTCTCCTCCTCGTTGGAGGTAGGAGACAACGATTACAATAAAACCAAAAGCTCGAGGATGAGGAAACAAGCCTACCTCACCTCGTTACGATAAAAGCTCTTAGTACAAGAATTAAATACAAAATGAGAAACAAACTCAAGCTACCAACGATAAGGAGTTGAAACTTTGGCATCACTTCGGCGTTACGACGTCGTAGCATTGATGTAAAACTTCGGGGTTGTAGAAGCACTTTTGGAGCAAATTGAGATGACCTAAAGGGATGAAACCTCCCTTCTTTTATAATCTTGGAAGCTCCCCAACATTTAGTTCTAGCTCATGGTCAAAGAACCTCATCTCAGTATACTTCGTTCAGTTACGTATTGCTGATCCTTGCGACCAGCGCATGAATTTGCCTCCGTTGAATAAAACTTCATCAAGTGATAAGCTCATCTGAATTCGGACATGGCGAGGGTTGAACTAGATTGATTATCATTCTTTTGCATGAAGATTGCTCAAAAACACAATAGTAAAGGTAATTCCTATTGGTGCAGGGGCACCAGATAATCGAACCTAGATTTTGATTATGGCAAAGATTCAAAGTTAAGGTAATATTCTTGTCTCATGAGATGAATTAAGTGTGCAGGAAATGGTTAAGCTAAGCTGAAGATTAGTGACACCTGGAAAATCCTGAGTCGAGAAACTGTGGTGGTCGGGCCACACTGGGAGAACTTCATGAGAGTCAAAGAAATCAGGTGATGATTGGAAGTAAAGCGACAGGTCATAAAGGACCAGAGGTAAGCACGAGTGTGAAGAGAGATGGTAAGGTAATGTTACCCCTTGGTTCTTTAGGAACTTCTTTTGGTCATATCGTTAGGTTCTGTAGTTTTGTAATCAATGCTTCAGGAAGAGCTCCAATACTGATCCCTGCTTTTGAGGCTTCCTTTTAATGCTCTAGGAGGGTCTTTAGATCACTTCTAACTCCTTTCAAATCTTCAGCAATCTTGGTAATCACTTGGTTTGACAAAGCCAAGTGCAGGAGCTTCATTCTCTTCCAGGTCAACCTCAGGAATAGTTGCTGCAGAAACATAGGGGGATGTTTCAATGGTTGTAAGATTCTTGTAGAAGGTTACCTGATTTCCTTCAATATGCAAGCCTCCTTGCATTGCATGGATGAAATTACATCCAATTATCATCTGAATATTTTCCCCCAAATGAAGCGTGCTTAAACAAATAAATTAACCAAA
This sequence comes from Wurfbainia villosa, assembly GCA_025175895.1. Lineage (NCBI taxonomy): Eukaryota > Viridiplantae > Streptophyta > Magnoliopsida > Zingiberales > Zingiberaceae > Wurfbainia > Wurfbainia villosa. Next base: position 53,767,331 of record CM046001.1, on the reverse strand, counting down.
TCGACTTTCAATACAAGATGAGTATACAAGAACTAAGAGAATTATACAGACTTATATCGAAAGCGAAAGCTGAAACTTACAGACTTCTGAAGACTCAAGAAAACTCAAGTAAGACTTTAGTGTTCGACTGATGTCTTGCAAGAGTAAACTAAAGGGGTTTATATAGGCAAGAAGGGATAAGAACCGGGTATGCAAGGGGCCCCATCGCATTCTTATCCTCACTTGATACCCCTTTGACACAAAGATGGCATAAAGTTGACATAAAGGATTGATGACTCCCCGAGGCTCAGTCCATAGTACAATAATAGAGGCAATAATGCACATCAAATAAACATAATGGTGGCGTGGTGGAAATAATTCATCTGGATTGGACGTAAAGGGGAAGTGGTGGCATTAAAAGGCAAAATTAGTGGCCCTGTGTGCTGTGTCCATTACTAGCGTGAGGGCATCATCTAGCTACTTGTCTTGTTGTTTATTGCTGGCAACCAATCACCGTACCAATTGCATCTAGTGGATCGTCTTCGGTATTCTTCCAATTTGATGTGATGGATGGCCCGGTACTGTTGTAGGGCTTGGATGGCTTGCTGGGTTGCTTCCTTTTGGATGAGGCACATATGGGCCTCAATTGCATGTTCTTCATCCAGCCTGAGTCCATGGGTTGTCTTACGGTGTATTTGGGTAAGGTGTTCCTGATATTGGGAAACGAGGTTAGGAACTGGTTGATCACTAGTGCAAAGTGAGTCCTCACTTTGTTGTTCGATTGGTTGCTTATTTCCTGTGTTGCTCCCGCTAGATGTCCAAGAGTGTCCAACTGCTGCTCCGGCCATCCTGTAAAAATTAACACATTAATTAACCAGGAGAGGGCATCAACAAGTTGGTTGTGGGCTCCATCAATGTGCTCAAATGTAACGATGAGACCGCTTCCAGTGATATAGTCAACAAATGCTATCCACCGGACATGTGATAGTTTATTGACTGCAGTTTTGTTGAAGAAGCTAATTATAGCTTGGCAGTCTGTGCGGAATAATAGTTCCTTTTTATCCATGTAATAAATTTTGAGAGTTTCCATTGTCTTCATAACAGCATGGATTTCTGCATCAATGGTGGATTTAATAGAGTTAAATCTTCCACTGGCATAGGCACATATCTTTTCTGTGCTATTTAGGTCAAACTTACTATGTTTCCATTTGCATATCCCACCCCAACCAGTCATACAACCATCAAACTTCAGGAGTATAAAACAACATTCAGGTGGAATGTCTAGGTCAGGTAAGTTCTGAACCTATTTTTTAATACTTCTTACCAGGTCCCAGTCCTACTGGTTCATTCATTTTCCCCCTATAACACTTGTTTTGCCATATAGAGGTCCTAGCAATTTTCCAAGGTTAGGAATATAAGTTCAGGCATAGTTAAGTAAACCTAAGAAGGACCGCATTCCCTTCAAACTTAGTAGTTCTGCATCCTTAAAATTGGCAACCTTTTTGATGATATGGGGCTGGAGTTTAATTTTATTATTGCCAAGGACGGCCCCCAGAAATTCAATTTCTCTGACTGCCACTTTCATCTTTGTAGGGTTGAGAATCAGTCCATGCCTTTTGCATATTTGAAGGATAGCCCTTAGATGCTTTTCATGTTCTTCCTCTGAATAAGAGAATACCAAAATATCATCAATATAAACTGCAATATAACTTTCAGTACTTGCGAAGCATGTATCCATTTTTCTCTGAAATATAACAGGGGAATTTTTAAGTCCAAAAGGCATTAATAACCAATCATATAATCCGTCAGGTACCCAGAATGTCATCCATTCAATAGAGTCAGGGTGCATAGCAACTTGGTGAAATCAAGATTTAAGGTCAAATTTGGAGAAAATCTTTTTGTTACTGACCTTTTTGAGAATAGTATTGATGCCAAGGAGACTATATTGATCCTTATTAAAGAGATCATTTAGTTGTTTGTAATTAAAGACCATTCTTTCCTTTCCTTTGACTTCTTGACCAATTTTTGGATCAATAGAGGTACCTGAATGGACGATTATGGCAGTAGTACGACACTGACTTTTGCTTGGGCATATAACCCCAAGATTTAATAATGCTTTTATATGTTTTGCAAAGGCTTCTTTCACTATAGGAGTTAAATGCTTGAGTGGCCAATCTTCAATTGTTAGATCTGGATTTGTTATGTCTAAGTGACACAGTACCTTGTTTTTATTCCAATATTTTAAGGGGTCATCACCAATATAGCCCTGCTATTTTAATTCTGTGATCACCATATGGAATCTGCCAAGAAAACCATTTGAGCTTGAGGTGGTATTTGCATAGTTCACCATATCTTGAATTTGGATATATTCATTCTCTTCCAGGTCAAGCTCAGGAATAGCTGCTGCAGAAACATAGGGGGGTGTTTCAATGGTTGTAAGATTCTTGTAGAAGGTTACCGGATTTCCTTCAATACGCAGGCCTCCTTGCATTGCTCGGATGAAATTACATCTGATTATCATCTGAATATTTTCCCCTAGCTTCATTGGGAAGGAATAAGTATAATGAATCCTGAACGTATTATACCCGATCATCATTTTTCCCCCTTTCAGTTTCTTTTTGGCTACAACCTTGGAAGATATGCCACTAAAGTTTATGGTAAATGGATTCTCTTCTAATGCTTCAGTAGGAATAGCATCTTGATCAACGACACATGTTGTTGCTCCCGTGTCGAGTATGACATTAACCTGAAAAGTTGGTAAGTTTTGTATCTCAAAACTTACCTTGAGGTTATATAACATGTTTCTTCCTCTTTTGGCATGCTTTGGCCCTTCAGGAAGTGTGTACACCTTTTGTTCTTGAAGAAGGACATTCAGGTCTTCTTCAGCAGAAAGTATTTCTTTATTCTTTTGTTGCTATAATCAGTTTATTTCCTTTCGTAGATCATCTTTTTCTAGGATCAGTCTGTCAAGATCCATACTTTCTTAAAGCAATTCCTGGTATTTGTAGGATAGTTCTTGTTTCTCCTTTTGAAGTTGTTGATTTTCTTATGCTATTTGAATAGCATTTGCACGGATTTGGCTACATTCCTTCTTTTCTATTTCTTGTGCCTCAAGTTGAGATTGTAGATGCCTTATCTCTGCTTCACATTGCTTAATATAATTTTGTTGTTCTGTAACTAAGCTTGAAGTATCATACCTTACAGGTGTTGCTGCGGTGACGGGAGTCCTTTTGTTGTAATAGTAGAGATTGCACATGCCACATGAAGTCATTTTGCATAAGGGGCAATGACGTCTATGTCGTTTCTGAGTGGGATGTTTGCAACACTTGCAGGCTTCATGTTGACTATCGACGTCTTCATTAATCTCCCATATGTGCTTATATTCATATTGGGATTGAGAAACTTGGACCATACTCCGGTAGCCAGTTTCTGGGCCTATCCACCATGTCTTCCCGAGCTCTCTGAGCATATAAATTGTTTCGTGGGAAATAAGAAGATTAAGGGTAGTTTGAAGATCATCTAGGCCTTCATCTTTGGAAAGGCTGAATATTGCATCACTGAGATCTTCGCCATCTTGAACAGAGAAAATGCTATAATCATCAAGAAGACCAAGCTGTTCAAACATAGCAATGCATTTGACGTTGCGGCGATCATTAGGGCACTCACGCGCAAAATGTTCTTCTTTGCCATAGAGAAAATAGTGGCATTTTTTGTTTTTGATCAGATGCTTGCGTCGTTCAATTCGGGCATGTGAAGGGTGGGGCTTTCCCCTAAAGGTGCAGGACTTGTGTACACCCATTCGCTTGTCAGGATGTTTGTAGTACCCAGGAATAGGGATATTACTACAGAATGAGAGATCTTTGAGGGCACGCTTAAAGGCAGCGTCTTTGCATTCATTTTCAAGGAATCGGTAGGCAAATAATATCCTAGGAAAGACACCAATAGTGTTACCTTGAGATCGCTTCTGAAAAGCTTGTTTGATTCGACTAACAAGGTCCCCTAGCATTTTTTCCCTTAGTTTTTCAGATAATTCAGGGGTTGTGAATAATTGACATGTTTTTGCCGATATTCGGAGGTAGTCATTGAGGAACGGTAGTATGTCCTTAAGATTGTTGCAAGTTAATCGTTCAATATCTTTATAAGCTTCGCCTTGCATATGAGTAGACCCTTGAAAAGGATCTTCCAATTTGAAAACCATTCGTATCTGAGAGAGGATATTTTGTGTTCCTTGTACCCCATTAGCATTATTAAGGAGGAGTTGATATTCCTAAGGGTAGCTCATATGCCATTGTATCCAAGCCAATTTCTTTGCTTCTCCCAGAAGATTCTCTATAAATTTAATCTTTGTTTGTGGGTCTATGAAATTTTGTAATGATACCAAGTTTTTGGTTATAGATTCCCATCGCATGAAGACCTCATCAAAGTGCCCAAGTTGGGTTGGATTGACGAATATTGCACCAGTCTGGTGAAATGTTGAAGGTAAGTTCCACCATTCATTCTACTCTTTTCTTTTAAATTTTCCACCACCATAACCTTCAAATGTTGGTCGTGAACTTGGTCCTGCTTCTAGATTTATTGCGGGGGTGGGGTGGGGGGGGGTGTAATTTGAGGGTGCCATATGTTGGATCGAGTGGATCGCTAGAGGGGGGGGGTGAATAGTGATAGAAACTTTTTGTTCAAATTCATTTCAAGACACAAGTAAACACAGCGAAAAAACACAATATAGAAATAAAGACACGAAGGTTTTTACTTGGTTCATAACCTACGACTACTACTCCAAGGCCCTAGTGGTCCTTGACCATGCACGAAGGGCAAAGCACTAACGAACTCCTCCTCGTCGGAGGTAGGAGTTAATCGAATACAAAAAACCACAAAAGCTTGAGGTAGAGGGACACTCCCCCTCTCCTCGTTATGATAAAAAGCTCCAAGACAATAATATGAAAGAGACAAGCTAAATTAAACTTATACCGATGAATAAGAAATGAAAACTCAAGCTTAGATCATCGGAGTAGTAGCACTTTGTCGTCGGAGAGTCGCAGCATTGCGGAGGCTTTAGGGAACTTAGAATTGATGAGAAAACCCTAGGAGATGCCCTCCTTTTATAGCCTTTGAGTCCCTTCTCGAGAGGATCTTCAACCAATCAGATTTGAGCACCAATCTCCTTGAAACGAGGTGATAAGGTTTGACTCCTCGAAGTTGATCCTTGACCATCGATCGATGGCGACATCGATCGAGTCGCGATCAGGCGATCGGTGATGGGCAACGATGAGTGCCCCAAGCTGGTAGTCGACTGATGCTAGCTGAAATCAAAAGTTAGCTTAACAAAAACATTATTTCGACAGCCGCCGACCATCCGATCTCGACCTAGACCATCCATGGGATGTCTTTTGTCGGATCTACGCTTAAGACCATCCCTGTAAGGAGGATACGACCTCACTTACGCTCACACACACGAGCTTACCTCGATACTTACTTTGTATCTCTTGCTTCCGGACTTCCACTCGATTCCTTCGGCTCCCTCTGAAGTCACTCGAGTGTCGCCCGACCACCGCAACTTCCTCCGAGTGTCGCTAGCCTTCAGCTCCAATTTTAGCACTTTCTGCACACTCGATTAAGCTCGTGAGATAACGATGTAATCTTAACTTTGCGTCTCTTGCCATAATCAAAACACAGGCTCGATCATCTGGTGCCCCTGCACCAACAATCTCTCCCTTTTTGATCTATGGCAAACTTATGCAAAGTTAAGGAAAAATATAATGTGGAAAATTAGTAAATGTAAACAATGCACTCATTATAATCAATTCCCCCTTAGAAAGAAGTTAATCTTAAAAATTTAAAAATTTTAAATTTTTGTTCTCCCCCTTAACTTGTGCTCTTCTCCCCCTTTTTCCATAAATAAAAAAGATTGGGGGTTGTATATATAAAAAAGTAGGGGTTTTTAACAGAAAAAGTAGCATGCATAAAGATTATCTAACATGAGTCCAAGCATGTGTCTCGAATTACTTTGGTTCGAGGTATAACCCGCTGCACCAACACCATAGTGGTATCAGGGGGGGGCCTATAGTTAGAAACTGCAAAGGATGAATATAAATGTTTTGTTAATCTTGCCAATTGGGGGTAGTCCATTTCCCATCTACCTTCTAGCGGTTCTTATTCTTCGGCTACTGCAAGGAATTCTTCTTCATAGTAGTCATGATCTGCATATTCATATCCAGCATTGGAGTCATCATAATACCGGTCTCCGAAATCATCTTCAAAATAGCCTTCTGAGTCCACACTTAGGCCCATGGACTAAGGTACAGTGGCCCCTGGGCTTGTATCCTCTGCATGGTCTAATTGTAATAGAAATTTATTTATCAGAGATTCCAATTCCATACATATCTATGCATTTACTGGCTGCTCTTCTTTAGATGACCTTGGTTGTTCTTTTGGTACTAGTTTGTTAAATGTTTCCTCATTCAGCTATGGTAGTGGAATTACTTGCTTTGTAAATTCTTCTACTTCTTTGAACTTAACTTTTGGTAAAGCGAGTATCATTTTCTGAGCTATCCTTTGGCCAACTCTGATAAAAATTGGTCTTCTTGTATGATTAAACAAAAGTATATTGACTTCGTCTTGGTGGCCACTTTCTATAATTCCTGTACTAAGAACCCCAAGTTTAGATGTCATACCTGGTTTAGTCGTTATATGGCCATAATACCCTTTGGGTATTGCCATAGCTATTCCAGTAGGTAGTATTAATCGACCATTGGGTTCAATTGTTTCTTCTTCTGCTACGAAGAGGTCATATCTAGCTGCTCCTTCTGAGCTTTGTTCGGGAATTCTCGCTTTTTTGGATAGTCTCTTGAATTCAATTTCAATTCTTTCTTGTATAAGAACAACAATTGTATGCTCCCGCAGTTATTCTTCATATTGTTGGATCGATTTGAGCGCTAGAGGGGGGGGGGGTGAATAGCGATAAGAAAAAACTTTTCGTAATCGTTCGAATTGGCACGAGTAAACGCAGCGGAAAGATAGCAATAAATAAATAAAAACACGAGGGGTTTTTACTTGGTTCGTAGCCTACGGCTACTACTCCAAGGCCCTAATGGTCCTTGACCACGCACGGAGGGCAAATATTAAACGAACTCCTTCTCGATAGAGATAGGAGTTAAGCGAATACAAAAACTCAATAAAGATTCAAGGTAGAGGGACACTCCCCCTCTCCTTGATATGATTTAAAGCTTGAAAATAAATACAACTTATACAAAATTAAAGATTATACCGACGACTTCAAGGATTGGAGGTTGAAGCTTTAGTCGTTGTCTCGGCAGCGCTTCGTCGTAGGGATGTCGGAGAGTCGGAGCGTATCGGAAGCACTTGGAAGCTTTTGAATTGATGAAAAACCCTAGGTTTGGCCCTCCTTTTATAGCCTTTAAGCCCCTCAACGAATGGGTCTTCAACCAATCACAAATGGGCACAAAACTCCTTGAAAAATGGTGATAAAGCTTGACTCCTCGAGGCTGATTTTGAACGGTTGAATCGGCCGGTTGAATCGGCAAAATGCATTTTTTGACTAAAAAGGAGTTTAGCTCAAAATACAAGTGAATTCGACGGCCGTCCCAATCTCAACATAGACCTTCCATGGAAGTCTTGGGTTGATCGCCGCCAAGGACGCCCGTACAAAGGACACGACCTCACTTACGCTTGCACACACGAGCTTACCTCGATACTTACCGCTTTGCTTCCAGGCCTTCCACTCGATTCCTTCAGCTCCTCCAAGTAACTCGAGTGTCGCCTGACCACCGCGCTTCCTCCGGTGTCGCTAGCCTTCACTCGATTGAGACTTTTACGCACACTTGATTTAGCTGTGAGATAACAATATAAGCTTAACTTTGTATCGTTGCTATAATCAAAATATAGGTTCGACTTAGGTGCCCACTGAACCAACAATATCCCCCTTTTTTATTTATGGAAAACCAACATACAAAGTTAAGCAAGCATGAAGAATAATAATGTGCATGAGAGAAAAAAAATGAAGATTAAGTTGGAGTAGTAAGGATTTTCTTCAAGTACTCCCCCTTGAGGAAACCTCCCCCTTGACCGAGGGTGAGTCTTTGAAGAAAGACCATAATCCTCCCCCTTGAGGGTTGCTTTAAGTAATTAACATTACTTAAAATTAGCTTTAGTAAAACATTTTAAAATTAGCTTTAGTAAAACGTTTTAGTTAAGCCCTTTCTCCCCCTTAAGTAAAACACTAACGACATAAATAAGTTAAGAATTCTCTTAACTTGGCCTTTTGTCAAAAGTTAAATAAGTTCTCAAAACCTAAAGTTAACTTTTGGTTTAAACATGAAGTAAGAGTTAAGTTATCAAAAAATTTGAAAATATTTGACCCCTTAACTTTGGCCTTTTTCTCCCCCTTTTGCCGTATATCGAAAAGAGTAAGGGGTGTGTGGAAATCAAAATAATTGCTAAATTTAATGTCCAAGCATGTTCCACATTTTTTTATTAAAAAAATAGTATATTGAAAATAAGCTCATCTATGAAATGTTCGACTCATATTTGGCTTGATTGATATGAAGGATCAACCGATCTGGTGAGCCTGCTAGTATGTATGATTATACTCCATGGTTCATAGCGATGCACTAGCTCTACATCCGGAACTGTGAGTAAGGTCCTAACATCTCACGCCCATCTACGTGGCTAAGTACACAAACACATTAGTCCTATGTGTTGTGAGATGTATTGGCTCCTTAAATCTATAGGTGCATGATATCTAAGGTATGACCTATGCTAGTTTCATGAAAAAGTAAGAAATAGTAGTAATATAATTTGCAAAACCTATTCTATTATGCACATGCCTAATTTTCGTCTCAAGAGACTAAATCTGCTCTGCAGTGGTTTAGTAAATATGTCTGCTAGGTTAGACTTCGAGTCAACATATTCGAGTTGTATGGAGCCGTTGGCTACATGTTCTCGAATGAAATGGTGTTTTACCTCTATATGCTTTGTTCTTGAATGGCATATAGGGTTCTTAGTTAGATTTATCGAACTTATGTTGTCTACAAAAATTTTAGTTTTGGTGAAGTCCAACCTAAAGTCTGAGAGTGTGCTTCATCCAAAGAAGCCGAGTTACACACTCACCCATCGCAATTCGGCTTCGTGGTAGATAAGGCAACACAATGTTGCTTCCTACTCGCACTAACTCACTAGACTTGAGCCGAGTAGTTGACAACAACCACTGCGTGCTCTTTCTATCGAGTTTACTACCGCATAATCCGAATCGGAGTAGCCGATTAGTTCGAACTCCGTAGATCTAGGGTACCAAATACCAACGTTAAGTGTACCCTTAAGATATCTAAGGATACGCTTAACTAGGGTTAGGTGAGACTTCTTAGCATGTGTTTGAAACCCGCATACATATACTCATGCAAATAGGATGTCGGGTCGACTCATAGCTAAGTATAGGAGACTTCCTATCGCGCTCCTATAGTACTTTTAAGTCAATGGACTTACTTTCTAGGTCTTCTATGTTAACATTAATCGCCATTGGGGTGTTTATTATCTTAGCGTCTTGCATTCCAAATCTTTTAATTAACTCCTTAGTGTATTTTTGTTGATATAGGTATATACCATCCTTAGTTTGTTTAATTTGTAGACCTAAAAAGAAACTTAACTCGCCTACTAAGTTCATTTCAAACTCACTTTCCATGAGTGAAACGAACTCGTTTAGTAAGGCTGAGTTAGAGGTTCCAAAAATTATATCGTCTATGTAAATTTGAGCTATGAATATTTCTTTACCTAAGGTTTTTACGAAGAGAGTTGGGTCAACTAAGCCTTGGTTAAACCCTTTGACTTGAGATGGATTGAAAGTGTCTCGTATCAAGCTCGAGGAGCTTGTTTAAGTCCATAGAGAGCTTTCTTGGATTTTAGAACATGGTCGGGTTTATCTAGATTTTGAATCAGGGGTTGGCTAACATAAACTTCTTCTTTAATGTATCCATTTAGGAATGCCGACTTAACATCCATTTGAAAGCGGCTTAAATCCTCGATGTGCGGCATAAGCTAGCAACATTGAATGGATTGAGTCTAGCTCTTGGGGCATAGGTTTGTCGTAATCTAAGCCTTCGACTTGGCTAAACCCTTTGGTGACTAACCTAGCCTTGTTTCTAACTACTTCACCTTTATCATCAAGCTTATTTCGAAACACCCACCTTGTTCCAATTATCGTTTTGTCTTTAGGTGGTGGTACTAATTCCCACACTTCATTCCTAGTAAATTGAGCTAGCTCTTCTTGCATTGCAATAATCCAATCGGGATCAAGAAGAGCTTGTTCAATTGATTTGGGTTCTATCTTTGAAATTAAGGAAATTTGACTAAGGTTCCTATAGGATGCTCTCGTTCGAACTCCTAGATTAGGATCTCCTATCACTTGATCGATAGGGTGGTTAGTCTGAATCCTAGATTGGGTTGGGTTTGTGTCACCTAATGCTTGATCAATGGGGTGACTTGGTTGAACACTAGTTTGACTCGGATCACTTGTCACTTGGTCGACAAGAGAAGTTGGTTGATGTGGATTAGACTCGATCTCGGATTGAGGAGTTAGGTCTAGTATGAGTAGGCTCGCTAATTGGGGTTGTCGGGGGTTTTGTAGGTTCGTGTCCTTCATCAAATACTACATTGATAGTCTCCTCGACTCTAAGGGTGTCGTGGTTATATACTCTATAAGCTCGGCTTGTAGTCGAGTATCCTAGAAATATTCCGGTCGTGGTTTTGGATGTAAATTTCCCTAGGTAATCCTTAGTGTTTAGAATATGTACCTTACACCCAAATACCCTAAAGTACTTGATGTTAGGTATTTTATCGTGATAAATCTCATACGAGGTCTTAAGGTGCCTCTTTACCATAAGGATCCTATTCTGGACATAGCAAGCCGTGCTAACGGCTTCTGCCCAAAACCTATCAGGTAGGTTATATTCGTTTAACATGGTCCTAGCGGCTTCTTGTAGAGTTCGGTTTTTCCGCTCCACTAGGCCATTTTGTTGAGGGGTCCTAGGGCAAGAGAATTCATGGTGGTATCCGTTTAGGTTACAGAAGTCGGTGAACCTTTGATTTCGAATTCACCACCATGATCGCTTCTAAGTCTTTTAACCTTAAGGTCTTTTTGATTCTCGATTAATTTGAATAGATTGATTAATTGATCTAGGGTATCATTTTTATGTTTGATGAACCTAACCCAGGTAAACCTGGAGTAGTCGTCAATTATGACTAAGCAATATTGACTTTTATTGAGTGACTTGGCTCCATGTGAATCGAATAGATCCATATGCAGGAGCTCAAGTACACTTGAGGTTCGTTCTTGGTTAGTTAACTTGTGTTGTGTCCTAGGTTGTTTTCCTTGTTGACAAGCATTACAGATTTTATTAACCAAGTTGTTGAGGTTGGGTAAACCTCTGACTAAGCCACTCTGACTCATCTTGTGGACGAGTCTTGGGTCTGCAGTGGGCCACAACCATGATTCCTCTTCTGTGTCATAAGACATTTGGTGAGGATTTGATTAAGTTCATTGTATAAATGTTATTTGTCCTAGGTCCTTTGAGTATTGTTATAGTTGTTTCATTTGTTTTAATTACACATTCCTTTTCTAAAAATACGACCTTATAGTTATTGTCACACAATTGGCTTACGCTAAGAAGGTTATATTCAAAATTCTCTAAAAGTAATACATTTTTAATAACAAAATTCGAGTTAAGCTCGATATCAACTTATCCGATGATTTTTAGCTTGCCGTTATTCCCAAAGGCTCTACGATCCTTGTCGTTTGAATCGAAGCTTTGTGAATTTGAGTTGATCCCCGTCATGTGTGGGAGCAACCAGCATCTCAACATCCATTGATCCTACACACAAGGTGGTTGGATTGGATGTTAGATTTTATTTTTAAATTGGTTGTAAGTTGTTAAACCTAGGTCATCTCACGAGTCTATATGATCAAGCATGTTATACTTATGTGTTTTTGTGAGATGACTCCCAATTAAATTTATTAAGTGGATTTAGGTTTAAGTGATTTTATGTTGAGATTATTTTCAATTAAATTGATTTATTGGATTTAGGTTCTAGTAATTTGGATTTAGGTTCAATTAATTTTATATTGATATTATTTTCAATTAAGTTGATTAAGTGGATTTAGGTTCAAGTAATTTTATGTTTTGATGATTTTCAATTAATTTTGATTAAGTGGATTTAGGTTCAAGTAATTAGGATTTAACTAAGGCTTGTCAAGTTTACCTTTTCAAGATCATGGCTTCTGTGTCGACAGGGGCCTTCTTTTATCGGATCATCGACCATTTCCTTAGACAAAGCCATGTTCAAGAAAATGATGACTTGACTCACCTAAGACTATTTCCTAGTCTAACTAGTTATTTTTGAAAAGAGGCTCCCGAGGCTCAATCTTTTCAAGGATTTTAGTTGGTTATTTGAAAAGAGGCTCCCGAGGCTCAATCTTTTCAAGGATTTTTAGTTGGTTATTTGTGTATTCCAAGTGAGTTAAAAAAACAACAAAAAAACTAAGCATGCAATTTCTAAGTTAAAGCACAAACATGTTTTGTCTTGGCTCCCTAGACGGTTGAATCGGTTCGGTCTATCCACATAGTGGATTTGGTCATGGGAACCCGATGCGAGTTGGATCCTAGAGTTGAAATCAAAGTGGTCTTAGGGACCCATGCTTGGACACATTTTTTATGTCTACTTACGATTGACATATACGACTTATTGGTCGTGTTTGAGCTAAAACCTAGTCCGGCCTTGTTGTACACGGCCCTTTGCGATCCAAGTAGGAGGTCAAGTCCTTTGGATCCCAAAGTAAACCTTTCCAACGTATTCCTAAGATCTTCGACTTGACTTTTCAAGAGTGAGTTCTCAACTTCGAGTTTTCAACCCGAGTTGAGTCCTTCTCTTGAACTCGACTAGTCGAAGAGGTTAGGGAGACCTCGTGTTTGAGGAGTTTAACCTCTTCAACAAGAGTCTCGACCTTGGACTCGGACTTAGCTAACTTCCTAGACAAAAACCTAACCGTATTATGTAAAGTATTAAATAAAGTCGACTCACCTTAAGGGTATCTTTTGAACGGATCGTGTCGTGGCTTGACTTGAAGGTTGCCGTGGTCAGAATCATCCTCGGTTCGACTCAAGTTCGGGTTCGGTCTCCGTGTCGACTCAATTGATTTCACCATGAAGGCGTGGTCTTCGTCTTCTTGGATGCGCTTCTTCCCATGTCGCGTTGAGGGCCTTCTTGTGCTTAGGTCCTTGGTGGTTGAGCTTGGGGCACTTTCGGACTTGATATGTCCAAACTGTTACACTCATAACACCTAATATTAGAACTTTTAGGTTTACCTTGGTTGGGTCAGTCGTGGTTCGCTTTTCGTCCCTTGGCTATTCTTGAGACTTCGTTCGGTTACGTACGACTCGGGTCGACTTCTTTAGCGGACTCGTCTTCCTCCTTGGTTGGTGGTGGCTTCTTTGCGATTTTCTTCTTCTTGAACACGCGACAAGGCTATATCTCTCGGGTTCCGAGTTGGATTCATGTAATTGAAATCGGAAAAGAGTTCATCTAACCTAATTTTAGAAAGATCCTTGGAGACCTTGTAGGCATCGACCATGGATGCCCACAAGGTAGTCCTCGGAAAGAGTTTAGAACATACCTTATAAGGTCGCGGTTTTCGACCTTTTGGGTGCGTGTAAGTTGTTGACGATGTCCTGTACACGGTCGTGGAGTTGCTTAGCGGATTCGTGTTCCTGCATTTTTAGTTTTTACAATTTATTGAATAACAAATCAAGCTTACATAACTTGGGTTGATCCGATCCTTCGTGTAACTCGATTAGTTTAGTCCAAAAGATCGCTGCGCTTATGAAGAGGGCGCTCCTCCTTGGATAGGCGCATTGGAGGATTTGTGTTGCCTTGGCGTCGGCCGACTTGTCGTTTTGTTGCAATGGTCCATTGATCATAATCAGGAGTCACCCACTTCATTAGTCGGAAGTGTGAAACCCGTTTGGATTATGATCCACATCTCGAGTTGGGTTTGAGAAAGCATTCCATCCGACCCTTCCAATAACGAAGTCATCTCCGTTATAAAATGGAGGTCGGACGGTGCTAAAACCCTCGAGATGGGCCATTGAAACAAAAAGACAAAAGAGGCGAAGGCGAAAAGCTAGCAAAGACAAAAACTCAAAAACAAGTAACAAGACTCGCGTCTTGGATTAGTAGTCTTGAGGAAGAATTTAACAAACAAAATAAATAGAAATAAACAGAATTAAAAGAAAATAAATCTGTAAAAAGCTAGATTGGTGGTTTCACCAAATCTTAGCAACCCCCACTCGATACCAATTGTTGGATCGATTTGAGCGCTAGAGGGTGAATAGCGATAAGAAAAAACTTTTCGTGAATCGTTCGAATTAGCACGAGTAAATAAAGATAGCAATAAATAAATAAAAACACGAGGGGTTTTACTTGGTTCAGAGCCTTCGGCTACTACTCCAAGGCCCTAATGGTCCTTGACCACGCGTGCGGAGGCAATATTAACATTAAAAACTCCTTCTCGATAGAGATAGGAGTTAAGCGATACAAAACTCAATAAAGATTCCAGGTAGAGGACACTCCCCTCTCCTTGATATGATTTAAAGCTTGAAAATAAAGACAACTTATACAAAATTAAAGATTATACCAGCGACTTCAAGGATTGGAGGTTGAAGCTTTAGTAAATCTCGTCTCGTAGCCGTCGTAGGGATGTCGGAGAGTCGGGCGTGTCGGAAGCACTTGGAAGCTTTTGAATTGATGAAAAACCCTAGGTTTGGCCCTCCTTTTATAGCCTTTAAGCCCCTCGAATGGGTCTTCAACCAATCACAAATGGGCACAAAACTCCTTGAAAAATGGTGATAAAGCTTGACTCCTCGAGGCTGATTTTTGACCACCGGTTGAACTCCGGCGGTTGAGCTCGCCACGGTTGAAGGCGGCGGTTGAGCTGAATCGCCCGGTTGAACTGGCGGTTGAACTGGCAGCCACGATTTTTGACTAAAGGAGTTTAGCTCAAAATACAAGTGAATTCGACGGCCACTTGCCGTCCAATCTCAACATAGACCTTCCATGGAAGTCTTGGGTTGATCGTCGCCTAAGGACGTCCCGTACAAGGACACGACCTCACTTACGCTTGCACACACGAGCTTACCTCGATACTTACTTGTCGCTTTTTGCGCCTTCCACTCGATTCCTTTGGCTCCCTCCGAAGTAACTCGAGTGTCGCCCAACCACCGCGGCTTCCTCCGGGTGTCGCTAGCCTTCAGCTCCAGCATTGAGACTTTTCTGCACACTTGATTTAGCTCGTGAGATAACAATATAAGCTTAACTTTGTATCGTTTGCTATAATCAAAATATAGGTTCGACTTAGGTGCCCACTGCACCAACAATCTCCCCCTTTTTGATTTATGGCAAACCCACATACAAAGTTAAGCAAGCATGAAGAATAATAATGTGCATGAGAAAAAAATGAAGATTAAGTTGGAGTAGTAAGGATTTTCTTCAAGTACTCCCCCTTGAGGAAACCTCCCCTTGTGAGGTGAGTCTTTGAAGAAAGACCATAATCCTCCCCCTTGAGGGTTGCTTTAAGTAATTAACATTACTTAAAATTAGCTTTAGTAAAACGTTTTAAAATTAGCTTTAGTAAAACGTTTTAGTTAAGCCCTTTCTCCCCCTTAAGTAAAACACTAACGACATAAATAAGTTAAGAATTCTCTTAACTTGGCCTTTTGTCAAAAGTTAAATAAGTTCTCAAAACCTAAAGTTAACTTTTGGTTTAAACATGAAGTAAGAGTTAAGTTATCAAAATTTGAAAAATTTGACCCTTAACTTTGGCCTTTTCTCCCCATTATATATCGAAAGAGTAAGGGGTGTGAAATCAAAATAATTGCTAAATTTAATGTCAAGCATGTTCCACATTTTTATTAAAAAAAGTATATTGAAAATAAGCTCATCTATGAAATGTTAGACTCATATTTGGCTTGATTGATATGAAGGATCAACCGATCTGAGTGAGTCGGTTAGTATGTATGATTATACTCCATGGTTCATAGCGATGCACTAGCTCTACATCTGGAACTGTGAGTAAGGTCCTAACATCTCACGCCCATCTCGTGGCTAAGTACACAAACACATTAGTCCTATGTGTTGTGAGATGTATTGGCTCCTTAAATCTATAGGTGCATGATATCTAAGGTATGACCTATGCTAGTTTCATGAAAAAGTAAGAAATAGTAGTACTATAATTTGCAAAACCTATTCTATTATGCACATGCCTAATTTTCGTCTCAAGAGACTAAATTCGGCTTCGGGTAGTGGTTTAGTAAATATGTACCTAGGTTAGACTTAGTCAACATATTGAGTTGTATGGAGCCGTTGCTACATGTTCTCGAATGAAATGGTGTTTTTACCTCTATATGCTTTGTTCTTGAATGGCATATAGGGTTCTTAGTTAGATTTATCGAACTTATGTTGTCTACAAAAATTTTAGTTTTGGTGAAGTCCAACCTAAAGTCTCGGAGAGTGTGCTTCATCCAAAGAAGGTGAGTTACACACTCACCCATCGCATAGCGTATTCGGCCGGTGGTAGATAAGGCAACACAATGTTGCTTCCTCGCACCAACTCACTAGACTTGGCCGAGTAGTTGACAGCAACCACTCGTGCTCTTTCTATCGAGTTTACTACCGGCATAATCCGAATCGGAGTAGCCGATTAGTTCGAACTCCGTAGATCTAGGGTACCAAATACCAACGTTAAGTGTACCCTTAAGATATCTAAGGATACGCTTAACTAGGGTTAGGTGAGACTCCTTAGCACAGGTTTGAAACCTGGCGCACATACTTACTGCGAATAGGATGTCGGGTCGACTCGCAGTTAAGTATAGGAGACTTCCTATCGCGCTCCTATAGTACTTTAAGTCAATGGACTTACTTTCTAGGTCTTCTCCTATGTTAACATTAATCGCCATTGGGGTGTTTATTATCTTAGCGTCTTGCATTCCAAATCTTTTAATTAACTCCTTAGTGTATTTTTGTTGATATAGGTATATACCATCCTTAGTTTGTTTAATTTGTAGACCTAAAAAGAAACTTAACTCGCCTACTAAGTTCATTTCAAACTCACTTTCCATGAGTGAAACGAACTCGTTTAGTAAGGCTGAGTTAGAGGTTCCAAAAATTATATCGTCTACGTAAATTTGAGCTATGAATATTTCTTTACCTAAGGTTTTTACGAAGAGAGTTGGGTCAACTAAGCCTTGGTTAAACCCTTTTGACTTGAGATGGATTGAAAGTCTCTCGTACCAAGCTCGAGGAGCTTGTTTAAGTCCATAGAGAGCTTTCTTAAGTTTTAGAACATGGTCGGGTTTATCTAGATTTTCGAATCCGGGGGGTTGGCTAACATAAACTTCTTCTTTAATGTATCCATTTAGGAATGCCGACTTAACATCCATTTGAAATAGCTTAAATCCTCGATGTGCGGCATAAGCTAGCAACATTCGAATGGATTCGAGTCTAGCTACTGGGGCATAGGTTTCGTCGTAATCTAAGCCTTCGACTTGACTGAACCCTTTGGCGACTAACCTAGCCTTGTTTCTAACTACTTCACCTTTATCATCAAGCTTATTTCTAAACACCCACCTTGTTCCAATTGTCGTTTTGTCTTTAGGTGGTGGTACTAATTCCCACACTTCATTCCTAGTAAATTGAGCTAGCTCTTCTTGCATTGCAATAATCCAATCGGGATCAAGAAGAGCTTGTTCAATTGATTTGGGTTCTATCTTTGAAATTAAGGAAATTTGACTAAGGTTCCTATAGGATGCTCTAGTTCGAACTCCTAGATTAGGATCTCCTATCACTTGATCGATAGGGTGGTTAGTCTGAATCCTAGATTGGGTTGGGTTTGTGTCACCTAATGCTTGATCAATGGGGTGACTTGGTTGAACACTAGTTTGACTCGGATCACTTGTCACTTGGTCGACAAGAGAAGTTGGTTGATGTGGATTAGACTCGATCTCAGGGTCAGAGTTAGGTCTAGTATGAGTAGGCTCGCTAATTGGGGTTGTCGGGGGTTTTGTAGGTTTGTGTCCTTCATCAAATACTACATTGATAGTCTCCTCGACTCTAAGGGTGTCGTGGTTATATACTCTATAAGCTCGGCTTGTAGTCGAGTATCCTAGAAAATATTCGATTAGTGATTTTGGATGTAAATTTCCCTAGGTAATCCTTAGTGTTTAGAATATGTACCTTACACCCAAATACCCTAAAGTACTTGATGTTAGGTATTTTATCGTGATAAATCTCATACGAGGTCTTAAGGTGCCTCTTTACCATAAGGATCCTATTCTGGACATAGCAAGCCGTGCTAACGGCTTCTGCCCAAAACCTATCAGGTAGGTTATATTCGTTTAACATGGTCCTAGCGGCTTCTTGTAGAGTTCGGTTTTTCCGCTCCACTAGGCCATTTTGTTGAGGGTCCTAGGGCAAGAGAATTCATGGTGGTATCCGTTTAGGTTCTGAGTCGGTGAACCTTTGATTTTGAATTCACCACCATGATCGCTTCTAAGTCTTTTAACCTTAAGGTCTTTTTGATTCTCGATTAATTTGAATAGATTGATTAATTGATCTAGGGTATCATTTTTATGTTTGATGAACCTAACCCAGGTAAACCTGGAGTAGTCATCAATTATGACTAAGCAATATTGACTTTTATTGAGTGACTTGGCTCCATGTGAATCGAATAGATCCATCTGCAGGAGCTCAAGTACACTTGAGGTTCGTTCTTGGTTAGTTAACTTGTGTTGTGTCCTAGGTTGTTTTCCTTGTTGACAAGCATTACAGATTTTATTAACCAAGTTGTTGAGGTTGGGTAAGCCTCTGACTAAGCCACTCTGACTCATCTTGTGGACGAGTCTTGGAGGTCGAGTGACCGAGTCGTCGGTGCCACAACCATGATTCCTCTTCCTGTGTCATAAGACATTTGGCTGAGGATTTGATTAAGTTCATTGTATAAATGTTATTTGTCCTAGTTCCTTTGAGTATTGTTTTAGCTGTTTCATTTGTTTTAATTACACATTCATTTTCTAAAAATACGACCTTATAGTTATTGTCACACAATTGGCTTACGCTAAGCAGGTTATATTCAAAATTCTCTACAAGTAATACATTTTTAATAACAAAATTCGAGTTAAGCTCGATATCACCTGATCCGATGATTTTGAGCCTGCCGTTATTCCCAAAGGCTACCGATCCTTGTCGTTTGAATCGAAGCTTTGTGAATTTGAGTTGATCCCCGGTCATGTGTCGGGAGCAACCACTGTCCAACATCCATTGATCCTACACACAAGGTGGTTGGATTGGATGTTAGATTTTTATTTTTAAATTGGTTGTAAGTTGTTAAACCTAGGTCATCTCACCCGAGTCTATATGATCAAGCATGTTATACTTATGTGTTTTTTGTGAGATGACTCCCAATTAAATTTATTAAGTGGATTTAGGTTTAAGTGATTTTATGTTGAGATGATTTTCAATTAAATTGATTAAGTGGATTTAGGTTCAAGTAATTAGGATTTAGGTTCAAGTAATTTTATATTGAGATGATTTTCAATTAAGTTGATTAAGTGGATTTAGGTTCAAGTAATTTTATGTTGAGATGATTTTCAATTAAGTTTGATTAAGTGGATTTAGGTTCAAGTAATTAGGATTTAACCCAAGGCTTGTCAAGTTTACCTTTTCAAGATCATGGCTTCCAGGTCGTGGCGAGGCACAGGGGCCTTCTTTTATCGGATCATCGACCACTTCCTTAGACAAAGCCATGTTCAAGAAAATGATGACTTGACTCACCTAAGACTATTTCCTAGTCTAACTAGTTATTTTTGAAAAGAGGCTCCCCGAGGCTCAATCTTTTCGAAGGATTTTAGTTGGTTATTTGAAAAGAGGCTCCCCGAGGCTCAATCTTTTCGAAGGATTTTTTAGTTGGTTATTTGTGTATTCCAAGTGAGTTAAAAAAAACAAAAAAAAACTAAGCATGCAATTTCTAAGTTAAAGCACAAACATGTTTTGTACTGGCTCCCCCTAGACCGTTGAATCGGTTCGGTCTATCCACATAGTGGATTTGGTCCTTGGGAACCCAGTACGAGTTAGATCCTAGAGTTGAAATCAAAGTGGTCTTAGGGACCCATGCTTGGACACATTTTTTATGTCTACTTACGATTGACATATACGACTTATTGGTCGTGTTTGAGCTAAACCCTAGTCCGGCCTTGTTGTACACGGCCCTTTGCGATCCAAGTAGGAGGTCAAGTCCTTTGGATCCCAAAGTAAACCTTTCCAACGTATTCCTAAGATCTTCGACTTGACTTTTCAAGAGTGAGTTCTCAACTTCGAGTTTTTCAACCCGAGTTGAGTCCTTCTCTTGAACTCGACTAGTCGAAGAGGTTAGGGAGACCTCGTGTTTGAGGAGTTTAACTTCCTCAACCAGGGTCTCGACCTTGGACTCGGACTTAGCTAACTTCCTAGACAAAAACCTAACCGTATTATGTAAAGTATTAAATAAAGTACGACTCACCTTAAGGGTATCTTTTGAACCGGATGCGTATCCGTGGCTTGACTTGAAGGTTGCTTCGTAGTCCGAATCATCCTCCGGTTCTGACTCAAGTTCGGGTTCGGTCTCCGTGTCTGACTCAATTGATTTCGCCATGAAGACGTGGTCTTCGTCTTCTTCGGATGACGCTTCTTCCCATGTCGCGTTGAGGGCCTTCTTGTGCTTAGGTCCTTGGTGGTTGAGCTTGGGGCACTCGGACTTGATATGTCCAAACTGTTACACTCATAACACCTAATATTAGAACTTTTAGGTTTACCTTGGTTGGGTCGAGTCGTGGTTCGCTTTCGTCCCTTGGCTATTCTTGAGCTAGGTTCATTAGTTCGGATCAATTCGGTCAACTTCTTCTTGGACTCGTCTTCCTCCTCGGTTGGTGGTGGCTTGCGATTTTCTTCTTCTTTGATCCTCGCAAATAAAGCTATACCCTCTCGGGTTCCGAGTTGGATTGTTCATGTAATTGAAATCGGAAAAGAGTTCATCTAACCTAATTTTAGAAAGATCCTTGGAGACCTTGTAGGCATCGACCATGGATGCCCACAAGGTAGTCCTCGGAAAGAGTTTAGAACATACCTTATAAGGTCGCGGTTTTCGACCTTTTGCCCGATGCTTGTAAGTTGTTGACGATGTCATGGACACGGGCGTGGAGTTGCGTCGCGGATTCGTGTTCCTGCATTTTTAGTGTGTACAATTTATTGAATAACAAATCACGCTTACATACCTTGGCTTGATCCGATCCTTCGTGTAACTCGATTAGTTTAGTCCAAAGATCCTTTGCGCTTATGAAGGGGCCGACGCGATTTAACTCCTCCTTGGATAGGCCGCATTGGAGGATTTGTGTTGCCTTGGCGTCGGCTTCGACTTGTCGCTTTTTGTTACACGGTCCATTGATCATAATCCAAGGAGTCACCCACTTCATTAGTCGGAAGTGTGAAACCCGTTTGGATTATGATCCACATCTCGAGTTGGGTTTTGAGAAAGCATTCCATCCGACCCTTCCAATAACGGAAGTCATCTCCGTTATAAAATGGAGGTCGGACGGTGCTAAAACCCTCGAGATGGGCCATTGAAACAAAAAGACAAAAAGAGACGAAGACCGAAAAGCTAGCAAAGACAAAAACTCAAAAAACAAGTACCAAGACTCGCGTCTTGGATTAGTAGTCTTGAGAGAATTTAACAAACAAAATAAATAGAAATAAACAGAATTAAAAGAAAATAAATCTGTAAAAAAAAGCTAGATTGGTGGTTTCACCAAATCTTAGCAACCCCCGGCTCTGATACCAATTGTTGGATCGATTTGAGCGCTAGAGGGGGGGGGGTGAATAGCGATAAGAAAAAACTTTTTTAATCGTTGAATTGGCAGTAAACGCAGCGGAAAGATAGCAAGAAAGAAATAACAACACGAGGGGTTTTTACTTGGTTCGTAGCCTACGGCTACTACTCCAAGGCCCTAATGGTCCTTGACCACGCATGGAGGGCAAATATTAAACGAACTCCTTCTCGATAGAGATAGGAGTTAAGCGAATACAAAAACTCAATAAAGATTCAAGGTAGAGGACACTCCCCTCTATATGATTTAAAGCTTGAAAATAAAGACAACTTATACAAAATTAAAGATTATACCGACGACTTCAAGGATTGGAGGTTGAAGCTTTAGTCGTCGTCTCTAGCTCGTCGTAGGGATGTCGGAGAGTCGGAGCGTATCGGAAGCACTTGGAAGCTTTTGAATTGATGAAAAACCCTAGGTTTGGCCCTCCTTTTATAGCCTTTAAGCCCCTCAACGAATGGGTCTTCAACCAAACACAAATGGGCACAAAACTCCTTGAAAAATGGTGATAAAGCTTGACTCCTCGAGGCTGATTTTTGACCACCGGTTGAACTGGCCGGTTGAAGCACGGCTGAATCGCTGGCTGAACTCCACGGTTGAACTGACCGGTTGAATCGGCAGACCACGATTTTTGACTAAAAAAGGAGTTTAGCTCAAAATACAAGTGAATTCGACGACCACTTGCCGTCCAATCTCAACATAGACCTTCCATGGGAAGTCTTGGGTTGGATCGTCGCCTAAGGACGTCCCCGTACAAAGGACACGACCTCACTTACGCTTGCACACACGAGCTTACCTCGATACTTACTTGTCGCTTTTGCTTCCGGCCTTCCACTCGATTCCTTCAGCTCCCTCCGAAGTAACTCGAGTGTCGCCCGACCACCGCGGCTTCCTCCGGGTGTCGCTAGCCTTCAGCTCCAGCATTGAGACTTTTCTGCACACTTGATTTAGCTCGTGAGATAACAATATAAGCTTAACTTTGTATCGTTTGCTATAATCAAAATATAGGTTCGACTTAGGTGCCCACTGCACCAACACATATTTATCATCATATTCAACTGGAGTTGTAAGTGCTGTAGAGTAATTGTGAAAACTTACATAAATCCTTCCATCAAGTAAATTACGGCTGAGAACCTCAGAAGGTTGTTGGGTTTCCCCGACACCCGCGGCGAGTGTGTGTTCAAATATGTTTCGTAAACATTCACACAGCGGAAGCAATAAAAGAAATAAATCTAATTTATTACAACATACACATCAGATGAATGCAGGAGACAATATGTGTAGACATAATTTCTATTTAAAATTTCGCAATAAAAGGAAACTTATACTAGGTATACCTGATGGATCACGTGTAGCGGGAATGACATCAAACGTAGTGACCCTCACTAAAATTCCCTCTATCCGTATCCACGTCAAGTATCATAAAGATAGCTTCACAAAGCCACGAGCCTCATCTTCGCAAAAGTCACTAGCCTCGAGTCGAAGACGATGTGATCCGAGAGACGATCACAATCCGAAATAAATTTGGGTCCCAAAACGAGTTTCACAAACTCACTTGTCGGAAGTGGTTTTTGTCAACCATTTGACGAAAACTTAACCCTCCACCTATGAGGATTGCAGGAAATCCAATCCCCGACAAGTAGACTGCTATCGGAGCATAAAACACTGACAAAACGGCCTCTCCATGTGATGGAGATCAAGCTGTCCAAAACTGGACAGCTTGTTGTGGAGGAAGAAGGTGCCGGCCAAAGGCTTGGTCGGTTACTCCTTGATCGCCGACGGCCAAGGGAGGTAGGCCAGTGGCTGAGGGTGGCCCAAGGGATGCCAGCGGCTGGTGGATGGCCGGCGATGAGGAGAGGCAACAACTCCAATGGGCGGCGATGACACATAGGTGGACGACAACCACCTTGGCTTGGGTGGCAAGAAGGAGGAGGAGGAAAGGAGTCTAGGGTTTCCAAAAACCTTGAACCAATTACTTCTCCACGAAAAACCCTTAAGCCATGTTTTTATAGAGAACACACTCTCCTAACGGTTATTGATTCATAATAAAAACCAGTTAACCCACTTTAATAACTTAAGTTAAAATAAACCCAACCGTATTGGTCTATTTTAAGTTAAAATGAACCGAACCAACTTTGGTTCATTCGTTTAAAACAAACCAAACCAGTTTGGTTTATTTTCCACCATTAGATTAGAACCAAACCAATTTGGTTCATCCATCATGTCTTCAAAAGACACGGCCCATCCATGGTTCCAATGCGACTGAAACCATTTCATACTCGCTCTTTGTTTGGTCCAACCAAACCTAGTCTCTCTCGATATGAGAATCCTATTCTCAAAATCATTTTAAATCCTTTGGATTATGCTCGTTGTGCGTGTGACCAAATAGGTTCTCGGTTTATGTTGGCCATCTATAATTAACTATTAATTATAGAACGATCATGAGTGGCAACTAGTAGTACATCATGAACCCCAATTAATCAAAAAATCAACGGTTGATCCCAGAACCTTTTCTGAAACCCTTCAGTAGCTACAATGAATCGTGCCCCATTCCATTCACTCATCTTATATCCACTTGGTTCAGAACATGGTCTATTGTGTCAGTCCCCACTAGGTTGACTACGTTACACCTAGCCCAAGTATTTACTTCCTCATCCTTCGAATTCTAGTTACTACACATGTATACAAGAGTACCATACTCTAAACATATAATGCTTTGGCCAAAGACTTTAGTAACAATTCGACGAGAGGCCATAGGGTATACATCTCCTCACAAGGAGCGGTGAATACTTTATAGGCTATTCAAACACCTTCGGCCACTTCGACTTATACCCAATCATCCTGAGTCCATATCTCCTCGAAGATGCTTACTTAAGATGTCAAAGCATAAGTCTTCATGACCAAGATGACTTGAATAACGCAAGTTGAAGGAACATCACACTTAAGCTACAGTAAGAACTTCATTGACATATCCATATATGCAGAGAACCATATGAAGTCTTACAGCTAGTCACTCAAATGAACTAGTTACCATAACTAGCATCCACGATCAACTCCGGACATCCCAATGTCACCAGCCAGTGAGAAACAACTGCTTGGATAAACTAAAGAGTATACCTCGTTCTAGTCTCAACATAATCGATGGCGTCCGAATCCATAAATTCATCGAGTAGGGATAATTCTAATACATCACAATTACACATGTAGAGATACTCACTAGTTATGATCCAATCACAAATTCGATCATGTTGTGAATCGTATTGCGGACATTCAGTAAATGAGTACAACCATAAGGCGATTGCTTTAGGATACCTCTCATATATTACTAACAAACTTCCACTTGGCCTAATGCCAATCGCCACGGTATCAAATATCATAAGTTCTAACATGATCCTCAAACTTACTCTGAGGTAAAGCCTTAGTTAAAGGGTCCACTAAATTCCTTTCAGTGGGAATCTTCTCAATTTGTATTTCCTTCCTATTGATGATCTCCTTGATCAGATGATAGCGACGAAGCACATGTTTGGATTGTTGATGAGACCTTGGCTCTTTTGCCTATGCAATCACTCCATTGTTGTCACAGTAGACTGGTATTGCTTCAACAATGGTTGGAACCACACCAAGTTTAGAGACGAACTTCTTGATCCAAACCACTTCCTTTGGTACTTCCGAAGCTTCAATGCATTCTACCTCAGTGGTAGAATCCGCTATAGTGTCATGCTTCAAATTTTTCCAAATTGTTTCACCTCCATTTAAGGTAAATACGTAACCAGACTGAGACCTGAAATCATCCTTGTCTATCTAGAAGCTGACATCCGTATATCCGCGTATTACCATATCACCTTCGCCATATATTAGGAACACATCCTTATTTCTTCTTAAGTACTTAAGGATTGTCTTAACAACCACCCAATGATCCATTCCTGGATCAGACTGATATCGGACTCGTGACACTCAGAGCATACGATACATTTAGCCTCGTACATAACATAACATACATGATAGATCCTATTGTGGATGCATAGGGAATCTTACTCATGCAAATCCTTTCATCTTCTATACGTGGACACATTGACTTCAAAAGGTGCATCCCATGCCTGATGGGAAGAAAACCTTTCTTGGATTCAGACATGCTAAATCTCTTTAGCACTGGGTCTATATATATAGACTGCGAAAGACCAAGCAACCGTTTTGATCTATCTTTATAGATTTTAATCCCGAGGATGTAGGTTGTTTCTCCCAGGCCTTTCATGGAGAATGTTTTGGATAACCAAATTTTAACCGACTATAAGACAAATACATCGTTTCCTATAAGTAATATGTAATCGACATACAACACTAGGAACACGACTGCACTCCCACTAATCTTCTTGTACACATAGGATTCGTCTGGATTTTGTCAGAAATAAAACCTTTTGATTGTCTCATCAAAATGGATATTCCAGCTCCTGGATGCTTGCTTCAGTCCATAAATGGACCATCGAAATTTGTATACCTTGGTTTTATCAACCTATGTGAAACCCTCAGGTTGTATCATATACACGTCCTCAAGTAGGTTTCGTTAAAGAAAGTCATTTTCACATCCATCTGCCATATCTCATAATCATAATGAGCCGCTATGGCCAGGAGCATCCGAATGGATTTAAGCATAGCTACCGGTGAATAGGTTTTGTCATAATCAATACCTTGCTTTTGACGATAGTCTTTCGCCACTAATCTAGCCTTATAGGTAATCACATTACCATCCATGTCGGTTTTCTTCTTGAAAACCCATTTGCACCCTATAGGCTTAATGCCTTCAGGTGGGTCTACCAAGTTCCAAACTTGATTTTCAAACATGGAATCCATTTCCGACTTCATGGCTTCAAGCCATTTGCCCCTTTCTGAACTTTTCAGACTTCTTCATAATTGGTAGACTCCTCATCATCATTTAGTAACACGTCGTTCGATTCACTTACGATAAATCTATATCTCTCAGGAATGTTGCATGTCCTACCAGATCTACGAAGATGTGGTGTCACAATAGGTTCAGCTAATGTCTTATCACTATGAGTTATCGGTTGAGGTGCTTGACTAGGTATCTCCTCAATGTCTATTGGAGTCTCGTGAACCTCCTTAAGTTCAATGCCACTTCAACTATTTTCTTGCAAGAGAAACTCTTTCTCTAGAAACACAACATTCCTTGAAACAACACCTTTTGTTCCCACGGATGATAGAATTAGTAACCCCTTGTTTCCTTAGGGTATCCAATAAATAGACATTTATTAGACTTAGCATCCAATTTGTCTGACATAGTCCGCTTCAGAAAAGCAGGACAACCCCATATCTTCAAGTAAGATAAATGAGGTTTCTTGCTAGCCCATATCTCATATGGAGTAGTAGAGACTACCTTGGTCGGGACTCTATTTAGCAAGTAAATAGTTGTTTGAAGTGCATAGCCCCAAAAGTACTTAAAAAGATTCGCGTGATTCATCATTGATCTGACCATGTCCAACAAGGTTTGATTTTGCCTTTCAGATACACCATTAAGCTGTGGTATATACGGTGGAGTCCATTAAGACAATATACCATTCTCCCTTAGATAATCTAGAAACTCTTGACTTAAGTATTCACCACCTCAATCCGATCGAAGTATTTTAATACTCTTGCCAAGTTTTTTCTCTACTTCATTTCTAGATTCTTTGAACTTTTCAAAGGCTTCAGACTTGTGTTTCATCAAGAGCACATACCCAAACAGTGAGTGATCATCGGTGAAGGTAATGAAGTAGCTATAGCCTCCTAGAGTTTGTGTTGACATAGTTCCGCATACATCAGTATGTATTAGACCAAGCAAATCTCCCACCGGTTCACCTTTTCCTATAAAAGGTAACTTAGTCATCTTGCCTTTTAAGCATGATTTGCATGTATCGTATGAATCTAATTCAAACTATTCCAGAATTCCACATCTGTGTAATTCGAACATGCATTTCTTGCTCACATGGCCAAGACGACAATGCCACATGTAGGAGTCTAATTGATTATCTTTTCGAGCATGCTTGTTGTTCGTTTCAATACTAAGAATGTCACTGGATACGTCTAATGTATAAATACTATTGCTTAAAGTTCCAATCCCATCAAGAACGCTATTCAAATTTATGTAACAAAATTATTACTAAAAGTTAAATAGTACCCATTTCTCTTCAAACAAGAAATAGAAATGATGTTCTTTATCAATGAAAGAATATAAAAGCAATTGTCTAGTTTTAAGACAAGTCCTGTAGGTAGTTTCAACAAATATATTCCAATGACGAGTGCAACAACCTTTGCTCCATTCCCAACACGTAAATTTGACTCTCCCTTGACAAGTCTTCTTTTATTCATTAGCCCATGTATGTCATTACATATATGTGAGCCACACCCTGTATCTAATACCCAAGTGTCTAAGGAAATAGAATGACAATCAATAACGAAGATATCTGAGGAAGGTGGGGCATTAGATGCCTTATTCTTCTTCACGGACTCAAGATAAATCTTGCAGTTTCTTCGCTAATGGCCCTCCTTGCCACAATGATGGCAAGTGCCCTTTTGGGCTGGTTTTGCCTTCTTAGCCTCCTTCTTCTTCCTCTTCTGCTATTGCTTTGACTTCCTCTTAGAACCTTTTTTTGAAGAATCAACTAACAACACCGCCCCGTGCTCATTCTTCACAGAAGGCTCCATAGTCTTTAGCATGTTGAGCAGTGCCACAGATGAACCTTCTTGCATCTCAGAGGTGAAGAGGAGCTTGGAGACTTTGAACCTTTCAGATCTCACTTGCTTATCAAATAAATCATAGAGATGAAAGACTACAGTATGAGCATCCATATGCTCATGCTGCTTCTGTAGCTCGGGTACCATCACAGCTAGCAAGATGCAACTCACTAGTTCAAAATCACTCACATATTTCTGATGGGCCAACAATTGGTTCGGAGTTGCATCATCACTAGGATGGGTGGGAAGAGGCGCTTCGAGGACATTCACAAGCTTTTCAACCTTGAGAACAATTCTCAAGTTTGTAAGCCAGTCCAAGAAGTTTGGCCCAGTCAATTTATTTCAATCCAAAATGGAATGAAAATTCAAAGACATCATGATCAAGCGATTAACCTAGAAATACAAATCGAGCATAAGTCAAGGTTCGATTTTGCCTTTCAGATACACCATTAAGCTGTGGTATATACGGTGGAGTCCATTGAGACAATATACCATTCTCCCTTAGATAATCTAGAAACTCTTGACTTAAGTATTCACCACCTCAATCCGATCGAAGTATTTTAATACTCTTGCCAAGTTTTTTCTCTACTTCATTTCTAGATTCTTTGAACTTTTCAAAGGCTTCAGACTTGTGTTTCATCAAGAGCACATACCCAAACCGTGAGTGATCATCGGTGAAGGTAATGAAGTAGCTATAGCCTCCTAGAGTTTGTGTTGACATAGTTCCGCATACATCAGTATGTATTAGACCAAGCAAATCTCCCACCGGTTCACCTTTTCCTATAAAAGGTAACTTAGTCATCTTGCCTTTTAAGCATGATTTGCATGTATCGTATGAATCTAATTCAAACTATTCCAGAATTCCACATCTGTGTAATTCGAACATGCATTTCTTGCTCACATGGCCAAGATGACAATGCCACATGTAGGAGTCTAATTGATTATCTTTTCGAGCATGCTTGTTGTTCGCTTCAATACTGAGAATGTCACTGGATACGTCTAATGTATAAATACTATTGCTTAAAGTTCCAATCCCATCAAGAACGCTATTCAAATTTATGTAACAAAATTATTACTAAAAGTTAAATAGTACCCATTTCTCTTCAAACAAGAAATAGAAATGATGTTCTTTATCAACGAAGGAATATAAAAGCAATTGTCTAGTTTTAAGACAAGTCCTGTAGGTAGTTTCAACAAATATATTCCAATGACGAGTGCAACAACCTTTGCTCCATTCCCAACACGTAAATTTGACTCTCCCTTGACAAGTCTTCTTTTATTCATTAGCCCATGTATGTCATTACATATATGTGAGCCACACCCTGTATCCAATACCCAAGTGTCTAAGGAAATAGAATGACAATCAATAACGAAGATATCTGAGGAAGGTGGGGCATTAGATGCCTTATTCTTCTTCACGGACTCAAGATAAATCTTGCAGTTTCTTCGCTAATGGCCCTCCTTGCCACAATGATGGCAAGTGCCCTTTTGGGCTGGTTTTGCCTTCTTAGCCTCCTTCTTCTTCCTCTTCTGCTGTTGCTTTGACTTCCTCTTAGAACCTTTTTTTGAAGAATCAACTAACAACACCGCCCCGTGCTCATTCTTCACAGAAGGCTCCATAGTCTTTAGCATGTTGAGCAGTGCCACAGATGAACCTTCTTGCATCTCAGAGGTGAAGAGGAGCTTGGAGACTTCGAACCTTTCAGATCTCACTTGCTTATCAAACAAATCATAGAGATGAAAGACTACAGTATGAGCATCCATATGCTCATGCTGCTTCTGTAGCTCGGGTACCATCACAGCTAGCAAGATGCAACTCACTAGTTCAAAATCACTCACATATTTCTGATGGGCCAACAATTGGTTCGTAGTTGCATCATCACTAGGATGGGTGGGAAGAGGCGCTTCGAGGACATTCACATGCTTTTCAACCTTGAGAACAATTCTCAAGTTTGTAAGCCAGTCCAAGAAGTTTGGCCCAGTCAATTTATTTCAATCCAAAATGGAATGAAAATTCAAAGACATCATGATCAAGCGATTAACCTAGAAATACAAATCGAGCATATATGAGAAAGATGATTTAAAATGCATCCACATACATTTACAAAATCCCATTCATTTTTCGAAATAAAAATCCTCAAAATTAATTTGAGAGATTGTAGGTCCATCTCCGAATGGGTTGATATCCAACATAGATAAGAACAACCTTGGAGTGAGTCTAATAAGCCATTCTTAGCTATGATGGTAGGTATCAAGTATACCGATTATATATCATGTATATGTAACTATCACAATGTGCTATCAACTAATTGAATGTTCACACATACATTGGGTTATTAACACATTAACAAATATGCATCATATGCATAACACCCAACTTCACCTCTCTTCACATCGACCTTGGAGTGAGTCCAACAAATCGATGCTCTAAGTTAGAGCCAACCCATTAATCACGAAATATTTTTAATATGGTTAGAGCACATTCAACCAATTAGCTAGGCTTGGAGTGAGTCCAACAACCCAAACTAACGATTGACCTCTGACTCTTACCATATTAGTGTTAAACTATTCCAATGATTTGAACATGTTCAGTTTTGAGTTGGGCTTGGAGTGAGTCCGACCACCTAAACAAGAAACAGAACTCTGGTTCTAACCATATTAATGGAAGGTGTAGGCTTTAATATTGTGTAAGGGTTTTAATGTCTCATCCTCTTTGCATGCAAATAGCAATTATCTACATGACATGACACACATGACATACATTTACATATCATGACACGCATGACATAATGATATGCATCTAATGCAATTACATGACATACAATTATGGCATGTACAAATAGTTTCCTTATTTGTCATAACTATTTTGGAAATAAAATATGTTTTAGATTTGATTCCCAAATCAAATCATGATTAAATTAGAAAATAAATTTCCAAATCTAATCACATATTTTATTTATGGAAAGTGTTAATTAAGGAAAGTCAAATCTAATTTAGGAAATAAATTTCCTAAATTGTAATTTCCTAATCATATTAGGAAATTTACAATTTGAATTTCCTTATTTGTCATAACTATTTATGAAAATAAAATATATTTGAGATTTGATTTTCCAAACCAAATCATGATTAAAATAGGAAATAAGTTTCCAAATCTAATCATATATTTTATTTATGAAAGTGTTAATTTCAATAAATACTTATAAACCTTGCAAAAGCAGAAAATTTCCATAAATACAATTATGACTATCGCAAAATAATTTTATGATTTTTTCGGAACACAGCGTGGCTGTGATACCACTGTTGGGTTTCCCCAGCACCGCGGTGAGTGTGTATTCGAACACGTTTCGTAAACATGCACACAGCGGAAGCAATAAAAGCAATAAATCTAATTTATTACAACACACACATCACATGCATGAAGGATACAACATGTGTAGACATAATTGCTATTTAAAATTTCATAATGAAAGGAAACTTATAGTAGGTATACCTGATGGATCACGTGTAGCGGGAATGACATCAACCGTAGCGACCCTCGCTAGAATTGCATCTATCCGTTTCCACGTTGAGTATCGTCGAGATAGCTTCACAAAGCCACGAGCCTCATCTTTTCAAAAGTCACTAGCCTCGAGTCGAAGACGATGTGATCTGAGAGACGATCAAAATCCGAAATAAATTTAGATCCCAAAATGAGTTTCACAAACTCGCTTGTCGGAAGTGGTTTTTGTCAACCTTTTGATGAAAACTTAACCCTCCACCTATGAGGATTATTGGAAATCCAATCCCCGATAAGTAGACCGCTATCGGAGCACAAAACACTGACAAAACGGCCTCTCCACGCAAAGGAGATCAAGCTGTCCAAAACTGGACAGCTTGTTGTGAAGGAAGAAGGTGCCTGCCAAAGGCTTGGCCGGTTACTCCTTGGTCGCCGGTGGCCAAGGGAGGTTGGCCGGTGGCTGAGTGTCGCCCAAGGGATGTCGACGGCTAGTGGATGGCCGGCAGCAAGGAGAAGCAATAGCTCCAATGGGCGACGACGACACAAAGGTGGACGACAACCACCTTGGCTTGGGCGGCAAGAAGGAGGAAAGGAGGCAAGGGTTTCCAAAACCCTTGAACCAATTAATTCTCCATGAAAAACCCTTAAGCCCTGTTTTTATAGAGAACACATTCTCCTAACGATTATTGATTCAAAACCAAAACCCATTAACCTGTTCAAATAACTTTAGTTAAAATAAACCAAACCGTGTTGGTCTATTTTAAGTTAAAACGAACCGAACCAACTTTGATTCATTCATTTAAAACAAACCAAACCAGTTTGGTTTATTTCCACCATTAGATAGAACCAAACCAATTTGGTTCATCCATCATTTCTTCAAAAGACACTACCCATCCATACTTCTGATGCGACTGAAACCAATTCATACTTGCTCTTTGTTTGGTCCAGCCAAACCTTGTCTCTCTCGATCTGAGAATCCTATTCTCAAACTCATTTTAAATTTTTCAGATTATGTTTGTTGTGTGTGTGACCAAATAGGTTCCCAATTTATATTAGTCATCTATAATTAACCATTAATTATAGAATGATCATGAGTGACACCTAGTAGTACATCATGATCCTCAATTAACTAAACGGTTGATCCCAGAACCTTTTCTGAAAACCTTCAGCAGCTATAATGAATCGTGCCCTATTCCTTTCACTCATCTTATACCCACTTGGTTCAAAACATGGTCTATTGTGTCAGTCCCCATTAGGTTGACTACGTCACACCTAACCCTAGTATTTACTTCCTCGTCCTCCGGATTCTAGTTACTGCACATGTATACAAGAGTACCATACTCTAAACATGTAATACTTTGGCCAAAGACTTTAGTAACAATCCGACGAGAGGCCATAGAGTATACATCTTCTCACAAGGAGCGGTGAATCCTCTGTAGGCTATTCAAACACCTTTGGCCACATCAACTTATACTCAATCATCCCGGGTCCACATCTCCTCAGAGATGCTTGCTTAAGATGTCAAAGCTTAAGTCTTCATGACCAAGATTACTTGAATATCGTAAGTCGAAGGAACATCGCACTTAAGCTGCAGTAAGAACTTCATTGACATATTCGTATATGCAGAGAACCATATGAAGTCTTACAGCTAGTCACTCCTATAAACTAGTTACCATAACTATCATCCATGATCAACTCCGGACATTTCAATGTCACTAGCCAGGGAGAAACAGCTTCTTGGATAAACCAAAGAGTGTACCTCGTGCTAGTCTCAACATAATCGATGGCATCCGAATCCATAAATTCATCGACCAGGGATAATTCCAATACATCACAATTACACATGTAGAGATACTGACTAGTTGTAATCCAATCATAAATTCTCTCATGTTATGAATCGTATTGTAGACATTCAGTAAATGAGTACAACAATAAGGCGATTGCCTTAGGACACCTCTCATATATTACTAACAAACTCCCACTTGGCCTAATGCCAATCGCCACAGTATCCAATACCATAAGTTCTAACATGACCCTCAAACTTACTCTGAGGTAAGGCCTTAGTTAAAGGGTCCGCTAAGTTCCTTTCAGTGGGAATCTTCTCGATTTGTATTTCCTTCCTACTGATGATCTCTTTGATCAGATGATAGCTACGAAGCACATGTTTGGATCGTTGATGAGACCTTGGCTCTTTTGCTTGTGCATGTTAGTGTTAGCCCTTAGTGTCAATCATGAGATGATTGATTAGGGATCATGTGTATCATATTTCATTAATAAAAGGCAAAGATTGTTTATTATATTTACTTTATACATGTGCTAGGTAAAATAAATATAATAATGCCCTTGAATAGTAGGTTCTAATCTATAGTATATCAATTGGTAGAATTAATTATGAGAAGCTGTAGAGAACACTATTCTTAATATTCCTAGTCAAGTATTAATAGACAAGGGCAATATTAATACATTGAGACTAACATGTAGGTCAATGGATGACTTGATCTCACAAGTCATGGATATGTGATATCACATTAACACATGGGTATATATATTGGAGAATATATATACTGAATTGACCCACCATGAGAAAGTTTCATGGATCGTTATATGTGTGTCATATACTTTCTCATGTGACTATTGGTATGAATAGTCCTTAGACCTGAAGTCACTACGGCTCCCTACATAAGGAGTTATGTACTTTGGTATCGCCTAACGTTATACCGTAACAGGGTGCACTATAACGGCGATCACTGGGTATGTAATGAATTTTACAGAGGGATGAGAGTGATGTAGATGGGATCTATCCCTCCCATATGACGGGAGTGATATCTTTGGCCTCTTGATAGAGTAGAACCACGAAATGCATGACTATGCTCAAATGAGTCAATATGAGATATTGAGCTCATTTGTTTGAGTGAGTCTACTTAGAGATCAAGAAACATAAAGATCGATAAGGGGAAGACACGGTCTATGTCTCATTGATTGATCTAAGATATCAGAAATAGAAGGACAACGTCATTCATGATAATAGGCATAGAAAGGTTGTCGGATCTCGACGTGTAGCTTGGGTAGTAATGATGTATTGCTAGATGTCGCTCATTGCTTATGTATCTAAAATGGTTTTAGATACATTGCCAAAATTACAAGAACCTATAGGGTCACACACAAATGACATTCTATTTTAGAGATGATTTCTTTTAGTTGGACTAAAAGACAATTTAGCATATGGCCAAGACTTGAGTTAGACTCAAACTGGTTAAACTTGAGTTAGACTCAAGTTCAACCATGGAAGATGATTCATCATCATGCATGGGAATACCAAGGGCCTCGGTATTCATGATGAGAATTCATGAAGGAGAATACCAAGGGTCTTGGTATTAAGAGTTTTCTCAATGAGGAGATAATGGGAATTGATGGCTAGTGGCTTAAAAATTGCTTTGAACATGCAAAGCAAATGAGGGCCAAGGCTTTTGTGTTTTGGGTGTGCAAGCCAAAAGGGACCAAGAGAAGTGTTCGCTCATCCCTCTCCTTCCTCTCCTTCTTCTTCCAAAGGGTTCTTGGCATTTTGCTAGGGATTGCTAGCACAACGTGACTCCAACACGGGTGGGTGTTAGTGTGGATACCATAGAGATACGGTCAACCTTATCGTATTGAGATCCGACAGCATTTGGAAAAGCAGGATTGTGAAGGGCATGCACCGAAGGTATACTTCTCCTTCTAGATAAGATCTAGAAAAGTAGGGTATGAAATGACTTATATAGTTTTGCTTGGATCTCTAGTGGGATCCGGTTTATAATTATTGTTTCCGCTGCGGTTGTGCGAAGTATTCGCCCGTGATATTGTGAACATCAGATCCAAAAATTTTCCCAACAGTGTAATCGCTCCATTATTGTCGCAGTAGACTGGTATCACTTCAATAATGGTAGTAACCACACCAAGTTTAGAGACGAACTTCTTGATCCAAACCGCTTCCTTTGCGTCTTCCGAAGCTGCAATGCATTCTATCTCACTGATAGAATCCGCTACAGTATCTTGCTTAGAACTTTTCCAACTTATTGTGCCTCCATTTAAGGTAAATACATAACCAGACTGAGACCTGAAATCATCCTTGTATGTCTGGAAGTTGGCATCCGTATACCCGAATATTACCATATCACCTTATCCATATATTAGGAACACATCCTTAGTTCTTCTTAAGCACTTAAGGATTGTCTTAACAACCGCCTAATGATCCATCCCTAGATCAGACTGATATCTACTCGTGACACTCAGAGCATACAATACATTCAACCTCGTACATAACATAGCATACATGATAGATCCTATTGCAGATGCATAGGGAATCTTACTCATGCAAATCCTTTCGTCTTCTATGCGCGAACACATAGACTTCGAAAGGTGCATCCCATGCCTGATGGGAAGAAAACCATTCCTGGATTCTGACATGATAAACCTCTTTAATGAAGGGAGGGGAAAATTCGCTTCCCACTTCAACTTGGTCGCTTATTCATGGTGATCCCATCTATGTCCCCAGATAAAAAAAAATTTATTCTTGACAAAGATGGATCACTCAAGCAACCGTTTCATCGTCGTGTTATTCGATTAGAGTGGTCATATGAACAAACTTGTTGTTCAAGGAACCTACCTCTATTCTCCGAATAGTTGCAGAATAGACGATGTACGGATCGTCGGTTTTTGCGTTTGTATTTGTGGTCCAAGCAAATTAGCCACATAGCAAAACATACAACATGCATATAATTGAAAAATAATTATAGACATAATACAAAAGAATATAAACAAGCATTATACCTCTCGATCTTCTATTGTATGTCCTTCCTCCTTTTGGACGTCGTGTGGGCGACGATCTTCCAAAAGTCGAAGTCTCCTAGATCACCAAACTTCCTTTACTTGTTCACTCCGAACAAAGGAAGATGATAAAATAAAACTCTTCTCCTTCCTTTAACCGACCACCAAGCTCCAACCTTGATGCTTGCCGCCGGCCAAAAAGAGAATAGAAGAGGAAGTGGGCATCGGCCAAGTACTCTAAGGAATCACCTTAACCCTTGTTTCCACCGGCCAAGGAGAAGAGGAAGAAGAGGTTGGGCACCGGCCAAGGTTGAGAGAAGGTAAGGGGCACCGGCCAAAACCCTAGGAAAAAAATTCCTAAAGTGTTGCCGCCCAAGCCTCCAATCCCTAGCTGCCCAAACCCTAATTACCTCTTCAATGCTCTTGTCATCCACCCTTATGCTTCCTTTTATAGAGTTAGGCTTAAGCATTGTTTTAATCTCCACTGTCGGATCTAGGGATCTAATCTCAACAGTCGGATCTAGAGATTTAATCTCAACCGTCGAATCTAGAGATTTAATCTCCACTATCAGATCTAGAGTTTTATTTTTCATCATCGGATCTAGGCTCCATGAGGTTTTAATAGGCTACAATAGGGACCATGAGAGGGAGTTGGATCTTGGCCACCCAATGGATCAAGCCCACATAAAGTCCGATCCATTAATGATAATCCATTCCACTAGAGGATTATCATTAATCTACCTCAAGAACCCCCATAAGTTAATATGGGCTCCATATATTATTTGTACATTTTTCTCCATGTGTTTAAGATCTCGAATGTCCGTTGATTAATTAATTTACTGACCATTAATTAATCAACATCTAACTCCATGAGTAGTACCACTCAACCTTATCATCATGCCGGACCAAATCCACCTGCAGGGTTTACATGATGAACCTTATGAGCTCCTCAAGGGGACATCATCATCCTAATATATAGGACACGGTTTCCTCCTATAATCAACGACACACCAAATAAATAATATAATTTCCCAACTTACCGAGCCTATCGATTTACTCTATAAATCTCGCCCATTGGTAAATCAAAGAAATGAATACAAAGTATATGTGCCCGTTATTATATCAGGATTAAGAGCATGTACAACATAATATCTGAGGTCCGATTCGATTATGTAGTCAGCAATAAATCGAATCACCTCTAAGTTGGTCTTGCTCAATACACACAAAGTGTACTAGTGTGATTCTATGGTCAAAATAAACCAATACCAAATCATACTACAACCATGCCAATGGTTTGTCCAAAACCATCTCCGTTGTGAGACTTTACTTATACTTTACAAGGAACTGATAACATGATCTCCCGTGTGACACTACACACCATGTTATCTACAATGTAATGTATTAGAAAATATGCATAACCATAAATATGCAAACAATGATCATGTGATTCTTATTTCAAAATAAAGATGTTCATACAAAAGATAGACTTTTCAGTATACATCCTAACAATCCCCCACTTATACTAAAAGACTATGCTGTCCTCAAACTGCCATACATCTGATTCCCATTCCCTCCACATGCCTATCAAAAGCTCTTGCTGGAAGGGCCTTAGTGAAAGGATCTGCTAGGTTATCCTCCGATGCAATCTTGGCCACAACAACTTCTCCTCTCTTTACGATTTCTCATATCAGGTGGTACTTGCGCTCTGTGTTTACTTGCCTTATGGGATCGTGGTTCCTTCGAGTTTGCAACTGCACCACTATTATCACAATAAATTGTGATAGTTCTAGGCAATCCAGGAATCACATCCAAGTCCATCAAGAAGTTCCTGAGCCACATAGCTTCTTTGGCTGTCTCAGAGGCTGCCACCTACTCAGCTTCCATGGTAGAGTCCGCCACGCATTTCTGCTTGACACTCCTCCATACAATGGCTCCACCTCCCAAAGTAAACACAAAACCTGAGGTAGACTTACTGTTATCCCTATATGATTGGAAGTCGAAATCTGTGTAACCCATAGGAAGTAATTGGTCTGCCTAGTAAACTAGCATATAATCCCTAGTCCTTCTCAGGTACTTCAATATATGTTTTACCGCAGTCCAATGTTCGTGTCCTAGATTACTCTGATATCTGCTAACCATGCCGACGGCAAAGCAGATATCCTATCTCGTACATAGCATCGCATACATGAGGCTTCCTACTACCGAAGCATAAAGAACTGCCTTCATCTCCTCTATCTCCTTAGATGTTCTAGGACACATCTCCTTAGATAAAGGAACTCCATGCATGAAAGGTAGAAAACCTTTCTTCGAGTTCTGCATGCTAAAATGATCCATAATGGTGTCTATGTATAAAGCTTGAGATAAGCACAACATCCTTTTCCTGCGATCCCTTATAACCTTGATCCCAAGGATGTGTCCCACTTCTACCAAGTCCTTCATATCAAACTGTTTGGACAACCATACCCTTACATCCGATAACACCTTGACATTGTTGCCAATTAACAA
Source organism: Wurfbainia villosa (assembly GCA_025175895.1). Classification (NCBI taxonomy): domain Eukaryota; kingdom Viridiplantae; phylum Streptophyta; class Magnoliopsida; order Zingiberales; family Zingiberaceae; genus Wurfbainia; species Wurfbainia villosa. The sequence continues at coordinate 53,727,854 of CM046001.1, read as the reverse complement.
AATGTCATCTACGTATAGTACAAGAAATACCACTATGTTTTCATCACATCTCTTGTATACACAAGACTCATCCGGACTTTGAATAAATCCATAAGACTGGATTACCTCATCAAAGCAGATGTTCCAAGATCTCAAATCTTGCTTCAATCCATAAATGGATCGATTAAGCTTGCACACAAGATGCTCTTTGACCTTTGTAATGAATCTCTCTGGTTGCTTCATATAGATGTTTTCCTCAAGACTTCCATTAAGGAAAGCTGTCTTGACATCTATCTGCCATACCTCATAATCCATATGAGCAGCAATACATAAGAGAATCCGGATATACTTAAGCATGGCTACCGACGAAAAGGTCTCCTCATAATCGATACCCTCTTTCTGAGTATACTCATTCACAACAAGCCTCGCTTTGAAGGTCTCAACCTTTCCATCTATTCCTCTCCTTTTGTAGATCCACTGGCATCCAATGGCTTTTACACCATTGGGTGGTTCTACTACCTCCCAAACCTAATTTGAATCCATTGTTTCAATCTCAGCATTCATTGCACTTTGCCAAGATACGGCATCATTATCTTGGATTGCCTCGTCATATGTCCAGGGATCAGGTTCATGTTCGCCAGGGACCAAATCAGAAGATTCTCCCAAGAACATGAATCTATCAGGCTATCTAACAACCCTCCCACTACGACGAGATATCACCTATGTATCCTCTATGACACGCGGTGAAGTGACTTGTGGTATATCCTCTTGTACCGATGGTACTGAAGTAGTGACTTCCCCTTTCAATTCCTCCAGAACAATCTTACTCATGGGCTTGTATTCATCACATAGTCTTCCTCTAGAAATCTGGCATTTGTGCTGACGATCACCCTCTGATCTCTAGGACTATAAAACATACCACCTTTTGTTCCTCTAGGATAGACAACGGGCATGCACACTTCTGTACGAGATTCCAACTTACCAGCATCTGCCTTCAGCACATGTGCTGGACTCCCCCAAATTCGAATATGTCTTAGACTAGGCTTTCGCCCAGTCTACAATTCTGTGAGAGTAGAAGGCACTATTTTAGATGGTACCAAGTTCAGAATATACACTGTCGTATTTAGAGCATATCCCCAGAATGAATCTGGCAACTCAGAATAACTCATCATTGATCTAACGATCTCCATAAGAGTCCTATTCCTTCGCTCTGCTACACCATTCTGCTGGGGTGTGCCAGGTGCAGACAATTAGAATTGAATCCTAACCTCTGATAAGTAATTTCTAAAATCTCCCAAGAGGTACTCACTGCCACGATCAGATCGTAGTGTCTTGATACTTTTACCTTGATGTTTCTTTACATCAGCCTTGAATTCTTTGAACTTGTCAAAGCATTCAGACTTGCGGCGCATCAAGTAAATGTATCCATACCTTGAATAATCATCTATAAAAGAGACGAAATATTCAAAGCCACCTCTTGCCAGGATAGACATAGGACCACACAAATCATAATGAACCAATTTCAACACATCTTTGGCTCTATACCCCTTGGCCTTGAAAGGCCTCTTGGTCATTTTACCTTCCAAGCAGGACTCGTAGGTTGGAAAGTTTTCCACCACTAATGAACTCAGAGGTCCATCAACTATCAACCTTTGAATTCTACTTAAGTTAATATGACCAAGCCTTAGATGCCAAAGATATGTTTGGTTCATCTTTGAAGGTTCTTTTCTCTTATAGGAATTAGAAGAAGAGTTATTAACTTCTATTTGCATCGTGGGAGCTTTTGGTTTAAGTGTATATAAATTTCCTATCAATGCACCATAACAGATAATGTCTCTATTCCTTTTTATAACAATTCTGTCATTAAAAGAAATAGAATATTCATCCATAAACAATTTAGAAATAGAAATCAAATACTTTCTAAATAAAGGTACATAAAGGCAATTTTTAAGAACCAAAACTTTATTCCTCTCAAAAGACATAAACATCTCCCACTGCAACAGCCGCCACCTTTGTGGCATCGCCCAAGTATACGGTAATCTCTACCTCAGCCAGTCATCTGGTTTCCTAGAACCCCTGCAAAGTATTGCAGACATGATCAGTGGATCCCGTATCTACACACCAGGTGCAAGTAGATAACACCACTAAACATGTTTCAACGACTAGACCAAAAGATATACCTTTGTTCTGCTTCCGGTTAGGGTAGTCCTTCTTCCAGTGTCCAGTCTGCTTGCAAGTGAAGCACTTGCCTTTCGGCTTCTTCACTCCTCCCTGAGTTCCTCCCGCCACCTTTGCCCCAGATTGTTTCTTCTTCTTCTTGCCTTTCGGTTTAGAAGTAGAAACCTTTTGGGCAACCATGGCCTGCGCTTGAGAACTTTGACGAAATAGCCCCTCTGTGGCCTGGAGTTCTGTCAGAAGCTCCGCCAACGAATACAACCTCTTGTTCATGTTGTACTTTAAGCGAAACTTCTCAAAACTCCTAGGTAGAGACTGGAGAATGATATCGACCTGGGTTTCCCCATCGATCTCAGCTCCGAGGACTTCCAGCTCATTCAAATGAGTCATCATCTTGAGGACATGATCCCTCATGGGTGTTCCCTCGATCATGGTGGTCGTCATCAAGTTCCTCATGGCTTCATGCCTAGAAACCCGATTCTGGTGTCCGAAAAGTTCTTTGAGATTGAGCATCATGTCATAAGGAGTGGGCATGGCTTGATGCTGATGTTGCAGTATATTTGACATAGATGCCAAAATGTAACACCGCGCCATCTCATCGGCCTTAATCCACTTCTTATAACTCTCCTTCTCCTTTTCCCTAGAATCATCCACAGGCTTAGGGGGGCACTCTTCGAGGAGTACATATTTGTATTCCTCAGCAGTCAAGACAATGTCAAGATTCCTCTTCCAATCAACATAATTGGGTCCAGTAAGTTTATTTTCTTTCAGTATCACAGCAAGCGAGTTGAAAGTCATTTTGAAAAAACCTAAGAATCACATAGATCCATACATTAGATTCCAAAAAATTATTGATTCCTCAAACAATAAAATTTTAAAATCAACCAACACCTCAAAATACCGAGAATATCGTATGCCACGATAGTGTGGACGTATACGAATTCCACATTTGTAAGAGGAGGTTTTACCCATTAATTTTACTATCTTGTCAACCTAACTTTTTGATAAATAAAATTAATAGTTGGTTCTACATCGACCCTGTAGGGTTTTTTTGCTTATCGAGTCCAGAGGGGAAACTTCGCTTCCTACTTCACCTTGGTCGTTTATTCATGGCGATCCCCTCGATGTCCCCGGATTAAAAAAAATTAATCCTAGACAAAAGGGATTGCCCAAACAACCATGTCATCGTCGTGCTATTCGTTTAGAGAGGTCACTTGAACAAACTCATTGTTCAAGCGACCATCCTCTATTCTACGAGTAGCCGCAGAATAGACGATGTCCGGATCGCCGGTTTTTGTATTTATGCTCAGGATCCAAGTATTATTTATCCATATACAGATTTATATCATGCACATAGTTGAAAAAAAATACAAACATGTAACATATAAAAATTAGAGAATCGATATACCTCTCGATCTTCTAATGTATGACCTTCCTCCTTTCGGACGTCGTGTGGGCGACGATCTACCAAAAGTCGAAGCTCCTAGATCGCAAATCTTCCTTCCTTGCTCTTCCAAAGAAAAAGGAAGAATAGAAACAATGTTCTTCTCCTCCCTAAAACCAACCAACAAGGAACAAAAGGAATCCTTGCCGCCGACCAACTAGGAGGAGGAGATGATGATGGAAACCGACTAAGACACCAAGGGAGACCCCTAAGTCTTGTTTCCGCCACTCAAGGAGAAGAGAGGAGAGCCTTTTGGGCACTGGCCAAGGGCTGGAAAAGATCTTGACAGGCTGCTAGATGCCGACCAAGTTGAAGGAAGAAGAAGAAAAGGAACAACTTCCTTATTTGGTGTCGCCCAAGCCTCCAAAACCCTAAGCCTCCAAACCCTAATCCTATCTCAACTAGGATTCCTCTCTTGCCGCCCAAAACCCTAGCTCTCCTTGGATTCCTCTCCACACCAACCCATCAAGATCCTTTTATAGAGTTAGGGATAAGCCACCTTTTAATCTCTACCATTGGTTCTAGGGATTTAATCTCAACCGTCGGATCTAGAGATTTAATCTCAACCGTCGGATCTTAGAGATTTAATCTCTACCTATGGATCTAGAGTTTTGTTTCTATCCATTGGATCTAAGCTTCATGAGGTGTTAATAGGCTACATTAGGGACCATGAGGAGGAGTTGGATCTTGGCCACCCATGGATCAAGCCCACATAAAGTCCGATCCACTAATGATAATCCAATCCACTAAAGGATCATCATCGATCTACCTCACCAACCCCCATATGATAATATGGGCTCCATATATTATTTGTACATTTTCTCCCCGTGTTTAAGATCTCGAATGTCCATCGATTAATTAATTTACTGACCATTAATTAATCAACATATAACTCCATGAGTAGTACCACTCAACCTTTTCATCATGCCGGACCAAGTCCACCTGCAGGGTTTACATGATGAATCTTATGAGCTCCTCAAGGGGACATCATCATCCTAATATATAGGACATGGTTTCCTCCTATAATCAACGGTACACCATATAAATAATATCATCTCCCAACTTACCAAGCCTATCGATTTAATCTATAAATCTCGCCCATTGGTAAATCAAAGAGATGAATACTAAGTATATGTGCCTATTATTATATCGGGATTAAGAGTATGTACTAAATAATATCTGAGGTCCAATTCGATTATGTAGTCAGCAATAAATCGAATCAACTCTATGTCGGTCCTGCTCAATACACACAAAGTGCACTAGTGTGATTCTATGGTCAAGACAAACCAATACCAAATCACACTACAACCATTCCGATGGTTTGTCCAAAGTCATCTCGGTTGTGAGCCTTTACTTATACTTTTTAAGGAGCCGATAACATAATCTCCTGTGTGACACCACACACCATGTTATCTACAATGTAAAGTATTAGACAATATGCATAACCAAAAAAATATGCAAACAATGATCATGTGATTCTTATTTCAAAATAAAGATGTTCATACAAAAAGTAGACTTTTCAGTATACATCCCTACAGGCCCTACAAATAAAAGCAGTGACTCCAATGGGGAGGATACTTATATTTCTATCTAAGTGTTCACCATTACTCGGTACCAAGGTAATTATCTCCGGTTATGTACCTTCCGATGGGGAAGTACACACGCTCCTTAATAATTTTAACCATATTCGACTTTGTGATCCACAAACAAACTCATCCGATGGGGAGGAAGTCACTCAGAGCCGACGCACAAGTTTGTTTGCAACACATGTCAAATCGTAATGGAGGCCGTGTGAATTTATAAAAATATCCCTCTCCCACTGAGTAATTTAAAATTGAGGAATTTTCTAGCCTACGACATGCATATCAAACAATAAGCAATAAATATAAAAAAAAAATATTTTCCAACTATTATGGCTTTTTCTCAAATATGCCTCCTGTAGTATCTCCATCTCGTCCGCTCCTCCCTAAGCCATGTACATGCCATCCGGAGATCCGAGCCGAGAAAAAAAAACTATTTTAATTTACATCCATCGATCCTATACTCCACGAAGGAGTGTACATGAAATCTAGATCGAAAGTAAACTAAAATAAAAAGTGTATCTAAACAATGCAGTACTTAATTACAAAATTAAATACTAGCCTCGTCAACCCCGAGGATTCAAAAAATATACAATAACACACATACAATCATATACACACATATGGCCAAAATAGTTGGATCCTATGCCTGCAACAAAAAAGTTAACCTACGCACATCCTACTATTATCCGACACATATAATATATGTAAAAGTGCATAAAAGTAACCGAATCCTAAACACACAAAACCGAAAACCGTGGCTCTGATACCACTTGAAGGGAGGGGAAACTTCGTTTCCCACTTCAACTCGGTAGCATTTCATGGTGATCCCGTCTACGTCCCCGGATAAAAAAAAATTATCCTTGACAAAGATGGATTACTCAAGCAACCATTTCATCATCATGCTATTCGATTAGAGTGGTCACTTGAACAAACTTGTTGTTCAAGCAACCTACCTCTATTCTCTGAATAGCCACGGAATAGACGAAGTACGGATCGCCAGTTTTTGCATTTGTATTCAGGGTCCAAGTAAATTAGCCATATAACAAAACATACAACATACATATAATTGAAAAACAATTATAGACATAATACAAAATAATATAAACAAGCATTATACCTCTCGATCTTCTATTGTATGTTCTTCCTTCTTTTGGACGTCGTGTGGGCGACGATCTTCCAAAAGTCGAAGTCTCCTAGATCACCAAACTTCCTTTCCTTGTTCACTCCGAACAAAGGAAGATGATAAAACAAAAAACTTCTCCTTCCTTTAACCGACCACCAAGCTCCAACTTTGATGCTTGCCTCTGGCCAAAAAGAGAATAGAAGAGGAAGTGGGCGCCGGCCAAGAGCTCCAAGGAATCACCCTAACCCTTGTTTCCACCGGCCAAGGAGAAGAGGAAGAAGAGGTTGGGCATCGGCCAAGGTTGAGAGAAGGTAAGGGGTGCAGGCCAAAACCCTAGGAAAAACCTTCCAAAAGTGTGGCCGCCCAAGCCTCCAAGCCCTAGCCGCCCAAACCCTAATTACCTCTTCAATGCTCTTGCCACCAACCCTTATGCCTCCTTTTATAGAGTTAGGCTTAAGCCTTGTTTTAATCTCCACCATCGGATCTAGGGATCTAATCTCAACTGTCGAATCTAGAGATTTAATCTCAACCATCGGATCTAGAGATTTAATCTCCATCGTCGGATCTAGAGTTTTATTTTCCATCATCGGATCTGTTGGGTTTCCGGCACCGCGGCGTGTGTGTGTTCGATCATGTTTCGTAAACATGAACACAGCGGAAGCAATAAAAATAATAAATCTACATTTATTACAACACACACAACACACGCATGCATATTACAACAAGTGTAGACATAACCGTAAATTTAAATTTGTAATAAAAGGAAATTTATCTACGTTATACCTTTCGTATGACGTGTAGCGGGAACGACATCAACCGGAACGATCCTCGCTAGAATCGTCTCTATCCGTATCCACGTTGAGTTCCTCGGGATGACTTCGCTAAGCCACGAGCTTCGTTTTCGTACGGGTTACTAGCCTCGTATTGAAGACGACGTGATCGAGAGATGATCACGATCCGAATCCAAATTCGGATCCTAATATGAGTTCTCAAAACTCGCTTCTCCGGAGAGGTATTCGTCAACCAATTGACGAATCCTTCGTCCTCCACCTCAGAGGATTACCGGAGATCGAATCCCCGGTAAGTTATCCGCTGTCGGAGCTCTAACCGTCGTCCAAACGACGCTCCGACGAGAGGAGAAGAAGCTGTCCAGAAAACTGGACAGCTTGGTGGAGGAGTAGGCGCTGGCCAAAACAAGGAAGCCAAGTGCTCACCTTTTCACCGAAGCCTAGGAAGATCACCGGAGGGTCGCCGGAGGATCACCAGCTGAAGCTTGGATGCCGGCAAGGACTTGGACGGCGGCACAAGAGCTGGGCGGCAATGGAGTTGGCGTCGAAAACTCCAAGGAGAAGAGGTGGGCGGCAACTAGGTTTAGGGCTCTTGGATTAGGGCTTAATTATCCCTTAAGCCCTCTTTTATAGAGAACTAATTCTCTTAATGGTTAATGGATCATAACCATTAGGCCCGTTAACCCGCTCCATTAAGATAAGTTAAAATAAACCAAACCATGATGGTTTATTTTAAGTTAAAAAAAAACCGAACCAACTTTTGGTTCATTCGTTTAAAATAAACCAAACCCTTTGGTTTATTCTCCATTGGATTAGAACCAAACCATTTTGGTTCATCCATTATGTCTTCATAAGACACGGCCCATCCACGCTTCCATTGCGACTAAAATGATTTCATGCTCGCTTTATGTTTGGTCCAACCAAACTTAGTTTCTCTCGGTCTGAGAATCCCATTCTCAAGCTCGTTTTAAATCCTTCGGATTATGCTCGTTGTGCGTGTGACCAAATAGGTTCTCGGTTAATGTTGGCCGTCTATAATTAACCATTAATTATAGAATGATCATGAGTGGCACCTAGTAGTACATCATGATCCCGAATTAACCGAAAAGATCAACGGTTGATCCAGAACTATTTCTGAAACCCTTCAGCAGCTCGAATGATTTGTGCCCCATTCCCTTCACTCATCTTATACCCACTTGGTTCAGGACATGGTCTATTGTGTCAGTCCCCACTAGGCTGACTACGTCACACCTAGCCCAAGTATCATTTCCTCATCCTACGGATTCTAGTTACTCCACATGTATCGAAGAGTACCTTACTCTAAACATGTAATGCTTTGGCCAAAGACTTTAGTAACAATCCGACGAGAGGCCATGGGTATACATCTCCTCACAAAGAGTGGTGAATCCTTTATAGGCTATTCAAACACCTTCGATCACTTCGACTTATACCCAATCATTCCGGGTCCACATCTCCTTAGAGATGTTTGCTTAAGATGTCAAAGCATAAGTCTCCATGATCAAGATGACTTGAATACCGAAAGTCTAAGGAACATCGCACTTAAGCCACAGTAAGAACTTCATTGACATATCTATATATATGCAGAGAACCATATGAAGTCTTACGGCTGGTCTCTCCAATGAACTAGTTACGATAACTTGCATCCACGATTAACTCCGGACATCACTATGTCTCCAGCCAGTGAGAATCAGCTGCTTGGATACACCAAGGAGTATACCTCGTGCTAGTCTCGACAGAATTGATGGTGTCCAAATTCATCAATTCATCGACTAGGGATAATTCCGATACATCACAATTACACATGAAGAGATACTCACTAGTTGTGATCCAATCATAAATTCTCTCATGTTGTGAATCGTATCGTGGACATTCAGTAAATGAGTTTAAGATCCAATCAAATACATAAAACATGTATACTCAAATAGTGAATCTTCATTTATCATATAAATGGTTCATACATAAGGCGATTGCCTTAGGATATCTCTCATATATTACTAACAGACTCCCACTTGGCCTAATGTCAATCGCTACGGTATCCAATATCATAAGCTCGAACATGACCCTCAAACTTATTTTGAGGTAATGCCTTAGTCAAGGGATCCGCTAAGTTCCTTTCAGTGGGAATTTTCTCGATTTGTATTTCGTTCCTACTGATGATCTCTCTGATAAGATGATAGCGGCAAAGCACATGTTTGGATCATTGATGAGACCACATCAAGTTCAGAGATGAACTTCTTGATCCAAACTGCTTCCTTTGCTGCTTCCAAAGCTGCAATGTATTCTGCCTTAGTGGCAGAATCTGCTATAGTGTCAAGCTTGGAACCTTTCCAACTTATTGCGCCTCCATTCCAGGTGAATACATACCCAGACTAAGACATGGAATCATCCTTGTCTGTCTGGATCTGGCATCCGTATACCCACGTATCACCATGTACCCTTCTCCATATATTAGGAACACATCCTTAGTTCTTCTCAAGTATTTAAGGATCGTCTTAACAGCCGCCCAATGATCCATTCCTGGATCAGACTGGTATCTGCTCGTGACACTCAGAGCGTACGATACATCGGGCCTTGTACATAACATAACATACATGATAGATCCTATTGCGGATGCATAGGGAATCTTACTCATGCAATTCCTCTCGTCTTTTGTGCGCAGACACATAGACTTTGAAAGGTGTACCCCATGCCTGATGGGTAAGAAACCTTTCTTGGATTCCGACATGCTAAACCTCTTTAGCACTCGGTCTATATATGTAGACTGCGAAAGACCAAGCAACCGTTTCGATCTATCTCTATAGATCTTAATCCCGAGGATGTAGGTTGTTTCTCCCAGGTCTTTCATGGAGAATGTCTTGGATAACCAAACCTTCACTGACTGTAAGACTGAAACATCGTTTCCTATAAGTAGTATGTCATCGACATACAATACTAGGAACACGACTGCACTCCCACTAACCTTCTTGTACACACAAGGTTCGTCTGGATTTTGTGAGAAATCAAACTTTTTGATTGTCTCATCAAAATGGATATTCCAGCTCCTGGATGCTTGCTTCAATCCATAAATGGACCGTCGCAATTTGCATACCTTGGTTTTATCAACCGATGTGAAACCCTCAGGTTGTATCATATACACATCCTCAAGTAGGTTTCCATTAAGGAAAGCTGTTTTCACATCCATCTTCTATATCTCAAAATCATAATGAGCCGCTATGGCCAGGAGCATCCGAATGGATTTAAGCATAGCTACAGGCGAATAGGTTTCGTCATAATCAACACCTTGTTTTTGACGATATCCTTTCGCCACCAATCTAGCCTTATAGGTAATCACATTACCATCCATGTCGGTTTTCTTCTTGAAAACCCACTTGCACCCTATAGGCTTTATCCCTTGGTGGGTCAACCAAGTTCCAAACTTGGTTTTCATACATGGAATCCATTTCCGACTTCATGGCACCAAGCCACTTATCCCTTCTGAACTTGTCGGACTTCTTCATAGCTGGTAGGCTCCTCATCATCAATGAGTAACCGTCGTTCGATTCACTTACGAAATCCATATCTCTCGGGAATATTGCGTGTTCTACGGATCTCTGAAGATGTGGTGTTACAATAGTCCAGATTGCTCATCACTATGAGTTGTCATTTGTTGTGCTTCACCGTATCTCATCAATGTCTATTTGAGTCTCTCGAGCCTCCTCAAGCTCGATGACACTCCCCTTTGTTTTCTTGCAAGAGAAACTCTTTCTCTAGAAACCAGATGCCTTGAAACAAACACCTTTTGTTCCACAAGATGATAGAATTGGTAACCCCTTGTTTCCTTAGGGTATCAACAAATAGACATTTATCGGACTTAGCATCCAATTTATGTCGTCTGATACCGCTTCACATAAGTAGGACAACCCCATATCTTCAAGTAAGATACATGAGGTTTCTTACCATTCCATATCTCTATGGAGTAGTTGAGACTACCTTGGTAGGCATTACATTTTAACAAGTAAACAAGTATGAAGTGCATAGCCCCAAAGGACTTGGGAAGAGTCGCATGATTCATCATTGACTGACCATGTCCAACAAGGTCGATTATGCCTCTCGGATACACCATTATCTTTGTGTGGTGTATAGGGCGGAGTCCATTGAGACAATATACCATTGTCTCTTAGGTAATCAAGAAACTCCTGACTCAAGTATTCACCACCTTGATCCGATCGAAGTATTTTAATACTCTTGTCATGTTGTTTCTCTACTTCATTTCTGAACTCTTTGAACCTTTCAAAGGCTTCAGACTTGTGTTTCATCAAGAACACATACCCAAACCGTGAGTGATCATCGGTGAAGGTAATGAAGTAGCTATAGCCTCCTAATGCTTGAGTTGACATAGGTCCACATACATCAGTATGTATTAGACCTAGTAACTCTCCCACTCGTTCACCTTTTCCAGTAAAAGGTAACTTAGTCATCTTGCCTTTTAAGGATGATTCGCATGTATCCTATGAATCCAATTCAAACGATTCCAGAATTCCACATCGGTGTAATTCGGACATGCGTTTCTTGCTTATATGGCCAAGACGACAATGCCACATATAGGAGTCTATTTGATTATCCTTTCGAGCACGCGTGTTGCTCGCTTCGATATTGAAAATGTCACTGGATACGTCCAACGTATAAATGCCATTACTCAAAGTTCCAGTTCCATAAAGTATGCCATTTAAAGTTATATAACAACAATTGTTACTAAACGTCAAATGGAAACCATTTCTATTTAAACAGGAAATAGAAACAATGTTCTTTATTAGAGAAGGAACATAATAGCAATTGTCCAGTTCTAAGACTAGTCCACTAGGGAGCTTCAGCAAATAAGTTCCGATGGCGACCGCAGCAACCTTTGCTCCATTGCCAACTTGCAAATTTGACTCCCCTCTGACAAGTCTTCTTCTATTCCTTAGCCCCTGTATGTCATTACATATATGTGAGCCACACCCAGTATCCAATATCCAAGTGTCTAAGGAAATAGAATGACAATCAATAACGAAGATACCTGAAGAGGATGGGGCATCGGATGCCTTCTTCTTCTTCATGGACTCAAGATAAATCTTGCAGTTTCTTCGCCAGTGGCCTTCCTTGCCATAATGATGGCAAGTGCCCTTTTAAGCTGGTTCTTCCTTTTTAGCCTTTTTCTTCTTCCCCTTCTGTTGTTCCTTTGACTTACTCTTAGAACCTTTCTTCGAGGAATCAACTAATAGCACCGTCCCCTGCTCATGCTTCTCAGAAGACTCCACAGTCTTCAACATATTGAGCAGTACCACAGATGAACCTTCTAGCATCTCAGAGGTGAAGAGGAGCTTTGAGACTTCGAACCTTTCGAATCTCACTTGCTCATCAACCAACTCACAAAGATGAAGGACTATGATATGAGCATTCATATGCTCATGCTGCTTTCGTAGCTTGGGTTCCATCGCGACTAGCATGATGCAACTCATTTGTTCAGAATCACTCACATGTTTCTGATAGGCCAACAATTGGTCCAGAGTTGCATCGTCACTAGGACGGGCGGGAAGAGGCGCTTCGAGGACATTTGCAAGCTTTTCACCTTGAGAACAATTCTCAGGTTTCTAAGCCAGTCCAGGAAGTTAGGCCCAGTCAGTTTGTTTGAATCCAAAATAGTGCGCAAATTCAAAGACATCATGATCAATCTTTAGAAATACAAAACGAGCATATATGAGAAAGATGATTTTTAAAATGCATCAATATACATTTATAAATCCCATTCATTTTTTGAATTTCAAAAACCCCAAAATCACTTCGGGAGATCGTAGGTCCATCTCCGAATGGGCTGATATCCATCATAGTTATGAACAACCTTGGAGAGAGTCCAACAAGCCATTCATAACTACGACGGTAGGTATCATCTATACCGATTGCATATCACGTATATTCAACTATCACAATGTGCTATCAACTAATTTAATGTTCACACATACATCGGGTTGTTAACACATTAACAAGTATGCATCATATGCATAACACCCAACTTCACCTCCCTTTACATCAACCTTGGAAAGAGTCCAACAAGCCGATGCTCCAGGTTAAAGCCAACCCATTAATCGAGAAATAGTTTTAATATGGTTAGAGCGCATTCAACCAATTAGCCCAGCTTGGAGAGAGTCCAACAACCAAAGCTAACGATTGACCTCTGACTCTTACCATATTAGTATTAAACTATTCCATGGTTTGAACATGTTCGGGTTCGAGCCGGGCTTGGAGAGAGTCCAACAACCCAAACAAGAAACGGAACTCTGGTTCTAACCATATTAATGGAAGGTGTAGGCTTTAATATTGTTTAAGGGTATTTATGTCTCATCCTCTTTGCATGCGAATAACTATTATCTACATGGCATGGCATACATGGCATACATCTACATGTCACGACACGCATGGCATAATGTTATGGATCTAATGCAATTACATGGCATACAATTATGTCTTGTATATAATTTCCTTATATGTCATAACTATTTATGGAAATAAAATATGTTTAAGATTTGATTCTCCAAATCAAATCATAATTAAATTAAGAAACAAATTTCCAAATCTAATCACATATTTTATTCATGGAATTATTTGATTATGGAAAATCTATTTAGGAAACCAATTTCCTAAATCATTAAAACTACTTATGGAAATAAAATATTTTAAGATTTGATTTCCCAAATCAAATCATGATTAAATTAGGAAACAAATTTCCAGAATCTAATCAAATATTTTATTTATGGAAAATATCAATTTCCATAAATACTTCCAACTTTCCAAAAGTGGAAGATTTCCATAAATACTTCTAGACTTTCCAAAATTGAAAAATTTCCATAAATACTTCTAAATTTCCAAAATTAGAAAATTTCTAGAAATACATTATGACTATCGCAAAACCATTTTTACGATTATGTCGAAACACAACCTGGGCTCTGATACCACTGTTGGGTTTCCGGCACCGCGGCGTGTGTGTGTTCGATCATGTTTCATAAACATGAACACAGCGGAAGCAATAAAAATAATAAATCTACATTTATTACAACACACACAACACACGCATGCATATTACAACAAGTGTAGACATAACCGTAAATTTAAATTTGCAATACAAGGAAATTTATCTACGTTATACCTTTCGTATGACGTGTAGCGGGAACGACATCAACCGGAACGATCCTCGCTAGAATCGTCTCTATCCGTATCCACGCCGAGTTCCTCGGGATGACTTCGCTAAGCCACGAGCTTCGTCTTCGTACGGGTTACTAGCCTCTTGTTGAAGACGACGTGATCGAGAGATGATCACGATCCGAATCCAAATTCTGATCCTAATACGAGTTCTCAAAACTCGCTTCTCCGGAGAGGTATTTGTCAACCAATTGACGAATCCTTCATCCTCCACCTCAGAGGATTACCGGAGATCGAATCCCCGGTAAGTTATCCGCTGTCGGAGCTCTAACCGTCGTCCAAACGACGCTCCGACGAGAGGAGAAGAAGCTGTCCAGAAAACTGGACAGCTTGGTGGAGGAGTAGGCGCCGGCCAAAACAAGGAAGCCAAGTGCTCACCTTTTCAGCGAAGCCTAGGAAGATCACCGGAGGGTCGCCGGAGGATCACCGGCTGAAGCTTGGACGTCGGCAAGGACTTGGACGGCGGCATAAGAGCTGGGCGGCAGTGGAGTTGGCGCCAAAAACTCCAAGGAGAGGAGGTGGGCGGCAACTAGGTTTAGGGCTCTTGGATTAGGGCTTAATTATCCCTTAAGCCCTCTTTTATAGAGAACTAATTCTCTTAATGGTTAATGGATCATAACCATTAGGCCCGTTAACCCGCTCCATTAAGATAAGTTAAAATAAACCAAACCATGATGGTTTATTTTAAGTTAAAATGAACTGAACCAACTTTTGGTTCATTCGTTTAAAATAAACCAAACCCTTTGGTTTATTCTCCTCCATTGGATTAGAACCAAACCATTTTGGTTCATCCATTATGTCTTCATAAGACACGGCCCATCCACGCTTCCATTGCGACTAAAATGATTTTATGCTCGCTTTATGTTTGGTCCAACCAAACTTAGTTTCTCTCGATCTGAGAATCCCATTCTCAAGCTCGTTTTAAGTCCTTCGGATTATGCTCGTTGTGCGTGTGACCAAATAGGTTCTCAGTTTATGTTGGCCGTCTATAATTAACCATTAATTATAGAACGATCATGAGTGGCACCTAGTAGTACATCATGATCCCGAATTAACCGAAAAGATCAACGGTTGATCCAGAACTATTTCTGAAACCCTTCAGCAGCTCGAATGATTCATGCCCCATTCCCTTCACTCATCTTATACCCACTTGGTTCAGGACATGGTCTATTGTGTCAGTCCCCACTAGGCTGACTACGTCACACCTAGCCCAAGTATCATTTCTTCGTCCTACGGATTCTAGTTACTCCACATGTATCGAAGAGTACCTTACTCTAAACATGTAATGCTTTGGCCAAAGACTTTAGTAACAATCTGACGAGAGGTCATGGGTATACATATCCTCGCAAGGAGTGGTGAATCCTTTATAGGCTATTCAAACACCTTCGATCACTTCGACTTATACCCAATCATCCCGGGTCCACATCTCCTTAGAGATGTTTGCTTAAGATGTCAAAGCATAAGTCTCCATGATCAAGATGACTTGAATACCGCAAGCCTAAGGAACATCGCACTTAAGCCACAGTAAGAACTTCATTGACATATCTATATATGCAGAGAACCATATGAAGTCTTACGGCTGGTCACTCCAATGAACTAGTTACCATAACTAGCATCCACGATTAACTTCGGACATCACAATGTCTCCAGCCAGTGAGAATCAGCTGCTTGGATACACCAAGGAGTATACCTCGTGCTAGTCTCGACAGAATTGATGGTGTCCAAATCCATCAATTCATCGACTAGGGATAATTCCGATACATCACAATTACACATGTAGAGATACTCACTAGTTGTGATCCAATCATAAATTCTCTCATGCCTTGAATCGTATCGTGGACATTCAGTAAATGAGTTTAAGATCCAATCAAATACATAAAACATGTATACTCAAATAGTGAATCTTCATTTATCATATAAATGGTTCATACATAAGGCGATTGCCTTAGGACATCTCTCATATATTACTAACAGGATCTAGGCTCCATGAGGTTTTAATAGGCGATAATAGGGACCATAAGGAGGAGTTGGATCCTGGCCACCCAATGGATCAAGCCCAAATAAAGTCTGATCCATTAATGATAATCCATTCCACTAGAGGATTATCATTGATCTACCTCACCAACCCACATAAGTTAATATGGGCTCCATATATTATTTGTACATTTTTTCTCCCCGAGTTTAAGATCTCGAATGTCAGTCGATTAATTAATTTCCTGACCATTAATTACTCAACATCTAACTCCATGAGTAGTATCACTCAACCTTATTATCATGCCGGACCAAGTCCACCTGCAGGGTTTACATGATGAACCTTATGAGCTCCTCTAGGGGAGATCATCATCCTAATATATAGGACACAGTTTCCTCCTATAATCAATGACACACCATATAAGTAATATCATTTCCCAACTTACTGAGCCTATCGATTTACTCTATAAATCTTGCCCATTGGTAAATCAAAGAAATGAATACTAAGTATATGTGCCCATTATTATATCGGGATTAAGAGCATGTACAACATAATATCTGAGGTCCGATTCGATTATGTAGTCAGCAATAAATCAAATCACCTCTAAGTCGGCCTGCTCAATACACACAAAGTGTACTATTGTGATTCTATGGTCAAGACAAACCAATACCAAATCACACTACAACCATGCCAATGGTTTGTCCAAAACCATCTCGGTTGTGAGCCTTTACCTATACTTTACAAGGAACTGATAACATGATCTCCCGTGTGACACTACACACCATGTTATCTACAATGTAATATATTATACAATATGCATAATCATAAATATGCAAACAATGATCATATGATTCTTATTTCAAAATAAAGATGTTCATATAAAAGATAGACTTTTCAATATACATCCTAACATTTAACACTTGGTCTATATATATATACTGCGAAAGACCAAGCAACCGTTTCGATCTATCTCCATAGATCTTAATCCCTAGGATGTAGGTGTTAGTAATATATGAGAGGTTTCCTAAGGTAATTGCTTTATGTTTAAACCATTTATATGATAAATGAAGATTCACTATTTGAGTATACATGTTTGCATGCATTTGAATAGATCTTAAACTCAATTACTGAATGTCCACAATATGATTCACAACATGAGAGAATTTGTGAATGGATCACAACTAGTGAGTATCTCTACATGTGTAATTGTGATGTATTGAAATTATCCCTTGTCGATGAATTGATGCATTTGAACACCATCAATTCTGTCGAGACTAGCATGAGGTATACTCTTTGGGGTATCCAAGCAGTTGATTCTGACTGACTAGAGACATTGTGATGTCCGGAGTTAATCGTGGATGCTAGTTATGGTAACTAGTTCATTGGAGTTGAAGGTAGGAAACTTCGCTTCCCACTTCAACTCGGTCGCTTGTTCATGGCGATCCCTTCTACGTCCCCAGATAAAAAAAATTTATCCTTGACAAGAGGGATTACGCAAGAAACCGTGTCATCGTCGTGCTATTCGATTAGAGTAGTCACTTGAAAAAAACTTGTTCAATCATCCAACCTCTATTCTACGAATAGCCACGGAATAGACGATGTACGGATCGCCGACTTTTGTGTTTATATTCGGGGTCCAAGTTATATTAGCCACAAAACAGAATATATAACATTCATATAATTGAAAAACAAATATAAACATGTTACAAAAGAAAATAGACAATCGATATACCTCTCGATCTTCTATTGTATGACCTTCCTCCTTTTGGATGTCGTGTGGGCGACGATCTACCAAAAGTTGAAGCACCTAGATCACCAATCTTCCTTCCTTGCTCGCTCCAAACAAGAGGAAGTATAGAAACAAGGCACTTCTCCTTCTTTCAACCAACCACCATGCTCCAAGGTTGGTGCTTGCCGCCGACCAAGAAGGAGAAGGAGAATAAGATGGAAATCGGCCAAGACTCCAAGGGAAGACCCTAAATCTAGTTTCCACCGGCCAAGGAGAAGGAGAAGGGCTGGTTTGGATGACGACCAACAGAGGGAAGGCTGGTATGGGCGCCGGACACCAAGGGAGAAGAAGAAGATAAGGAAAAGATTTCCTTATTTGGTGCTACCAACCCCAAACCCTAATCTCCAAGCTTGCCGCCACATTAACCCTAATCCTATCTCTAATGGGATTCCTCCTTGCCGCCCACCCCCTCCTCTCCTTTTATAGAGTTAGGGATAAGCCTTGTTTTAATCTCCACCATTGGTTCTAGGGATTTAATCTCAACCGTCGGATCTAGAGAATAAATCTCAACCGTCGGATCTAGAGATTTGATCTTTACCTTTGGATCTAGAGTTTTGTTTTCATCCATTGGATCTAGGCTTCATGAGGTATTAATAGGCTACAATTGGGACCATGAGGAGGAGTTGGATCTTGGCCGCCCAATGGATCAAGCCCACATAAAGTCCGATCCATTAATGATAATCCAATCCACTAAAGGATTATCATTGATCTACCTCACCAAACCCTATAAGTTAATATGGGCTCCATATATTATATGTACATTTTCTCCCCATGTTTAAGATCTCGAATGTTCGTCGATTAATTAATTTACTGACCATTAATTAATCAACATCTAACTCCATGAGTAGTACCACTCAACCTTTTCATCATGTCGGACCATGTCCACATGCAGGGTTTATATAATGAACCTTATGAGCTCCTCAAGGGGACATCATCATCCTAATATATAGGACACGGTTTCCTCCTATAATCAATGGCACACCATATAAATAATATCATTTCCCAACTTACCGAGCCTATCGATTTAATCTATAAATCTCGGCCATTGGTAAATCAAAGAAATGAATACTAAGTATATGTTCCCCTTATTATATCGGGATTAAGAGTATGTACAATATAATATCTGAGGTCTGATTCGATTATGTAGTCAGCAATAAATCGAATCACCTCTAAGTCGGTCATGATCAATACACACAAAGTGTACTAGTGTGATTCTATGGTGAAGACAAACCAATACAAAATCACACTACAACCATACCAATGGTTTATCCAAAGGCATCTCGGTTGTGAGCCTATACTTATACTTTACAAGGAGTCGATAACATGATCTCCCGTGTGACATCACATACCATGTTATCTACAATGTAATGTATTAGACAATATGCATAACCATAAAAATATGCAAACAATGATCATGTGATTCTTATTTCAAAATAATGATATTCATACAAAAGATAGACTTTTTAGTATACATCCCAACAATCTCCCACTTATACTAAAAGACTATGCTGTCCTAAAACTGTCATACATCTGATTCCCATTCCCTCCACATGCCTATCAAAAGCTCTCGCCGGAAGGGCCTTAGTGAAAGGATCTGCCAGGTTATCCTCCGATGTAATCTTGGGCACAACAACTTCTCCTCTCTTTACGATTTCTCATATCAGGTGGTACTTGCGCTCTATGTGTTTACTTGCCTTATGGGCTCGTGGTTCCTTCGAGTTTGCAACTACACCACTATTATCACAATAAATTGTGATAGTTCTGGGCAAACCAAAAATCACATCCAAGTCCATCAGGAAGTTCCTGAGCCACACAACTTCTTTGCCCGCCTCAGAGGCTGTCACATACTCAACTTCCATGGTAGAGTCCGCCACACATTTCTGCTTGACACTTCTCCATACAATGGCTCCACCTCCCAAAGTAAACACAAAACCAGAGGTAGACTTACTGTTATCCCTATTTGATTGGAAGTTGAAATCTGTGTAACCCACAGGGAGTAATTGGCCTGCCTGGTAAACTAGCATGTAATCCCTAGTCCTTCTCAGGTAGTTCAATATATGCTTTACCGCAGTCCAATGTCCCTGTCCTAGATTACTCTAATATCTGCTGACCATGCCCACGGTAAAGCAGATATCTGGTCTCGTACATAGCATTGCATACATGAGGCTTTTTACTGTCGAGGCATAAGGAACTGCCTTAATCTCCTCTATCTCCTCAGATGTTCTAGGACACATCTCCTTTGATAAAGGAACTCCATGCCTGAAAGGTAGAAAACCCTTCTTGGAGTTCTGCATGCTAAAACGATCCATAATGGTGTCTATGTATGAAGCTTGAGATAAGCACAACATCCTTTTCCTGTGATCCCTTATAACCTTGATCCCAAGGATGTGTCCCACTTCTCCCAAGTCCTTCATATCAAACTGTTTGGACAACCATACCCTTACGTCCGATAACACCTTGACATTGTTGCCAATTAACAAAATGTCATCTACGTATAGTACAAGAAATATCACTACATTTCCGTCACATCTCTTGTATATACAAGACTCATCCGGACTTTGAATAAATCCATAAGATTAGATTACCTCATCAAAGCGGATGTTCCAAGACCTCGAAGCTTGCTTTAATCCATAAATGGACCGATTAAGGTTACATACAAGATGCTCTTTGCCCTTCGCAATGAATTCCTCAGGTTGCTTCATATAGATGTTTTCCTCAAGACTTTCATTAAGGAAAGCTGTCTTGACATCCATCTGCCACACCTCATAATCCATATGAGCTTCTATGCATAAGAGAATCTGGATAGACTTAAGCATGACTACCGGCGAAAAGGTCTCCTCATAATCGATACCCTCTTTCTGAGTATACCCCTTCGCAACAAGCCTCGCTTTGAAGGTCTCAATCTTCCCATCTATTCCTCTCTTTCTTTTATAGATCCACTTGCATCCAATGGTTTTTACACCATCGGGTGGTTCTACTAGCTCCCAGACCTGATTTGAATCCATAGATTCAATCTCAGCATTCATTACACTTTGCCAAGATACTACATCTTTATCTTGGATTGCCTTGTCATATGTCTAGGGATCAGGTTCATGTTCGCCAGGGACCAAATCAGAAGATTCTCCCAAGAACATGAATCTATCAGGCTGTCTCACAACCCTCCCACTACGATGAGGTATCACTTGTGTATCCTCTGTAACACGCGGTGCAGTGACTTGTGATATATCTTCTTGTACCGGTGGTACTGAAGAAGTGACTTCCCCTTTTATTTACTCCAGAACAATCTTACTCATGGGCTTGTGGTTCATCATATAGTCTTCCTCTAGAAATCTGGCATTCGTGCTAACGATCACCCTCTGATCTCTAGGACTATAAAACAAACCACCTTTCATTCCTCTAGGATAGCCAACGAACATGCATACTTCTGTACGAGGTTCTAACTTACTAGCATCTGCTTTCAGCACATGTGCTGGACTCCCCCAAATCTGAATATGTCTTAGACTAGGCTTTCGCCCAGTCCACAATTCTGTGGGAGTAGAAGGCACTGATTTAGATAGAACCAAGTTCAGAATGTACACCGCCGTATCTAGAGCATATCCCTAGAACGAATCTGACAACTCAGAATAACTCATCATCGATCTAACCATCTCCATAAGGTTCCTATTCCTTCGCTCTGCTACACCATTCTACTAGGGTGTGCCAGGTGAAGACAATTGGGATTGAATCCCAGCCTCTGATAAGTAATTCCTAAACTCTCCCAAGAGGTACTCACTACCACGATCAGATCGTTGTGTCTTGATACTTTTACCTTGACATTTCTCCACATCATCCTTGAATTCTTTGAACTTGTCAAAGCATTCAGATTTGTGGCGCATCAAGTAAATGTATCCATATCTTGAATAATCGTCTATAAAAGAGACGAAATACTCAAAACCATCTCTAGCCTGGATAGACATAGGACCACACAAATCAGAATGAACCAATTCTAACACATCTTTGGCTCTATACCCCTTGGCCTTAAAAGGCCTCTTGGTCATTTTACCCTCCAAGCAAGATTCACAGGTTGGGAAATCCTCCGCCACTAATGAACCCAGAGTTCCATCAGCTTATCAACCTTTGAATTCTGCTTAGGTTAATATGACCAAGCCTAAGATGCCAAAGATTTGTTTGGTTCATCTTCGAAGGTTCTTTTCTCTTATTGGAATTATAAGATGAGTTATTAACTTCTATTTGCATCGTGGAACCTTTTGGTTCAAGTGTATACAAATTTTTTATCAATGCACCAGAACAGATAATCTCCCTATTCCTTTTTATAATAACTTTATCATTAAAAGAAATAGAATATCCATCCATAAACAATTTAGAAACCGAAATTAAATTCTTTCTAAATAAAGGTACATATAGGCAATTCTTAAGAACCAAAAATTTATTTTTCTCAAAAGATAAATAAACGTCTCCCACTGCAACAGCCGCCACCTTCGTGGCATCGCCCAAGTATACGGTAATCTCCCCCTTATCCAGTCGTCTGGTTTTTTGGAACCCCTGTAAAGTATTGCAGACATGATCAGTGGCTCTAGTATCTACACACCAGGTGTCGGTAGATAATACCGCTGACCATGTTTTAACGACTAGTCCAAAGGATATACCTTTGTTCTGCTTCGGATTGGGATAGTCCTTCTTCCAATGTCCATCCTGCTAGCAAGTGAAGCACTTGCCTTTCGGCTTCTTCACTCGTCCCTGAGATCCTCCCATCACCTATGCCCCAGCTTGTTTCTTCTTCTTCATGCCTTTCAGCTTAGAAGTAGAAACCTTTTGAGCAATCATGGCCTAAGCCTGAGCAAGCCCTTCTATCACCTGGAGAATGATATCGACTTGGGTTTCCCCATCGATCTCAGCTCCGAGGACTTCCAACTCATTCGCAGGCTTAGGAGGACACTCTTCGAAGAATACATACTTGTACTCCTCAGCAGTTAAGACAATATCCAGAATCCTATTTCCAATCAACATAATTATGTACAGTAAGTTTATTTTCCTTTAGTACAACAACAAGTGAACTGAAAGTCATTTTTTGAAAATCCTAAGAATCACATAGATAATTACTTTATATTTCAAAAAATTATTGATTCCTCAAACAATAAAATTTTGAAATCAACCAACACCTCAAAACACCGAGAATATTGTACGCCACGATCGTGTGGACATATACGAATTCTACATTTGTAAGAGGAGGTTTTACCCATTAATTTTACTATCTTGTCAACCTAACTTCTTGAAAAATAAAATTAATAGTTGGTTTCTCTTCGGCCCTATAAATAAAAGCAGTGACTCCGATGAGGAGGATACTCCTATTTGCATCTAAGTGTTCACCATTACTTGATACCAAGGAAATTATCTCGGGTTATGTGCCTTCCGATGGGGAAGTACACACGCTCCTAAATAATTTTCCTATAACCATATCCGACCCTGTGATCCACAAACAAACTCATCTAATGGGGAGGAAGGCACTCAGAGCCGACGTGAAAGTTTGCTTGCATCACATGTCAAATCGTAATGGAGGCCATGGGAATTTATAAAAATATCCCTCTCCCACTTAGTAATTTGAAATTGAGGAATTTTCTAGCCTACGACATGCATATCAAACAATAAGCAATAAATATGAAAAATAAATATTTTCCAACTATTATGGCTTTTGTCTTCAATATGTCTCCCGTCGTATCGCCATCTGGTCCGCTCCTCCCTACGCCATGTACAAGCCATCCAGAGATTCGAGCCGAGAAAAAATATTTTAATTTACATCCATCGATCCTATACTTCACGAGGGACTGTACATGACATCTAGATCGAAAGTAAACTAAAATAGAAAGAGTGGATAAACAATGTCGTATCTAATTTACAAAAATTAAATACTAGCCTCGTCA
Source organism: Wurfbainia villosa (assembly GCA_025175895.1). Classification (NCBI taxonomy): domain Eukaryota; kingdom Viridiplantae; phylum Streptophyta; class Magnoliopsida; order Zingiberales; family Zingiberaceae; genus Wurfbainia; species Wurfbainia villosa. The sequence continues at coordinate 53,703,850 of CM046001.1, read as the reverse complement.
ACCCCGAGGATTCAACAAAACATACAATTACACACATATAATCACATACACACATATGGCCATAATAGTTGGATCCTATGCCTGCAACCAAAGAGTTAACCTACGCATATCCTACTATTATCCGACACATATAATATATGAAAAGAGCATAAAAGTAACCGAATCCTAAACACACAAAACTGGAAAACTTGGCTCTGATACCACTTGAAGGTAGGAAACTTTGCTTCCCACTTCAACTCGGTCGCTTGTTCATGGCGATCCCTTCTACGTCCCCAGATAAAAAAAAATTATCCTTGACAAGAGGGATTCTCCAAGCAACCGTGTCATCGTCGTGCTATTCGATTAGAGTAGTCAATTGAACAAACTTGTTGTTCAAGCAACCAACCTCTATTCTACGAATAGCCGCGGAATCGATGATGTACGGATCGCCGACTTTTGTGTTTATATTCGGGGTCCAAGTTATATTAGCCACAAAATAGAATATTTAACATTCATATAATTGAAAAACAAATATAAACATGTTACAAAAGAAAATAGACAATCGATATACCTCTCGATCTTCTATTGTATGACCTTCCTCCTTTTGGACATCGTGTGGGTGACGATCTACCAAAAGTTGAAGCACCTACATCACCAATATTCCTTTGTTGCTCGCTCCGAACAAGAGGAAGTATAGAAACAAGACACTTCTCCTTCTTTCAACCAACCACCAAGCTCCAAGGTTGGTGCTTGCGGCAGGCCAAGAAGGAGAAGGAGAATAAGATGGAAACCGGCCAAGACTCCAAGGGAAGACCCTAAATCTTATTATCATCGGCCAAGGAGAAGGAGAAGGGCTGGTTTGGACGCCAGCCAAGGGAGGGAAGGCTGGTATGGGCGCCGACAACCAAGGGAGAAGAAGAAGATAAGGAAAAGATTTCTTTATTTGGTGTCGCCGACCTCAAACCCTAATCTCCAAGCTTGCCGCCACCTTAACCCTAATCCTATCTCTAATGGGATTCCTCCTTGCCGCCCACCCCCTCCTCTCCTTTTATAGAGTTAGGGATAAGCCTTGTTTTAATCTCCACCATTGGTTCTAGGGATTTAATCTCAACCGTCGGATCTAGAGATTTGATCTTTACCTTTGGATCTAGAGTTTTGTTTTCATCCATTGGATCTAGGCTTCATGAGGTATTAATAGGCTACAATAGGGACCATGAAGAGGAGTTGGATCTTGGCCGCCCAATGGATCAATCCCACATAAGGTCCGATCCATTAATGATAATCCAATCCACTAAAGGATTATCATTGATCTACCTCACCAACCCCCATAAGTTAATATGGGCTCCATATATTATATGTACATTTTCTCCCCGTGTTTAAGATCTCGAATGTCCGTCGATTAATTAATTTACTGACCATTAATTAATCAACATCTAACTCCATGAGTAGTACGACTCAACCTTTTCTTCATGCCGGACCAAGTCCACCTGCAGGGTTTATATGATGAACCTTATGAGCTCCTCAAGGGGACATCATCATCCTAATATATAGGACACAGTTTCCTCCTATAATCAACGGCACACTATATAAATAATATCATTTCCCAATTTACCGAGCCTATTGATTTAATCTATAAATCTCGCCCATTAGTAAATCAAAGAAATGAATGCTAAGTATATGTGCTCGTTATTATATCGGGATTAAGTGTATGTACAATATAATATCTGAGGTCTGATTCGATTATGTAGTCAGCAATAAATCGAATCACCTCTAAGTTGGTCCTGATCAATACACACAAAGTGTACTAGTGTGATTCTATGGTCAAGACAAACCAATACAAAATCACACTACAACCATACCAATGGTTTATCCAAAGCCATCTCGGTTGTGAGCCTATACTTATACTTTACAAGGAGCCGATAACATGATCTCCCGTGTGACACTACACACCATGTTATCTACAATGTAATGTTTTAGACAATATGCATAACCATAAAAATATGCAAACAATGATCTTGTGATTCTTATTTCAAAATAATGATCTTCATACAAAAGATAGACTTTTCAGTATACATCCCAACAGGAGTAACCAACTGTAATACTTCATATGGTTCTCTGCATATATGTGAAGAGAATTACTTCCTTCTCCTTCGGTCGCTTGTGCATGGCAATCCTATCTCACGTCCCCAGATTAAAATTTAATTGAATAAAACTAATCTAGATGGAGATGGATCGGCCAAGCAACCGATTCATCATCGTACTATTCGATTTGAGTGGTCGCTTGAACAAACTTATTGTCCAAACAACCTAACTCTTTTCCCCGATTAGTCGCGGAATAGATGATGATCGGATCGTTGGGTTTTATGTTTATCTTCGGGGTCCATGATCATACAATTGTAAATAATTACATAAAACAAAAGGAAACCAAAACAAGAATAGTACCTCTTGTTTACCTCTTGATCTTCTATCGTATGACCTATCCTCTTTTTGGACATTGTGTGGGCAACGATCCTCTAAGAATTGAAGCCTCCTACATCACCTTTTCTCCTTTTTTTCTTGCTCCAAAACAAGCTGCCCCTTTCTTCTTCTCTTGACCGAACAACCTTCTTCTTCTCCCTTGCTCATGTCGGCCACCAAGGAGAGCTCCCCTTCCTTGTTTCCGCTGACCCTAGGGAGAACCAAGGAGGTACCGCCCACCAAGGAGAGCTCTTGTCGCCGACCAAAGAAGAAAGGAAGATGATCCCTCACTATCGGTCACCCAGAGATGGAGAGGGCTGCCCTTTGCTTGTGTTCTCCGGCCCTAGCTTGAGGAAGGAGGTGGCGACCACCAAAGGGAGGGAAGGAGGGAGGAGGTGCCGACCCTAACCCTAGGAGAAGGGTTCTTTCCGCCGACACTAGGGTGGAAGAGGAGAAAACATGGTTGGGATTCATTTAGAGTTTCCAAACCCTATGCTCCCCTTTTATAGTTTTTGCCAAAGCCTCTCTTTAATTGTGTCGATTGGCTCTAGGCTTCATGAGGGTTTTAATAGGCTACAATAGGGACCATGAGGAGGAGTTGGATCTTGGCCACCCAATGGATCCGAACCCGATCCATTAATGATGATCCATTCCACTAAAGTGATCATCATTGATCTACCTCACCAACCCCATAATTATATATGGGGTCCACATATTAATCGTACAAATATCTCCCCGTGTTTAAGATATTGAATGTCCGTTAATTAATTAATTTACTAACAATTAATTAATTAACATCTAACTCCATGAGTAGTACCACTAAACCTTATCATCATGCTAGACTATGTCCACCTGCAGGATTTACATGATGATCCTTATGAGCTCCTCAAGGGGACATCATCATCCTAATACAAGGACACGATTTTTTCCTATAATAAACGACAAACCATGTAAATAATATTATTTCCCAACTTACTGGGCCTATCGATTTAACCCATAAATCTCGCCCATTAGTAAATCAAAGAAATAAATATTAAGTACATGTGCCCATTAATATATCGGGATTAAGAGCATGTACACTATAATATCCGAGGTCTGATTCAATTATATAGTCAGCAATAACTTGAATCACTTCTAAATCGGTCCTGCTCAATACACATACTAGTGTAATTCTAGGATCAAGATAAATAAATACCAAATTACACTACAATCATGCCAAAGGTTTGTCCAAAACCATCTTGGTTGTGAGCCTCTACTTATACTCTACAAGAAATTGATAACATAATCTTCTGTGCGACACCACACACCATGTTATCTACAATGTAACGTATCAAATAATATGCATATATGTAAACAATGATCATGTGATTCATAGGTTCATATTTGAAGGTTCTTTTCTCTTATTAGAATTAGAAGATGAGTTATTAACTTCTATTTGCATTGTGGGAGCTTTTGGTTCAAGTGTATATAAATTTTCTATCAATGCACCAGAACAGATAATGTCCCTATTCCTTTTTATAACAACTCTATCATTAAAAGAAATAGAATATCCATCCATAAACAATTTAGAAATCGAAATTAAATTATTTCTAAATAAAGGTACATAAAGGCAATTTTTAAGAACCAAAACTTTATTCCTCTCAAAAGACAAATAAACATCTCCCACTGCAACAGCCGCCACCTTTGTGGCATCGCCCAAGTATACGGTAATCTCCCCCTCAGCCAGTCGTCTAGTTTTCTGGAACCCCTACAAAGTATTGCAGACATGATCAGTGGCTCCCATATCTACACACCAGGTGCCGATAGATAACACCGCTAAACATGTTTCAACGACTAGACCAAAAAATATACCTTTGTTTTGCTTCCGGTTGGGGCAGTCCTTCTTCCAGTGTCCAGTCTGCTTGCAAGTGAAGCACTTGCCTTTCGGCTTCTTTACTCCTCCCTAAGTTCCTCCCGTCACCTTTGCCCCAGATTGTTTCTACTTCTTCTTGCCTTTCGGTTTAGAAGTAGAAACCTTTTGGGAAACCATGGCCTGTGCGTGAGCACTCTGACGAAATAACCCCTCTACCGCCTGGAGTTCTTTCAGAAGCTCCGACAACGAATACACCCTCTTTTTCATGTTGTAGTTCAGGTGAAACTGCTCAAAACTCTTAGGTAGAGACTGGAGAATGATATCGATCTGGGATTCCCCATCGATTTCAGCTCCGAGGACTTCCTGCTCATTCAAATGAGCCATCATCTTGAGAACATGATCCCTCATGGGTGTTCCCTTGATCATGGTGGTCGTTATCAAGTTCCTCATGGCTTCCTGCCTAGCAGCCCAATTCTGGTGTCCGAAAAGTTCTTTGAGATTAAGCATCATGTCATATGCAGTGGGCATGGCTTGATGCTGATGTTGCAGTACATTTGACATAGATGCCAAAATATAACACCTCACCATTTCATCGGCCTTAATCCACTTCTTATAACTCTCCTTCTTCTTTTCCCCACAATCATCCACAGGCTTAGGAGGGCACTCTTCGAGGAGTACATATTTGTATTCCTCAGCAGTCAAGACAATGTCAAGATTCCTCTTCCAATCAACATAATTGGGTCCAGTAAGTTTATTTTCTTTCAGTATCACAACAAGCGGGTTGAAAGTCATTTTGAAAAAACCTAAGAATCACATAGATCAAAACATTAGATTCCAAAAAATTATTGATTCCTCAAACAATAAAATTTTGAAATCAACCAACACCTCAAAATACCGAGAATATCGTATGCCACAATAGTGTGGACGTATACGAATTCTACATTTATAAGAGGAGGTTTTACCCATTAATTTTACTATCTTGTCAATCTAACTTTTTGACAAATAAAATTAATAGTTGGTTCCTCTTCGGCCCTATAAATAAAAGCAGTGACTCTGATGGGGAGGATACTCCTATTTGTATCTATGTGTTCACCATTACTTGGTACCAAGGTAATTATCTCGGGTTATGTGCCTTCCGATGGGGAAGTAGCCATGCTCCTTAATAATTTTCTATAACCATATTCGACCCTGTGATCCATAAACAAACTCATCTGATGGGGAGGAAGGCACTCATAGCCGATGTGCAAGTTTGTTTGCATCACATGTCAAATCGTAATGGAGGTCGTGGGAATTTATAAAAATATCCCTCTCCCACTTAGTAATTTAAAAATGAGGAATTTTCCTAGCCAACGACATGCATATCAAACAAGAAGTAATAAATATGAAAAAAAATATTTTCCAACTATTTTGGCTTTTGTCTCCAATATGTCTCCCGTCGTATCGCCATCTCGTCCGCTCCTCCCTACGCCATGTACAAGCCATCCGGAGATCTGAGCCGAGAAAAACTATTTTAATTTACATCTATCGATCCTATACTCCACGAAGGAGTGTACATGAAATCTAGATTGAAAGTAAACTAAAATAAAAAGAGTGGCTAAACAATGTCGTACTTAATTACAAAATTAAATACTAGCCTCGTAAACCCTGAGGATTCAAAAAATATACAATTACACAGATACAATCACATACACACATATGGCTATAATAGTTGGATCCTATGCCTGCAGCCAAAAAGTTAACCTTCACACATCCTACTATTATCCGACAGATATAATATATGAAAAGTGCATAAAAGTAATCGAATCCTAAACACACAAAACCGAAAACTGTGGCTCTGATACCACTTGAAAGTAGGAAACTTCGCTTCCCACTTCAACTCGGTTGTTTGTTCATTGCGATCCCGTCTTCCTCCCCAGATTAAGGAAATTAATCCTTGACAATTAGGGATTACCCAAGCTACCGTTTCATCATCGTGTTATCAGATTAGAGTGGTCACTTGAACAAACTTATTGTCCAAGCAACCTACCTCTATTCTTCGAATAGCCACGGAATAGACGATCTACGGATTGCCGATTTTTGTGTTTGTATTCGGAGTCCAAGTAAATTAGCCACATAATAAAAACATACAACATACAAAGAAACAAAAGGAAAGCAAATCAAGATTTATACCTCTTGTTTACCTCAAGGTCTTCTATCGTATGTCCTATCCTCCTCTTGGACGTTGTGTGGGAAACGATCCTCCAAGAGATGAAGCCTCCTAGATCACGATCTTCCTTTCCTTGCTCACTCCGAACAAGAGGAAGTATAGAAACAAAACTCTCCTCCTATCTAGGACCAACCATCAAGCTCCAAGCTTGATGCTTACTGTCAGCCCAAAGAGAGGTGTAAGGAGTGGGAGCCGGCCAAGAGCTCCAAGGAACAAGACCCTAGCTCTTGTTTCCACAGGCCAAGAAGAAGAGGAGAAAAAGGTTGAGCGCCGGCCAAGTTAGAGGGGAAGAAGGGATGGGCGCCGGCTACACCTTAGAAAGAAGAAAGGAATCAAACCCTAATCTCCCACCTTGTTGTCGCCCAAGCCAAAACCCTAACCCTAGCCGCCCAAGCCTTGGCCTTGATCTCCCTTCAATTGTTCTTGCCGCACACCCTTGTGCCTCCTTTTATAGAGCAAGGCTTAAGCCTTCCTTTAATCTCCACCGTCGGTTCTAGGTATTTAATCTCAACCGTCGGATCTAGAGATTTAATCTCAACCGTCGGACTTAGAGATTTAATCTCCACCGTCGGATCTAAAGATTTAATCTCCACCGTCAGATAAAGTGATTTAATCTCCTCCGTCAGATCTAAATATTTATTCTCCACCATCGGATATAGAGTTCCATTCTCCACCATCGGATCTAGGCTTCATGAGGATTTTAATAGGCTGCGATAGGAACCATGAGGAGGAGTTGGATCTTGGCCACCCAATGGATCAAGCCCACATAAAATCCGATCCATTAATGATAATCCATTCAACTAGAGGATTATCATTGATCGACCTCACCAACCCCCATAAGTTAATATGGGCTCCATATATTATTTGTATATATATCTCCCTGTGTTTAAGATCTCATGTAAGATACGGAAAAAAAAAATTAAATAAAAATAAATAATAGCCTTTATTAATTGAGAATTAACTCGGGAATTCATAGAAATTTTTCTGGATTCAAAAAGAGACCATATGAGGAAGATTTGAGCTTGAACAGGTGGTTGGGTCAACTGAGGCTAATTCGGACTTGACCTAGGCTAGCTTAACCACAAGCGGTGGGGTTATAAAGTCGAACCGGACGCAGATTCCATTAATTCCTTTCCCAGTCGTGATTTCTTCTCCCTAAATCCTGATCGCTCGATTCTTCCCTGTTTCGTCGCCGCGGCCGATCTCCTCCGACGCCGACCCGATCGGCAGTCGCCTTGGATCTCGAAGCTCGGTTCGTCGGTGTCTCTTCTTCCTTGTCCTTTCGTCGTCATTTTATATCGTGTCGAGCTGAGCTCCGGTCGACCTTTGTTGTCTCTCGTCGGCCGACACTGCAGCTGCGCGAGTTGGTGATTTCAAGAGGAGAAGCTGGTGGCTTAGGGTTCTCGATGATGACCCGATCCAGTGCGCCACTCCTACAAGTTTTGCTGTTTTCTCTTCTTCTCCATTGTATGCTTGGCGATGATTTTTCTGACTTGGATTATTGTTATCCGACGAGCTGATGTTGGCGCTTTCGGTAGGAGATCCAGCTGGTGGGAGGGACTCCGGTCGAACTCCGTCGGGTGAGAGACCTCGCTGGGAGCTGGGATTTCCATCGGGAGCAGCCGGATTTTAGCGGAGGTCTAGAACTGGTAAGCCTGATTACAGTGTGTTGTTTGATCGGGGTGATTGGTGATTGAGGAACTGGGGGGGAAGAAATGTACTGTCATTGATCCAGATCCAGTGAGGTTGGAGTTTGGGACTGCTTCGGTGAACAGGGGGTGCTGCCGGAGATGTTCTGTTTGGTGTCGGGTGTGAGGATTTTGTTTGACCTACGCCGATGGGTTGTTTGGGTGTAGGGATTGAACGGTGGAGTTTATGGTATAATATCTGTTTCCCTTTGGTTGATTTGTGTAGGAGATCGATTTGTTATGGTGTTGAGTTGTAATCGGTTTGGTGTTTGTAGATGATTAGAGAGCTATGGATGATGAAGTTACCATGGCAGTGAAGAAGGTAAGTGTGAATTGATTGGAGGCAGTGATTTGGAGATTTAGGTCAGCTTGGAAGGTTGTGAGTAGTGTTTAGATCCATATATTTCAATTGATCTATGTAGTGTATCGGATTGGGATAGTTGGAGTTAACACGTATTCGGAGAGGGATGCGAATATAGAAAGAATTATTATTTTGTTCGTATAATTATCGGAGACGTGTACTTAACCATGATTGTTATTATTGTACAGATTTGGGATACGAAGCGGGTCTGCGACCGTGAGGATTAGTCGAGCTTCGTATCAGGTGGGTAATATCTACCTGGTCCGGTAGTTTTGATCAAATTCTAGTGCATGATCTTGGATTTATGTTTATTCCTGTTTACCTTAAATCCACTCTTATTTAATCATATGCTTGTACTGCCTTGACCTTTGAGATATATACTCTGTTACTCATTGATTATCTAGCACGGATAGGAACTATAAACCCTATTACGTATTAGCTGATGGATGTTCAGTAAGTACAAGTGGTTAGGTTTATCTTTGTGACTTCAGATTGGGTTACTGTCTTACATCACTAGGGTTAGGTGATGGTTTGGATTATGGAGCCGATTGTTATATCATATCCGTATTAGTGGTGCATTTATGGTGGATCTAGTTGTCTGTGCATAGATAAGTGTATGGTTGTCAGTATGTGACCATGGACTAGAGGTCCTAGCGCGATGGTATATCCATTATGGATTGTGTGCCTGTGTATGGTTATATGGACGGTTGATTGTATATCGCTACTGACTAGAGGTCTTAGCGTGGTTGACTGTCAGATGAGTATGACTCTTTATGCGATAGAGAGAGTCTTGTGGATTGTAGTCCTTGCATAGTTGACTTTTAGTTGACCATGCCTCCCCGTGGGATAGGGAGTGTCGCTAGGATACATGTATGGAGCTATGCATCATTACATTTGCATGCATGCTGACGACTGGGTCTCCCTTGTGGATGAGACGGGTCGTCAGTCATCCTACCTCCCCGGCCACTCGGGGTAGTGGTAGCAGGGTTGAGGGCAGAGCATTGGATGTGCCACGCTCGGCCACTATGGATGGTGGTAGCTGGAGATGCGCACCTGGCCACTGTGCAGAGTGGTGTAGCACTCGCCCACTATAGACGGTGGTTGTGTGAGGTGCAGTTGTCCTGTGTGCGGCGTTTTTCTACTCATGGGTAGGGACAGCGTGGCTTGCAGCAGGGGCCCCTAGGAGTAGTTAGCTTTTTACGCTTACACGCTACTCAGTCATACTACCCAACTCGGCCACTCGAGAGTGGTGGAAGCTGGAGTCGGGCTAGTTGTCATTTGTCGTGCCACCCTGGCCACTCTGGGGTCGTGGTTGGACGGGTCCGCAGACATTGACCATGCATATGCATTGCTGATATATATGTATGCATGTATTTGATATATGTTTTACATATGCCTGTGAGATGCTGCATTTGATTGAGCTATGATTGTTGCACATGCTTGTACATCATGATACATGCCATTTGCATTTTATTTACTGCTATGTGTTGAGCATGATACATGCGTTGATTCAGACTGTTATATGCATTTGATTAGAATAATGTCATTGTGTGGTATGGACCGGGTTATTATACAGGTGATCATATACTGTTCATATGTCTGAGTATTGGTCAGGTATGGGATTGACCTGGTATGTTATATGGTTATGTTATAGTATACCTGTTCAGGATGATCTAGCATATGGCATTACAGACCATCAGGTACGTTGGTACATTACTTTATGTTCAGTTGATTAGTTTAGTATATACACCGAGTATGACTTTACTGTAGTTACTTGTTATTAGATTTGGATATGACTGTATGTCTATTGGACTCATGCTGTATACCTGTAGATCTTCACATGTATACCTGTAGATCTATTCTTATATGTTGTTCATGCACTTTCTATATATTACCCCTGAGTTTATACTCACCACCCCGGGACCCTGGGCTTTCTGTCGCCCAGATAACAGGTAGAAGATTCCTTGGACGTTCGGAGCTCCGTCAGCTGATCCCATCTCACACCGGACGAATGGATATGTTTTCCGTGTTGTTGTATCCTTACGGATTGTTGGTTTGGGTTTTTCCCTGTATTGTTTTCGTATTTGTGATATACGGACATATTGTATGTATTTGGTCTTTGATTCAATTTCTGTTATGATTCTTGTCGTGTCAAGTCACTCCGGAGTGCACAGTTGGTCTTTGTATCTTGTTGATCTGTTTGTATTGTTTCCACTGTGTTTAGTATATTTGATATGTTGATATCTGTGTATATCATATTGTTGTTGTGGGCCTACAGGCCTTGTATTAACCCGATATGTTGCCACGTACAGGGGAGATGTCGTCCGTTTGCTTTTCGGCACGACATACTCTCGGGGCGTGACAATTTTATTGGTATCAAAGCCCTAGGTTGCGAAGTCCATTTTCGGATTTTATTTCATTCGGGCATCGAGTTTTGCTTTACTCGATTTTGGTTTTGTGAGTTCTGGGATCTGGCTGTTGCGGACATCTCCGAGCTACAAGGTTTAAGGTATGTTAATTGTTATTATATATCCTTCTGTTGGATATGCATTTAGTTGCTTATAACAGTGCATGACTTGTAGTATGTTAATCAATATTCGTAACCGTGGTTTGAGTTGACCACGGGAACGATATGTTGAGGTTATTAGACATGTACCTGCTATCGAAAAGGTAATTACCTTCGTGATCTGAGTCGGATAGCAGAGATTAGGTAGTCACATCTCTTGTGGAGATCAAGGATTACGGTCCTAAGATTTTCACTAATTATGTTAGTCAGATCATTACCTATTGGGTAATGGACAAGCGAGTACACTATTGCTGATGCAGATAGTAGAGGATTTGTTTGGAGATAATCATAGGGATTTTGATCCCTGAGTTGGTCATGTTAGGTTGTATAATATTGGGAGTACTTTTAGAGTACTTGACTCGGGTTATACGAAGATAGTAGTATTAGAGAATACCATTATTCGGATTTAGCCGGTAATTGGTGGGAGATATAGGAAATAACCTACGGGAAATCACACATCACTTGGCCACAGTGAAGTGATGTTGTGAGAGAGTATTTTCCCACATCATTTTCTTTGACTCATTGTCAAGGAATTCTTGGGCTTTAGGTCGAGTGATCATTTGGTGACGAAGGTACCATGCAGAGTCGTTAGACTTGCGAAGGTTACGACTATTTAATAGCCCAAGAATGTGATTGGGTTGGTTTTGACCACCCACGGGTTATCGGTTGACATCTTGATCATGATGTTTGGATCTCCTACCAGATCCTACCGGAAGTGTATAGACCGAGTCATGTGTATAGAAATGACTCCGTAGTAAGTGTTTTAAAGAGTTGGAGATTTGATAAGCAGATATTGCGAGTCAAATTATTGGAATTCGAAATCTCCAAATGTTGGATAAAAAGGAGCAAGATTAAAGTCGTAAGTCACGAGTGACTATTGGAGAGTTTTTCGATCATAGAAGAGCGATTGTAGATTGTCGGCTTCTCTCATGTTTATCCTGAACTCGAGGAAAGACTCGAAGGAGATTATGTGTGCAAGACGGGTTACGATGAGACACAGAGTCGATTATCCGATGGACCATTGTATTCTTTCTACTATAAGCGTGTATCTACGAGGAGAGTATGTATTTTGAAGACTCAGTTGAAGACTATGGATGATGCTTTCGAGCGGACGATCCACAACCTCGAAAGCCGAGATTATTACAGAAGATTAGGTTATCACATCAGCAGCGATCTACTACCCCAGATATAGTTGGAGTTCTTTGATACTTTCATCCGGAAGAAGTAAGTTACTCAGCAGTATCAGCCGAAGATATCTCAGAAGATTCAGACATTCAGACAACAACTGTTACCTTCCCAGACGACAACAACTGTTACCTTCCCAGGCGTAGTTATGATTTGTTCAGAGGAGAGAGAGTATACGACGATGGTCGTATCTATGTGGTATTCTTCAGTTGCAGCTGTACCTTTCGCAGAGTTGGAGCGCATACGATGTTGTGATTCTTGATGTTACGATCGGATGTATATTCTCCGCTAGTACAGATGGTTATCATCTCCGTGCGATTGTTTGATTTGTACCTCCATTTTCAGTGATTGATTTTAGTTCCTCCATGATAGTCTTTGCATCTACATGAGCTCAGCCGTCCAGAACAGATGTTGGACAAGTTTACATGATTACTCGAGAAGAAGTATAGAAGACCGAAGGATAGGTCCTTCGGGGTATTACTTTAGGTTATCCTATTTGCAGATATATCGAGAGATACTGGTAGTTTACAGGTATCTTTGTCTAGAACATTCTTGGATAGGGTTTGAAGGGTTCCTATTGACTTGTGCGTTGGTAATTTTCTCTACCATCGGTGAGATGTTGATCAACAATCAACAAAGGATACTCTTAGCCTTTGTTAGACATACCTCCACTATAGACTTATCCTTACGGATAATTGGATTATTGGAGCGTTAGTATACTAGGACTCTCGGATGTACATTATAATCCAGAGTATTGGATATAGTTATGGATGAACTCTCGGGCTTGCCCTTTGCATGGGCAAGTGAAATATGCGATTGAGGTGATTTCGGGAATAGTCCTGATATTGGGGACCTCATACCGGGAGATGATTTTATTGGTATCAGTGTTGCTAAACACTATGGGAGATTTATCTGCCTCAGTGTTTCTTCTTGGGAAGACTTGTAACTCTTTGTTAGAAGAGAGACGAACCTTTGAGGTTATGCATCGGTTATTGATGATGGAATGCAGTAGTTGTTGTGAATGAATATCCTTCGTTGTGGATAGATGATTTGTTTAGATCAGCTAAATGATACCTGTGTATATCCTAGGGTTGGTCTACGACTGGAGGTTTGATATTGTAGTGACTTAGTGTCATACAATTATCATTGTCGGTGTGATGATTGAGCTATCATTAGCATAGAGTAAAAGGATGCAGGTGTATAGAGCTGATTGATAATGTTGTTAGACTTATCGACGATTTAGTCGTTTATGGATTTGAGGAATCAAGTACTCTTGGAGTATTTGAGATCGATTGTCATCATATCTGTGGATGATATATTTATGGATATATTCCCAATCTTGAGGGAAGTTGTGGTTTCCCTAGATTGATTTGGTGTTTACCAGAGATAAGGATAGGATGTTCTAGCGATACTATACCGTCGACTTGTTGGACCAAGAAGGTGATGGAAATCACCTGGTCGAAAGTTTGTGAAGCTAAGTTTCAGGGCCTAGAAGGTGGCTGACTTTTGTGTCAGTGTGAGTTAATCCGTCCGATATAGATGGAAGGGTATTGTACATAGATGCAATATGTCAGGGATTAGGAGTGATCCCGATGCAGTTGAATGAGACGTATATTATGTGTATGCTAGTTGAGAAACTAGCGAGATTAGTCATTGTAGTCTTTCAGTTACTTTCAGTTCTAGGTGACAGAGTGAATTTTGGACATTAGATTAATTTCTCTTATGAGAATAAATCTCCGTCTCTGGGAAGGATAGTGGTTCCCAGAGTTGCATTCGCTTTAGGAAGTGTTGTTTCGGGAGATTCTTCATTTGAGAGTGATGATTTATTCGGAGTGTATCCCAAAATAGTGAGTATTGAGATGTTCATGTTGGTAGAACGATATATGGGACACGGTTAATTTCGTAGTTTGATGTTGGATATGCCAACCAGCATAGGTGGAATATTGTGATCGGTAGGGTTATGTACCGTGATAAGTGGGAGCCTAGTACGTTAGACTGTGTTGGGAGATTATCTAGAATTCGGAAAGGACTTGATAGGATTTGGGTAATCGATGATCGATTAGCTAGGTTCGCTCATTTTCTTCCGAGCCATAAGATTAATTTCGTTGGATCGCTTGATGAAATTATATCCATGGAGTATCCTTGAGTAACATTTCTGATAGTGATTCATGATTCATCTTATGATTCTGGCAAAGTTTCCCACCGGTTATGGATATAGAGCTCCACTTTGGTACAGTTATTGACCTCTTAATACGTTGATAGAGAGTGTATAAAAGAGCAAGAAGGTAATATTCGAGCTCAGTACCCCCACTTAGTCACTTGAGGTGTGACTTTGCTCCGGAAACTTGAGATGGTTATTGTGACATCTTGTACTCGTACATGAGTCCGAAATTTGGGGACCAAATTTTTATAAGTGGGGGAGAATGTAAGATACGGAAAAAAAAAATTAAATAAAATAAAATAATAGCCTTTATTAATTGAGAATTAACTCGGGAATTCATAGAAATTTTTCTGGATTCAAAAGGAGACCATATGAGGAAGATTTGAGCTTGAACAGGTGGTTGGGTCAACTTAGGCTAATTCGGACTTGACCTAGGCTAGCTTAACCACAAGCGGTGGGGTTATAAGGTCGAACCGGACGCAGATTCCATTAATTCCTTTCCCAGTCGCGATTTCTTCTCCCCAAATCCCGAACGCGCGATTCTTCCCTGTTTCGTCGCCGCGACCGATCTCCTCCGATGCCGACCCGATCGGCAGTCGCCTTGGATCTCGAAGCTCGGTTCGTCGGTGTCTCTTCTTCCTTGTCCTTTTGTCGTCGTTTTATATCGTGTCGAGCTGAGCTCCGGTCGACCTTTGTTGTCTCTCGTCGGCCGACACTGCAGCTGCGCGGGTTGGTGATTTCAAGAGGAGAAGCTGGTGGCTTAGGGTTCTCGATGATGACCCGATCCGGTGCGCCACTCCTACAAGTTTTGCTGTTTTCTCTTCTTCTCCATTGTCTGCTTGGCGATGATTTTTCTGACTTGGATTATTGTTATCCGGCGAGCTGATGTTGGCGCTTTCGGTAGGAGATCCAGCCGGTGGGAGGGACTCCGGTCGAACTCCGTCGGGTGAGAGACCTCGCTGGGAGCTGGGATTTCCATCGGGAGCAGCCGGATTTCGGCGGAGGTCTAGAACTGGTAAGCCTGATTACTGTGTGTTGTTCGATCGGGGTGATTGGTGATTGAGGAACTGGGGGGGAAGAAATGTACTGTCATTGATCCAGATCCAGTGAGGTTGGAGTTTGGGACTGCTTCGGTGAACAGGGGGTGCTGCCGGAGATGTTCTGTTTGGTGTCGGGTGTGAGGATTTTGTTTGACCTACACCGATGGGTTGTTTGGGTGTAGGGATTGAACGGTGGAGTTTATGGTATAATATCTGTTTCCCTTTGGTTGATTTGTGTAGGAGATCGATTTGTTATGGTGTTGAGTTGTAATCGGTTTGGTGTTTGTAGATGATTAGAGAGCTGTGGATGATGAAGTTACCATGGCAGTGAAGAAGGTAAGTGTGAATTGATTGGAAGTAGTGATTTGGAGATTTAGGTCAGCTTGGAAGGTTGTGAGTAGTGTTTAGATCCATATATTTCAATTGATCTATGTAGTGTATCGGATTGGGATAGTTGGAGTTAACACGTATTCGTAGAGGGATGCGAATATAGAAAGAATTATTATTTTGTTCGTATAATTATCGGAGACGTGTACTTAACCATGATTGTTATTATTATACAGATTTGGGATACGAAGCGGGTCTGCGGCCGTGAGGATTAGTCGAGCTTCGTATCAGGTGGGTAATATCTACCTGGTCTGGTAGTTTTGATCAAATTCTACTGCATGATCTTGGATTTATGTTTATACCTGTTTACCTTAAATCCATTCTTATTTAATCATATGCTTGTACTGCCTTGACCTTTGAGATATATACTCTGTTACTCATTGATTATCTAGCAC
Organism: Wurfbainia villosa; assembly: GCA_025175895.1. Lineage (NCBI taxonomy): Eukaryota > Viridiplantae > Streptophyta > Magnoliopsida > Zingiberales > Zingiberaceae > Wurfbainia > Wurfbainia villosa. The sequence goes on along the minus strand of CM046001.1, from coordinate 53,687,573 downwards.
GGATAGGAACTATAAACCCTATTACGTATTAGCTGATGGATGTTCAGTAAGTACAAGTGGTTAGGTTTATATTTGTGACTTCAGATTGGGTTACTGTCTTACATCACTAGGGTTAGGTGATGGTTTGGATTATGAAGCCGATTGTTATATCATATCCGTATTAGTGGTGCATTTATGGTGGATCTAGTTGTCTGTGCATAGATAAGTGTATGGTTGTCAGTATGTGACCATGGACTAGAGGTCCTAGCGCGATGGTATATCCATTATGGATTGTGTGCCTATGTATGGTTATATGGAGGGTTGATTGTATATCGCTACTGACTAGAGGTCTTAGCGTGGTTGACTGTCAGATGAGTATGACTCTTTATGCGATAGAGAGAGTCTTGTGGATTGTAGTCCTTGCATAGTTGACTTTTAGTTGACCAGGCCTCCCCGTGGGATAGGGAGTGTCGCTAGGATACATGTATGGAGCTATGCATCATTACATTTGCATGCATGCTGACGACTGGGTCTCCCTTGTGGATGAGACGGGTCGTCAGTCATCCTGCCTCCCCGGCCACTCGGGGTAGTGGTAGCAGGGTTGAGGGCAGAGCATTGGATGTGCTGCGCTCGGCCACTATGGATGGTGGTAGCTGGAGATGCGCACCTGGCCACTGTGCAGAGTGGTGTTAGCACTCGCCCACTATAGACGGTGGTTGTGTGAGGTGCAGTTGTCCTGTGTGCGGCATTTGTCTACTCATGGGTAGGGACAGCGTGGCTTGCAGCAGGGGCCCCTAGGAGTAGTTAGCTTTTTACGCTTACACGCTACTCAGTCATACTACCCAACTCGGCCACTCGAGAGTGGTGGCAGCTGGAGTCGGGCTAGTTGTCATTTGTCGTGCCACCCTGGCCACTTTAGGGCCGTGGTTGGGCAGTCCATGAGATGACCATGCATATGCATTGCTGATATATATGTATGCATATATTTGATATATGTTTTACATATGCCTATGAGATGCTGCATTTGATTGAGCTATGATTGTTGCACATGCTTGTACATCATGATACATGCCATTTGCATTTTATTTACTGCTATGTGTTGAGCATGATACATGCGTTGATTCAGACTGTTATATGCATTTGATTAGCATCATGTCATTGTGTGGTATGGACCGGGTTATTATACAGGTGATCATATACTGTTCATATGTCTGAGTATTGGTCAGGTATGGGATTGACCTGGTATGTTATATGGTTATGTTATAGTATACCTGTTCAGGATGATCTAGCATATGGCATTACAGACCGTGAGGTACGTTGGTACATTACTTTATGTTCAGTTGATTAGTTTAGTATATACACCGAGTATGACTTTACTGTAGTTACTTGTTATTAGATTTGGATATGACTGTATGTCTATTGGACTCATGTTGTACACCTATAGATCTTCACATGTATACCTGTAGATCTATTCTTATATGTTGTTCATGCACTTTCTATATATTACCCCTGAGTTTATACTCACCACCCCGGACACAGGCTTTCACGCCAGATAACAGGTAGAAGATTCCTTGGACGTTCGGAGCTCCGTCAGCTGATCCCATCTCACACCGGACGAATGGATATGTTTTCCGTGTTGTTGTATCCTTACGGATTGTTGGTTTGGGTTTTTCCCTGTATTGTTTCCGTATTTGTGATATACGGACATATTGTATGTATTTGGTCTTTGATTCAATTTCTGTTATGATTCTTGTCGTGTCAAGTCACTCCGGAGTGCACAGTTGGTCTTTGTATCTTGTTGATCTGTTTGTATTGTTTTCGCTGTGTTTAGTATGTTTGATATGTTGATATCTGTGTATATCATATTGTTGTTGTGGGCCTACGGGCCTTGTATTAACCCGATATGTTGCCACGTACAGGGGAGATGCCGTCCGTTTACTTTTCGGCACGGCATACTCCCGGGGCGTGACAATTTTATTGGTATCAGAGCCCTAGGTTGCGAAGTCCATTTTCGAATTTTATTTCATTCGGGCATCGAGTTTTGCTTTACTCGATTTTGGTTTTGTGAGTTCTGGGATCTGGCTGTTGCGGACATCTCCGAGCTACAAGGTTTAAGGTATGTTAATTGTTATTATATATCCTTCTGTTGGCTATGCATTTAGTTTCTTATAACAGTGCATGACTTGTAGTATGTTAATCAATATTCGTAACCGTGGTTTGAGTTGACCACGGGAATGATATGTTGAGGTTATTAGACATGTACCTGCTACCGAAAAGGTAATTACCTTTGAGAGCCGACTGATACCGAGTCGGATAGCAGAGATTAGGTAGTCACATCTCTTGTGGAGATCAAGGATTATGGTCCTAAGATTTTCACTAATTATGTTAGTTAGATCATTACCTATTGGGTAATGGACAAGCGAGTACACTATTGCTGATGCAGATAGTAGAGGATTTGTTTGGAGATAATCATAGGGATTTTGATCCCTGAGTTGGTCATGTTAGGTTGTATAATATTGGGAGTACTTTTAGAGTACTTGACTCGGGTTATACGAAGATAGTAGTATTAGAGAATACCATTATCCAGATTTAGCCGGTAATTGGTGGGAGATATAGGAAATAACCTACGGGAAATCACACATCACTTGGCCACGGTGAAGTGATGTTGTGAGAGAGTATTTTCCCACATCATTTTCTTTGACTCATTGTCAAGGAATTCTTGGGATTTAGGTCGAGTGATCGTTTGGTGATGAAGGTACCATGCAGAGTCGTTAGACTTGCGAAGGTTACGACTATTTAATAGCCCAAGAATGTGATTGGGTTGGTTTTGACCACCCACGGGTTATCGGTTGACATCTTGATCATGATGTTTGGATCTCTACGGATCCTACCGGAAGTGTATAGACCGAGTCATGTGTATAGAAATGACTCCGTAGTAAGTGTTTTAAAGAGTTGGAGATTTGATAAGCAGATATTGCGAGTCAAATTATTGGAATTCGAAATCTCCAAATGTTGGATAAAAAGGAGCAAGATTAAAGTCGTAAGTCACGAGCGACTATTGGAGAGTTTTTCGATCATAGAAGAGCGATTGTAGATTGTCAGCAGCTTCTCATGTTTATCAGCGAACTCAGAGGAAAGACTCCGAAAGGAGATTATGTGTGCGCAGTGTGGGTTACGACGAGACACAGAGTCAGATTATTCGATGGACCATTGTATCTGTTTCTACTATAAGCAGTCGGTATCTACGAGGAGAGTATGTATTTTGAAGACTCAGTTGAAGACTATGGATGATGCTTTCGAGCGGACGATCCACAACCTCGGCCGAGATTATTACAGAAGATTAGGTTATCACATCAGCAGCGATCTACTACCCCAGATATAGTTGGAGTTCTTTGATACTTTCATCCGGAAGAAGTAAGTTACTCAGCAGTATCAGCCGAAGACATCTCAGAAGATTCAGACATTCAGACAACAACTGTTACCTTCCCAGACGACAACAACTGTTACCTTCCCAGGCGTAGTTATGATTTGTTCAGAGGAGAGTATCGGCGATGGTCGTATCTATCAGATATTCTTGATTGCTGTACCTTTCACAGAGTTGGAGCGTGCTACGATGTTGACAGTTCTTCAGTATGTTACAGTCGGATGTATATTCTCTGCCAATACAACAGTGGTTATCATCTCCGTGCAGTTGTTTCAGTTTGTACCTCCATTTTCAGCAGTTGATTTCAGTTCCTCCATGATAGTCTTTTGCATCTACATGAGCTCAGCCGTCCAGAACAGATGTTGGACAAGTTTACATGATTACTCGAGAAGAAGTATAGAAGACCGAAGGATAGGTCCTTCGGGGTATTACTTTAGGTTATCCTATTTGCAGATATATCGAGAGATACTGGTAGTTTACAGGTATCTTTGTCTAGAACATTCTTGGATAGGGTTTGAAGGGTTCCTATTGACTTGTGCGCTGGTAATTTTCTCTACCGTCAGGTGAGATGTTGATCAACAATCAAGAAGTCAAAGGATACTCTTAGCCTTTGTTAGACATACCTCCACTATAGACATATCCTTACGGATAGTTGGATTGTTGGAGCATTGGTATACTAGGACTCTCGGATGTACGTATAATCCGAGAGTATTTGGATATAGTTTTGGATAGACTCTTGAGCTTGCCACTGCATGGGCAAGTGGAATATGCGATTGAGGTGATTTCGGGAATAGTCCTGATATTGGGGACCTCATACCGGGAGATGATTTTATTAGTATTAGTGTTGCTAAACACTATGGGAGATTTATCTGCCTCAGTGTTTCTTCTTGGGAAGACTTGTAACTCTTTGTTAGAAGAGAGACGAACCTTTGAGGTTATGCATCGGTTATTGATGATGGAATGCAGTAGTTGTTGTGAATGAATATCCTTCGTTGTGGATAGATGATTTGTTTAGATCAGCTAAATGATACCTGTGTATATCCTAGGGTTGGTCTACGACTGGAGGTTTGATATTGTAGTGACTTAGTGTCATACAATTATCATTGTCGGTGTGATGATTGAGCTATCATTAGCATAGAGTAAAAGGATGCAGGTGTATAGAGCTGATTGATAATGTTGTTAGACTTATCGACGATTTAGTCGTTTATGGATTTGAGGAATCAAGTACTCTTGGAGTATTTGAGATCGATTGTCATCATATCTGTGGATGATATATTTATGGATATATTCCCAATCTTGAGGGAAGTTGTGGTTTCCCTAGATTGATTTGGTGTTTACCAGAGATAAGGATAGGATGTTCTAGCGATACTATACCGTCGACTTGTTGGACCAAGAAGGTGATGGAAATCACCTGGTCGAAAGTTTGTGAAGCTAAGTTTCAGGGCCTAGAAGGTGGCTGACTTTTGTGTCAGTGTGAGTTAATCCGTCCGATATGGATGGAAGGGTATTGTACATAGATGCAATATGTCAGGGATTAGGAGTGATCCCGATGCAGTTGAATGAGACGTATATTATGTGTATGCTAGTTGAGAAACTAGCGAGATTAGTCATTGTAGTCTTCCAGTTACTTTGATTCTAGGTAATGAGTGAATTTTGGACATTAGATTAATTTCTCTTGTGAGAATAAATCTCCGTCTCTGGGAAGGATAGTGGTTCCAAGAGTTGCATTCGCTTTAGGAAGTGTTGTTTCAAGAGACTCTTCATTTGAGAGTGATGATTTATTCGGAGTGTATCCGAAAATAGTGAGTATTGAGATGTTCATGTTGGTAGAACGATATATGGGACACGGTTAATTTCGTAGTTTGATGTTGGATATGCCAACAAGCATAGGTGGAATATTGTGATCGGTAGGGTTATGTACCGTGATAAGTGGGAGCCTAGTACGTTAGACTGTGTTGGGAGATTATCTAGAATTCGGAAAGGACTTGATAGGATTTGGGTAATCGATGATCGATTAGCTAGGTTCGCTCATTTTCTTCCGAGCCGTAAGATGAATTTCATTGGATCGCTTGATGGAATTATATCCATGGAGTATCCTTGAGTAACATTTCTGATAGTGATTCATGATTCATCTTATGATTCTGGCAAAGTTTCCCACCGGTTATGGATATAGAGCTCCACTTTGGTACAGTTATTGACCTCTTAATACATTGATAGAGAGTGTATATAAGAGCTAGAAGGTAATATTCGAGCTCAGTACCCCCACTTAGTCACTTGAGGTGTGACTTTGCTCCGGATACTTGAGATGGTTATTGTGACATCTTGTACTCATACATGAGTCCGAAATTTGGGGACCAAATTTTTATAAGTGGGGGAGAATGTAAGATACGGAAAAAAAAAATTAAATAAAATAAAATAATAGCCTTTATTAATTGAGAATTAACTCGGGAATTCATAGAAATTTTTCTGGATTCAAAAGGAGACCATATGAGGAAGATTTGAGCTTGAACAGGTGGTTGGGTCAACTTAGGCTAATTCGGACTTGACCTAGGCTAGCTTAACCACAAGCGGTGGGGTTATAAGGTCGAACCGGATGCAGATTCCGTTAATTCCTTTCCCAGTCGCGATTTCTTCTCCCCAAATCCCAATCGCGCGATTCTTCCCTGTTTCGTCGCCACGACCGATCTCCTCCGATGCCGACCCGATCGGCAGTCGCCTTGGATCTCGAAGCTCGGTTCGTCAGTGTCTCTTCTTCCTTGTCCTTTCTCGTCATTTTATATCGTGTCGAGCTGAGCTCCGGTCGACCTTTGTTGTCTCTCGTGCCCACCGCACGCGAGTTGGTGATTTCAAGAGGAGAAGCTGGTGGCTTAGGGTTCTCGATGATGACCCGATCCGGTGCGCCACTCCTACAAGTTTTTCTATTTTCTCTTCTTCTCCATTGTCTTCTTGGCGATGATTTTTCTGACTTGGATTATTGTTATCTGGCGAGCTGATGTTGGCGCTTTCGGTAGGAGATCCAGCCGGTGGGAGGGACTCCGGTCGAACTCCGTCGGGTGAGAGACCTCGCTGGGAGCTGGGATTTCCATCGGGAGCAGCCAGATTTCAGCGTAGGTCTAGAACTGGTAAGCCTGATTACTGTGTGTTGTTCGATCGGGGTGATTGGTGATTGAGGAACTGGGGGGGGAAGAAATGTACTGTCATTGATCCAGATCCAGTGAGGTTGGAGTTTGGGGCCGGTGAGCAGAGTGCTATAGGAGATGTTACATTTGGTGTCAGTGTGAGGATTTTGTTTGACCTACACCGATGGGTTGTTTGGGTGTAGGGATTGAACGGTGGAGTTTATGGTATAATATCTGTTTCCCTTTGGTTGATTTGTGTAGGAGATCGATTTGTTATGGTGTTGAGTTGTAATCGGTTTGGTGTTTGTAGATGATTAGAGAGCTGTGGATGATGAAGTTACCATGGCAGTGAAGAAGGTAAGTGTGAATTGATTGGAGGCAGTGATTTGGAGATTTAGGTCAGCTTGGAAGGTTGTGAGTAGTGTTTAGATCCATATATTTCAATTGATCTATGTAGTGTATCGGATTGGGATAGTTGGAGTTAACACGTATTCGGAGAGGGATGCGAATATAGAAAGAATTATTATTTTGTTCGTATAATTATCGGAGACGTGTACTTAACCATGATTGTTATTATTGTACAGATTTGGGATACGAAGCGGGTCTGCGGCCGTGAGGATTAGTCAAGCTTCGTATCAGGTGGGTAATATCTACCTGGTCCGGTAGTTTTGATCAAATTCTAGTGCATGATCTTGGATTTATGTTTATACTTGTTTACCTTAAATCCACTCTTATTTAATCATATGCTTGTACTGCCTTGACCTTTGAGATATATACTCTGTTACTCATTGATTATCTAGCACGGATAGGAACTATAAACCCTATTACGTATTAGCTGATGGATGTTCAGTAAGTACAAGTGGTTAGGTTTATCTTTGTGACTTCAGATTGGGTTACTGTCTTACATCACTAGGGTTAGGTGATGGTTTGGATTATGGAGCCGATTGTTATATCATATCCGTATTAGTGGTGCATTTATGGTGGATCTAGTTGTCTGTGCATAGATAAGTGTATGGTTGTCAATATGTGACCATGGACTAGAGGTCCTAGCGCGATGGTATATCCATTATGGATTGTGTGCCTGTGTATGGTTATATGGACGGTTGATTGTATATACGACTAGAGGTCTTAGCGTGGTTATCGGATGAGTATGACTCTTTATGCGATAGAGAGAGTCTTGTGGATTGTAGTCCTTGCATAGTTGACTTTTAGTTGACCAGGACTCCCCGTGGGATAGGGAGTGTCGCTAGGATACATGTATGGAGCTATGCATCATTACATTTGCATGCATCTTGTATTTGAGGTCTCCCTTGTGGATGAGACGTCGTCAATCATCCCGCCTCCCGCCACTCGGGGTAGTGGTATCGAGGTTGAGGCGAGCATTGGATGTGCGCTCCACTATGGATGGTGGTAGTGGAGATGCGTGCCAGCCCTGTGAGTGGTGTTAGCACTCACCCACTATAGGCGGTGGTTGTGTGAGGTGCAATTGTCTGTGTCGCGCGTTTGTCTTCTCATGGGTAGGGACAGCGTGGCTTGCAGCAGGGGCCCCTAGGAGTAGTTAGCTTTTTACGCTTACACGCTACTCAGTCATACTACCCAACTCGTTCACTCGAGAGTGGTGGCAGCTGGAGTCGGGCTAGTTGTCATTTGTCGTGCCACCCTGGCCACTCTGGGGTCGTGGTTGGACGGGTCCACAGACAGTGACCATGCATATGCATTGCTGATATATATGTATGCATGTATTTGATATACATTTTACATATGCCGGTGAGATGCTACATTTGATTGAGCTATGATTGTTGCAAATGTTTGTACATCATGATACATGCCATTTGCATTTTATTTACTGCTATGTGTTGAGCATGATACATGCGTTGATTCAGACTGTTATATGCATTTTATTAGCATCATGTCATTGTGTGGTACGGACCGGGTTATTATACAGGTGATCATATACTGTTCATATTATAGGGATGTATACTGAAAAGTCTATCTTTTGTATGAACATCTTTATTTTGAAATAAGAATCACATGATCATTGTTTGCATAATTTTATGGTTATGCAATATTGTCTAATACGTTACATTGTAGATAACATGGAGTGTGGTGACACACGGGAGATCATGTTATCGGCTCCTTGTAAAGTATAAGTAAAGGCTCACAACCGAGATGGCTTTGGACAAACCATCGGAATGGTTGTAGTATGATTTGGTATTGGTTTGTCTTGACCATAGAATCACACTAGTGCACTTTGTGTGTGTTGAGCAGGACCGACACAGAGGTGATTCGATTTATTGCTGACTACATAATCAAATCGGACCTCAGATATTATTTAGTACATGCTCTTAATCCCGATATAATAACGGGCACATATACTTGGTACTCATCTCTTTGATTTACCAATGGGCGAGATTTATAGATTAAATCGATAGACTCGGTAAGTTGGGAGATGATATTATTTATATGTGTGCCGTTGATTATAGGAGGAAACCGTGTCCTATATATTAGGATGATGATGTCCCCTTGAGGAGCTCATAAGGTTCATCATGTAAACCCTGCTGGTGGACTAGGTCCGGCATGATGAAAAGGTTGAGTGGTACTACTCAAGGAGTTAGATGTTGATTAATTAATGGTCAGTAAATTAATTAATCGACGGATATTCGAGATCTTAAACACGGGGAGAAAATGTACAAATAATATATGGAGCCCATATTATCATATGGGGTTGGTGAGGTAGATCAATGATGGACCTTTAGTGGATTGGACCATCATTAGTGGATCGGACTTTATGTGGGCTTGATCCATGGGTGGCCAAGACCCAACTCCTCCTCATGGTCCCTAATGTAGCCCATTAACACCTCAAGATTCTTAGATCCAATGGATAGAAACAAAACACTAAGATCCATTGGTAGAGATTAAATCTCTAAGATCCGACGGTTGAGATTAAATCTCTAGATCCGACGGTTGAGATTAAATCCCTAGAACCAATGGAGGAGATTAATTCATGGCTTATCCCCAAACTCTATAAAAGGTGGCATGGGGTTGGCGTGAAGATCATGATTGAGAGGGAGCAAGGCTTGGGCGGCAAGAATAGGGCAATCCTAGTTGAGATAGGATTGGAATTAGGGTTAGGGTTTGGAAGCAAGGGTGGCACCAAATAAGGCAAGTTTTCCTTCTTCTTCCTTGCCTTGTGGCCAACGTCCAGCAGCTATTCCAGCCCTTCCCAGCCCTTGTCCGGCACCCAAAACACTCCCCTCTCTTCTCCTTAGGTGGTGGAAACAAGATATAGGGTTTCCCTTGGTGTCTTGGTAGTTTTCCATCATCTTCTTCTCCTTCTAGTTGGCCGGCGGCAAGAACTTCTATAGTTCTTTGTTGGTTGAGTTTTTGAAGGAGAATAACATTGTTTCTCTTCTTCCTCTTGCTTGGGAAAAGCAAGGAAGGAAGTTTTGCGATCTAGGAGCTTCGACTTTTGGTGGATCGTCGCCCACACGACGTCCAAAAGGAGGAGGGTCATACATTAGAAGACCAAGAGGTATAACTATTCTTCTATCTCTTTTATTCATTGCTTGTGTTTGTTTTTCAAAATATAAGCATGTTATATTTCTGTAAATAGGCTAAATAATACTTGGATCCCGAGTATAAACACAAAAACCGGCGATCCGGACATCGTCTATTCCGCGGCTACTCGTAGAATAGAGGATGGTCGCTTGAACAACTAGTTTGTTCAAGTGACCTCTCTAAATGAATAGCACAACGATGACTTGGTTGCTTTGGGAATCCCTTTTGTCTAGGATTAAATTTTTGATCCGGGGACATCGAAGGGATCACCATGGTCAAGCAACCGAGGCGAAGGGGAAGCGAAGTTTCCTCTCACGGACTCGACAAGGGAAATCCCTTCACATATGTCTGAGTATTGGTCAGGTATGGGATTGATCTGGTACGTTATATGGTTATGTTATAGTATACCTGTTCAGGATGATCTAGCATATGGTGTTACAGACCGTCAGGTACGTTGGTACATTACTTTATGTTCAGTTGATTAGTTTAGTATATACACCAAGTATGACTTTACTGTAGTTACTTGTTATTAGATTTGGATATGACTGTATGTCTATTGGACTCATGTTGTATACATGTAGATCTTCACATGTATACTTGTAGATCTATCCTTATATGTTGTTCATGCACTTTCTATATATTACCCTGAGTTTATACTCACCACCCCGGGACCCTGGGCTTTCTGTCGCCCAGATAACAAGTAGAAGATTCCTTGGACGTTCGGAGCTCCATCAGTTGATCCCATCTCACACAGGACGAATGGATATGTTTTCCGTGTTGTTGTATCCTTACGGATTGTTGGTTTGGGTTTTTCCCTGTATTGTTTCCATATTTGTGATATACGGACATATTGTATGTATTTGGTCTTTGATTCGATTTCTGTTATGATTCTTGTCGTGTCAAGTCACTCCGGAGTGCACAGTTGGTCTTTGTATCTTGTTGATCTATTTGTATTGTTTCCGCTATTTTTAGTATGTTTGATATGTTGATATCTGTGTATAATATATTGTTGTTGTGGGCCTACGGGCCTTGTATTAACCCGATATGTTGCAACGTACAGAGGAGATGTCGTCCGTTTGCTTTTCGGGACGGCATACTCCCGGGGCGTGACATCTCAAATGTCCGTCGATTAATTAATTTATTGACAATTAATTAATCGACATCTAACTCCATGAGTAGTACCACTCAACCTTATCATCATGCCAGACGAAGTCCACCTGCAGGGTTTACATGATGAACCTTATGAGCTCCTCAAGGGGACATCATCATCCTAATATATATGACACGGTTTCCTCCTATAATCAACGACACACCATATAAATAATATCATTTCCTAACTTACCGAGCCTATTTATTTACTCTATAAATCTCACCCATTGGTAAATCAAAGAAATGAATACTAAGTAAATGTGCATGTTATTATATCGGGATTAAGAGCATGTACAACATAATATCTGAGGTCCGATTCAATTATGTAGTCAACAATAAATCGAATCACCTCTAAGTCGGTCCTACTCAATACACACAAAGTGTACTAGTGTAATTCTATGGTCAAGACAAACCAATACCAAATCACCCTACAACCATACCAATAGTTTTTCCAAAACCATCTCGGTTGTGAGCCTTTACTTATACTTTACAATGAACTGATAACATGATCTCCCGTGTGACACTACACACCATGTTATCTACAATGTAATGTATTAGACGATATGCATAATTGTAAATATGCAAACAATGATCATGTGATTATTATTTGAAAAATAAAGATGTTCATACAAAAGATAGACTTTTTAGTATACATCCCAACATTTGGTTCAAGAGTATATAAATTTCCTACCAACCTACCAGAACAGATAATCTCCCTATTCCTTTTTATAACAACTCTGTCATTAAAAGGAATGGGATATCCATCCAAAAACAATTTAGAAACTGAAATTAAATTCTTTCCAAATGAAGGTACATAAAGGCAATTTCTCAGAACCAAAGTTTTATTCTTATCAAAAGATAATTAAACATCTCCCACTACAATAGCTGCCACCTTTGTAGCATTGCCCATGTAGACGGTAATCTCCCCCTCAGCTAGTCATCTGGTTTTCTGGAAATTCTGCAAAGAATTGCAGACATGATCAGTGGCTCCCGTATCTACACACCAGGTACCGATAGATAACACTGCTAAACATGTTTCAATGACTAAACTAAAAGATATACCTTTGTTATGTTTCCGGTTGGGATAGTCCGCCTTCTAATGTCTAGTCTGCTTGCAAGTGAAGCACTTGCCTTTCGACTTCTTCACTCCTCCCTGAGATCCTCCTGCCACCTTTGCTACACCTTGTTTCTTCTTCTTCTTGTCTTTTAGCTTAGAAGTAGAAACCTTCTGAGAAACTAAAGCCTGAGAAGTCTGACGTAAAATCCCCTCTGCCACCTAGAGTTCTGTCAGAAGCTCTGCCAACGAATACAACATCTTATTCATGTTGTAGTTCAGGCAAAACTGCTCAAAACTCCTAGGTAGAGATTGGAGGATGATATCGACCTGGGTTTCCCCATCGATCTCTGCTCCAAGGACTTCCAGCTCATTCAAATGAGCCATCATCTTGAGAACATAATCTCTCACGGGTGTTCCCTCTACCATGGTAGTCATAATCAAGTTCTTCATAGCTTCTTGCGTAACAGCCCGATTCTGATGTATGAAAAGTTTCTTGAGATTGAGCACCATGTCATAGGCAGTATTCATGGCTTGATGCTGATGTTACAATACATTTGACATAGAAGCCAAAATGTAACACCACACCATCTCATCAGCCTTGATCCACTTTCTATAACTCTCTTTCTCCTTTTCACCAGAATCATCCGTAGGCTTAGGAGGACACTCTTCGAAGAGCACATATTTGTACTCCTCGGCAGTCAAGACAATGTCCAGATTCCTCTTCCAATCCACATAGTTAGGTCCAGTAAGTTTGTTTTCTTTCAGAATTACAGCAAGTGGGTTGAAAGTCATTTTGAAAAACCTAAGAATAACATAGATAAAAAAAAATAGATTTCAAAATTTATTGATTCCTCAAACAATAAAATTTCAAAATCAACCAACACCTTAAAACACCGAGAATATCATATGCCATGATAGTGTTGACGTATACGAATTCTTCATTTGTAAGAGGAGGTTTTACCCATTAATTTTATTATCCTGTCAATCTTAATTTTTGACAAATAAAATTAATAGTTGGTTTCTCTTCGACCCTAAAAATAAAAGCAGTGACTCTGATGGAGAGGATACTTTTATTTGCATCTAAATGTTCACCATTACCCGATACTAAGGCAATTACCTCGGATTATGTGCCTTCCGATGGGGAAGTACACATGCTCCTAAATAATTTCCTATAACCATATTTGACCTAGTGATTCCCAAAACAAACTCATCCGATATGGAGGAAGGCACTCAGAGCCAATGCGCAAGTTTGTTCGCATCACATGTCAAATTGTAATGGAGGCTGCGAGAATTAAAAAAATATCTCTCTCCCACTTAGTAATTTAAAATTGAGGAATTTTAACTATGCAACCACAACAAGCATATAAATCAAAAGAAATAAATATGAACAACAATTTTTCCAACTATTATGGCTTTTGTTCTCCAATATGCCTCCAATCTTGTTGTCACCTTGTCCTCTCCTCCATACACCATGTGCAAGACATCCAGAGATCTGAGCCGAGAAAAATTATTTTAATTTACATCCATCGATCTTATACTCCACAAAGGAGTGTACATGAAGTCTAGATCGAAAGTAAACTAAAATAAAAGAGTGGATAAACAATGTCGTACTTAAATATAAAAATTAAATACAAGCCTCATCAACCGGCACATATGACCATAATAGTTGGATCTTATGCCTACAAATAAAAAGTTAGCCTACGCACATCCTACTATTATCCGGCACATATAATATATGATAAGTGCATAAAAGTAACCGAATCCTAAACACACAAAACCAGAAACCGTGGCTTTGATACCAGTTGAAGGGAATTGCTTCCTTTTCCTTCGGTCACTTGTGCATGGCGATCCTATCTCATGTCCCTCGATTAAAATTTAATTGAATAAAACTAATCTGGATGGAGATGGATCGCCCAAGCAACCGATTCATCATCGTGCTATTCGATTTGAGTGGTCGCTTGAACAAACTTATTGTCCAAGCAACCTAACTCTTTTTCTCGATTAGCCGCAGAATAGATGATGATCGGATCACCGGGTTTTATGTTTATCTTTGGGGTCCATGATCATACAATTGTAAACAATTACATAGAAAAAAAGGAAACCAAAACAAGAATAGTACCTCTTGTTTACCTCTTGATCTTCTATCGTATGACCTATCCTCTTCTTGGACGTTGTGTGGGAAACGCTCTTCCAAGAATTGAAGCCTCCTAGATCAACTTTTCTCCTTTTTTTCTTGCTCCAAAACATGCTGCCCCTTTCTTCTTCTCTTGACCGAACAACCTTCTTCTTCTCCCTTGCTCGTGTCGGCCACCAAGGAGAGCTCCCATTCCTTGTTGCCACCGACCCTAGGGAGAACCAAGGAGGTGCCGCCCACCAAGGAGAGCTCTTGCCACCAGCCAACGAAGAAAGGAAGATGATCCCTCACTGTCAGTCACCAAGAGATGGAGAGGGCTGCCCTTTGCTTGTGTTTGCCTGCTCTAGCTTGAGGAAGGGGGCACCGACCTTAAACCTAGGAGAAGGGTTCTTGCCGCCGGCACTAGGGAGGAGTAGGAGGAGAAAACTTGGTTAGGATTTGCTTAGAGTTTCCAAACCCTATGCTCCCCTTTTATAGTTTTTGCCCAAGCCTCTTTTTAATTGCGTCCGTTGGATCTAGGCTTCGTGAGGGTTTTAATAGGCTACAATAGGGACCATGAGGAGGAGTTGGATCTTGGCCACCCAATGGATCTGAACCTGATCCATTAATGATGATCCATTCCACTAAAGCGATCATCATTGATCTACCCCACCAACCCCAAAATTATATATGGGCTCCACATATTAATCGTAAAAATATCTTCCCGTGTTTAAGATATCGAATGTCTGTTAATTAATTAATTTACTGACAATTAATTAATTAACATCTAACTCCATGAGTAGTACCTCTCAACTTTATCATCATGCTGGACCAAGTCCACCTACAGGATTTACATGATGATCCTTATGAGCTCCTCAAGGGGACATCATCATCCTAATACATAGGACACGATTTCATCCTATATTCAATGGCACACCATGTAAATAATATTATTTCCTAACTTACCAAGCCTATCAATTTAACCCATAAATCTTGCCCATTGGTAAATCAAAGAAATAAATATTAAGTACACGTGCTCGTTATTATATCGAGATTAAGAGCATGTACACCATAATATCCGAGGTCTGATTCAATTATGTAGTCAACAATAAATTGAATCACCTCTAAATCAGTCCTGCTCAATAGACATAAAGTGTGCTAGTGTAATTCTATGGTCAAGATAAACCAATACCAAATTACACTACAACCATGTCAATGGTTTGTCCAAAACCATCTTGGTTGTGCGCCTCTACTTATACTCTACAAGGAACTGATAACATGATCTTCTGTGCGAAACTACACACCATATTATCTATAATGTAATGTATCAGACAATATGCATATATGTAAACAATGATCATGTGATTCTAATTTTAAAATGAAGATGTTCATACAAAGGCTAGACTTTCAGTATACATCCTAAGAATATGGATATGTCAATGAAGTTCTTACTATAGCTTAAGTGAGATGTTCCTTCGACTTGCGGTATTCAAGTCATCTTGGTCATGAAGATGAAGGGAGGGGAAACTTCACTTCCCACTTCAACTCGGTCGCTTGTTCATGGCTATCCCTTCTACGTCCCCAGATAAAAAAAATTTATCCTTGAAAAGAGGGATTACCCAAGCAACCGTTTCATCGTCGTGCTATTCGATTAGAGTAGTCACTTGAACAAACTTGTTGTTCAAGAAACCAACCTCTATTCTACGAATAGCCACGGAATAGACGATGTACGGATCACCGGCTTTTGTTTTTATGTTCGGGGTCCAAGTTATATTAGCCACAAAACAGAATATATAACATTCATATAATTGAAGAAAAAAATATAGACAACTTACAAAAGAATATAAACAAATGTTATACCTCTTGGTCTTCTATTGTATGTCCTTCCTCCTTTTGGACGTCGTGTGGACAACAATCTACCAAAAGTCGAAGCTCCTAGATCACCAATCTTCCTTCCTTGATCGCTCCAAACAAGAGGAAGTATAGAAACAAAACCCTTCTCCTTCCTTTAGCCAACTAACAAACACCAACATAGGTGCTTGACGCCGGCCAACAAGGAGAAGATGATGAAGATAGTTGTCAGCCAAGAGCTCCAAGGGAAGACCCTAAGCCATGTTTCCACCGACCAAGGAGAGGAGAAGGACAAGGTTTGGATGCTGGCCAAGGGAGGGAAGAAGGAGATGGGCGCCGATCACCAAGGAAGAAGAAGAAGAAAGGAAATAATTTCCTTATTTGGTGCCGCCCAAGCCTTCAAACCCTAAGCCTCCCAAACCCTAATCCTATCTTAATTGGAATTCATCTTGCCGCCCACCCCCTCCTCTCCTTTTATAGAGTTAGGGATAAGCCTTGTTTTAATCTCCACCAATGGTTCTAGGGATTTAACCTCAACCGTCGGATCTAGAGATTTAATTTCAACCGTCGGATCTAGAGATTTAATCTCTACCTTTGGATCTCGAGTTTTAAACTCATCCATTGGATCTAGGCTTCATGAGGTATTAATAGGCTACAATAGGGACCATGAGGAGGAGTTGGATCTTGGCCACCCAATGGATCAAGCCCACATAAAGTCCGATCCATTAATGATAATCCAATCCACTAAAGGATTATCATTGATCTACCTCACCAACCCCCATAAGTTAATATGGGCTCCATATATTATATGTAAGTTTTTCTCCCTGTGTTTAAGATCTCGAATGTTTGTCAATTAATTAATTTACTGACCATTAATTAATCAACATCTAACTCCATGAGTAGTACCACTCAACCTTTTCATCATGTCGGACCAAGTCCACCTGTAGGGTTTACATGATGAACCTTATGAGCTCCTCAAGGGGACATTATCATCCTAATATATAGGACACGGTTTCCTCCTATAATCAACGACACACCATATAAATAATATCATTTCCCAACTTACCGAGCCTATCGATTTAATCTATAAATCTCGCCCATTGGTAAATCAAAGTATATGTGCTCGTTATTATATCAGGATTAAGAGTATATACAATATAATATCTGAGGTCCGATTCGATTATGTAGTAAGCAATAAATCGAATCACCTCTAAGTCGGTCCTGCTCAATACACACAAAGTGTACTAGTGTGATTCTATGGTCAAGACAAACCAATACAAAATCACACTACAACCATACCAATGGTTTGTCCAAAGCCATCTCGGTTGTGAGCCTATACTTATATTTTACAAGGAGTCGATAACATGATCTCCCGTGTGACATCACACACCATGTTATCTACAATGTAATGTATTAGACAATATGCATAACCATAAATATGCAAACAATGATCATGTGATTCTTATCTCAAAATAAAGATGTTCATACAAAAGATAGACTTTTCAGTATACATCCCAACAGAAGACTTATGCTTTGACATCTTAAGCAAGCATCTACGAGGAGATGTGGACCCGGGATGATTGGGTATAAGTCGAAGTGGTCGAAGGTGTTTGAATAGCCTATAAAGGATTCACCACTCCTTGCGAGGAGATGTATACCTTTGGCCTCTCGTCGGATTGTTACTAAAGTCTTTAGTGAAAGCATTATATGTTTAGAGTAAGGTACTCTAGGATACATGCGAAGTAACGAGAATCCGTAGGACGAGGAAATGATACTTGGGATAGGTGTGACGTAGTCAGCCTAGTGTGGACTAACACTATAGACCATGTCCTGAACCAAGTGGGTATAAGATGAATGAAGGGAACAGGGAATGATTCATTGTAATTGCCGAAGGGTTTCAGAAATGGTTCTAGGATCAACCGTTGATTTTCCAGTTAATTGGGGATCATGATGTACTACTAGGTGCCACTTAATATTGTTAGTGATATATGAGAGATGTCCTAAGGCAATCGCCTTATATTTGAACCATTTATATGATAAATGAAGATTCACTATTTGAGTATACATGTTTTCATGTATTTGATTAGATCTTAAACTCATTTACTGAATGTCCACGATACGATTCACAGCATGAGAGAATTTGTGATTGGATCACAACTAGTGAGTATCTCTACATGTGTAATTGTGATGTATCGGAATTATCCCTAGTCGATGAATTGATGGATTTGGACACCATTGATTCTGTCGAGACTAGCATGAGGTATACACCTTGGTGTATCCAAGCAGCTGATTCTCATTGGCTGGAGACATTGTGATGTCCGGAGTTAATCGTGGATGCTAGTAATGGTAACATTGGAGTGACCAGCCGTAAGACTTCATATGGTTCTCTCCATATATAGATATCTCAATGAAGTTCTTACTATAGCTTAAGTGCGATGTTCCTTTGACTTGGGGTATTCAAGTCATCTTGATCATGAAGACTTATGCTTTGACATCTTAAGCAAGCATCTATGAAGAGATGTGGACCCGGGATGATTGGGTATAAGTCGAAGTGATCGAAGGTGTTTGAATAGCCTATAAAGGATTCACCACTCCTTGCGAGGAGATGTATACCCATGGCCTCTCGTCGGATTGTTACTAAAGTCTTTGGCCAAAGCATTACATGTTTAGAGTAAGGTACTCTTCGATACATGTGCAGTAACTAGAATCTGTAGGACGAGGAAATGATACTTGGGCAAGGTGTGACGTAGTCAGCCTAGTGGGGGCTGCCACTATAGACCATGTCCTGAACCAAGTGGGTATAAGATGAGTGAAGGGAATGTGGCACGATTCATTCGAGATGCTGAAGGGTTTCAGAAATAGTTTTGGATCAACCGTTGATCTTTTCGGTTAATTGGGGATTATGATGTACTACTAGGTGTCACTCATGATCGTTCTATAATTAATGGTTAATTATAGATGGCCAACATAAACCAAGAACCTATTTGGTCACATGAACAACGAGCATAATCCGAAGGATTTAAAACAAGATTGAGAATGAGATTCTCAGACTGAGAGAAACTAGGTTTGGTTGGACCAAACATGGAGCGAGCATGAAATCGTTTCAGTCGCAATGGAAGCATGGATGGGTCGTGTCTTATGAAGACATGATGGATGAACCAAATTGGTTTGGTTCTAATCCAATGGAGGAGAATAAACCAAAGGGGTTTGGTTTGTTTTAAACGAATGAACCAAAGTTGGTTCGGTTCATTTTAACTTAAAATAAACCATCATGGTTTGGTTTATTTTAACTTAAATTAATGGAGCGGGTTAGCGGACTTTTGGTTATGATCCGATAACCATTAAGAGAATTTGTTCTCTATAAAATAGGGCTTAAGGGTTTTTGTTAAACCCTAATCAAAAGCCTTGCAACCCTAATAGTTGCCGCCCCCTCCTCTCCTTGGTGAAGTCGGCGCCAACAACCCCCCTTGCCGCCACCCACCACCTAGCTCCCTTGTCGGTGTCCAGAAGGTGTTGTCCTTCCCTCTTGCCGGCGTCGAGCTGCTGCCGGAGGAGCTCCGGTGATCTCCCTTGGGTTCGACAATAAGGTGAGCTTCAACCTTCCCTTTTGGCCAGCCCTTATTCCTCCACCGAAAGCTTGTTTCCTTCTCCGAGGGCTGCTTTGGACGACGTTTGGAGCTCCGACAGTGGTAGACTTGCCGGGGATTCGATCTCCGATAATCCTCATACGTGGAGGACGAAGGATTTGTCAAACGGTTGACGAATACCACTCCGGAGAAGCGAGTTTTTGAGGACTCGTTTTGGATCTGAATTTTGATTCAGATCATGATCTTCTCTCGATCACATCGTCTTCAACACGAGGCTAGTAACCCGTACGAAGACGAGGCTCATGACTTAGTGAAGTCATCCTGAAGATACTCGGCGTGGATACGGATAGAGACGATTCTAGCGAGGATCGTTCCGGTTGATGTCTTTCCCGCTACACGTGATACGTCAGGTATACGTAGTGTAAATTTTCTTTTATTGTAAAATTTTAATTTACGGTTATGTCTACACATGTTGTACTATGCATGCGTGTGATGTGTGTGTTGTAATAAATTAGATTTATTATTTTATTCCTTCCACTGTGCACATGTTTACGAAACATGTTCGAACACACACTCACCGCGGTGCCGGAAACCCAACAGTGGTATTAGAGCCCAGGTTGTGTTTCGACTTAATCGTAAAATGGTTTTGCGATAGTCATAATGATATTTCTGAAAATTTTCTACTTTTGGAAAGTTAGAAGTATTTATAGAATTTTTTCAATTTTGGAAAGTCTAGAAGTATTTATGGAAATCTTCTACTTTTGGAAAGTTGGAAGTATTTATGGAAATTGATATTTTCCATAAATAAAATATTTAATTAGATTTTGGAATTTTTTTTTCCTAATTTAATCATGATTTGATTTGGAAAATCAAATCTTAAAATATTTTATTTCCATAAGTAGTTTTGATGATTTAGGAAATTGGTTTCCTAAATTGACTTTCCTTAATCAACTATTTCCACAAATAAAATATGTGATTAGATTTGGAAATTTGTTTCCTAATTTAATCATGATTTGATTTGGAGAATCAAATTTTAAACATATTTTATTTCTATAAATAGTTATGACATATAAGGAAATTATGTACATGACATAATTGTATGCCATGTAATTGCATTAGATGCATATCATAATGTCATGCGTGTTGTGACATGTAGATGTATGTCATGTCATGTAGATAATAGTTATTTGTATGCAAAGAGGATGAGACATAAAACCCTAACTCAATATTAAAGCCTACACCTTCCATTAATATGGTTAGAACCAGAGTTTCATTTCTTGTTCGGGTTGTTGGACTCTCTCCAAGCCCGGCTCGAACCCGAACATGTTCAAACCATGGAATAATTTAATACTAATATGGTAAGAGTCAGAGGTCAATCGTTAGCTTTGGTTGTTGGACTCTCTCCAAGCCGGGCTAATTGGTTGAATGCGCTCTAACCATATTAAAACTATTTCTCGATTAATGGGTTGGCTTTAACCTTGAGCATCGGCTTGTTGGACTCTCTCCAAGGTCGATGTAAAGGGAGGTGAAGTTGGGTGCTATGCATATGATGCATACTTGTTAATGTATTAACAACCCGATGTATGTGTGAACATTCAATTAGTTGATAGCACATTGTGTGTTAGTGAAAGCCCTAGAGCCAATCATGTGATGATTGTTGTATGGACTTTATTGTATCATATTCCTATTTATAAAGGCATGGTTATTATATTTACTTGTATTGGTGCCAAATAACTAAATATAATAATGTCCTTGAGTAGTAGGTTCTTATCTATATCAATCGATTGGTTGAATCGATAATGAGATGATATAGAGAACACTACTCTTAATCATTCCTAGTCGAGTATTAACATTCAGGGACAATGTTAATGCGTAGAGACTAGCATGTAGGTCAACAAGATGACTTGATCTCACAAGTCATGGATATGAGATATCAAGTTGACACATGAGTATGCATTGGAGAATGTATACTGAATGACCCGCCATGAGAAAGTATCATGGATCGTTATATGAGTGTCATATACTTTCTCATATGGCTATTAGTATGACTATTAGTCCTTAGACCTGAAGTCACCATGGTTCCCTACATAATGAGTTGCATACTTTGGCTTCGTCAAACGTCACCCGTAAATGGGTGGACTATAAAGGCGATTACTGGGTATGTAACAAATTATGCGGAGGGATGTGAGTGATGTAGATGGGATCTATCCCTCCTATATGGCCAGGGTGACATCGATATTCTTGATAGAGTGAGACCACGAAGTGCATGGCCATGCCCAAATGAGTCAATATGAGATATTGAGCTCATTTGATTAAGTGAGTCTACTTGGAGTTCAAGATTTAGATTGTCACAGGATGACGGTCTATGCCTCGATTAGTCAATCTAGATGTCAAGGATAGAGGGACATTGTCACATATTGTGAGAGTCACAATTAGTAGTCACAAAGGTGATGTTGGAGCTCAACATTCTTGTAACTTAGGTAGCAATGATGTGTTGCTAGATACCGCTCATTGCTTATGTTCCTAAATCAGTTTAGGGACATTGCCAGCGTTACAAGAACCTATAAGTCACACACATAAGAGCAATTAGATGGAGATTAGGTTCATATGATGAACCATGAGGATTAGGTTCATGGGATGAACCAAATTGGATTAAGAGTAATCCAAATTAGACTAATTGAGTTAGACTCAAGTTGATTCAAGTGTTGAATGAGTCTAATTGAGATTTGATTCATCAAATCAATTTAAATTAATGAATAGAGATTCATTATATTAAATTGGCTTGAGTCAAGTGGTTAGATTTGATCAACCATGGGAGATTAGAGGTCAAGTTTGACTTGACTTGAGAGGGAAGATGAAAGGTCAAGTTTGACTTGACCAAATGCCATGTCATGATGATGACTAGGCATGGCCGGCCAATGATGATGCTCCACATCATCATTGACTTTGTCAATTGGTGCCACCTCATGAGGGAGACCAAGGGACATGGGAGTTACATGCATGCATGTAACTCCCTCTCCTTGAAGTGGCCGGCCACTTTAGAGGTTTCATTAGATGAAATTCATTTAGGTGAGTTAATTCCAACTTCATCTTCTTCCTTGGAACCTTTTCTCTCAAGCTCTCCCTCTCCCATCCCTCTCTTTGGCCGAACCAACCAAGGAGTGCTAGCACACTCAAGGTTGAGTTTTCTCCACCTATTGCTTGTGTGGATACCATAGAGGAGTGTGCACTTGACACTCTCGAGTTCCGGCGAACTTTTGGACGAGCGGGATAAGCGAAGGGCGTCACTACGAGGGTAACGTTCTAACCTCTTAGATCTAAGGTAGATCTAGGATTTCTGTAAGCACATACATGTTATTATAATTTTTATACTTCGCACGGATCCGTGGCTGGGGCTTCCGAGGTTTCATTGCAAAAGCGGTTTTGCGGCTCGAAAAACCCAGCGATGTATCGAGCCACGTGCGAAGCATGTATGTGTTTTGTTTTTGTAGTTTTTATATTAGATATAAAAATTACAGATTTATATGTTTCTGTAAATTTTCTTATTTTATAGAATTTTTGGGTATTTTTCTCGTAGAGTCGAAGCAACGAGTGTTGGGACACTCGTAGGCTTCAACCGTCGAGAAAAACTCTCCGAATCGGCGAGTTCTCGCTTTAGGTTTTTGGGACAGCGACTTAAGTCGCTGTAAGATCATTGTAGGGACACTCGCGAAGTTTATTTTGCGAGTAGGCGCTGCCCTATCCCGAAGGGGCCATGTCCCGCGATCGCGCGGAAACCGCTTAGCGGGGACCGTTACGGAGAGTTGACTCATAAATTCGAAATAAATTAGGAAAAATTATAGAAATTTCTGTAAAAATACATAATTTAGAATTATGTATAATTCTGTGATTGTCATGGCCCAATGACCCCAATTTGATTGAATTAGTGTGTTGTAATTCATAATACGGCCTGAGTGCCGTTTTGTGGTTGTGCGTGTTGTATAGTGTATGCGACCTGCGCGTCGTACCTCTTATTTTGAAATTCTAGTTGTAAATAGTTTTAGACTCGAATGTAACTCGAGTTTCGTATTTGTAATGTACAAAAATGGAGCGGTGGAAAGTCCACTTGAAGACGAGCTTACGAGAAGGGTGACGACGACACATGGCGGTCAAAGGAAGCGCTTGGAGAAGCCGCTAGCACTTCTCATTGGCTTGAGAAGATCGTAGTAGGGCCATGACTATATCACATTTAATTATATATATATATGTTGATATATATATATATATATATATATATATATATATATATATATATATATAATTGATTTTTTTTTGCTTGTATGTATGTGATGCATGCTAGTAGAAAAATGTTTGTATGTATATGATGCATGCTAGGTTAATTTTCTTGTATGTATATGATGCATGCTAGAATAATTAATGTATGTATATGATGCATGCTAATATAGGATAATAAAGGCCTAAATGCGTATAAGATACACATTACGATTAGATTAGATCATAATCGAATCAACTCGAAAATGCCTACCGAGCCTTGATACCCATCACTACCTCGATCATTTGTGTTGTTGAATCGCCAAAGCGAGCAACACATATTATCTTGGTAAGTGCGGAGGGACAATCTTGGTCCCGCCTATCACGACTCGGGTTAGAGTAAGCTCAATTAGATTGAGCAAAACTAGTTAACTCAATTGGATCGAGTAGAACTATAGGCATATTCCAATCGTTGGAAAGATAGGTTAAGATCGCATTTACACTAAATCTTGGCGATTTAGCCAAGCTAACTAAAGGTCTTTTGTAAATGTGGGTCTTAATCCTATAAACAAGAGTTGCATAGAGATGTAATCGGTAATGTGTTACCCACCGATCGTACTAAGACTTGCGCGATTTAGCCAAAGCTAACTCAAGGCTTAGTATGATGTGGATCTTGTCCCGCAAGAATTATAGCTAGTTTGTATGAATCTAGTAAAAGTGGTTTGACCACATCCATAACTCGATTCTACAAAATTCCTATAATTTAGTGGGAGCATCATTTGATTAAAGGCCTAATTAAATGATAAAAGGAATATGATATTAATTCTCTGCATTGTATGTTGTAGATAACTATGTCGACAAACACGAACACTCTCTCTCTGCGATCTGTCCTTGAGAAGGACAAGCTCAATGGAGCAAATTTCCTGGACTGGTACAGGAACCTGAGAATTGTTCTCTCCCAAGAAAGGAAGTTGTACGTCCTGGAGCAGCCCATTCCGGAGGCACCTCCTGCCACTGCCTCGCGAGCTGACAAAGATGCTTACAAGAAGCATCAAGATGATGCATTAGATGTGTCATGTCTATTGCTCGCGACCATGAACTCTGAGCTTCAGAAGCAACACGAGTTCATGAATGCTTATGATATGGTTGGACATCTTCGTCAACTGTATCAAGGACAAGCTAGGCATGAGAGATATGAAGTCTCTAAGGCATACCTGGAAGATCTTAAGAAGAAGAGAAGTGAGACTTCTACTTCAGGTATAAATGTTATAGAAGTCAATCTATCTATTTCTTCATCATGGGTATTAGATACCGGATGTGCATCTCACATTTGTACCAATGTGCAGGCGCTGAGAAATAGCAGGGCATTGACAAAGGGCGAGGTGGACCTACGAGTAGGCAATGGAGCAAGGGTTGCTGCTGTTGCTGTAGGAACTTATGATCTATCTCTGCCCTCTGGGCTTGTATTAGAATTAGATGAATGTTGTTATGTGCCTGCCTTAACCAAGAACATCATTTCAGTTTCTTGTTTGGACAAGAAAGGATTTTCATTTATAATAAAGAACAAATGTTGTTCAGTTTATTTAAATGATATGTTCTATTGTAGTGCACCTCTAATGAATGGACTCTACTTTCTAGACTTAGAGAGCCCTATCTATAACATAAGTACCAAGAGGTTCAAGTCAAATGAGTTGAACCAAAATTATCTTTGGCATTGTCGCTTAGGTCACATAAATGAGAGTCGCTTATCTCAGCTCCATAAGGATGGGCTGCTAGACTCATTTGATTTTGAATCATATGAGACATGCAAGTCTTGCCTTTTAGGCAAGATGACCAAGACTCCCTTTAGTGGACACAGCGAAAGAGCAACAGATTTGTTAGGACTTATACATAGTGATGTATGTGGTCCTTTCAATGTTGCTGCTAGAGGTGGTTACAGGTACTTCATTACATTTACTGATGACTTCAGTAGATATGGTTATGTGTATCTTATGACACATAAATCTGAATCCTTTGAAAAGTTCAAAGAATTCAAGAATGAAGTACAAAACCAGCTTGGCAAGAGTATTAAGATACTTCGATCAGATCGAGGTGGTGAATACCTTAGCCATGAGTTTCGTGACTATCTAGCTGAGTGTGGGATTCTATCCCAACTCAATCCTCCTGGAACACCACAGTGGAATGGTGTATCCGAAAGGAGGAATCGTACCCTATTGGATATGGTACGATCTATGATGAGTCACACAGATCTTCCTATATCCTTTTGGGGATATGCTCTGGACACAGCAGCCTTTACCCTTAATCGTGTACCATCCAAGGCTGTGGTAAAGACACCATATACGATATGGACAGGGAAAAATACCAAGATGTCTTTTATGAGGATTTGGGGTTGTGAGGCTTACATTCGACGTCAAGTCTCAGACAAACTGGGACCCAAATCCGATAGGTGCTATTTTGTTGGATATCCCAAGGATACAAAGGGATATTACTTCTACATTCCCAGTCAGCACAAAGTGTTTGTGGTAAAGACTGGGGTTTTTCTAGAAAGGGATTTTGTTTCTAGAAAAACTAGTGGGAGTACCTTCGATCTTGAAGAAATTCAAGATAAGGACCATAGCACTGAGGCCTTGATGGAGGTTGAATAGGAACCACAAAGTGTTGTGGGTGATGAGGTTGTTGCACAAAGAGTTGTGGAACAACCACCTGTTTAAGTAGACCTACCTCTTCGCAGGTCTGATAGGGTACGTCGTCAGCCTGAGAGATACTCATTTCTCTTGTCTGACCATGATGATGTTATGCTCATTGAGAATGAGCCTACCTCCTATCAGGAAGCTGTGATGAGCCCAGTTCGAGAAATGGCTAGACGCCATGAGATCCGAGATGGAATCCATGTACACTAACCAAGTATGGACTTTGGTTGATCCACCTGAAGGGGTCAAACCCATTGGGTGTAAGTGGGTCTTTAGGAGAAAGACTGACATGGATGGACTTACGCATACCTATAAGGGACGATTGGTGGCTAAAGGTTTCAAGCAAATTCATGGTATTGACTATGATGAAACCTTTTCTCCAGTGGCGATGTTTAAGTCCATTCGGATCTTGCTTGCTATTGCACCATACCACGATTATGAGATCTGGCAGATGGATGTCAAAACCGCGTTTCCGAATGGAAACTTACTCGAGGATGTGTACATGACACAACCTGAGGGTTTTGTAGATCCACAAAGATATCGAAGGTATGCAAGAGGTCCATTTATGGGCTAAAGCAAGCTTCTCGGAGCTGGAATCTTCGATTCGATGATGCGATCAAATAGTTTGGTTTCATCAAGAATGAAGATGAACCCTGTGTCTACAAGAGGGTTAATGGGAACACAGTTGTGTTCCTTGTATTGTATGTGGATGACATACTACTCATTGGGAATGACATCCCTTCGCTCTGATGCATGAAGACTTGGTGGGGCGTGCTTCTCAATGAAGGACTTAGGTGAAGCAGCCTGTATTCTAGGCATAAAGATCTATAGAGATAGATCTAAGAGATTGCTTGGCCTAAGTCAGAGTACATACATGACACAGATTACCGGTTTGCCATGCAGAATTCCAAGAAAGGACTTCTGCCGATGTCACATGGTGTGAGTCTTTCGAAGACTCAAAGTCCCTCTTCTAGAGAGGAGAGAGACCGCATGGATAAGATCCCTTACGCATCTGCTATAGGATCTATCATGTACGCCATGCTGCGTGTCTCGTATGCTTTGAGCATGACGAGTAGATACCAGTCAGATCCAGGTGAGCGTCACTGGATAGCAGTCAAGAATATTCTTAAGTACTTGAGAAGGACTAAAGAATATTTCTTGATATTTGGAGGCGATGAGGAGCTAGCTGTAAAGGGTTACAGCGATGCCAGCTTCCAAACTGACCAGGATGATTATAGATCGCAGTCAGGGTTCGTGTTTTGCTTGAATAGGTAGCACTGTGAGCTGGAAGAGTTCCAAACAGGACACAGTTATTGATTCTACAACAGAGGCCGAATATATCGGTGCTTCCATCTCATTCGTGAGATTGTCGATCGAGGAGATGTGAAGATTTGTAGAGTACCCACAGAGGCTAACATCGCAGATCCCTTGACCAAGGCTTTGGCACAGAAAAAGCATGATGGTCACACTAGGTCATTGGGTATTAGATACTACGGTGATTGGCACTAGTGCTAGTGGGAGATTGTTAGTGAAAGCCCTAGAGCCAATCATGTGATGATTGTTGTATGGACTTTATTGTATCATATTCCTATTTATAAAGTCATGGTTATTATATTTACTTGTATTGGTGCCAAATAACTAAATATAATAATGTCCTTGAGTAGTAGGTTCTTATCTATATCAATCGATTGGTTGAATCGATAATGAGATGATATAGATAACACTACTCTTAATCATTCCTAGTCGAGTATTAACATTCAGGGACAATGTTAATGCGTAGAGACTAGCATGTAGGTCAACAAGATGACTTGATCTCACAAGTCATGGATATGAGATATCAAGTTGACACATGGGTATGCATTGGAGAATGTATACTGAATGACCCGCCATGAGAAAGTATCATGGATCGTTATATGAGTGTCATATACTTTCTCATATGGCTATTAGTATGACTATTAGTCCTTAGACCTGAAGTCACCATGGTTCCCTACATAATGAGTTGCATACTTTGGCTTCGTCAAACGTCACCCGTAAATGGGTGGACTATAAAGGCGATTACTGGGTATGTAACAAATTATGAGGAGGGATGTGAGTGATGTAGATGGGATCTATCCCTCCTATATGACGGGGGTGACATCGATATTCTTGATAGAGTGAGACCACGAAGTGCATGTCCATGCCCAAATGAGTCAATATGAGATATTGAGCTCATTTGATTAGAGCGAGTCTACTTGGAGTTCAAGATTTAGATTGTACCGAGGATGACACGGTCTATGCCTCGATTGGTCAATCTAGATGTCAAGGATAGAGGGACATTGTCACATATTGTGAGAGTCACAATTAGTAGTCACAAAGGTGATGTTGGAGCTCAACATTCTTGTAACTTGGGTAGCAATGATGTGCTGCTAGATACCGCTCATTGCTTATGTTCCTAAATCGGTTTAGGGACATTGCCAACGTTACAAGAACCTATAGGGTCACACACATAAGAGCAATTAGATGGAGATTAGGTTCATATGATGAACCATGAGGATTAGGTTCATGGGATGAACCAAATTGGATTAAGAGTAATCCAAATTAGACTAATTGAGTTAGACTCAAGTTGATTCAAGTGTTGAATGAGTCTAATTGAGATTTGATTCATCAAATCAATTTAAATTAATGAATAGAGATTCATTATATTAAATTGGCTTGAGTCAAGTGGTTAGATTTGATCAACCATGGGAGATTAGAGGTCAAGTTTGACTTGACTTGAGAGGGAAGATGAAAGGTCAAGTTTGACTTGACCAAATGCCATGTCATGATGATGACTAGGCATGGCCGGCCAATGATGATGCTCCACATCATCATTGACTTTGTCAATTGGTGCCACCTCATGAGGGAGACCAAGCGACATGGGAGTTACATGCATGCATGTAACTCCCTCTCCTTGAAGTGGCTGGCCACTTTAGAGGTTTCATTAGATGAAATTCATTTGGGTGAGTTAATTCCAACTTCATCTTCTTCCTTGGAACCTTTTCTCTCAAGATCTCCCTCTCCCATCCTTCTCTTTGGCCGAACCAACCAAGGAGTGCTAGCACACTCAAGGTTGAGTTTTCTCCACCTATTGCTTGTGTGGATACCATAGAGGAGTGTGCACTTGACACTCTCGAGTTCCGGCAAACTTTTGGACGAGCGGGATAAGCGAAGGGTGTCACTACGAGGGTAACGTTCTAACCTCTTAGATCTAAGGTAGATCTAGGATTTCTGTAAGCACATACATGTTATTATAATTTTTATACTTCGCACGGATCCGTGGCCGGGGCTTCCGAGGTTTCCGCAACGCAAAAAGCGGTTTTTGCGGCTCGGAAAACCCAACATTGTGATAGTTGCATATACGTGATATGCAATTGGTATAGTTGATACCTACCATCATAGTTATGAATGGCTTGTTGGACTCTCTCCAAGGTTGTTCATATCTATGATGGATATCAGCCCATTCGGAGATGGACCTACGTTCTCCCAAAGTGATTTTTTGGGGTTTTTTGAAATTCGAAAAATGAATGGGATTTATAAATGTATATTGATGCATTTTTAAAATCATTTTCTCATATATGCTCGTTTTGTATTTCTAGGTTAATTGATTGATCATGACGTCTTTGAATTTGTGCACTATTTTGGATTCAAACAAATTGATTGGGCCTAACTTCCTGGACTGACTTAGAAACCTGAGAATTGTTCTCAAGGCGGAAAAGCTAGCATATGTCCTTGAAGAGCCTCTTTCCAACCGTCCTAAGGACGATGCAACTCCAGACCAAATGTTGGTCTATCAGAAGCATGTGGCAGATTCTGAGCTGGCGAGTTGCATCATGCTAGCTGCGATGGTACCTGAGCTGCAAAAGCAGCATGAGCATATGGATGCTAATACCATGGTCTTCCATCTTCATGAGTTGTTTGATGAGCAAGTGAGATCCGAAAGGTTCGAAGTCTCCAGGTTCCTCTTCACCACGAAGATGCAAGAAGGTTCGTCTGTAGTGCAGTTTGTGCTAAAGATGAACGGGTACATCAAGCGGCTAGCCACCCTCGGGTTTGTGATAGATCATAAATTAAGTATTGACTTAATTCTGCATTGTTTGCCCAAGAGTTTCTCACAATTTGTGATGAACTATCGGATGAACAAATTAGAATCCACTATTCCTGAGCTCCTCAATATGCTGAAGACTGTGGAGCTTTCTGTGAAGCATGAGGAGAAGGCGGTTCTGTTAGTTGATTCCTAAAAGAAAGGTTCTAAGAGGAAGGAAAAGGAACAGAAGAAAGGGAAGAACAAGAAGGCAAAGAAGGCAGAACCAGCACAAAAGGGCACTTGCCATCATTGTGGCAAGGAATGCCACTGGCGAAGAAACTGCAAGATTTATCTTGAGTCCATGAAGAAGAAGAAGGCATCCAATGCCCCATCCTCTTCAGGTATCTTCGTTATTAATTGTCATTCTATTTCTTTAGACACTTGGGTATTGGATACTGGGTGTGGCTCACATATATGTAATGATATACAGGGGCTAAGGAATAGAAGAAGACTCGTCAGAGGGGAGTCAAATTTGTGAGTTGGCAATGGAGCAAAGGTTGTTGCGGACGCCATCGGAACTTATTTGCTGAAGCTCCCTAGTGGTCTAGTCTTGGAACTGGACAATTTCTATTGTGTTCCTTTTCTAATAAAGAACATTGTTTCTATTTCCTATTTAAATAGAAATGGTTACCATTTGATGTTTAGTAACAATTGTTGTTATATAACTTTGAATGGCGTACTTTATGGAACTGGAAATTTGAGCAATGGCATTTATACGTTGGACGTATCCAGTGACATTTTCAATATCGAAGCGAGCAACAAGCGTGCTCGAAAGGATAATTAATTAGACTCCTACATGTGGCATTGTCGTCTTGGCCATGTAAGCAAGAAACGCATGTCCGAATTACACCGATGTGGAATTCTGGAATCGTTTGAATTGGATTCATACGATACATGCGAATCATGCTTAAAAGGCAAGATGACTAAATTACCTTTTACAGGAAAAGGTGAATGAGTGGGAGAGTTGCTAGGTCTAATACATACTGATGTATGCGGGCCTATGTCAACTCAAGCTTTAGGAGGCTATAGCTACTTCATTACCTTCACCGATGATCACTCACGGTTTGGGTATGTGTTCTTGATGAAACACAAGTCTGAAGCCTTTGAAAGGTTCAAAGAATTCAGAAATGAAGTAGAGAAACAACATGATAAGAGTATTAAAATACTTCTATCGGATCGAGGTGGTGAATACTTAAGTCAAGAGTTTCTTGATTATCTAAGAGACAATGGTATATTGTCTCAATGGACTTCGCCATATACACCACAGCATAATGGTGTATCTGAGAGGCGTAATCAGACCTTGTTGGACATGGTCAGGTCAATGATGAATCATGCAAATCTTCCCAAGTACTTTTGGGGCTATGCACTTCAGACAGCTGTTTACTTGTTAAACAGAATGTCAACCAAGGTAGTCTCTACTACTCCATATGAGATATGGAATAGTAAGAAATCTTATGTATCTTACTTGAAGATATGGGGTTGTCCTGCTTATGTGAAGCGGACTGTATCAGACAAATTGGATGCTAAGTCTGATAAATGTCTATTTATTGGATACCCTAAGGAAACAAGGGGTTACCAATTCTATCATCCTGTGGAACAAAAGGTGTTAGTTTCAAGGCATGCTGTGTTTCTAGAGAAAGAGTTTCTCTTTCAAGAAAACAGTGGGAGTGTCGTCGAGCTTGAGGAGGCT
This sequence comes from Wurfbainia villosa, assembly GCA_025175895.1. Lineage (NCBI taxonomy): Eukaryota > Viridiplantae > Streptophyta > Magnoliopsida > Zingiberales > Zingiberaceae > Wurfbainia > Wurfbainia villosa. The sequence continues at coordinate 53,655,003 of CM046001.1, read as the reverse complement.
CGAAAAACTCAAATAGACATTGATGAGATACCTGGTGAAGCACAACAGCTGATAACTCATAGTGATGAGCAATCGGCTGGACCTATTGTAGCACCACATCTTCGTAGATCTGGTAGAACACACAACATTCCTGAGAGATATGGATTTCTCGTAAGTGAATCGAATGACGTGTTACTCATTGATGATGAGGAGCCTACCAGTTATGAAGAAGTGCTGACAAGTTCAGAAAGGGATAAGTGGCTTGATGCCATGAAGTCGGAAATGGATTCCATGTATGAAAACCAAGTTTGGAACTTGGTTGACCCACCTGAAGGCATCAAGCCTATAGGGTGCAAGTGGGTTTTCAAGAAGAAAACCGACATGGATGGTAATGTGATTACCTATAAGGCGAGATTAGTGGCGAAAGGATATCGTCAAAAACAAGGTGTTGATTATGACGAAACCTATTCGCCTGTAGCTATGCTTAAATCCATTCAGATGCTCCTGGCTATAGCGGCTCATTATGATTATGAGATATGGAAGATGGATGTGAAAATAGCTTTCCTTAATAGAAACCTGCTCGAGGACGTGTATATGATACAGCCTGAGGGTTTCACATCGGTTGATAAAACCAAGGTATGCAAATTGCGACGGTCCATATATGGATTGAAGCAAGCATCCAGGAGCTGGAATATCCATTTTGATGAGACAATCAAAAAGTTTGATTTCTCACAAAATCCAGACGAACCTTGTGTGTACAAGAAGGTTAGTGGGAGTGCAGTCGTGTTCCTAGTATTGTATGTCGATGACATATTACTTATAGAAGACGATGTTTCAATTTTACAGTCATTGAAGATTTGGTTATCCAAGACATTCTCCATGAAAGACCTGGGAGAAGCAACCTACATCCTCGGGATTAAGATCTATAGAGATAGATTGAAATGGTTGCTTGGTCTTTCGCAGTCTACATATATAGACCGAGTCCTAAAGAGGTTTAGCATGTCAGAATCCAAGAAAGGTTTCCTACCCATCAGGCATGGGATACAACTTTCGAAGTCTATGTGTCCGCGCACAGAAGACGAGAGGATTTGCATGAGTAAGATTCCCTATGCATCCGCAATAGGATCTATCATGTATGTTATGTTATGTACGAGGCCCGATGTATCGTATGCTCTGAGAGTCACGAGTAGATACCAGTCTGATCCAAGAAAGGATCATTGGGTGGCTGTTAAGATGATCCTTAAGTACTTAAGAAGAACTAAGGATGTGTTCCTAATATATGGAAAAGGGGACATGGTGATACGCGGGTATACGGATGCCATCTTCCAGACAGACAAGGATGATTCCAGGTCTCAGTCTGGATACGTGTTCACTTTGAATGGGGGCGCAGTGAGTTGGAAAAGTTCCAAACAAGACACTGTAGCGGATTTTACCACTGAGGCAGAATACATTGCAGCTTCGAAAGTAGTAAAAAAAGCGGTTGGAATCAAAAAGTTCATTTATGAACTTGGTGTGATTCAAGCCATTGTTGAAGCAATACCGGTCTACTGCAACAACAATGGAGCAATTGCATAGGCGAAAGAGCCAAGGTCTCATCAACGATCCAAACATGTACTTCGCCGCTATCATCTTATCAGAGAGATCATCAGTAGGAAAGAAATACAAATTGAGAAAATCCCCAGTGAAAGGAACTTAGCAGATTCTTTGACTAAGGCATTACCTCAAAGTAAGTTTGAGGGTCATGTTACAGCCTATGGTATAGGATACCGTAGCGATTGGCATTAGGCAAAGTGGGAGTTTGTTAGTGATATATGAGAGATGTCCTAAGGCAATCGTCTTATGTTTGAACCATTTATATGATAAATGAAGATTCACTATTTGAGTATACATGTTTTCATGTATTTGATTATATCTTAAACACATTTACTGAATGTCCACGATACGATTCACAGCATGAGAGAATTTGTGATTGGATCACAACTAGTGAGTATCTCTACATGTGTAATTGTGATGTATCGGAATTATCCCTAGTCGATGAATTGATGGATTTGGACACCATTGATTCTGTCGAGACTAGCACGAGGTATACTCCTTGGTGTATCCAAGCAGCTGATTCTCACTGGTTGGAGACATTGTGATGTTCGGAGTTAATCGTGGATGCTAGTTATAATAACTAGTTCATTGGAGTGACCAACCGTAAGACTTCATATGGTTCTCTGCATATATAGATATGTCAATGAAGTTCTTACTGTAACTTAAGTGCAATGTTCCTTTGACTTACAGTATTCAAGTCATTTTGATCATGAAGACTTATGCTTTAACATCTTAAGCAAGCATCTCTGAGGAGATGTGGACCCGGGATGATTGGGTATAGTCGAAGTGATCGAAGGTGTTTGAATAGCCTATAAAGGATTCACCACTCCTTGCGAGGAGATGTATACCCATGGCCTCTTGTCAGATTGTTACTAAAGCCTTTGGCTAAAGCATTACATGTTTAGAGTAAGGTACTCTTCGATACATGTGTAGTAACTAGAATCCGTAGGACGAGGAAATGATACTTGGGCTAGGTGTGACGTAGTCAGCCTAGTGGGGACTGACACTATAGACCATGTCCTGAACCAAGTGGGTATAAGATGAGTGAAGGGAATGAGGCACGATTCATTCGAGCTGCTAAAGGGTTTCAGAAATAGTTCTGGATCAACCGTTGATCTTTTCGTTTAATTGGAGATCATGATGTACTACTAGGTGCCACTCATGATCGTTCTATAATTAATAGTTAATTATAGACGGCCAACATAAACCGAGAACCTATTTGGTCACACGCACAACGAGGGTAATCCGAAGGATTTAAAACGAGCTTGAGAATGAGATTCTCAGACCGAGAGAAACTAGGTTTGGTTAGACCAAACATGGAGCGAGCATGAAATCGTTTCAGTCGCAGTGGAAGCGTGGATGGACCGTGTCTTATGAAGACATGATGGATGAACCAAATTGGTTTGGTTCTAATCCAATGGAGGAGAATAAACCAAAGGGGTTTGGTTTGTTTTAAACGAATGAACCAAAGTTGGTTCGGTTCGTTTTAACTTAAAATAAACCATCATGGTTTGGTTTATTTTAACTTAAATTAATGGAGCGGGTTAGCGGGCTTTTGGTTATGATCTGATAACCATTAAGAGAATTTGTTCTCTATAAAATAGGGCTTAAAGGTTTTTGTTAAACCCTAATCAAAAGCCTTGCAACCCTAATAGTTGCCGCCCCCTCCTCTCCTTGGTGAAGTCGGTGCCAACAACCCCCCTTGCCGCCGCCCACCACCTAGCTCCCTTGCCGGCGTCGAGCTGCTGCTAGAGGAGCTCCGGTGATCTCCCTTGGGTTCGGCAATAAGGTGAGCTTCAACCTTCCCTTTTAGCCGACCCTTATTCCTCCACCAAAGCTGTCCAGTTTTCTGGACAGCTTGTTTCCTTCTCGTTGGAGCGTCGTTTGGATGACGTTTGGAGCTCCGACAGCGGTAGAATTTCCGGGGATTCGATCTCCGGTAATCCTCATAGGTGGAGGACAAAGGATTCGTCAAACGGTTGACGAATACCTCTCCGGAGAAGCGAGTTTTTGAGGACTCGTTTTGGATCCGAATTTTGATTCGGATCGTGATCTTCTCTCGATCACATCGTCTTCAACACGAGGCTAGTAACCCATACGAAGACGAGGCTCGTGACTTAGTGAAGTCATCCCGAAGATACTCGGCGTGGATACGGATAGAGACGATTCTAGCGAGGATCGTTCCGGTTGATGTCTTTCCCGCTACACATGATACGTCAGGTATACGTAGTGTAAATTTCCTTTTATTGCAAAATTTGAATTTACGGTTATGTCTACACATGTTGTACTGTGCATGCATGTGATGTGTGTGTTATAATAAATTAGATTTATTATTTTATTCCTTCCGTTGTGCATATGTTTACGAAACATGTTCGAACACACACTCGCCGCGGTGCCGGAAACCCAACAATTATCGTTCTATAATTAATTGTTAATTATAGACGAACAACATAAATTGGAAACCTATTTAGTCACACACACAACGAGCGTAATCCGAAGGATTTAAAACAAATCGAGAGAAACAAGGTTTGGTTGGACCAAACAAGGAGCGAGCATGAAATTGTTTCAGTCGCAACAGAAGCATGGATGGGCCGAGTCATATGAAGACATGATGGATGAACCAAATTGGTTTGGTTCTAATTCAATGGTGGAAAATAAACCAAAGTGGTTTGGATTGTTTTAAATGAATGAACCAAAGATGGTTCGTTTCATTTTAACTTAAAATAGACCAACTCGGTTCGATTTTTTTTAACTTAAGTTATTGGAGCGGGTAAAAGGGTTTTAGTTAGGAACCAATAACTCTATGAAGAAGGTTTCTTGATGGATATGAAACACACGCTCTATAAAAGCATGGCTAGAGATTTAGAGAGCCCTAAGTTTTATTTTTTGAAACTTCTCTTCGTCTCCTCTCCCTCTCTTCTCCTTGCCGCCGCCCAAGGAAGCCACACCCAAGCCGCTGGCGTCCAACTGCTGTCGACAACCCTCCATCGACCCTCCTTGGCTCTGGTGACTAAGGATCAGCTGACCCTCTTCCTTTGGCCAGCGCCAAGTCCTCCACTAAGCTGTTCAATTTTTGCATAGCTTGTTTCATTCTTGTGGAAGCATCATTTGGATGGCATTTGGAGATTCGACAGTGACTTCCTTGCTGTGGATTGGATCTCTGGTAATCCTCATAGGTGGTGGACCAAGGATTGGTCAATCGGTTGACGAATACCTTTTTGGTGAAGCGAGTTTTGGGGCCTTATTTTTGCATCCGAATTTTGATTCGGATTGTGATATTCTCTCAATCACATCGTCTTCGACACGAGGATAGTGACTCATACGAAGATGAGGCTCGTAGCTTGGCGAAACTATCCCGACGGTACTCGGCGTGGATACGGATAGAGGCAACTCTGGCGTGAGTTGCTCTGGTTGATGTCATTCCCGCTGCATGTGATACATCAGGTATAACTAGCATAATTTTCTAATCGTAAAATTGTTTTGCGATATTCATAATTATATTTATGGAAGTTTTCTACTTTTATAAAGTTTAGAAATATTTATGGAAATTTTCTAATCTTTGAAAGTTTAGAAGTATTTATGGAAATCTTCTATTTTTGGATAGTTTAGAAGTATTTATGAAAATTAACACTTTCCATAAATAAAATATGTGATTAGATTTGAAAATTTCTTTCCTAATTTAATCATTATTTGATTTGGGGAATCAAATCTAAAACATATTTTATTTCCATAAATAGTTTTAACAATTTAGGAAATTTGTTTCCTAAATTAAATTTGACTTTCCTTAATTGGCACTTTCCATAAATAAAATATATGATTAGATTTGAAAACTTGTTTTTTAATTTAATCATGATTTGATTTGGGGAATCAAATCTCAAACATATTTTATTTCCATAAATGATTATGACATATAAGGAAATTTTTGTACATGCCATAATTGTATGCCATGTAATTGCATTAGATGCATATCATTATGTCATGCGTGTCGTGACATGTAGATGTATGTCATGTATGCCATATCATATAGATAATAGTTATTTTCATGCAAAGAGGATGAGACATTTAAACCCTTGCACAATATTAAAGACTACACCTTCCATTAATATGGTTAGAACCAGAGTTCTGTTTCTTATTTGGGTTGTTGGACTCTCTCCAAGCCCGGCTCGAACCTGAACATGTTCAAACCATGAAATAGTTTAATACTAATATGGTAAGAGTCAGAGGTTAATCGTTAGCTTTGGTTGTTGGACTCTCTCCAAGCAGGGCTAATTGGTTGAATGCGCTCTAACCATATTAAAGCTATTTCTTGATTAATGGGTTGGCTTTAACCTAGAGTATCGGCTGGTTAGACTCTCTCCAAGGTCGATGTGAAGGGAGGTGAAGTTGGGTGCTATGCATATGATGCATACTTGTTAATGAGTTAACAACTCGATGTATGTGTGAACATTCAATTAGTTTATAGCACATTGTGATAGTTGCATATATGTGATATGCAATCGGTACACTTGATACCTACCATTGTAGCTATGAATGGCTTGTTGGATTTTCTCTAAGGTTATTCATATATATGTTGGATATCAGCCCATTCGGAGATGGACCTATGATCTCCCGAAGTGATTTTGGGGTTTTAAAATTCGAAAAATGAATGGGATTTGTAAATGTATGTTGATGCATTTTTCCATCTTTCTCATATATGCTCGATTTTGTATTTCTAGGTTAATCGCTTGATCATGATGTCTTTGAATTTGCGCTCTATTTTGAATTCAAAAAAATTAACTGGGTAGAACTTCTTGGACTGGCTTAGAAACTTGAGAATTATTCTCAAGGCGGAAAAGCTTGTGTATGTCCTCGAAGAGCCTCTTCCCGCCCGTCCTAGTGATGATGCAACTCTGAACCAATTGTTGGCCTATTAGAAACATGTGAGTGATTCTGAACTAGTGAGTTGCATCATGCTAGCTGCGATGGTACTCGAGCTGCAGAAGCAGCATGAGCATATGGATGCTCATACCATAGTCTTTCATCTTTATGAGTTGTTTAATGAGCAAGTGAGATCCGAAAGGTTCGAAGTCTCCAAGCTCCTCTTCAACTCTGAGATGCAAGAAGGTTCATCTGTGGTACTGCTCAACATGCTGAACACTGTGGAGCCTTCGGTGAAGCATGAGAAGGGGACGATGTTGTTAGTTTATTTATCTAAGAGAGGTTCTAAGAAGAAGTCAAAGGAACAGTAGAAGGAGAAGAAGAAAAAGGCTAAAAAGGCAGAACCTGCTCAAAAGGGCACTTGCCATCATTGTGGCAAGGAGGGCCATTGGCGAAGAAACTGCAAGATTTATCTTGAGTTCGTGAAGAAGAATAAGGCATCAGATGCCCCATCTTCTTCAGATATCCTCGTTATTGATTGTCATTCTATTTCCTCAAACACTTGGGTATTGGATCCTTGGTGTGGCTCACATATATATAATGACATACATGGGCTAAGGAATAGAAGAAGAATCATCAAGGGAGAGTCAAATTTACGTGTTGGAAATGGAGCAAAGTTTGCAGCACTTGCCATAGAAACCTATTTGTTGAAACTCCCTACAGGACTTGTCTTAGAACTGGACAACTTCTTTTATATTCCTTCATTGATAAATAACACTATTTTTATTTCCTGCTTAAATAGAAATGACTACCATTTGACGTTTAGTAACAATTGTTTTTATATAACATTGAATGACGTTCTTTATGTTGGTATTGCCCAGAAGCTCTGATACCATTTGTTGGCAATGTGCTAGTCCTCGGAATGCTCATTGGCTCCCATGTCCCCGGATTAAAATTTTCACTAATGAAAACTAATCCGGATGGGATGAGTTTCCTAAGCACAACCAATTCGTCGTCGTGCTAACGACTCGAGTGATCGCTTGAACAAACTAATTGTTCAAGCAACACAACTCTTCTAGTCGCTTAGCCGCGGAAGAGACGACGGACGAATCGCCGGTTTTTGTGTTTCTTATCGGGGTCCATGATTATACAAATACATGCAAATGCAAACTAGTATAATCAACATATACTAACATAATGAACATAAGCTAGCATATCAAATAAGAACATGAAAAGAACAATAATAAAAGTTGTGAAACTTTTATACCTCTTGATCTTCTATCGTATGTCCTAACCTCCTTGTAGACTTAGGTGGTGAAGATCCTCCACAAGTTGAAGCTTCCTAGATCTTCTTCAATCCAAAGAATGAAGAACTCTCTTTCCCTTCTTGCTTGAGCCAACCACCAATCCACAAAGGATTGATGCCATGACCCCAAGAATAGAGAGAACATAATGGAAACAACCAAGCAACCAGACTAGGGACAAACCCTAGCTCCTAGTGCCGCCAAGAGGAAAACAAAGGAAAAGAGGAATAGGTTGGGCACCACCAAAGCTATAGGAAAAAGGATAGGAACCGGCCAACACCCTAGGAAGAAGAAGAACACTTCCCCTATAGTTGCCACCTACCTTACCTTCCAAACCCTAGCCGCCCAACCAAGCTTCCTTTGGATTTCTTGCCGCCCAAGGTAGAGGAAGAGAAGGTAGTGGCCGGCCAACCCTTAGAAGGAAGAAGATGAGCCCTTCCCCTATAGTTGCCGCCCAACCTAACTTCCAACCTAGCCGCCCAATCCAAAGAGCCAAACCCTAATCTAATTAGGGTTTCCTCCATAGGTTTCTTGCCACCTAAGCATGGTGGAGAGGAGAGATCTAGGAGCTAGCCACCTTCAATGAAGAAGACAACCTCCTCCATAGGTTGCCGCCCACCCCCTTCATCACCTTGGCCGCCCAACCTAAGGAGCCAAAACCCTAATCAGGGTTTCCTCCATGAGGTTGCTTGCCGCCCAAGCATACTAGGCAAAACCCTAATTTCATTAGCATCCATCATGAACCATTAACCCCCTATTGCCGCCCAACCCATAGCCATCCTTTTATAGAGTTAGGGTTAGGCCTTGGTTTAATCTCCACCGTCGGTTCTAGGGTTTTAATCTCAACCGTCGGATTTAGACATTTAATCTCAACCGTCGGTTCTAGGAATTAATCCCAACCGTCGGATCTAGAGATTTAATCTCAACCGTCGGTTCTAGGAATTTAATCCCAACCGTCGGATCTAGAGATTTAATCTCAATCGTCGGTTCTAGGAATTTAATCCCAACCGCCGGATCTAGAGATTTAATCTCAACCGTCGGTTATAGGAATTAATCCCAACCGTCGGATCTAGAGATTTAATCTCAACCGTCGGTTCTAGGAATTTAATCCCAACCGTCGGATCTAGAGATTTAATCTCAATCGTCGGTTCTAGGGATTTAATCCTAACCGTCGGATTTAGAGATTTGTTTTCCATCATTTGATCTAGACTTCATGAGGTTTATATAAGGCTACGATAGGGACCATGAGGAGGAGTTAGGTCTTGGCCACCCGATGGATCGGAACCACACAAACTTGATCCATCAATGATGTTCCATTCCACTAGAGGATCATCATCGAACTACCTCACCAACCCCCATAAATTAATTTGGGCTCCATATATTATTTGTACATTTATCTCCCCGTGTTTAAGATATCGAATGTCCGTCAATCGATTGATTTACTGACCATCAATCAATTAACATCTAACTCCTCGAGTAGTACCACTCAACCTTATCATCATGTTGACTAAGTCAACCCGCGGGGTTTACATGATAAACCTTATGAGCTCCTCAAGGGGACATCATCAACCTAATATATAGGACACGGATTCCTCCTATAATCAACGGCACACCATGTAAATAATATCATTTCCCAACTTACCGGTCATATTGATTTAATCCATAGAAATCTCACCCTCTGGTAAATCAAAGAAATAAATACTAAGTACATGTGCCCGTTATTATATCGGGATTAAGAGCATGTACAACATAATATCCGAGGTCCGATTCAATTATGTAGTCATAAATTGAATCACCTCTATGTCGTCTGCTCAATGCACCTAAGTGTACTAGTGTAACTCTATGTTCAAGACAAAACAAATACCAAGCTACACTACAACCATGCCAATGGTTTGTCCAAGACCATCTTGGTTGTGAGCCTCTACTTATACTCTCTGAAGGGTGATAACATGATCTTACATTGCCATCACCCAAGCACCATGTTATCTACAATGTAAAGTATTAGACAATATGCACAACATATAATAAATATAAAAGTGCAAACAATGATCATGTGATTCTTATTTCAAAATAAAGATGTTCATACTAAAGAGCTAGGCTTTCAGTATACATCCCAACAATCTCCCACTTATACTAAAAGACTTTTCTGTCATTATACTGCCATACATCTGATCCCCTTCCCTCCACATGCCTATCAAAGCTCTCGCTAGAAGGGCCTTAGTGAAAAGGGTCTACCAGTCATCCTCTGATGCAATCAGCGACAAAGAACTTCTACCTCCTTTACGATTTCTCGTATCAGGTGGTACTTGCACTTTATGTGTTTACTAGCCTTATGGGCTCGTGGTTCCTTCGAGTTTGCAACTGCACCATTATTATCACAATAAATTGTGATAGTTCTGGGCAAACCAGGAATCACATCCAAGTCCATCAGGAAGTTCCTGAGCCACCCAACTTCTTTGGCCGCCTAAGAGGCTGCCATATGCTGATCGAGAGTCCACCACCATTTGACACTCTTTCATACTATGGCTCCACCTCCAAAAGTAAACACAAAACCTGAGGTAGACTTCTTTGTTATCCCTATCAGTTGGAAATCGGAATCTATGTAACCCACGAGGAGTAATTTATGCGCGGTAAACTAGCATATAATCCTAGTCCTTCTCGGGCACTACAATATATGCTTTACCGCGATCCAATATCCCTATCTGGATTACTCGATGTCTGGCGACCATGCCCAGCGGATATCTGGTCTCGTCTGAGCATCGCATACATGAGGCTTCCTACTGCCGAAGCATAAGGAACCGCCTTCATCTCCTCTATCTCCTCAGATGATCTAGGACACATCTCCTTAGATAAAGGAACTCCATGCCTGAAAGGTAGAAAACCCTTCTTGGAGTTTTGCATGCTAAAACGATCCAAAATCATGTCTATGTATGAAGCTTGGGATAAGCACAACAACCTTGATCCCAAGGTTGTGACCCACTTCTCCCAAGTCCTTCATACCATACTGTTTGGACAACCATACCCTTACGTCTGATAACATTTCGATGTTGTCGCCAACCACCAAAATGTCATCTACGTATAGTATAAAAATACCACTACGTTTCTGTCACATCTCTGATATACACAAGACTCATCCGAACTTTGAATAAATCCATAAGACTGGATTTACCTCCTCAAAGCGGATGTTCCAAGACCTCGAAGCTTGCTTCAATCCACAAATGGACCGATTAAGCTTACATACAAGATACTTTTTGCCCTTAGCAATGAATCCCTCTGGTTGCTTCATATAAATGGATTCCTCAAGACTTCCACTAAGGAAATCTGTCTTGACATCCATCTGTCACACCTCATAAATTCATATGAGCTGCTATACATAGGAGCTCCCAGACCTGATTTGAATCCATAGATTCAATCTCAGTATTTATTGCACTTTGCAAAGATGTTGCATCTATATCTTGGATTACCTCGTCATATGTCCAGGATCGGGTTCATGTTGCTAGGACGAATCAGAAGATTCTCCCAAGAACATGAATCTATCAGGCTGTCTCACAACCCTCCCACTACGATGAGGTATCACCTGTATATCCTCTGTGACATGCGGTGCAGTGACATGTGGTATATCCTCTTGTCTGGAGTAGTGAGTCGGGACTTCCCCTATCAACTCCTCAAGAACAATCCTACTCTTGGGCTTGTGGTTCATCACATAGTCCTCCTCTAGAAATCTGGCATTCGTACTAACGATCACCCTCTGATCTCTAGGACTATAAAACAAACCACCCTTCATTCCCCTAGGATAGCCAACGAACATGCATACTTCTGTATGAGGTTCCAACTTATCAGCCTTCAGCACATGTGCTGGACTCCCCATATCCGAATATGTCTTAGACTAGGCTTCCTCCTAGTCCACAATTCTGTGGGAGTAGAAGGCACTGATTTAGATGGAACAAGGTTCAGAATGTATACCGTCGTATCTAGGGCATATCCCCAGAATGAATCTGGCAAGTCAGAATAACTCATCATCGATCTAACCATCTCCATAAGAGTCCTCTTCCTTCGCTACGCTACACCATTCTGTTGGGGTGTGCCAGGTGCAGACAATTGGGATTGAATCCCAGCCTCTGATAAGTAATCCTCCACCACTAATGAACCCAAAGGTCCATCAGCTATCAACCTTTGAATTTTGCTTAGGTTAATATGACCAAGCCTAAGATCCCAAAGATATATTTGGTTCATTTTCGAAGGTTCTTTTCTCTTATTGGAATTAGAAGATGAGTTAATAACTTCTATTTGCATCGTGGGAGCTCGTGGTTCAAGTCATAAATTTCCTATCTATGTACCTGAATAGATAATGTCCCTATTCCTTTTATAACAAATCTGTTATCAAAAGAAATAGATTATCCATCCACAATTTAGAAACTGAAAGCAATTCTTTCTAAACAAAGGCACATAAAGAAAATTTCTAAGAACCAAAAACTTTATTTTTTTTTTCAAAAGACAAATAAAACATCTCCCACTGCAATAGTCGCCATCTTCATGGCATTGCCCAAGTAAATTGTAATATCCCCTTTAGCTAGTCGTCGGGTTTCCTGGAACCCCTGCAAAGTATTGCAAACATGATTAGTGGCTCTCGTATCTACACACCAGGTGTCGATAGATAACACCGCTAACCATGTTACAATGACTAGACTAAAGGATATACTTTTGTTCTTGCTTCGGATTGGGATAATCCTTCTTCTCATGTCCGGTCTGCTAGTAAGTGAAGTATTTGCCTTTCGGCTTATTCACTCTTCCCTGAGATCCTCCCACCACCTTTGCTCCACCTTGTTTCTTCTTCTTCTTGCCTTTCGGCTTAGAAGTAGAAACCTTTTTGAGAAACCATGGCTTGAGGACACTCTTTGAAGAGTGTATACTTGTACTTCTTAGCAAATAAGACAACATATAGATTCTTTTCCAATCAACATTAACTAGGTACAGTAAGTTTATTTCCTTTAGTATTACAACAAGTGGACTGAAAATCAATTTTAAAAATCCTAAGAATCACATAGATCATTGCTTTAGATTTCAAATATTATTGATTCCTCAAAACAATAAAATTAAATCAACCAACACCTCAAAACAGAGAATATCGCATGCCACGATAGTGTGGGCATATCTGAATTCTACATTTGTAAGAGGAGGTTTTACCCATTAATTTTATTATCTTGTCAACCTTACTTTTTGACAAATAAAATTAATAGTTGGTTCCTCTTTGGCCCTACAAATAAAAGCGGTGACTCGATGGGAGGATACTTTTATTTGCATCTAAGTGTGCACCATTACGATACTAAGGGAATTATCTCGGATTATGTGCCTTACGATGGAAGTACACACGCTCTAAATAATTTCCTATAACCATTATTTGACCTAGTGATCCAAACAAACTCATCCGATGGGAGGAAGGCACTCGAGCCGACGCAAGTTTGTTGCATCACATGTCATGTAATGGAGGCGGGAATTAATTAAAATATCCCTCTCCCACTTAGTAAATTGAAAATGAGAATTTTCAAGCACACACAACATGCATATAAAACAAATCAGCAATAAATATGGAAAAATCAGAATTTTTCCAACTATTATGGCATTGTTCTCCAATATCGTCGTCGTCTTGCCACCTCATCGCTCCTCGCCATGCGAGCATCCAGGAGATCCGAGGAATAAAACCTATTTTATTTTACATCCATCGATCCTATACTCCACGAGTGTACATGAAATCTAGATCGAAAGTAAAATAAAATAAAGAGTAATGCCATATTTAATTACAAAAATTAAATACTAATCTAGCCTCGTCGACCCGAGGATTCAAATAATATACAATCATACACAACAATCACATACACATATAGCCATAATAGTGGATCTTATGCACGCAACCAAAAAGTTAGCCTCGCACATCCTACTATTATCAGGCATACAAAATATATGATATGTGCATGAAAGTAAGAATCCAAAACACACAAAGCGAAACCATGGCTCGATACCATGTTGGTATTTGCTCATATTTGTTGGCAATGTGCTAGTCCTCGGAATGCTCATTGGCTCCCATGTCCCCGGATTAAAATTTTCACTAATGAAAACTAATCCGGATGGGATGAGTTTCCTAAGCACAACCAATTCGTCGTCGTGCTAACGACTCGAGTGATCGCTTGAACAAACTAATTGTTCAAGCAAAACCTCTTCTAGTAGCGCGGAAGAGGCGGCCGGACGGATCGCCGGTTTTTGTGTTTCTTATCGGGGTCCATGATTATACAAATACATGCAAATGTAAACTAGTATAATCAACATATACTAACATAATGAACATAAGCTAGCATATCAAATAAGAACATGAAAAGAACAATAATAAAAGTTGTGAAACTTTTATACCTCTTGATCTTCTATCGTATGTCCTAACCTCCTTGTAGACTTCGTGTGGCGAAGATCCTCCACAAGTTGAAGCTTCTAGATCTTCTTCAATCCAAGAATGAAGAACTCTCTTTCCCTTCTTGCTTGAGCCAACCACCAATCCACAAAGGATTGATCTGCGACCCAAGAATAGAGAGAACATAATGGAAACAACCAAGCAGCAGACTAGGACAACCCTAGCTCCTAGTGCCGCCAAGAGGAAAACAAAGGAAAGAGGAATAGGTTGGGCACCACCAAGGTATAGGAAAAGGATAGGTAGCCAACACCTAGGAAGAAGAAGAACACTTCTATAGTTGCCACCTACCTTTACTTAGCCGCCCAACCCAGCTTCCTTTGGTTTCTTGCCGGTAGAGGAAGAGAAGGTGGCGGCCAACCCTTAGAAGGAAGAAGATGAGCCCTTCCCTATAGTTGCCGCCCAACCTAACAACCTAGCCGAATCCAAGAGCCAAACCTAATCTAATTAAGGTTTCCTCCATGGGTTTCTTGCCGCCTAAGCATGGTGGAGAGGAGAGATCTAGGAGCTAGCCACCTTGAAGAAGACAACCTCCTCCAGGTTGCCTTCATCACCTTGGCCGCCCAACCTAAGGAGCCAAAACCTAATAGTTTCCTCCATGAGGTTGCTTGCCGCCCAAGCATACTAGGCAAAACCCTAATTTCCTTAGCATCCATCATGAACCATTCCCTATTGCAGCCCAACCCATAGCCATCCTTTATAGAGTTAGGGTTAGGCCTTGGTTTAATCTCCACCGTCGGTTCTAGGGTTTTAATCTCAGCATCTAGAATTTAATCTCAAGTCTTCTAGGAATTAATCCCAACCGTCGGATCTAGAATTTAATCTCCCGGTTCTAGAATTTAATCCCCAGTCGAATCTAGGATTTAATCTCAATCGTCGGTTCTAGAATTTAATCCTCGGATCTAGAGATTTAATCTCAACCGTCGGTTCTAGGAATTAATCCCAACCGTCGGATCTAGAGATTTGTTTTCCATCATTTGATCTAGACTTCATGAGGTTTATATTAGGCTACGATAGGGACCATGAGGAGGAGTTGGGTCTTGGCCACCCGATGGATCGGAACCACACAAACTTGATCCATCAATGATGTTCCATTCACTAGAGGATCATCATCGAACTACCTCACCAACCCCATAAATTAATATGGGCTCCATATATTATTTGTACATTTATCTCCCCGTGTTTAAGATATCGAATGTCCGTCAATTAATTGATTTACTGACCATCAATTAATTAACATCTAACTCCTCGAGTAGTACCACTCAACCTTATCATCATGTTGACTAAGTCAACTGCGGGGTTACATGATGAACCTTATGAGCTCCTCAAGGACATCATCAACCTAATATATAGGACACATTCCTCCTATAATCAAGCGGCACACTATGTAAATAATATCATTTCCCAACTTACCGGGCATATTGATTTAATCCATAGAAATCTCACCCTTTGGTAAATCAAAGAAATAAATACTAAGTACATGTGCCCGTTATTATATCGGGATTAAGAGCATGTACAACATAATATCCGAGGTCCGATTCAATTATGTAGTCAGCAATAAATTGAATCACCTCTATGTCGGTCCTGCTCAATGCACCTAAGTGTACTAGTGTAACTCTATGTTCAAGACAAAACAAATACCAAGCTACACTACAACCATGCCAATAGTTTGTCCAAGACCATCTTGGTTGTGAGCCTCTACTTATACTCTACAAGGGACTGATAACATGATCTTCTGTGCCATCACCCAAGCACCATGTTATCTACAATGTAAAGTATTAGACAATATGCACAACATATAATAAATATAAAAGTGCAGACAATGATCATGTGATTCTTATTTCAACATAAAGATGTTCATACTAAAGAGCTAGGCTTTCAGTATACATCCCAACACTTTATGAGACTGGAACTTTAAGTAATGATATTTATATGTTGGATGTATCTAGTGACATTTTCAATATCGAAGTGAGCAACAAGCGTGCTCAAAAAGATAATCAATTAGACTCCTACATGTGGCATTGTCGTCTTGCCAATGTGAGAATGAAACACATGTCCAAATTACACCGATGTGGAATTCTGGAATCATTTGAATTAGATTCATATGATACATGCGAATCATGCTTAAAAGGCAAGATGACTAAGTTACCTTTTACGAGAAAAGGTGAATTGGTGGGTGAGTTACTTGTTCTAATACATACAGATGTATGCGGACCTATGACAACTCATGCTCTAGGAGGCTATTGCTACTTCATTTCCTTTACCGATGATAACTCATGGTTTGGGTATGTGTTCTTGATGAAACACAAGTCTGAAGCCTTTGAAAGGTTCAAAGAATTCAGAAATGAAGTAGAGAAACAACTTGGCAAGAGTATTAAAATACTTTCATCTGGTGAATACTTAGTCAAGTTTAGATTATCTAGACATGGTATATTGTCTTGGGCTCCCAGTATACACCACACATAATGTGTATCTAGAAGCACTCGGACCTTGTTGGACATGGTTCTATGATGAATCATGAATCTTACCAAATCCTTTTGAGGCTATGCACTACAACCTGCTAAATGGCTAAGGTAGTCCCATTCTATGAAATATAGAATAGTAATAAACCTCATTTATCTTACTTGAAGATATATGGTTGTCTTGCTTATGTGAAGCAGACTGTATCAGAAAAATTGGATGCTAAGTCTGATAAATGTTTATTTAATGGATACCCTAAGGAAACGAGGGGTTACCAATTCTATCATCCTGTGGAACAAAAGGTATTTGTTTCAAGGCATGCTCTATTTCTAGAGAAAGAGTTTCTCTTGTAAGAAAACAATGGGAGTGTCATTGAGCTTGAGGAGGCTCAAGAGACTCCAATAGACATTGATGAGATACCTGGTGAAGCACCACAATCAATAAATCATAGTGATGAGCCATCGGCTGGACCTATTGTGACACCACATCTTCGTAGATTTGGTAGAACACGCAACATTTCTAAGAGATATGAATTTCTCGTAAGTGAATCAAATGACATGTTACTCATTGATGATGAGGAGCCTACCAATTATGAAGAAGTTTTGAAAAGTTCAGAAAGTCAGAAATAGATTCCATGTATGAAAATCAAGTTTGGAACTTGGTTGACCCACCTGAAGGCATAAAGCCTAGAGGGTGCAAGTGAGTTTTCAAGAAGAAAACTGACATGGATAGTAATGTGATTACCTATAAGGCTAGATTGGTGGTGAAAGGGTATCGTCAAAAGCAAGGTGTTGATTATGATGAGACCTATTCACCTATTGCTATGCATAAATCCATTCGGATGCTCCTGGCCATAGCGACTCATTATGATTATGAGATATGGCAGATGGATGTGAAAACAGCTTTCCTTAATGGAAACCTACTCGAGGACGTGTATATGATACAACTTGAGGGTTTCACATCGATTGATAAAACCAAGGTATGTAAACTGCGACGGTCCATATATGGACTGAAGCAAGCATCCAGGAGCTGGAATATCCATTTTGATGAGACAATCAAAAGGTTTGATTTCTCACAAAATCTAAATGAACCTTGTGTGTACAAGAAGGTTAGTGGAAGTGCAGTCGTGTTCCTAGTTTTGTATGTCGATAACCTGGGAGAAGCAACCTACATCCTTGGGATTAAGATCTATAGGGATAGATCGAATCGGTTGCTTGGACTTTCGCAGTCCACATATATAGACCGAGTGCTAAAGAGGTTTAGCATGTCAGAATCAAAGAAAGGTTTCCTACCCATTAGGCATGGGATACACCTTTCGAAGTCTATGTGTCCACGCACAGAAGACGAGAGGATTTGCATGAATAAGATTCTCTATGCATCCGCAATAAGATCTATCATGTATGATATGTTATGTATGAGGCCCAATGTATCGTATGCTATGAGTGTCACACATAGATACCAGTCTGATCCATGAATGGATCATTGGGCGGCTGTTAAGGCGATCCTTAAGTACTTGAGAAGAACTAAGGATGTGTTCCTAATATATGGAGAGGGTGATATGGTAATATGCGGGTATACGGATGCCAACTTTTAGACAGACAAGGATGATTCTAGGTCTCAGTCTGGTTACGTATTTACCTTAAATGGAGGCACAACAAGTTGGAAAAGTTTCAAGCAAGACACTGTAGCGGATTCTACCACTAAGGTAGAATGCATTGCAGCTTCGGAAGTAGCAAAGGAAGCGGTTTGGATCAAGAAGTTCATCTCTGAACTTGATGTGGTCTCATCAACAATCCAAACATGTTCTTTGCCATTATCATTTGATCAGAGAGATCATAAGTAGGAAGGAAATACAAATTGAGAAGATTCCCACTGAAAGGAACTTAGCAGATCCTTTAAGTAAGGCCTTACCTCAAAGTAAGTTTGAGCGTCATGTTAGAGCTTATGGTATTGGATACCATGGCAATTAGCATTAGGCCAAGTGAGAATTTATTAGTAATATATGAGAGGTGTCCTAAGGCAATTGCCTTATGTTTAACCATTTATATGATAATTGAAGATTCACTATTTGAGTATACATGTTTGCATGTATTTGATTAGATCTTAAACTCATTTACTAAATGTCCACAATATAATTCACAACATTAGAGAATTTGTGATTGGATCACAACTACTGAGTATCTCTATATGTGTAATTGTGATGTATTGGAATTATCCTTAGTCGATGAATTGATGGATTTGGACACCATTATTTCTGTCAAGACTAGCACGAGGTATACTCTTTGCTATATCCAAGCAGCTGATTCTTACTGGCTAGATACATTGTGATGTCCGGAGTTAATCGTTGATGCTAATTATGGTAACTAGTTCATTGGAGTGACCAGCTGTAAGACTTCATATAGTTCTTTGCATATATGGATATGTCAATAAAGTTCTTACTGCAACTTAAGTGTGATGTTCCTTCGACTTGCGGTTTTCAAGTCATCTTGGTCATGAAGACTTATGCTTTGACATCGTAAGCAAGCATCTCCGAGGATATGTGGACCCAGGATGTTTGGGTATAAGTCAAAGTGACCGAAGGTGTTTGAATAGCCTATAAAGGATTCACCACTCCTTGCGAGGAGATGTATACACTTGGCCTCTCGTCAGATTGTTACTAAAGTCTTTGGCCAAAGAATTACATGTTTAGAGTAAGGTACTCTAGGATACATGTGCAATAACTAGAATCCATAGGACGAGGAAATGATACTTGGACTAGGCGTGACGTAGTCATCCTAGTGGGGACTGACACTATAGACCATATCCTGAACCAAGTGGGTATAAGATGAGTGAAAGGAATGGGGCATGATTTATTGTAGCTGCTGAAGGATTTCAGAAATGGTTCTGGGATCAACCGTTGATTTTTCGGTTAATTGAGGATCATGATGTACTACTAGGTGTCACTCATGATCGTTCTATAATTAATGGTTAATTATAGATGACCAACATAAATCAGGAACCTATTTGGTCACACACACAACGAGCCTAATCCGAAGGATTTAAAATAAGCTTGAGAATGAGATTCCTAGATCGAGAGAAACTAGGTTTGGTTGGACCAAACAAGGAGAGAGCATTAAATCATTTCAGTCACAACGGAAGTATGGATGGGCCGAGTCTTATGAAGACATGATGGATGAACCAAATTGGTTTGGTTCTAATCCAATGGTGGAAAATAAACCAAAGTGATTTGGTTTGTTTTAAACGAATGAACCAAAGATGGTTCGGTTTGTTTTGACTTAAAATAGACCAACTCGGTTCGGTTTATTTTAACTTAAGTTATTGGAGTGGGTTAATGGGTTTTGGTTAGGAACGAATAACTCAAAGGAGAAGGTTTCTTGATGGTTATGAAACACACTCTATAAAAGCGCGGCTAGAGGTTTGGAGAGCCCTTAGTTTTATTTTTGGAAACTTTGTTGGGATGTATACTGAAAAGACTATCTTTTGTATGAACATCTTTATTTTTGAAATAAGAATCACATAATCATTGTTTGCATATTTATGGTTATGCATATTGTCTGATACATTACATTGTAGATAACATGGTGTGTAGTGTCACACGAGAGATCATGTTATCAGTTCCTTTTAGAGTATAAGTAGAGGCTCACAACTGAGATGGTTTTGGACAAACCATTGGTATGGTTGTAGTGTAATTTGGTATTGGTTTGTCTTGACCATAGAATTACACTAGTACACTTTGTGTGTATTGAGCAGAACTGACTTAGAAGTGATTCGATTTATTGTTGACTACATAATTGAATCGGACCTCAGATATTATGGTGTACATGCTCTTAATTCCGATATATTAACGGGCACATGTACTTAGTATTTATTTCTTTGATTTACCAATAGGCGAGATTTATAGATTAAATCGATAGGCGCGGTAAGTTGGGAAATTATATTATTTACATGGTGTGGCATTGATTATAGGAGGAAACCGTGTCCTATATATTAGGATGATGATATCCCCTTGAGGAGCTCATATAGATCATCATGTAAACCCTGCAAGTGGACTTGGTCCAACATGATGATAAGGTTGAGTGGTACTACTCATGGAGTTAGATGTTGATTAATTAATTGTCAGTAAATTAATTAATTGACGGACATCGAGATCTTAAACACGGGTAGATATTTGTACAATTAATATATGGAGCCTATATTTATCTAGTGGAATGGATTATCATTAATGGATCGGATTTTATGTGGGTCGGATCCATTGGGTGGCCAAGATCCATCTCATCCTCATGGTCCCTATTATAGCCTATTAAAACTTTCATGAAGCCTAGATCCAACGGTGGAAATTGAATTCCTAGATCTGACGGTGGAAATTGAATTCCTAGATCCAATGGTGAAAATTGAATTCCTAGATCCGACGGTGGAGATTGAAAGGAGGCTTAAGCCTAAATCTATAAATAGGAGTCCAAGGCATGGGCGGCAAAAAAAAAATCAAAGGAGATTAGGGTTTTGCTTCCAAGGTTTTGGTCGGCTAGGGTTTGGAGTTGGCTAAGGAGAGGCATTGGGCGGCAACCTAGGTTGGATATCTCTCCATTGGGCAGTGCCTCCCTCTCTCTCTCTAGGTTGGCCGGCGGCTCCTCCCTATCTCTCTCTTTCCTTGGCCGGCGGCAACAAGAGCCTTAGTTCTCTTGGCCGACGCCCATTCATATACTTCCTCTCCTTGGCCGATGGCAACATCAAGCTTGGTGGTTGGCGCTAGATAGAAGAAGAAGTATCGAGTATTCTTCCCTTTGTTCAGAGTGGACAAGGAAGGGAAAAACGAGATCTAGGAGGATTCATCTCTTAGAGGATTGTTGCCCACACAACGTCCAAGAGGAGGATAGGACATACAATAAAAGACCTTGAGGTAAAAAAGAGGTATAATTCTTGTTTTGGTTTCTTTTTATTCCTTTGTATTATGTATGTAATGTTGGGTTTCCGGCACCGCGGCGTGTGTGTGTTCGATCATGTTTCGTAAACATGAGCACAGCGGAAGCAATTAAAAATAATAAATCTATATTTATTATAACACACACAACACACGCATGCTATTACAACAAGTGTAGACATAACCGTAAATTAAAATTTGCAATAAAAGGAAATTAAACTACGTTATACCTTCCGTATGACGTGTAGCGGGAACGGCATCAACCGGAACGATCCTCGTAAGAATCGTCTCTATCCATATCCACGCCGAGCTCCTCGGGATGACTTCGCTAAGTCACGAGCTTCGTCTTCGTACGGGTTACTAGCCTCGTGTTGAAGACGACGTGATCGAGAGATGATCACGATCCGAATCCAAATTCGGATCCAAATGAGTTCTCAAACTCGCTTCTCCGAGAGGTATTCGTCAACCGTTTGGCGAATCCCGTCCTCCACCTCAGAGGATTACCAGAGATCAAATCCCGGTATGTTAGCTGCTGCCGAGCACTAACCGTCGTAACGACGCTCCGGCGAAGGAAGCTGTCCAGAAAACTGGACAGCTTGGTGGAGAAAAAGGCGGCCAAAACAAGGAAAACTCACCTTGATGCGAACCTAGGAGATCACGGAGGGCGGAGGTTCAGTGAGCTTGGGCCTTGGCAGGGTCTTGACGGCGCAAGTGGCAATAGGGTTATCATCAACAATTGGGGTGGCGGCAACTTTGAGGCTAGGGTTTTGGATGATTAGGGTTTAACAATTTCTTAAGCCCTCTTTTATAGAGAACTAATTCTCTTAATGGTTAATGGATCATATCCATAAAGCCGTTAACCGCTCCATTAGGATAAGTTAAAATAAACCAAACCATGATGGTTTATTTTAAGTTAAACGAAGAACCAACCTTTGGTTCATTCGTTTAATATAAACCAAACCCTTTGGTTTATTCTCATCCATTATTAGAACCAAACCATTTTGGTCCATCCATTATGTCTTCATAAGACCTTGCCCATCCACGCTTCCATTGCATTGAAACAATTTCATGCTCGCTTTATGTTTAGTCAACCAAACATAGTTTCTCTCGATCGAGAATCCCATTCTCAAGCTCGTTTTAAATCCTTTGGATTACACTCGTTGTGCGTGTGACCAAATAGGTTCTCGGTTTATGTTGGCCGTCTATAATTAACCATTAATTATAGAGCGATCATGAGTGGCACCTAGTAGTACATCATGATCCCAATTAGAAAGATCAGCGGTTGATCGAACTATTTACGAACCCTTGATGCTCGAATGAATGGTGCCCCATTCCCTTCACTCATCTTATACCCACTTGGTTGAGGACATGGTCTATTGTGCCGATCCCCACTAATGACTACGTCACTAGCCCAAGTATCATTTCCTCGTCTAGTTCTAGTTACTCCACATGTATCGAAGAGTACCTTACTCTAAACATGTAATGTTTTGGCCAAAGACTTTAGTAACAATCCGACGAGAGGCCATGGGTATACATCTCCTCGCAAGGAGTGGTGAATCCTTTATAGGCTATTCAAACACCTTCGATCACTTCGACTTATACCCAATCATCCCGGGGCCACATCTCCTTAGAGATGTTTGCTTAAGATGTCAAAGCATAAGTCTCCATGATCAAGATGACTTGAATACCGCAAGTCAAAGGAACATCGCACTTAAGCCACAGTAAGAACTTCATTGACATATCTATATATGCAGAGAACCATATGAAGTCTTACAGCTGGTCACTCCAATGAACTAGTTACCATAACTAGCATCCACGATTAACTCCGGACATCACTATGTCTCCAGCCAGTGAGAATCAGCTGCTTGGATACACCAAGGAGTATACCTCGTGCTAGTCTCGACAGAATTGATGGTGTCCAAATCCATCAATTCATCGACTAGGATAACATACATCACAATTACATGTAGAGATACTCACTAGTTGTGATCAATCACAAATTCTCTCATCTTTGTGAATCGTATCGTGGACATTGATAAATGAGTTTAAGATCAATCAAATACATAAAACATGTATACTCAAATAGTGAATCTTCATTTATCATATAAATGGTTCATACATAAAGCGTTGCCTTAGGACATCTCTCATATATTACTAACAGACTCCCGGGCCTAATGCCAATCGCTCATTATCCAATACCATAAGCTCTAACATGACCCTCAAACTTACTTTGAGGTAATGCTTTAGTCAAAGGATCCGCTAAGTTCCTTTCAGTGGGAATTTTCTCGATTTGTATTTCGTTCCTACTTATGATCTCTCTGATAAGATGATACTATGTTTGGATCATTGATGAGACCTTGGCTCTTTCGCTTTGTGCTCTCCATTGTTGTCGCATCGGTATTGCTTCAACAATGGCGGAATCACCAAGTTCATGAGCGAACTTCTTGATCCAAACCGCTCTTCTTTGCTCAATGCAATATATTCGCCGCCCAAGAGGAGGATAGGACATACAATAAAAGACCTTGAGGTAAACAAGAGGTATAATTCTTGTTTTGGTTTCTTTTTATTCCTTTGTATTATGTATGTAATGTTGGGTTTCCGGCACCGCGGCGTGTGTGTGTTCGATCATGTTTCGTAAACATGAGCACAGCGGAAGCAATTAAAAATAATAAATCTATATTTATTATAACACACACAACACACGCATGCTATTACAACAAGTGTAGACATAACCGTAAATTAAAATTTGCAATAAAAGGAAATTAAACTACGTTATACCTTCCGTATGACGTGTAGCGGGAACGGCATCAACCGGAACGATCCTCGTAAGAATCGTCTCTATCCATATCCACGCCGAGCTCCTCGGGATGACTTCGCTAAGTCACGAGCTTCGTCTTCGTACGGGTTACTAGCCTCGTGTTGAAGACGACGTGATCGAGAGATGATCACGATCCGAATCCAAATTCGGATCCAAAACGAGTTCTCAAAACTCGCTTCTCCGGAGAGGTATTCGTCAACCGTTTGACGAATCCTTCGTCCTCCACCTCAGAGGATTACCAGAGATCAAATCCCCGGTATGTTAGCCGCTGTCGGAGTACTAACCATCGTCCAAACGACGCTCCGACGAGAGGAGGAGAAGCTGTCCAGAAAACTGGACAGCTTGGTGGAGGAGTAGGCGCCGGCCAAAACAAGGAGAGAAAAGGCTCACCTTGATGCCGAACCTATAGGAGATCACCGGAGGGTCGCCGGAGGTTCACCGGCTGGAGCTTGGACGCCGGCAAGGGTCTTGGACAGCGGCACAAAGCTGGGCGGCGGCAGCTTTAGGGTTGGCGCCGAAAACTCCAACAATTGGGGTGGGCGGCAACTTTAAGAGGCTAGGGTTTTGGATGATTAGGGTTTAACAATTTCTTAATCCCTCTTTATAGAGAACTAATTCTCTTAATGGTTAATGGATCATATCCATAAAGCCCGTTAACCCGCCTCCATTAAGATAAGTTAAAATAAACCAAACCATGATGGTTTATTTTAAGTTAAACGAATCAACCAACCTTCACTCATCTTATACCCACTTGGTTCAGGACATGGTCTATTGTGTCAGTCCCCACTAGGCTGACTACGTCACACCTAGCCCAAGTATCATTTCCTCGTCCTACGGATTCTAGTTACTCCACATGTATAGAAGAGTACCTTACTCTAAACATGTAATGCTTTGGCCAAAGACTTTAGTAACAATCCGACGAGAGGCCATGGGTATACATCTCCTCGCAAAGAGTGGTGAATCCTTTATAGGCTATTCAAACACCTTCGATCACTTCGACTTATACCCAATCATCCCGGGTCCACATCTCCTTAGAGATGTTTGCTTAAGATGTCAAAGCATAAGTCTCCATGATCAAGATGACTTGAATACCGCAAGTCAAAGGAACATCGCACTTAAGCCACAAGAAGAACTTCATTGACATATCTATATATGCAGAGAACCATATGAAGTCTTACTACCGTCACTCCAATGAACTAGTTACCATAACTAGCATCCACGATTAACTCCGGACATCACTATGTCTCCAGCCAGTGAGAATCAGCTGCTTGGATACACCAAGGAGTATACCTCGTGCTAGTCTCGACAGAATTGATAGTGTCCAAATCCATCAATTCATCGACTAGGGATAATTCCGATACATCACAATTACACATGTAGAGATACTCACTAGTTGTGATCCAATCACAAATTCTCTCATGCTGTGAATCGTATCGTGGACATTCAAGAAATGAGTTTAAGATCCAATCAAATACATTAAAACATGTATACTCAAATAGTGAATCTTCATTTATCATATAAATGGTTCATACATAACATTGCCTTAGGACATCTCTCATATATTACTAAAGACTCCCACTTGGCCTAATGCCAATCGCTACTGATCCAATACCATAAGCTCTAACATGACCTCAAACTTACTTTGAGGTAATGCTTTAGTCAAAGGATCCGCTAAGTTCTTTTCAAAGGGGAATTTTCTCGATTTGTATTTCGCTCCTACTTATGATCTCTCCGATAAGATGATAGCGCGGCACATGTTTGATCGCCGATGAGACCACATCAAGTTCAAAGATGAACTTCTTGATCCAAACCGCCTTTGTCGCCTAAAGCCGCAATGTATTCTCGCCAGTGGCGTAATCCGCTATAGTGTCAAGCTTGGAACCTTTCCAACTTATTGCGCCCATTCCGTGAATACATACCTGCATAAAGACATGGAATCATCCTTGTTCGTCTGAGCCGCATCCGTATACCCACGTATCACCATGTACCCTTCTCCATATATTAGGAACACATCCTTAGTTCTTCTCAAGTACTTAAGGATCGTCTTAACAGCCGCCCAATGATCCATTCCTGGATCGGACTGGTATCTGCTCGTGACACTCAGAGCATACGATACATCGGGCCTCGTACATAATATAGCATACATGATAGATCCTATTGCGGATGCATAGGGAATCTTACTCATGCAAATCCTCTCGTCTTCTGTGCGCGGACACATAGACTTCAAAAGGTATACCCCATGCCTGATGGGCAGATAACCTTTCTTGGATTCCGACATGCTAAACCTCTTTAGCACTCGGTCTATATATGTAGACTGCGAAAGACCAAGCAACCGTTTCGATTTATCTCTATAGATCTTAATCCCAAGGATGTAGGTTGCTTCTCCCAGGTCTTTCATGGAGAATGTCTTGGATAACCAAACCTTAATCGATCAGAAGATGGACACATCGCTTCCTATAAGTAATATGTCATCGACATACAATACTAGGAACACGATCGCACTCCCACTAACCTTCTTGTACACACAAGGTTCTCCGATTTTGTGAGAAATCAAACTTTTGATCGTCTCATCAAAACGGATATTCCACTCGGATGCTTGCTTCAATCCATAAATGGATCGTCGCAACTTGCATACCTTGGTTTTATCAACCGATGTGAAACCTCAGTCAGATCATATACACGCCCTCGAGCAAGTTTCCATTAAGGAAAGCCGTTACATCCATCCGCCATATCTCATAATCATAATGAGCCGCTATGGCCAGGAGCATCCGAATGGATTTAAGCATAGCTACAGGCGAATAGGTTTCGTCATAATCAACACCTTGCTTTTGACGATATCCTTTCGCCACCAATCTAGCCTTATAGGTAATCACAATACCATCCATGTCGGTTTTCTTCTTGAAAACCCACTTGCACCCTATAGGCTTTATGCCTTCAGGTGGGTCAACCAAGTTCCAAACTTGGTTTTCGTACATGGAATCCATTTCCGACTTCATGGCACCAAGCCACTTATCCCTTTATGAACTTGTCAGCACTTCTTCATAACTGGTAGGCTCCTCATCATCAATGAGTAACACGTCGTTCGATTCGCTTACGAGAAATCCATATCTCTCAGGAATATTGCGTGTTCTACCAGATCTACGAAGATGTGGTGTTACAATAGGTCCAGCCGATTGCTCATCACTATGAGTTGTTGGTCAGTGCTTCACCGTATCTCATTAATGTCTATTTGAGTCTCTCGAGCCTCCTCAAGCTCGACGACACTCCCAATCGCTTTCTTGCAAGAGAAACTCTTTCTCTAGAAACACAAAGATGCCTTGAAACAAACACCTTTTGTTCCACAGATGATAGAATTGGTAACCCCTTGTTTCCTTAGGGTATCCAATAAATAGACATTTATCGACTTAGCATCCATTTGTCCGACACTTTCACATAAGCAGACAAACCCCATATCTTCAAGTAAGATACATGAGGTTTCTTACCATTCCATATCTCATATGGAGTAGTTGAGACTACTTAGGCAATCTGCTTAACAAGTAAACAAATTGTCTCAAGTGCATAGCCCCAAAAGGACTTGGGAAGAGTTGCATGAAACATCATTCACCGGACCATGTCCAACAAGGTCCGGTTACGCCTCTCAGATACACCATTATGCTGTGGTGTATAGGGCGGAGTCCATTGAGACAATATGCCATTGTCTCTTAGATAATCAAGAAACTCTTGACTTAAGTATTCGCCACCTCGATCCGATCGAAGTATTTTAATACTTTTGTCATGTTGTTTCTCTACTTCATTTCTGAATTCTTTGAAACTTTCAAAGGCTTCAGACTTGTGTTTCATCAAGAACACATACCCAAACCGTGAGTGATCATCGGTGAAGGTAATGAAGTAGTTATAGCCTCCTAAAGCTTGAGTTGACATAGGTCCACATACATCAGTATGTACTAGACCTAGTAAGTCTCCCACTCGTTCACCTTTTCCAGTAAAAGGTAACTTAGTCATCTTGCCTTTTAAGCATGATTCGCATGTATCGTATGAATCCAATTCAAACGATTCCAGAATTCCACATCGGTGTAATTCTGATCATGCGCTTGCTTATATGGCCAAGACGACAATGCCACATATAGGAGTCTATGTGATTATCCTTTCGAGCATGCGTGTTGCTCGCTTCGATATTGAAAATGTCACCGATACGCCCAACGATAAATGCCATTACTCAAAGTTCCACCATAAAGTACGCCATTCAAAGTTATATAACAACAATTGTTACTAAACGTTAAATGGAAACCATTTCTATTTAAGCAGAAATAGAAACAATGTTCTTTATTAGAGAAGGAACATAATAGCAATTGTCCAGTTCAAGACTAGTCCACTAGGAGCTTCAAATAAGTTCCGGCGATGCAGCAAAGAACCTTTGCTTCATTGCCAACTCACAAATTTGACTCTCCGACAAGTCTTCTTCTATTCCTTAGCCCTCAGATGTCATTACATATATGTGAGCTACACCCAAGATCCAATACCCAAGTGTCTAAGGAAATAGAATGACAATCAATAACGAAGATACTCGAAGAGGATGGGGCATCGGATGCCTTCTTCTTCTTCATGGACTCAAGATAAATCTTGCGCTTTCTTGGGCCTTCCTTGCCAGGATGGCAAGTGCCCTTTGCTGTTCCGCCTTGTTTGCCTTTTTCTTTCCTTTCTTCTGTTCTTTTGCCTTCCTCTTAGAACCTTTCTTTGAGGAATCAACTAACAGAACCGCCTTTCCTCATGCTTCGCTGTAAGGCTCCACGCTTCAAAGATATCGAGGAGCTCGAATGGTGGATTCCAATTTGTTCATCCGATAGTTCATCACAAATTGCGAAACTCTTGGGCAAACAATGCAGAATTAAGTCAATACTTAACTCATGATCCATCACAAAACCGAGGGTAGCTAGCCGCCGATGTACCCGCTCATCTTTAGCACAAACTGCATATGATTTAACCTTCTTGCATCTTCGTGGTGAAGAGGAGCCTAGAGACCTCGAACCTTTCGGATCTCGCTTGCTCATCGAACAACTCATGAAGATGGAAGACCATAGTGTTAGCATCCATATGCTCATGCCGCTTCGCACTCGTACCATCGCCGCTAGCATGATGCAACTCGCCACCGACCGCCACATGCTTCGAGTAGACCAACATTTGGTCTCGAGTTGCATCGCCCTTAGACGGCCAGAAGATGCTCTTCAAGGACATATGCAAGCTTTTCGCCTTGAGAACAATTCTCGTGTTTCTAAGCCACCCAGAAGTTAGGCCCAATCTTTGTTCAATCCAAAATAGTAAATTCAAAGACGTCATGATCAATTTATTGACCTAGAAATACAAAACGAGCATATATGAGAAAATGATTTTAAAATGCATCAATATACATTTATAAATCTCATTCATTTTTCGAATTTCAAAAACCCCAAAATCACTTCGGGAGATCGTAGGTCCATCTCCGAATGGGCTGATATCCATCATAGTTATGAACAACCTTGGAGAGAGTCCAACAAGCCATTCATAACTACGATGGTAGGTATCATCTATACCGATTGCATATCCCGTGATATGCAACTATCACAATGTGCTATCAACTAATTGAATGTTCACACATACATCGGGTTGTTAACACATTAACAAGTATGCATCATATGCATAGCACCCAACTTCACCTCCCTTTACATCGACCTTGGAGAGAGTCCAACAAGCCGATGCTCCAGGTTAAAGCCAACCCATTAATCAGGGAAATAGTTTTAATATGGTTAGAGCGCATTCAACCAATTAGCCCAGCTTGGAGAGAGTCCAACAACCAAAGCTAACGATTGACCTCGACTCTTACCATATTAGTATTAAACTATTCCATGGTTTGAACATATTCAGTTCGAGTAGGGCTTGGAGAGAGTCCAACAACCCAAACAAGAAATGTAGAACTCGGGTTCTAACCATATTAATGGAAGGTGTAGGCTTTAATATTGATTAAGGGTTTTTATGTCTCATCCTCTTTGCATGCAAATAACTATTATCTACATGGCATGGCATACATGGCATACATCTACATGTCACGACACGCATGGCATAATGTTATGCATCTAATGCAATTACATGGCATACAATTATGTCATGTCTATATTTCCTTATATGTCATAACTATTTATGGAAATAAAATATGTTTAAGATTTGATTCTCCAAATCAAATCATAATTAAATTAGGAAACAAATTTCCAAATCTAATCACATATTTTATTCATGGAATTATTTGATTAAGGAAAATCTATTTAGGAAACCAATTTCCTAAATCATTAAAACTACTTATGGAAATAAAATATTTTAAGATTTGATTTCCCAAATCAAATCATGAATAAATTAGGAAACAAATTTCCAGAATCTAATCAAATATTTTATTTATGGAAAATATCAATTTCCATAAATACTTCCAACTTTCCAAAAGTGGAAGATTTCCATAAATACTTCTAGACTTTCCAAAATTAGAAAATTTCCAGAAATACATTATCACTATCGCAAAACCATTTTACGATTATGTCGAAACACAACCTGGGCTCTGATACCACTGTTGGGTTTCCGGGCACCGCGGCGTGTGTGTGTTCGATCATGTTTCGTAAACATGAGCACAGCGGAAGCAATTAAAAATAATAAATCTATATTTATTACAACACACACAACACACGCATGCTATTACAACAAGTGTAGACATAACCGTAAATTAAAATTTGCAATAAAAGAAAATTAAACTACGTTATACCTTCCGTATGACGTGTAGCGGGAACGGCATCAACCGGAACGATCCTCGTAAGAATCGTCTCTATCCGTATCCACGCCGAGCTCCTCGGGATGACTTTGCTAAGTCACGAGCTTCGTCTTCGTACGGGTTACTAGCCTCGTGTTGAAGACGACGTGATCGAGAGATGATCACGATCCGAATCCAAATTCGGATCCTAAAACGAGTTCTCAAAACTCGCTTCTCCGGAGAGGTATTCGCCAACCGATTGACGAATCCTTCGTCCTCCACCTCAGAGGATTACCGAAGATCAAATCCGGTATGTTAGCCGCTGTCGAGCACTAACCGCCGCCCAAACGACGCCCGACGAGAGAAGAAGCTGTCCAGAAAACTGGACAGCTTGGTGGAGGAGTAGGCGCCGGCCAAAACAAGGAGAGAAAAAGCTCACCTTGATGCCGAACCTATAGGAGATCACCGGAGGGTCGCCGGAGGTTCACCGGCTGGAGCTTGGACACCGGCAAGGAGCTGGACGGTGGCACAAAGCTGGGCGCCAAATCACCAAGGAGGTGGGCGGCAACTATGTTGGGTGGCCAAGGTTTAGGGTTTTGGATGATTAGTGTTTAACAATCCCTTAAGCCCACTTTTATAGAGAACTAATTCTCTTAATGGTTAATGGATCATATCCATAAAGCCCGTTAACCCGCTCCATTAAGATAAGTTAAAATAAACCAAACCATGATGGTTTATTTTAAGTTAAAACGAACCAACTTTTGGTTCATTCGTTTAAAATAAACCAAACCCTTTGGTTTATTCTTATCCATTGGATTAGAACCAAACCATTTTGGTCCATCCATTACGTCTTCATAAGACGCAGCCCATCCACGCTTCCATTGCGACTGAAACGATTTCATGCTCGCTTTATGTTTGGTCCAACCAAACCTAGTTTCTCTCGGTCTGAGAATCCAATTCTCAAGCTCGTTTTAAATCCTTTGGATTACACTCGTTGTGCGTGTGACCAAATAGGTTCTCGGTTTATGTTGGCCGTCTATAATTAACCATTAATTATAGAACGATCATGAGTGGCACCTAGTAGTACATCATCATCCCCAATTAACCGAAAAGATCAACGGTTGATCCAGAACTATTTCTGAAACCCTTCATTAGCTCGAATGAATCGTGCCCCATTCCCTTCACTCATCTTATACCCACTTGGTTCAGGACATGGTCTATTGTGTCAGTCCCCACTAGGCTGACTACGTCACACCTAGCCCAAGTATCATTTCCTCGTCCTACGGATTCTAGTTACTCCACATGTATCGAAGAGTACCTTACTCTAAACATGTAATGCTTTGGCCAAAGACTTTAGTAACAATCCGACGAGAGGCCATGGGTATACATCTCCTCGCAAGGAGTGGTGAATCCTTTATAGGCTATTCAAACACCTTCGATCACTCGACTTATACCCAATCATCCGGGTCCACATCTCCTTAGAGATGTTTGCTTAAGATGTCAAAGCATAAGTCTCCATGATCAAGATGACTTGAATACCGCAAGTCAAAGGAACATCGCACTTAAGCCACAGAAGAACTTCATTGACATATCTATATATGCAGAGAACCATATGAAGTCTTACTACCGGTCACTCCAATGAACTAGTTACCATAACTAGCATCCACGATTAACTCGGACATCACTATGTCTCCGGTGAGAATCACCGCTTGGATACACCAAGGAGTATACCTCGTGCTAGTCTCGATGAATTGATGGTGTCCAAATCCATCAATTCATCGACTAGGATAATTCCGATACATCACAATTACACATGTAGAGATACTCACTAGTTGTGATCCAATCACAAATTCTCTCATGCCGTGAATCGTATCGTGGACATTCAAGAAATGAGTTTAAGATCCAATCAAATACATTAAACATGTATACTCAAATAGTGAATCTTCATTTATCATATAAATGGTTCATACATAAGGCGATTGCCTTAGGACATCTCTCATATATTACTAATGTAAGCCGCATCTGTATACCCGCGTATCACCATGTCCCCTT
This sequence comes from Wurfbainia villosa, assembly GCA_025175895.1. Classification (NCBI taxonomy): domain Eukaryota; kingdom Viridiplantae; phylum Streptophyta; class Magnoliopsida; order Zingiberales; family Zingiberaceae; genus Wurfbainia; species Wurfbainia villosa. Next base: position 53,621,805 of record CM046001.1, on the reverse strand, counting down.
CTCCATATATTAGGAACACATCCTTAGTTCTTCTCAAGTACTTAAGGATCGCCTTAATAGCCAATGATCCATTCTCGGATCGGATGGTATCCGCCGTGACACTCGTGAGCATACGATACATCGGGCCTCGTACATAACATAGCATACATGATAGATCCTATTGCGGATGCATAGGGAATCTTACTCATGCAAATCCTCTCGCCTTCTTACGTGCGCGGACACATAGACTTGAAAGGTGTACCCCATGCCCGATGGGCGGATAACCTTTCTTGGATTGACATGCTAAACCTCTTTAGCACTTTTCGGTCTATATATGTAGACTGCGAAAAGACCCAAACCGCTTCGATCTATCTCTATAGATCTTAATCCCAAGGATGTAGGTTGCTTCTCCTGTGTCTTTCATGGAGAATGTCTTGGATAACCAAACCTTAATCGATCAGAAGATTGACACATCGTTTCCTATAAGTAATATGTCATCGACATACAATACTAGGAACACGACTGCACTCCCACTAACCTTCTTGTACACACAAGGTTCGTCTGGATTTTATGAGAAATCAAACTTTTTGATCGTCTCATCAAAACGGATATTCCAGCTCCTTGATGCTTGCTTCAATCCATAAATGGATCGTCGCAACTTGCATACCTTGGTTTTATCAACCGATGTGAAACCCTCAGGCTGTATCATATACACGTCCTCGAGCAGGTTTCCATTAAGGAAAGCTGTTTTCACATCCATCTGCCATATCTCATAATCATAATGAGCTGCTATGGCCAGGAGCATCCGAATGGATTTAAGCATAGCTACAGGCGAATAGGTTTCGTCATAATCAACACCTTGCTTTTGACGAGATCCTTTCGCCACCAATCTAGCCTTATAGGTAATCACATTACCATCCATGTCGGTTTTCTTCTTGAAAACCCACTTGCACCCTATAGGCTTTATGCCTTCAGGTGGGTCAACCAAGTTCCAAACTTGGTTTTCGTACATGGAATCCATTTCCGACTTCATGGCACCAAGCCACTTATCCCTTTCTGAACTTGTCAGCACTTCTTCATAACTGGTAGGCTCCTCATCATCAATGAGTAACACGTCATTCGATTCACTTACGAGAAATCCATATCTCTCAGGAATATTGCGTGTTCTACCAGATCTACGAAGATGTGGTGTTACAATAGGTCCAGCCGATTGCTCATCACTATGAGTTGTCGGCTGTTGTGCTTCACCAGGTATCTCTTTAATGTCTATTTGAGTCTCTCGAGCCTCCTCAAGCTCGACGACACTCCCACTGTTTTCTTGCAAGAGAAACTCTTTCTCTAGAAACACAGCATGCCTTGAAACAAACACCTTTTGTTCCACAGGATGATAGAATTGGTAACCCCTTGTTTCCTTAGGGTATCCAATAAATAGACATTTATCAGACTTAGCATCCATTTGTTCGATATAGTCCGCTTCACATAAGCGTAACAACCCCATATCTTCAAGTAAGATACATGAGGTTTGTTTCTTACCATTCGTATCTCGTATGGGTAGTTGAGACTACCTTGGTAGGCATTACATTTAACAAATAAGCGGTATGCAAAGTGCATAACCCCAAAAGGACTTGGGAAGAGTTGCATGATTCATCATTGACCTGACCATGTCCAACAAGGTCCGGTTACGCCTCTCAGATACACCATTATGCTGTGGTGTATAGGGCGGAGTCCATTGAGACAATATGCCATTGTCTCTTAGATAATCAGAAACTCTTGACTTAAGTATTCACCACCTCGATCCGATCAGTATTTTAATACTCTTGTCATGTTGTTTCTCTACTTCATTTCTGAATTCTTTGAACCTTTCAAAGGCTTGGACTTGTGTTTCATCAAGAACACATACCCAAAGTAGTGATCATCGGTGAAGGTAATGAAGTAGTATAGCCTCCTAATGCTTGAGTTGACATAGGTCCACATACATCGGTATGTACTAAACCTAGTAACTCTCCCACTCGTTCACCTTTTCGGTAAAGGTAACTTAGTCATCTTGCCTTTTAAGCATGATTCGCATGTATCGTATGAATCCAATTCAAACGATTCCAGAATTCCACATCGGTGTAATTCGGACATGCGTTTCTTGCTTATATGGCCAAGGCGACAATGCCACATATAGGAGTCTATGTGATTATCCTTCGAGACGCAGCGTGTTGCTCGCCGATATTGAAAATGTCCTTTGAATCGTCCAGCGTATAAATGCCATTACTCAAAGTTCATTCCATAAAGTCGCCATTCAAAGTTATATAACAACAATTGTTACTAAGCGTTAAATGGAAACCATTTCTATTTAAGCGAAATAGAAACAATGTTCTTTATTAGAGAAGGAACATAATAGCAATTGTCGATTCAAGACTAGTCCACTAGGGAGCTTGACAAATAAGTTAGATGGCGGCCCGTGACCTTTGCTCCATTGCCAACTCGCAAATTTGACTCCCCTCGACAAGTCTTCTTCTATTCCTTAGCCCTGTATGTCATTACATATATGTGAGCTACACCCGATTATCCAATACCCAAGTGTCTAAGGAAATAGAATGACAATCAATAGCTTGAAGATACACGAAGAGGATGGGGCATCGGATGCCTTCTTCTTCTTCATGGACTCAAGATAAATCTTGCGATTTCTTCGCGGTGGCCTTCCTTGCCCGATGATGGCAAGTGCCCTTTTCTTATTTAGTTCCGCCTTCTTTGCCTTTTTCTTTCCTTTCTTCTTCTTTTGCCTTCCTCTTAGAACCTTTCTTTGAGAATCAACTATGAACCGCCTTCTCCTCATGCTTCGAGAAGGCTCCACGGTCTTGACATATTGAGGAGCTCGGGAATGGTGGATTCAATTTGTTCATCCGATAGTTCATCACAAATTGCGAAACTCTTGGGCAAACAATGCAGAATTAAGTCAATACTTAACTCATGATCCATCACAAAACCGAGGGTAGCTAGCCGCTCGATGTACCCGTTCATCTTTAGCACAAAGCGTACTCTGAGCGAACCTTCTTGCATCTTCGTGGTGAAGAGGAGCCTAGAGACCTCGAACCTTTGGATCTCGCTTGCTCATCGAACAACTCATGAAGATGGAAGACCATAGTGTTAGCATCCATATGCTCATCTACTGCGGCTCGGTACCATCGCCGCTAGCATGATGCAACTTCGCCCTCGAGAATCGCCACATGCTTACGATAGACCAACATTTGATGCAGGTTGCATCGTCCTTAGTGATCGGGAAGAGGCTCTTCAAGGACATATGCAAGCTTTTCGCCTTGAGAACAATTCTCGAGTTTCTAAGCGATCCGAAGTTAGGCCCGGTCGGTTTGTTCGAATCCAAAATAGTGCGCAAATTCAAAGCGTCATGATCAATTTATTGACCTAGAAATACAAAAGCGAGCATATATGAGAAAATGATTTTAAAATGCATCAATATACATTTATAAATCCCATTCATTTTTGAATTTCAAAACCCCAAAATCACTTGGAGATTTTAGGTCCATCTCGAATGGGCTGATATCCATCATAGTTATGAACAACCTTGGAGAGAGTCCAACAAGCCATTCATAACTACGACGGTAGGTATCATCTATACCGATTGCATATCACGTATATGCAACTATCACAATGTGCTATCAACTAATTGAATGTTCACACATACATCGGGTTGTTAACACATTAACAAGTATGCATCATATGCATAGCACCCAACTTCACCTCCCTTTACATCGACCTTGAGAGAGTCCAACAAGCCCGATGCTCGGGTTAAAGCCAACCCATTAATCGACATAGTTTTAATATGGTTAGAGCGCATTCAACCAATTAGCCCAGCTTGGAGAGTCCAACAACCAAAGCTAACGATTGACCTCGACTCTTACCATATTAGTATTAAACTATTCCATGGTTTGAACATATTGAGGTTGTAGGGCTTGGAGAGAGTCCAACAACCCAAACAAGAAACAGAACTCTGGTTCTAACCATATTAATGGAAGGTGTAGGCTTTAATATTGATTAAGGGTTTTATGTCTCATCCTCTTTGCATGCAAATAACTATTATCTACATGGCATGGCATACATGACATACATCTACATGTCACGACACGCATGGCATAATGTTATGCATCTAATGCAATTACATGGCATACAATTATGTCATGTATATAATTTCCTTATATGTCATAACTATTTATGGAAATAAAATATGTTTAAGATTTGATTCTCCAAATCAAATCATAATTAAATTAGGAAACAAATTTCCAAATCTAATCACATATTTTATTCATGGAATTATTTGATTAAGGAAAATCTATTTAGGAAACCAATTTCCTAAATCTTTAAAACTACTTATGGAAATTAAATATTTTAAGATTTGATTTCCCAAATCAAATCATGATTAAATTAGGAAACAAATTTCCAGAATCTAATCAAATATTTTATTTATGGAAAATATAAATTTCCATAAATACTTCCAACTTTCCAAAAGTGGAAGATTTCCATAAATACTTCTAGACTTTCCAAAATTGAAAAATTTCCATAAATACTTCTAAATTTCCAAAATTTAGAAAACTTCCAGAAATACATTCTGACTATCGCAAAACCATTTTTACGATTATGTCGAAACACAACCTGGGCTCTGATACCACTGTTGGGTTTCCGGCACCGCGGCGTGTGTGTGTTCGATCATGTTTCGTAAACATGAGCACAGCGGAAGCAATTAAAAATAATAAATCTATATTTATTACAACACACACAACACACGAATGCTATTACAACAAGTGTAGACATAACCGTAAATTAAAATTTGCAATAAAAAGAAATTAAACTACGTTATACCTTCCGTATGACGTGTAGCGGGAACGGCATCAACCGGAACGATCCTCGTAAGAATCGTCTCTATCCGTATCCACGCCGAGCTCCTCGGGATGACTTCGCTAAGTCACGAGCTTCGTCTTCGTACGGGTTACTAGCCTCGTGTTGAAGACGACGTGATCGAGAGATGATCACGATCCGAATCCAAATTCGGATCCAGCGAGTTCTCAAAACTCGCTTCTCCGGAGAGGTATTCGTCAACCGTTTGGCCGAATCGCCCGTCCTCCACCTCAGAGGATTACCAGAGATCAAATCCCGGTAAGTTAGCGCTGTCGGGCACTAACCGTCGTCCAAAGCGACGCTCGGCGAAGGAGAAGCTGTCCAGAAAACTGGACAGCTTGGTGGAGGAGTAGGCGCCGGCCAAAACAAGGAGAGAAAAGGCTCACCTTGATGCCGAACCTATAGGAGATCACCGGAGGGTCGCCGGAGGTTCACCGGCTGGAGCTTGGACGCCGGCAAGGGTCTTGGACGGCGGCACAAAGCTGGGCGGCGGCAGCTTTAGGGTTGGCGCCGAAAACTCCAACAATTGGGGTGGGCGGCAACTTTAAGAGGCTAGGGTTTTGGATGATTAGGGTTTAACAATCCCTTAAGCCCTCTTTTATAGAGAACTAATTCTCTTAATGGTTAATGGATAATATCCATAAAGCCCGTTAACCCGCTCCATTAGGATAAGTTAAAATAAACCAAACCATGATGGTTTATTTTAAGTTAAAACGAACCGAACCAACCTTTGGTTCATTCGTTTAATATAAACCAAACCCTTTGGTTTATTCTCATCCATTGGATTAGAACCAAACCATTTTGGTCCATCCATTATGTCTTCATAAGACACTGCCCATCCACGCTTCCATTGCGACTGAAACAATTTCATGCTCGCTTTATGTTTGGTCCAACCAAACATAGTTTCTCTCGGTCTGAGAATCCCATTCTCAAGCTCGTTTTAAATCCTTTGGATTACACTCGTTGTGCGTGTGACCAAATAAGTTCTCGGTTTATGTTGGCCGTCTATAATTAACCATTAATTATAGAACGATCATGAGTGGCACCTAGTAGTACATCATGATCCCCAATTAACCGAAAAGATCAACGGTTGATCCAAAACTATTTCTGAAACCCTTCAGTAGCTCGAATGAATCGTGCCCCATTCCCTTCACTCATCTTATACCCACTTGGTTCAGGACATGGTCTATTGTGTCAGTCCCCACTAGGCTGACTACGTCACACCTAGCCCAAGTATCATTTCCTCGTCCTACGAATTCTAGTTACTCCACATGTATCGAAGAGTACCTTACTCTAAACATGTAATGCTTTGGCCAAAGACTTTAGTAACAATCCGACGAGAGGCCATGGGTATACATCTCCTCGCAAGGAGTGGTGAATCCTTTATAGGCTATTCAAACACCTTGATCACTTGACTTATACCCAATCATCCCGGGTCCACATCTCCTTAGAGATGTTTGCTTAAGATGTCAAAGCATAAGTCTCCATGATCAAGATGACTTGAATACCGCAAGTCAAAGGAACATCGCACTTAAGCCACAGTAAGAACTTCATTGACATATCTATATATGCAGAGAACCATATGAAGTCTTTACGGCTGGTCACTCTAATGAACTAGTTACCATAACTAGCATCCACGATTAACTCCGGACATCACTATGTCTCCAGCCAGTGAGAATCAGCTGCTTGGATACACCAAGGAGTATACCTCGTGCTAGTCTCAGCAGAATTGATGGTGTCTAGATCCATCAATTCATCGACTAGGGATAATTCCGATACATCACAATTACACATGTAGAGATACTCACTAGTTGTGATCCAATCACAAATTCTCTCATGCTGTGAATCGTATCGTGGACATTCAGTAAATGAGTTTAAGATCCAATCAAATACATAAAACATGTATACTCAAATAGTGAATCTTCATTTATCATATAAATGGTTCATACATAAGGCGATTGCCTTAGGACATCTCTCATATATTACTAACATGTAATTGCATGTGACTAATTTACTTGGACCCCGAAGATAAATACAAAAACCGGCGATCCGTACATCATCTATTCCGCGGCTAGTCGAGGAAAAGAGTTAGGTTGCTTGAGCAACTAGTTTGTTCAAGAGACCACTCTAATCGAATAGCACAATGATGGATCGGTTGCTTGGGTAATCCGTCATTGTCTTGGATTAATTTTTTTAATCCGGGGACGTAGATGGAATCGCCATGCACAAGCGACCGAGTTGAGATGGGAAGCGAAGCTTCTCCCTTCAAACTTCTCTTCCTCTCTTCTCCTTCTCTTCTCCTTGCCGCCGCCCAAGGAAGCCACGCCCAAGCTTGTGCCGCCGTCCAACCTTGTGTTGTCGGTGTCCAATTACTACCAGTCACCCTCCGGTGATCCTCTGGCGACCCTCCTTGGCTCCGGTGACCAAGGAATAGCTGGCCCTCTTCCTTTGGCCAGTGCCAAGTCCTCCACAAAGGTGTCCAATTTTTGGAGAGCTTGTTTCCTTCTCGGAGCATCGTTTGGATGGCGTTTGGAGCTCCGACACTGACTTCCTTGCTGGGGATTGGATCTCCAGTAATCCTCATAGGTGGAGGACCAAGGATTTGTTAATCGGTTGACGAATACCTCTCCGGAGAAGCGAGTTTTAGGGACTCATTTTTGCATCCGAATTTTGATTCGGATTGTGATCTTCTATCGATCACATCGTCTTCGACACGAGGCTAGTAACTCCTATAAAGACAAGGCTCGTAGCTTTATGAAGCTATCCTGATGGTACTCGGCGTGGATATGGATAGAGACAACTCTAGCATGAGTTTCTTTTGTTGATGTCATTCCCGCCGCATGTGATACGTCAGGTATAACTAGCATAATTTCTTTTTATTTCAAAATTTGATACTGTGATTATGTCTACACATATTGTATCTTGCATGTGTGTGGTGTGTGTGTTGTAATAAATTAGATTTATTTTTTTTAATTCTTCCGCTGTGCACATGTTTACGAAACATGTTTGAACACACACTCGCCGTAGTGTCAGGGAAACCCAATAGTAGGTTGCTTCTCCCAGGTCTTTCATGGAGAATGTTTTGGATAATCAAATTTTAACTAACTGTAAGACAGATATATCATTTCCTATAAGTAATATGTCATTGACATACAACACTAGGAACACGACTGCACTCCCACTAACCTTCTTGTACACATAGGGTTCGTCTAGATTTTGTGAGAAATCAAACCTTTTGATTGTCTCATCAAAACGGATATTCCAGCTCCTAGATGCTTGCTTCAGTTCATAAATGGTCTGTCGAAGTTTGCATACCTTGGTTTTGTCAACTGATGTGAAACTCTCAGGTTGTATCATATACACTTCCTCGAGTAGGTTTCCGTTAACGAAAGCCGTTTTCACATCCATGGTCCATATCTCATAATCATAATGAGCCGCTATGGCCAGGAGCATCCGAATGGATTTAAGCATAGCTATCAGTGAATAGGTTTCTTCATAATCAACACCTTGATTTTGATGATAGCCTTTCGCCACTAATCTAGCCTTATAGGTAATCACATTACTATCCATGTCGGTTTTCTTCTTGAAATCCCATTTACACCCTATAGGCTTAATGCCTTCAGGTGGGTCCACCAAGTTCCAAACTTGATTTTCATACATGGAATCCATTTCCGACTTCATGGCTTCAAGCCATTTGTCCCTTTCTGAATTTTTCAGAACTTCTTCATAATTGGTAGGCTCCTCATCGTCAATGAGTAACACATCATTCGATTCACTTATGATAAATCCATATGTCTCAGGAATGTTGTATGTCCTACCAGATCTACGAAGATGTGGTGTCACAATAGGTTCAACCGATGTCTCATCACTATGAGTTATCGGTTGAGGTGCTTGACTAGGTATCTCCTCAATATCTATTGGAGTCTCTAGAACCTCCTCAAGTTCAACGCCACTCCCACTGTTTTCTTGCAAGAGAAACTCTTTCTCTAGAAACACAACATTCCTTGAAACAAACACCTTTTGTTCTAAGGGATGACAGAATTGGTAACCCCTTGTTTCCTTAGGGTATCCAATAAATAGACTTTTATCAGACTTAGCATCCAATTTGTCTGACATAGTCTGCTTCACATAAGCAGGACAACCCTATATCTTCAAGTAAGATAAATGAGGTTTCTTACTAGCCCATATCTCAAATGGAGTAGTAGAGACTACCTTGGTCAGGACTCTATTTAGCAAGTAAATAGCTATCTGAAGTGCATAGCCCCAAAAGGACTTAGGAAGATTCACGTGATTCATCATTGACCTGATCATTCCTAACAAGGTTCGATTTCGCCTCTCAGATACACCATTAAGCTTTGGTGTATACGGTGGATTCCATTGAGACAATATACCATTGTCCCTTAGATAATCCAGAAACTCTTGACTCAAGTATTCACCACCTCGATCCGATCGAAGTATTTTAATACTCTTGTCATGTTGTTTCTCTACTTCATTTCTGAATTCTTTGAACCTTTCAAAGGCTTCAGACTTGTGTTTCATCAAGAACGCATACCTAAACCATGAGTGATCATCGGTGAAGGTAATGAAGTAGCTATAGCCTCATAGAGCTTGAGTTGATATAGGTCCACATACATCAGTATGTATTAGACCAAGCAACTCTCCCATCAGTTCACTTTTTCCATAAAAGGTAACTTAGGCATCTTGCCTTTAAGCATGATTTGCGTGTATCATATGAATCTAATTCAAACGATTCCAGAATTCACTACAAGAATAATAGTCTTTAAGGACACTCAGAAATATCATTATAGTATATTTTTAGTGACACTAATATTTTAGTGACATCACTAAAAAACGCCCTATAAAGTGATGTCGTCTTAGACCCAATTTGCTTTCCTGACATTTTATAATGTCATTATAAAATATAAATACTAACATCAGAAGTGTCTTAATATAGATATATAATGACATGCTAAAATGTCAGGAAAAGTTATATTTTAAGGACATCTACATGTGTCTTATTATCATTGTAATAAAGACATCTACGTGTATCTTATTATCATTGTAATAAGGACAAAATTAAATGTCACCTAAACTTATTTATTTTTACATTTATAAATGCCTTATATTTTTTATATGGAAAATAAAAATTATCAGTAAAGATAATTTATAAGATCATTTTAAAATATCACCTTAGTTAATCTATAATGACATTTATTAATGGCATTATAATAATTTATAAATACATTAAAATGATCCCTAATGTAAGTATGAATCCAATATTTATACATCATCACAATTCATCCCCTGTTCAGAATATAAAAAATTATAAAATACAATTCAAAGTGATAATAGAAAATCTAAATTCATTCCATAATCATTGAGTTAAAGTTACAAATGTCTTGATGAGTCTTTTACATCCAAAACTAACTACACAATATACTCAAAATATTAAATTTTAGAACTAACAATGTCTTATAAAAAAACTCAACTAGACATACTATCTTCAACAATAATATTGATTCATAAAAATTCAGATACCCATCACCTACAAACACAATGAATATATTTGTATTAGTACTGAAATAACATAATAAACAACCAAAGTTAATAGAAATAATAAATTTATGATGCATAAAATTAGATAATACCTCGTTCTGTTGAATATCGTTCTGTGTGATTCGTACTCATACCTGACAGCTGCATATCTCTCTCAGATTGTAGTTTAAAATGAGATTTCCTATTAGTTCAACGCTTTGGAGTCATACCTACTACAAACAATAGTTAGTTACAAATTATAGATAATACAAAATTAGTTAAACAATCTGATTATTAATAAGAATAATGCATTATATTCATCTATCATTGGTTGTAAATATTCATCTAAATATTTATCCATCCTAAATGTTCATCTATCACTGGTTGTAAAACAAGAATTCCATTACTAGAATGTGAAAAAGTCATATCAAGATCCTTCCGCCCTATTACAAACAAAAATCATGGGAAATTAGGGTTGACCTTTGACCAATCACTCATCACAATGCAGAAAAGTTGAGCTGATAAATGAAACACAGAGGATCAATTTCAAACGTAGATTTGTTAGCTGAAAAATAGAACCATATGAGAATTGTTACAATGGAATGAAGTCTTGCTAGGATTTGGTTACTGTTATAATTGAGTGACTACAACTCATTTTTTCAAGGTAAAACAAACAGTAAGTGCTTACAATTTTCTCATAATGTGCATTTTGCGCCCAATGATGAATAAACAAGTTCTTTTCTATTATCTTAAACCTAGGATACCAGTTTCCAATTATTAATATTGCTAAAGTAGAATTTAGTTGGATCGGCTACTAAGAATAATTTAAGAATCAAATTAACTTGAATGACATTCCATATCATTGCAGGTGATCAAGTCACCTGCAATGTAATGCATGTTAAAATTTTGTCATTCATCAGAGGTTAGAATAAAATTAATAAATAAAACATTTTGCACTATATCGAAGAGAAAAAAAAATCTAGAAAAGGAAGATACTGTGTTCATGGGATCCAAGTGTGTGTCATATGGTTGATCAAAAGGATTTGTTGACTTTTGGGCTATAGAGACTCCTCCCTATCAGGTAAGGGTAATTATTCATTTTATCAATCAAGACATAATTTCATCTAGCATAGTGATGACTTATATATGGGCCCTGCAAAGAATATGACTTATCTACCGAACAAATTTCTTGTACCATGTTAGGATGAGCTGTGATATTATCCAGTTTAGCAGCAAAATGCCCAAGTGGAATAATGCTAATTAAATACTATAGTGAGATAAACCAAATATCTAGTTTAGTGACCTTTTGACAATATGTGATAGGTGAATAACCACATTCAACATAAATCAGAGGAGGTAGAAAAAGGTTTAGAAATTACTACAGACCATCAGTGGTTTGACCATTGGAGAAAAAGTTAGCTCAGCAACACCACCCAATGTCTGACAAAAACCAGGAGTTACAACATTTATCGTAGAGTTTTGAAACCCATCATTATTGTTCTGCAAAACAATTTCAAAATCAAGAAATTTTCAAGAATATAGCAGATACATCCCTTGGGAAAAAGTATGGTTTCACCTCAGAAACAGTCTGTTTTACATGAAGATCATGCAGCGCAGGCTCAAATGCAAGAATCCATGGTCTAGCATTCAGAGGTAGACCATGAGCTGGTGTCTCAGCTAACTTATCGCTTGAAGCATCAAATGCATTCCACAACTGAAAGAAAAATGAAAAGAAAAGAAATTAAACAAAAATGCAAAATTTTCTGGTATCAAACTCTAACTCAAAGGAGAGAAAACTTATTCCTAACAAAAAATTAAAAACTTTGTATAAGAATCCTACCAGCGAGTCATTTTGCTGAGGAGGTTGGGAGTGCCCCTTCTAGATCTAACTACCATTGATCGAATGTTACTGGTAAAACTTCAGAATCCACAGAGTTTTGAACTGGGAATGAGTCTGAGTTGTTTTGTAGAGATGTCAATACGCCTACACTCCCCTGAATAGCACTTCCAGAAAGGTTCAGAGTAGGTATGCTTGGATTCAGTGAAGAATCAACCTTCACATGTTGAGGTAAGTCAAACGTAGCCCATCCTTCATTTTGTGCGGTTGAAACTTCTGCTGATTTATTCTCGATATGGATTGTGGATGAGTACTGACTACTGAAGTTCTCAAACAAAACTACAGGAGATGAAGTTCCTAATTGTTGTCCAAATGTTGAACCAATAGGATCCTTGTGCGCAGAATGAACCGGAGATGAAGTTCCTAATTGTTGTCCAAATGTTGAACCAATAGGATCCTTGTGCATAGAATGAACAGAGACAAATGATGGCATAGAAGAAAAAGCAGGTCTATTTGCCGGTTGGGTTCCACTCGAATGAATAGGTTCCAAGACAACATTTACTGCTGATAATCAAGGTTGTTTACTGAAGTCAACAAACAAATCTATAGATGGAACTGAAGCCTTCAGTTGTTGCATCAATGATGAACTAAATGCATCATTGCAAGATGCTTTGACATGATGAGTTTCATTTGGAAGCACAGGTTTCACAGCAACATCTCTTGAGCTCATGGAACCAAAGGTACCAGCGGATGAAGTTCTCTGATCAAGCAAGCAAATAATTACACTTGTAAATGATATGTCTGAAAATCCACACCAAACAACAAAACATGATATTACGATGTTGTTAAAATAGAATCACAATGCTTGGGACATGGTAAGCATAGGGTACCACAGGGACATGATGGGATCCAATAGAACAGTGTAGTGAAAAGATCGCAAACCTTGGGAGACGATACCTTATCTAGATCCCTCTTGACAATAGATTCTGTAGGTTGATTCAATGTATGTGCCTTGCATCTTCCACGGTGTCCCTTGTTTGGTGTACAGTGGGGTTGCAGTACCCAGTTTCCTGAGAATTTAGAGACTGGCTATCATATCTGAATGTATCACCTGCACTAGATACTGAGTGGTTATCATTATTTGTTTAACTACTTGATCATTTGCCATTTGTAGAATTTCTATAAAATGTTGATGCCCAAACCTAAAATGTTGTGCCAGTCTACTCTATAAAAAGTTAAAAACTTGCCAACAATAGGGAAGCCATCTTTGACTTGTTGAGTTATGATTCTATGACGAAGAGTTTCTCCTCCTATGGGACAATCTGGATGTGACTCGATGCACTCTGTGCTACTTGTAGAGGTGCTTCTTCCGAGAAGGATAGAATACATAACTTCAATTCATAAATGGAAACAGAAAACAAAGCACATATGTTTCCCAAATAAATTAGGATGGAGTCTATTATTTTAAGATTGTTAATTTTCTTGATTGAGATAACAGCAATGAAAACTTGAAACTTGGTGAAAACTTGGATGACTTAAGCTAGAACCAGTAGGAAACCAATAAGGGCAGCAATGAAAAAAAATAGAAAAAAGAAAACTCGACCACATTGCTTTCTATTGCAAAAAACAATAATTCCCATTTTGATACTTAAGTTGGCAGATAAATTCCATAAAGGTTTGAATGGAGGAAACTTGTGAAGGAATTTCTGCAGGACATAAGTTAACTTTAATAGAATATCCCCCCGATGAATCACAATAACATTGTGAAGTTGATATTCCAAATTAAACAAATCCAACAAAGTGTCACCTTGCATCTTCTGAACACTCAAGAGAGACTTAGATTGAAGAAACAAGTGTTGGGACTGTAGAAGAGCACAAGACCATAACATACTAGGTATACAACTCTAAATACTAGGTATTTGGTTGAGGAAGATACATCGTGTCACTTGATGGTGATGACCTAGCTTTATGAAAAATATGGTTAAATTTCATGTTCATATGTTTGAACAAATTTTAATGTTGGTCTGTCTAGACTAAATGTAAATTTCAAGCCCTTTCATCCAGGCTTAAGATTGGAATTGAAGGTAGTTTTTGGTAGAAGCTAACGTAATACCAATTTAATAGCCAAGTCCAAATCACAAAATTCATATAGGAAAGGCATAAGAATTAAGAAAATGCCCAAGTCATAAAGACATGACCATCAAGCACAACTAACAGATGATAAATGTTAGGTATGCTAATTGAGGAATGACGCAACTGACAATTTTTTTTCCTGGAGATGATAAATGTAAAGCATGAAATAAGAGTTACTCTTAGAAAATGGACCGCGTCGTGCCATGAAGGCGTTCTTCGGCTCCTGGCTCGCTCGCCTCGACCACCTCTGCTCCGACCTCCTCCATGCCTTCAGCCATCGGGCCGACCTAATACGCTAGACCGTCGATGTCGTCCTCTCCCACTACCACGACTACTGCCATTTCAAGGTCCGCCTCATCGATTCCGACATCCTCCGCACCCTCACCCACCCCTGACTCATCCCCTTCGAACGCATCTTCCTTTGGGTCGCGGGCTGGAAGCCCTCCCTCACCTTCAGCCTCCTGCTCGCCCACTGCCTCCTCTCCCCGGACCAGCGCAGCGGCGTCAATGGTGGTGATGTCGGCGACGGAAAGGTGAAGTGCGAAGGTGGAGATGGAAAGAAAGGGCTGCGCGCGTGAGAAAGCTACGGGAGATAAAGTTAATAAAAAACTTAAACATTAGTAAACCTAAATTAATATGTTTATTAAGTTTAATGACATTTATGATATATGTCATTACAAGGTATCTAATTAGATACTTAAAAAAAATAAAAATCATTTTTAATAAGTGTCATTATAAAATTTTTATAATTACACTATAAAATAAATGTCTTTAAGAAAATGTCACGATAGCCTATTATTCTTGTAGTGATTCCATATCGGTGTAATTCGGACATGCATTTTTTGCTCACATGGCCAAGACGACAATGCCACATGTAGGAGTCTAATTGATTATCTTTTCGAGCACGCTTGTTGCTCGCTTCGATACTGAGAATGTCACTGGATATGTCTAACGTATAAATACCATTGCTTAAAGTTCCAGTCCTATAAAGAACACCATTCAAAGTTATGTAACAAAATTGTTACTAAAAGTTAAATGGTACTCATTTCTATTCAAACAAGAAATAGAATGATGTTCTTTATTAACGAAGGAACATAAAAGCAATTGTCCAGTTCTAAGAGAAGTCCTATAGGGAGTTTCAACAAATACGTTTCGATGGCGAGTGCAGCAACCTTTGCTCCATTCCCAACACGTAAATTTGACTCTCCCTTGACGAGTCTTCTTCTTTTCCTTAGCCCATGTATGTCATTACATATATGTGAGCAACACCCAGTATCTAATACCCAAGTGTCTAAGGAAATAGAATGACAATCAATAATGAAGATATCCGAAGAAGATGGGGCATCGAATGTCTTATTCTTCTTCACGGACTCAAGATAAAACTTGCAGTTTCTTCACCAATGACCCTCCTTGCCACAATGATGACAAGTACCCTTTTGGGCTGCTTTTGCCTTCTTAGCCTTCTTCTTCTTCCCCTTCTGCTATTCCTTTGACTTCCTCTTAGAACCTTTCTTCGAGGAATCAACTAACAACACCGTCCCCTGCTCATGCTCCACAGAAGGCTCCACAGTCTTCAGCATGTTGAGCAGTACCACAGATGAACTTTCTTGCATCTCAAAGGTGAAGAGGATCTTGGAGACTTCAAACCTTTCAGATCTCACTTGCTCATCAAATAACTCATAGAGATGAAAGACTATAGTATGAGCATCCATATGCTCATGCTGCTTCTGCAGCTCAGGTACCATCACAGCTAGCAAGATGCATCTCACTAGTTCAGAATCACTCACATGTTTTTGATGGGCCAACAATTGGTCTGGAGATGCATCATCAATAGGACAAGTGGGAAGAGGCGCTTCGAGGACATTCGCAAGCTTTTCAACCTTGACAACAATTCTCAAGATTCTAAGCCAGTCCAAAAAGTTTATCCCAGTCAATTTATTTGAATCCAAAATGAAATACAAATTCAAAGACATCATGATCAAGCGATTAACCTAGAAATACAAATCGAGCATATATGAGAAAGATGATTTAAAATGCATCCACATATATTTACAAAATCCCATTCATTTTTCAAAATAAAAACCCTCAAAATTAATTCGGGAGATCATAGGTCCATCTCTGAATGGGTTGATGTCCAACATAGATAAGAACAACCTTGGAGTGAGTCCAACAAGCGATTCTTAGCTATGATGGTAGGTATCTAGTATACCGATTACATATCACGTATATGTAACTATCACAATGTGCTATCAACTATTTGAATGTTCACACATAAATTGGGTTATTAACACATTAACAAGTATGCATAATATGCATAGCACCCAACTTCACCTCTCTTCACATCGACCTTGGAGTGAGTCCAATAAATCGATGCTCCAAGTTAGAGCCGACTCATTAATCGCGAAATTATTTTAATATGGTTAGAGCGCATTCAACAAATTAGCCAGGCTTGGAGTGAGTCCAACAACCCAAACTAACGATTGACCTCTGACTCTTACCATATTAGTGTTAAACTATTCCAATGATTTAAACATGTTCAGGTTTGAGCCGGGCTTAGAGTGAGTCCAACAACCCAAACAAGAAACAGAAGTCTGGTTCTAACCATATTAATGGAAGGTATAGGCTTTAATATTGTGTAAGGGCTTTAATGTCTCATCCTCTTTGCATGCAAATAACTATTATTTACATGGCATGACACACATCTATATGTCACGACACGCATGACATAATGATTTGCATCTAATGCAATTACATGGCATTTAATTATGACATGTACAAATAGTTTCCTTATTTGTCATAACTATTTTGAAAATAAAATATGTTTTAGATTTGATTCCCAAATCAAATCATGATTAAATTAGGAAATAAATTTCCAAGTCTAATCACATATTTTATTTATGGAAAGTGTTAATTAAGGAAAGTTAAATCTAATTTAGGAAACAAATTTCCTAAATTATAATTTCCTAATCATATTACGAAATTTCCAATTTGAATTTCCTTATTTGTCATAAATATTTATGAAAATAAAATATATTTGAGATTTGATTTCACAAATCAAATCATGATTAAATTAGGAAATAAATTTCCAAATCTAATCACATATTTTATTTATGGAAAGTGATAATTTCCATAAATACTTCTAAACCTTTTAAAAGTAAAAAATTTCCATAAATACTTCTCAACTTTTCAAAAGTAGAAAATTTTCATAAATACTTCTAAACTTTCCAAAAGTAATTTTTTTTTCATAAATACAATTATGACTATCGCAAAATAATTTTATGATTTTGTCGGAATACAGCGTGGCTCTGATACCACTATTGGATTTCCCCGACACTGCGGCGAGTGTGTGTTCGAACAGATTTCGTAAACATGCACACAACGGAAGAAATAAAAGTAATAAATCTAATTTATTACAACCTACACATCACACGCATGCAAGATACAACATGTGTAGACATAATCACTATTTAAAATTTTGCAATAAAAGAAAACTTATACTAGGTATACCTGACGGATCACGTGTAGCGGGAATGACATCAACCATAGCGACCCTTGCTAGAATCTCCTCTATCCATATCCATGCTGAGTATCGTCGAGATAGCTTCACAAAGTCACGGGCCTCATCTTCGCAAAAAGCCACAAGCCTCGAGTCGAAGACGATGTGATCCGTGAGACTATCACAATCCGAAATAAATTCAAATCCCAAAACAAGTTTCACAAACTCGCTTGTTGGAAGCGGTTTTCATCAACCGTTTGACAAAAACATAACCCTCCACCTATGAGGATTGCCGAAGATCCAATACCTGGCAAGTAGACAGTTGTCGGTGCACAAAACACCGACCAAACGGCCTCTGCACGCGAAGGAGATCAAGCTGTCCAAAACTGGGCAGCTTGTTGTGGAGGAAGAAGGGGGCAGCCAAAGGCTTGGCCGGTTACTCCTTGGTCGCCGATGGGCAAGGGAGGTGGGCCGGCTGTTGAGGGTGGCCCAAGGGACGCCGATGGCTGGTGGATGGCCGGCGGCGAGGAGAGGCAGCAGCTTCAATGGGCAGCGGTGACACAAAGGTGGGGGACAACCACCTTGGCTTGGGCGGCAAGAAGGAGGAGAAGGAGGAAAGGAGGCTAGGGTTTCCAAAACCCTTGAACCAATTAATTCTCCACGAAAAACTCTAAAGTCATATTTTTATAGAGAATACATTCTCCTAATGGTTATTGGTTCATAACCAAAATCTATTAACCCGCTCTAATAACTTAAGTTAAAATAAACCAAACTGCATTGGTCTATTTTAAGTTAAAACAAACCGAACCAACTTTGGTTCATTCGTTTAAAACAAGCCAAACCACTTTGGTTTATTTTCCACCATTAGATTAAAACCAAACCAATTTGGTTCATTCATCATGTCTTCAAAAGACACGGCCCATCCATGCTTCCGATGTGACTGAAACCATTTCATACTCGCTCTTTGTTTGGTCCAACCAAACCTAGTCTCTCTCGATCTGAAAATCCTATTCTCAAACTCGTTTTAAATCCTTCATATTATGCTCATTGTGCGTGTGACCAAATAGGTTCCTGATTTATGTTAGCTGTCTATAATTAACCATTAATTATAGAATGATCATGAGTGATACCTAGTAGTACATCATGATCTCCAATTAACCAAAAAATCAACGGTTGATCCCATAACCTTTTTTGAAAACCTTCAGCAGCTATAATGAATCGTGCCCCATTTCTTTCACTCATCTTATACCCACTTGGTTCAGGACATGGTCTATTGTGTCAATCCCTACTAAGCTGACTATGTCACACCTAGCCCAAGTATTTACTTCCTAGTCCTTCAGATTCTAGTTACTGCACATGTATACAAGAGTACCATACTCTAAACATGTAATGCTTTGGCCAAATACTTTAGTAACAATCCGACGAGAGTCCATAGGGTATACATCTCCTCGTACGGAGTGGTGAATCCTCTATAGGTTATTCAAACACCTTCGACCACTTTGACTTATACTCAATCATCTCGGGACCACATCTCCTCGGAGATGCTTGCTTAAGATGTCAAAGCATAAGTCTTCATGACCAAGATGACTTGAATACCGCAAGTCGAAGGAACATCACACTTAAGATGCAGTAAGAACTTCATTGACATATCCATATATGTAGAGAACCATATGAAGTCTTACAGCTAGTCACTCCAATGAACTAGTTACCATAAGTAGCATCCATGTTCAACTTCGGACATCCCAATGTCACCAGCCAGTGAGAAATAGCTGCTTGGATAAACCAAAGAGTATACCTCGTGCTAGTCTCAATAGAATCGATGGCATCCGAATCCATCAATTCATCGACTAGGGATAATTCCAATACATCACAATTATACTTGTATAGATACTCACTAGTTATGATCCAATCACAAATCTCATATATTACTAACAAAGGTTGCATGGGAATATTGACTTTTGTAGGTTAGATGACCCAATCCATGCCTCTTAATTGTTCTGTTGAATATCGCCTTCCTGGTAGTGCATTTACTCCGTGACTAGTAAGGTAGTCTAGGACTCCTTGTACTTCATAAGCAAAAGCCACGTTGGGGGTGTTGGAGAGTCTCCCAATCATACCCCTTGTAATTAACAGATTCACTTCTCCATTTCACCAGGAATCATACCCTCGAGTGAGTATAGAAAGTTGTATATTTCTGAAAAAGTCTCCTATTGTCATCATAATATCAGGAATAACATAAATTAGTTGACTGCCTCGAGTTAGGTCCACCTCCATTGTGCGAATAATTGACCTATCATCTTGTCACCTATTATCTCGGAAGAGGATAAGAGCCAGTGTACCTTCCTCATGTTGGTGTAGGATTTGAATACGTACTTGGAGGATGCCGAGGTGGATGTATCACATCTGGCTTCGTTGTAGTTGATTAAAACTTTCTTCTTGAATGAAAGGTCTATCAACCTGATTATCTATGCATAGTATAGGTTCTTCCGATCTGTGCATATAGACTCGATGATGTGCATCATCTTGTCGGGAATGATAGAGCACCTCAGCTGGTGCTATTACAGCTCATTCCTACAAGGAAAGTTGCAATTGTACATGTGGATCAATTTGTTGCTCCAGGGTATTAGCAGTTGTAGTTCGTCCTGTGATGAGTCTGCTAACTCGTCTGACAGCTTGCTGGACATTATATATTATTCTTTGCCCTCGTCTGTAATTGCGAATTTGATCTTCAATAAGGGAGTTAGAAGGTGTAGGTTCATTTTAAGTTCTGGTCATCATCTTTACGCCTTCTGCTTTTCTTCTGCAAGGATTTTCAAAGGGTCTTTGAAAACTAGAATTTTACCCCTTGGTTCTTTTAGAACTTCTTTTCCTATCATTAGGTTCTGTAGTTTTGTAATCAATGCTTCAGAAAGAGCTCCACCACTGATCCCTACTTTTGAGGCTTCCTTTTTATGCTCTAGGAGGGTCTTTACATCACTTTTGACTCCTTTCAAATCTTCAGCAATCTTGGTAATCACATGGTTTGACAAAGCCAAGTGCAGGAGGCTCAATATTTTCTACGGCTTGGATAGCTTCTTTGTATGATTTTGTTCCTTTGGTTATTACATAGTTCATCCGAACATTAAACCTTCAAATTTTTCTAGTAAAGCCTCAACCTTTTGAATCTTTTGGTTTAGGTTGACTGTAAGTAGTAGAGCTTCTGCTTCTACTAGCTTTGGTTGTCATGAAATTTCAATAAATAGCTCCTTGATTTCCTGTTTGTTGAGTGGTTTATTATCAAGAAGTAAGGTGGTGAGAGTTTGAAGTGATCCCTTGAGTTTGTGGACTTCTTGCTCTAAGTCAGTTACCCGCTCAAGTATTGTTTTAAAGTTTTTAAGGTGAACTCGGCTGGACAAGCAAACTCGGTCGTATACTATGCTAAGATTATGAGCTAGTTCTTTTAAAGATGGCTTTGATGTTTCTACAATATCAAGATATTCGAGGTTTGAAGTATGTGACTTAGTATACCATTCTTCTATTGCTTCTTCCCATCGTTTAGACATTAAAGACTCCTTAGAAACAAAGGATTCGTCTTGCCAATGGACTTATGGGACTTCTTAGTCGGCCACCCTTGGGACTGAACACCCTTATCCTTTAGAAGTATTAATGGTAAATGATGAAAATAAGTAATATGTTGTGATAATTAAAGCACAAGTACTTCATCCCTGCGAATATTCTGAACAAGATAACTACTCATCCACGAAGACTAGCTCTGATACCAAAATAAAGTGTGCTCAAACAAATAAATGAACCAAATCGACTTTCAATACAAGATAAGTATACAAGAACTAGGAGAATTATACAGACTTTCTTTGTTTTTTCTACAAGATCAAGATATTCGAGGTTTGAAGGGGTCATCACCAATATAGCCCTGCTATTTTAATTATGTGATCACCATATGGAATTTGCCGAGAAAACGATCTGAGCTTGAGGTGGTATTTGCATAGTTCACCATATCTTGAATTTTGATATATTCATTCTCTTCCAAGTCAAGCTCAAGAATAGCTGCTACAGAAACATAGCGGGATGTTTCAATGGTTGTAAAATTCTTGTAGAAGGTTGCCTGATTTCCTTCAATACACAGGCCTCCTTGCATTGCTCGAATGAAATTACATCCGATTATCATTTGAATATTTTCCCCCAGCTTCATTGGGAAGGAATAAGTATAAGGAATCCTGAACGTATTATACCCATTCATCATTTTCCCCCCTTTCAGTTTCTTTTTGGCTACAACCTTGGAAGATATGCCACTAAAGTTTACGATAAATGG
Organism: Wurfbainia villosa; assembly: GCA_025175895.1. Lineage (NCBI taxonomy): Eukaryota > Viridiplantae > Streptophyta > Magnoliopsida > Zingiberales > Zingiberaceae > Wurfbainia > Wurfbainia villosa. Next base: position 53,599,617 of record CM046001.1, on the reverse strand, counting down.
ATTCTCTTCTAATGCTTCAGCAGGAATAGAGTCTTGATCAACGACGCATGTTGTTTCTCCTGTGTCGAGTATGGCATTCACCTAAAAAGTTGGTAAGTTTTGTATCTCAAAACTTACCTTGAGGTTATACAACATGTTTCTTCCTCTTTTGGCATGCTTTGGCCCTTCAGGAAGTTGTTGGTGCAGGGGCACCTAAGTCGAACCTGTATTTTGATTATGGCAAAAGACGCAAAGTCAAGGATATATCATTATCTCACAAGCTGAATCGAGTGTGCAGAAAAGTGCTAAAGCTGAAGCTGAAGGCTAGCGACACCCGGAGGAAGCCGCAGTGGTCGGGCGACACTCGAGTGACTTCGGAGGGAGCTGAAGGAATCGAGTGGAAGGCCAAAAGCGAAAGCGACGCAGTAAGTATCGAGGTAAGCTCGTGTGTGTGAGCGTAAGTGAGGTCGTATCCTCCTTACGGGGATGGGCTTAAGCGTAGATCCGACCAAAGACATCCCATCGATGGTCTAGGTCGAGATCGGACGGTCGACGACCGTCGAAATTATGTTTTTGTTGAGCTAACTTTGACTTGCAGCAAGCATCAGTCGACTGCCAGCTTGGAGGACTCGACTGCCATCAATCGATCCGATTGCCGAGTTCGACTCGGTGATGTTGCCATCAGTCGACTGATGATGGCCATCAGTCGACTGATGGTCAATGATCAGCTTCGAGGAGTCAAGGCTTATCACCCCATTTCAAGGAGGTTTGTGTCCATTTGTGATTGGTTGAAGACCCATTCGATGAGGGGCTCAAAGGCTATAAAAGGAGGGCTTGTCTTAGGGTTTTTCATCAATTAAAAAGCTTCCAAGTGCTTCCGGTACGCTACGAGTCTCCGACATTCTTACGACCAAGCTCTGCAGACATGACGACTAGGGTTTCATCTTTCCATCTATGAGTCGTCGGTATAATCTAAGTTTAATTCAATTCTGTACTTCTTTTTATTTTGGTTTTATCGTAACGAGAAGAGGGGGAGTGTCCCTCTATCTCGAGTCTCTTTCGTGGTTTTTGTATCTGATTAACTCCTACCTCTAACGAGGAGGAGTTCATTAGTGATTTGCCCTCCGTGCGTGATCAAGGATCACTAGGGCCTTGGAGTAGTAGCCGAAGGCTACGAACCAAGTAAAAAATCTACTTGTCTCTTTTATTTTTTATTTATCTTTCCGCTGCATATAAGTGTTTTGAAACGAATTCGTACGAAAAAGTTTTATTGCTATTCACCCCCCCCCTCTAGCGATCCGCTTCGATCCAACAGAAGTGTGTACACCTTTTGTTCTTGAAGAAGTATTTTCAGGTCTTCTTCAGTGGAAAGTATTTCTTTATTCTTTTGCTGCTGTAATCGATTTATTTCCTTTCATAGATCATCTTTCTCTAGGATTAGTCTATCGAGAACCATACTTTCTTGAAGCAATTCCTGGTATTTGCAGGATAGTTCTTGTTCCTCCTTTTGAAGCTGTTGATTTTCTTGTGCTATTTGAATAATATCTGCATGGATTTGGCTACATTCCTTCTTTTCTATTTCTTGTCCCACAAGTTGAGATTGTAGATGCCTTATCTTTGCTTCAAATTACTTAATATAATTTTGTTGTTATGTACTAAGCTTGAAGTATCATACCTTGCAGGTGTTGTTGCGGCGATGGGCATCCTTTTATTGTAATAGTAGAGACTGCACATGCCACATGCAGTCATTTTGCATAAGGGGAAATGACATCTATGTCGTTTCTGAGTGGGATGCTTGCAACACTTTCAAGCTTCATGTTGACTATCGACGTCTTCATTAATCTCCCATATGTTCTTACATTCATATTGGGATTGAGAAACTTGGACCATGCTCTGGTAGCTAGTTTCAGGGCCTATTCACCATGTCTTCTTGAGCTCTCTGAGAATATAAATTGTTTTGTGAGAAATAAGAGGATTAAAGGTAGTATGGAGATCATCCAGGCCTTTATCTTCGGAAAGGTTGAATATTGCATCACTGGGATCTTCGCCATCCTGAACAGAGACAATGTCATAATCATCAGGAAGATCAAGCTGTTCAAACATAGCAACGTGTTTGACGTGGTGGCGATCATTAGGGCATTCACGCTCAAAATGTCCTTTGCCACAGGGAAAACAGTGGTATTTTTTGTTTTTGATCAGATGCTTGCGTCGTTCAATTCGGGCATGTGAAGGGTGGGGCTTTCCCCAATAGGTGCGGGACTTGCGTACACCCATTTGCTTATCAGGACGTTTGTAGTACCCGAGAATAGGGATAATACTACAGAATGAGAGATCTTTGACGGCACGCTTAAAGGCAGCATCTTTGCATTCATTTTCAAGAAATCAGTAGGCAAATAATATCCTAGGAAAGACACTAACAGTGTTGCCTTGATATCTCTCTTGAAAAGAGTGCTTGATTCGACTACCAAGGTCTCCTGGCATTTTTTCCCATAGTTTTTCAGATAATTGAGGGGTTTGTTGGATCGAGGGGATCACTAGAGGGGGGGTGAATAGCGATAAAAACTTTTGTTCGTTTCGATACTTGAGTTACGCAGCGGAAAGAATAAAACAATATACGAATAACGAAGACACGAGGGTTTTTTACTTAGTTCGTAGCCTACGGCTACTACTCCAAGGCCCTAGTAGTCCTTGACCATGCACAGAGGGAAAATCACTAACGAACTCCTCCTCATTAGAGGAAGGAGTTAATCGAATACAAAAGACACGAAAAGGATTGAGATAGAGGGACACTCCCCCTCTTCTCGTTACGATAAAAACACGATAATAAACTTAAGTACAGATTGAAACTATAAAAACACTTTTACCAATGACTCATAGATGAAGAAGATTGAACTCTAGTCGTCGTGTCTACAACGCTTCATCATAGGGATGTCGGAGAGTCGTAGTGTATCGGAAGCACTTGGAGGCTTTTAGAATTGATGAAAAACCCTTAGAGAAGCACTCCTTTTATAGCTTTTGAGCCCCTCATCGAGTGGGTCTTCAGGCAATCAAAATTAGGCACCAAGCTCCTTGGAATGAGGTGATATCGAGTCAACACTCGTGAAGCCGATTGATTTAAGGCAGTCGAGTGGCTCTTTTGGGCAGTCGACTGATGCTTGCTAAAATCACAAGTTAGCTTAATAAAAACATAATTTCGACTGCCGCCAACCGTCTGATCTCGACCTAGACCATCCATGGAATGTCTTTGGTCAGATCTACACTTAAGACCATCCCCATAAGGAGGATATAACCTCACTTACGCTCACACACATGAGCTTACCTCGATACTTACTTTGTAGCTCTTTCTTCTGGCCTTCCACTCGATTCCTTCGGCTCCCTTTGAAGTCACTTGAGTGTTGCCCGACCATCGCGGCTTCCTCTGGGTGTCGCCAGCCTTCAGTTCCAGCTTTAGCACTTTTCTGCACACTCGATTCAGCTCATGAAATAACGATATGAGCTTAACTTTGTATCGTTTGCTATAATCAAAACTCAGGTTCGATTTAGGTGCCCACTGCACCAACAATATCCCCCTTTTTGATGTATGGCAAACCCATACAAAGTTAAGGAAATAATATGCATGAAGGATAATAATATGCATGAAGAATAATAATATGCATGAATAATCAAAGATTAAGTAGGAGTAGTAAAGACCTTCTTTCAAATACTCCCCCATGAGGAAACCTCCCCCTTGACAGAGGGTGATTTTTTAAAGTGAAGGGTTTTTAGCATATCGAGTCTGTAAGGGGAAACTTCGCTTCCCACTTCACCTTGGTTGCTTGATCATGGCAATCCCTTCGATGTCCCCGGATTAAAAAAAAATTTAATCCTAGACAAACGGGATTGCCCAAACAACCAAGTCATCGTCGTGCTATTCGTTTAGAGAGGTCACTTCAACAAACTCGTTGTTCAAGCGACCATCCTCTATTCTACGAGTAGCCGCGGAATAGACAATGTCTGGATCGTCGATTTTTGTATTTATGCTCGGGATCCAAATATTATTTATCCATATACAGATTTATGTCATGCTCATAGTTGAAAAACAAATACAAACATGTAACATATAAAGATTAGAGAATCGATATACCTCTCGATCTTCTAATGTATGACATTCCTCCTTTTGGACGTCGTGTGGACGACGATCTACCAAAAGTTGAAGCTCCTAGATTGCAAATCTTCCTTCCTTGCTCTTCCAAAGAAAGAGGAAGAATAGAAACCAGGCTCTTCTCCTTCCTATAGCCAACCAACAAGCAACAAGAAGAATGCTTGCCGCCGGCAAACAAGGAGAAGGAGATTATGGTGGAAATCGGCCAAGACACCAAGGGAAAGCCCTATATCTTGTTTCCACCACCTAAGGAGAAGGAGAGGAGGGGTTTTGGATGCCGGCCAAGGGCTAGAAAGAAGGTTGTGGGCGCCGGCCACCAAGGGAGAGGAAGAAGAAAGGAAACTACTTCCTTATTTGGTGCCGCCCAAGCCTTCAAAACCCTAAGCCTCCAAACCCTAATCCTATCTCTCCTAATGGCCGTCCATGGAAGAGGGGAAGAAGATAAGGATGAGCTCTGGCCAAGGTAGAGGAGATAAGTATATGTGCCGGCAACAACTTGGGAAGAAGAAGAAAAGAACTCTTCCTCATGTTGTCGCCCACCCCTAGCTCCCAAACCCTAGCCGCCCAAACATAATCCTAAACAAACTAGGATTCCTAGCCTCCAAAGAAAGCAAACCCTAATCCCCTTAAGCCATCATCAAGTTGCCTCCCACTTTTAATCTCTATTTATAGAGTTGGGCTCAAGCCATGATTTAATCTCAACCGTTGAATCTAGAAATTTAATCTCAACCGTCAGATCTACATATTTAATCTCAACCGTGATCTAGATATTTAATCTCTACCTTTGGATCTAGAGTTTTGTTTCTATCCATTGGATCTAAGCTTCATGAGGTGTTAATAGGCTACATTAGGGACCATGAGGAGGAGTTGGATCTTGGCCACCCATGGATCAAGCCCACATAAAGTCCGATCCATAAATGATAATCCAATCTACTAAAGGATTATCATTGATCTACCTCACCAACCCCCATATGATAATATGGGCTCCATATATTATTTGTACATTTTCTCCCCATGTTTAAGATCTCGAATGTCCGTCGATTAATTAATTTACTGACCATTAATTAATCAACATCTAACTCCATGAGAAGTACCACTCAACCTTTTCATCATGCTGGACCTAGTCCACCTGCAGGGTTTACATGATGAACCTTATGAGCTCCTCAAGGGGACATCATCATCCTAATATATAGGACACAGTTTCCTCCTATAATCAACGACATACCATATAAATAATATCATCTCCCAACTTACCGAGCCTATCGATTTAATCTATAAATCTCGCCCATTGGTAAATCAAAGAGATGAATACTAAATATATGTGCCCGTTATTATATTGGGAATAAGAGCATGTACATAATAATATCTGAGGTCCGATTCGATTATGTAGTCGGCAATAAATCGAATCCCCTCTAAGTCGGTCTTGCTCAATACACTCAAAGTGCACTAGTGTGATTCTATGGTCAAGACAAACCAATACCAAATCACACTACAACCATTCCGATGGTTTGTCCAAAACCATCTCGGTTGTGAGCCTTTACTTATACTTTACAAGGAGCCGATAACATGATCTCCCGTGTGACACCACACACCATGTTATCTACAATGTAATGTATTAGACAATATGCATAACCATAAAAATATACAAACAATAATCATGTGATTCTTATTTCAAAATAAAGATGTTTATACAAAAGGTAGACTTTTCAGTATACATCCCTACAATCTCCCACTCATACTAAAAGACTATGCTATCCTCAAACTGCTATACATTTGATCCCAATTCCCTCCACATGCCTATCAAAATCTCTCGCCGGAAGGGCCTTAGTGAAAGGATCTGTCAGGTTATCCTACGATGCAATCTTGGCCACAACAACTTCTCCTCTCTTTACGATTTCTCATATCAGGTGGTACTTGCGCTTTATGTGTTTACTAGCCTTATGGGCTTGTGGTTCCTTCGAGTTTGCAACTGCACCACTATTATCACAATAAATTGTGATAGTTCTGGGCAAACCAGGAATCACATCCAAGTCCATCAGGAAGTTCCTGAGCCATATAACTTCTTTGGCCATCTCAGAGGCTGCCACATACTCATCTTCCATGGTTGAGTCCGCCACGCATTTCTGCTTGACACTTCTCCATACAATGGCTCCACCTCCCAAAGTAAACACAAAACCTGAGGTAGACTTACTGTTATCCCTATCAGATTGGAAGTCGGAATCCGTGTAACCCACAGGGAGTAGTTGGTCTGTCAGGTAAACCAACATATAATCTCTAGTCCTTCTTAGGTACTTCAATATATGCTTTACCACAGTCCAATATCCCTATCCTGGATTACTCTGAAATCTGCTGACCATGCCCACGGCAAAACAGATATCCGGTCTCGTACATAGCATCGCATACATGAGGCTTCCTACTGCCGAAGCATAAGGAACCGCCTTCATCTCCTGTATCTCCTCAGATGTTCTAGGACACATCTCCTTAGATGAAGGAACTCCATGCCTGAAAGGTAGAAAACCCTTCTTGGAGTTCTACATGCTAAAACGATCCATAATCGTGTCTATGTATGAAGCTTGGGATAAACACAACATCCTTTTCCTGCGATCCTTTATAACCTTGATCCCAAGGATGTGTCCCACCTCTCCCAAGTCCTTCATATCAAACTGTTTGGACAACCATACCCTTACGTCCGATAACACCTTGATATTGTTGTCAATCAACAAAATGTCATCTACGTAAAGTACAAGAAATACCACTATGTTTCCATCACATCTCTTGTATACACAAGACTCATCCGGACGTTGAATAAATCCATAAGACTGGATTACCTCATCAAAGCGGATGTTCCAAGACCTCGAAGCTTGCTTCAATCCATAAATGGACCGATTAAGCTTACAAACAAGATGCTCTTTGCCCTTAGCAATGAATCCCTCTGGTTGCTTCATATAGATGTTTTCCTCAAGACTCCCATTAAGGAAAGTTGTCTTGACATCCATCTGTCACACCTTATAATCCATATGAGATGCTATGCATAAGAGAATCCGGATAGACTTAAGCATGACTACCGGTGAAAAGGTTTCCTCATAATCGATACCCTCTTTCTGAGTATACCCCTTCGCAACAAGCCTCGCTATGAAGGTCTCAATATTCCCATCTATTCCTCTCTTTCTTTTGTAGATCCACTTGCATCCAATGGTTTATACACCATCGGGTGGTTCTACTAGCTCCCAGACCTGATTTGAATCCATAGATTCAATCTCAGCATTCATTGCACTTTACCAAGATACTGCATCTTTATCTTGGATTGTCTCGTCATATGTCCAGGGATCAGGTTCATGTTCGCCAGGGACCAAATCAGAAGATTCTCCCAAGAACATGAATCTATCAGGTTGTCTCACAACCCTCCCACTATGACGAGGTATCACCTGTGTATCCTCTGTGACACGCGGTGCAGTGACATGTGGTATATCCTCTTGTACCGGTGGTACTAAAGAAGTGACTTCCCCTTTTAACTCCTCCAGAACAATTCTACTCTTGGGCTTGTGGCTCATCCCATAGTCTTCTTCTAGAAATCTGACATTCGTGCTAACGGTCACCCTCTGATCTCTAGGACTATAAAACAAACCACCCTTCGTTCCCCTAGGATAGCCAACGAACATGCGTACTTTTGTACGAGGTTACAACTTACCAACATCTGCCTTCAGCACATGTGCTGGACTCCCCCATATCCGAATATGTCTTAGACTAGGCTTTCGCCCAGTCCACAATTCTGTGGGAGTAGAAGGTACTGATTTAGATGGAACCAAGTTCAGAATGTACACCGCCGTATTCAGAATAACTCATCATCAATCTAACCATCTCCATAAGAGTCCTATTCCTTCGCCTCGCTACACCGCTCACTGGGTGTGTGCCAAAGTATAATTGGGATTGAATCTCAGCCTCTGATAAGTAGTTCCTAAACTCTCCCAAGAGGTACTCACCACCACGATCAGATCGTAGTGTCTTGATACTTTTACCTTGACGTTTCTCCACATCAGCCTTGAATTCTTTGAACTTGTCAAAACATTCAGACTTGCGGTGCATCAGGTAAATGTATCCATATCTCGAGTAATCATCTATAAAAGAGATAAAATACTCGAAACCACCTCTAGCCTGGATAGAAATAGGACCACACAAATCAGAATGAACCAATTCTAACACATCTTTGGCTCTATACCCCTTGGCCTTAAAAGGCCTCTTGGTCATCTTACCCTCCAAGCAAGATTCACAGGTTGGGAGATCCTCCACCACTAATGAACCCAAAGGTCCATCAACTATCAACCTTTGAATTCTGCTTAGGTTAATGTGACCAAGCCTAAGATGCCAAAGATATGTTTGGTTCATTTTCGAAGGTTCTTTTCTCTTATTGGAATTAGAAGATGAGTTATTAACTTCTATTTGCATCGTGGGAGCTTTTGGTTCGAGTGTATACAAATTTCCTATCAATGTACCTGAACAGATATTCTCCCTATTCCTTTTTATAACAACCCTATCATTAAAAGAAATAGAATATCCATCCATAAACAATTTAGAAACTTAAAATAAATTCTTTCTAAATAAAGGTACATAAAGGGAATTTTCCAGAACCAAAGTTTTATTTTCCTCAAATGATAAAACATCTCCCACTACAATAGCCGCCACCTTCATGGCATTGCCCAAGTAAACGGTAATCTCTCCCTCAGCTCGTCGTCGGGTTTCCTGGAACCCCTGCAAAATATTGCAGACATGATCAGAGGCTCCCGTATCTACACACCAGGTGCTGGTAGATCACATCGCTAACCATGTTTCAATGACTAGACCAAAGGATATACCTTTGTTCTATTTTGGATTGGGATAGTCCTTCTTCTAATGTCCATCCTGCTCACAAGTGAAGTACTTGCCTTTCGGCTTCTTCACTGGTCCTTGAGTTCCTCCCACCACCTTTGCTCCACCTTATTACTTCTTCTTTTTGCCTTTCAGCTTAGAAGTAGAAACCTTTTGGGCAACCATGGCCTGAGTCTGAGCAAGCCTTTCTTTCGACTGGAGAATGATATCGACCTGGGTTTCCCCATCAATCTTAGCTCCAAGGACTTCCAGCTCATTCACAGGCTTAGGAGGATACTCTTAGAAAAGTACATATTTGTACTCCTCAGCAGTTAAGACAATATCTAGATTCTTTTCCAATCAACATAATTTGGGTACAGTAAACTTATTTTCCTTTAGTATCACAACAAGTGGACTGAAAGTCATTTATGAAAATCCTAAGAATCACATAGATCATTACTTTAGATTTCAAAAAATTATTGATTCCTCAAACAATAAAATTTTAAAATCAACCAAAACCTCAAAACACCGAGAATATCGTATGCCACGATAGTGTGGACATATACGAATTCTACATTTGTAAGAGGAGGTTTTATCCATTAATTTTACTATATTTTCAACCTAACTTTTTGACAAGTAAAATTAATAGTTGGTTTCTCTTCGGCCCTACAAATAAAAGCAGTGACTCCGATGGGGAGGATACTTATATTTGTATCTAAGTGTTCACCATTACTTGGTACCAAGGTAATTATCTCGGGTTATGTGTCTTACGATGGGGAAGTACACACGCTCCTTAATAATTTCCTATAACCATATTCGAGCTTGTGATCCGCAAACAAACCCATCTGATATGGAGGAAGGCACTCAGAGCCGACGCGAAAGTTTGTTTGCATCACTTGTCAAATCGTAATGGAGGCCGTGGGAATTTTTTAAAAAAAATATCCCTCTCTCACTTAATAATTTGATATTGAGGAATTTTCCTAGCCTACGACATGCATATCAAACAAAAAGCAATAAATATGAAAAATAAATTATTTTCCAACTATTATGGCTTTTGTCTTCAATATGTCTCTTGTCGCATCGCCTTGTCGTCTGCTCCTCCTATGCCATGTACAAGCCATCCAGAGATCCGAGCCGAGACTAAAATCTATTTTAATTTACATCCATCGATCCTATACTCCACGAGGGAGTGTACATGAAATCTAGATCGAAAGTAAACTAAAATAAAAAGAGTGGCTAAACAATGTCGTATCTAATTTAAAAAAAAATAAATACTAGCCTCGTCAACCCCGAGGATTCAACAAAATAAATATTTACACACATACAATCACATACACACATATGGTCATAATAGTCGGATATTATGCCTGCAACCAAAGAGTTAAACTACGCATATCCTACTATTATCCGGCACATATAATATATGAAAAGTGCATAAAAATTAACCGAATCCTAAACACACAAAACCGGAAACCTTGGCTCTGATACCAATTGAAGGGTTTTTAGCTTACCGAGTCCGTGAGGGGAAACTTCGCTTCCCACTTCACCCTGGTTGCTTGATCATGGTGATCCCTTCGATGTCCCCGGATTAAAAAAAAATTAATGCTAGACAAAAGGAATTGCCCAAACAACCAAGTCATCATCGTGCTATTCGTTTAGAGAGGTCACTTGAACAAACTCTTTGTTCAAGTGACCATCCACTATTCTACGAGTAGCTGCGGAATAGACGATGTTTGAATCGCCGGTTTTTGTGTTTATGCTTGGGATCCAAGTATTATTTAGCCATATATAGATTTATATCATGCTCATAGTTAAAAAACAAATACAAACATGTAACATATAAAGATTAGACAATCGATATACCTCTCGATCTTCTAATGTATGACCTTCCTCCTTTCGGACGTCGTGTGGGTGACGATCTACCAAAAGTTGAAGCTCCTAGATCGCAAATCATCCTTCCTTGCTCTTCCAAAGCAAGAGGAAGAATAGAAACAAGGCTCTTCTCCTTCCTATAGCCAACCAACAAGCAACAAGAAGAATGCTTGCCGCCGGCCAACAAGGAGAAGGAGATTATGGCGGAAACCGGCCAAGACACCAAGGGAAATCCCTATATCTTGTTTCCACCACCTAAGGAGAAGGAGAGGAGGGGGTTTGAATGCCGGCCAAGGGCTGGAAATAAGGTTGTGGGCACCGGCCACCAAGGGAGAGGAAGAAGAAAGGAAACTACTTCCTTATTTGGTGCCGCCCAAGCCTTCAAAACCCTAAGCCTCCAAACCCTAATCTTATCTCTCCTAATGGCCGGCCATGGAAGAGGGGAAGAAGATTAGGATGAGCTCCGGCCAAGGTAGAGGGGAGAAGTATATGTGCCGGCAACAACTTGGGAAGAAGAAGAAAAGAACTCTTCCTCATGTTGTCGCCCAACCCTAGCTCCCAAACCCAAGCCGCCCAAACCTAATCCTAAACAAACTAGGATTCCTAGCCTCCAAAGGAAGCAAACCCTATTCCCCTTAAGCCATCATCAAGTTGCCACCCACTTTTAATCTCTATTTATAGAGTTGGGCTCAAGCCATGATTTAATCTCCTCCATTGGTTCTAGGGATTTAATCTCAACCGTCGGATCTAGAGATTTAATCTCAATCGTTAGATCTAGAGATTTAATCTCTACCTTTGGATCTAGAGTTTTGTTTCTATCCATTGGATCTAAGCTTCATGAGGTGTTAATAGGCTACATTAGGGACCATGAGGAGGAGTTGGATCTTGGCCACCCATGGATCAAGCCCACATAAAGTCCGATCCATAAATGATAATCCAATCCACTAAAGGATTATCATTGATTTACCTCACCAACCCTCATATGATAATATGGGCTCCATATATTATTTGTACATTTTCTCCCTGTGTTTAAGATCTCGAATGTCCGTCGATTAATTAATTTACTGACCATTAATTAATCAACATCTAACTCCATGAGTAGTACCACTCAACCTTTTCATCATGTCGGACCAAGTCCACCTGCAGGGTTTACATGATGAACCTTATGAGCTCCTCAAGGGGACATCATCATCCTAATATATAGGACACGGTTTCCTCCAATAATCAACGACACACTATATAAATAATATCATCTCCCAACTTACCGAGCCTATCGATTTAATCTATAAATCTCGCCCATTGGTAAATCAAAGAGATGAATACTAAGTATATGTGCCCGTTATTATATCGGGATTAAGAGCATGTACATAATAATATCTGAGGTCTGATTTGATTATGTAGTCAGCAATAAATCGAATCACCTCTAAGTCGGTCCTGCTCAATACACTCAAAGTGCACTAGTGTGATTCTATGGTCAAGACAAACCAATACCAAATCACACTACAACCATTCCGATGGTTTGTCCAAAACCATCTCAGTTGTGAGCCTTTACTTATACTTTACAAGGAGTCGATAACATGATATCCCGTGTGACACCACACACTATGTTATCTACAATGTAATGTATTAGACAATATGCATGACCATAAAAATATACAAACAATGATCATGTGATTCTTATTTCAAAATAAAGATGTTTATACAAAAGGTAGACTTTTCAGTATACATCCCTACAGAAAGAAGATCTTAATCCTCCCCCTTGATGTTTGTTATTTTAGGAAGATTTTTAAGTAATTGATAATTACTTAAAGTTGGCCTTAGTAAAAAAAAAAATTAAGCTAAGAAAATTTCTTAACTTGGCCCTTTCTCCCCCCTTTCTTAAATAAAACATTAACCTTTGGTCATAGTATTAAAAATAAGTTTAAGTTAAGAATTTTCTTAACTTGGCCTTTATCTCCCTTTTGTTAACTAAAACAAGTTAAGTTGTAAAAATTAAAGTTAAGTAAATTTGCAAAAATTAAAGTTAAGTAAACATTTACTTAACTTTTGGCATTGAGAATAAGTATGGAGTACTAAGTTAAGTTATCAAAAGAAATATTGATCCCTTAAGTTTTGCCTTTTTCCCCCTTTTGCCATATATTGGAAAGAGTGGGGGATTTTTAAAAAATATAAGTATTAATTTTAAGTTCCAAGTCGAAGCATGTTCCATATTATTTTGAAAATAATATACTAAAAATAAGCTCATCTATATAATGTTCAACTCTCATTTGACTTGATTGATATGAAAGATCAACAAGTCCTGGTCAGAGTCGGTTAATATATATATGATTATACTCTGTGGTTCATGGTGATGCACTAGCTCTACATCTGGAACCAGGAGTAAGGTCCTAACATCTCACACCCATCTACGTGGCTAAGTACACAAACACATTAGTCCTATGTGTTGTGAGATGTATTGGCTCCTTAAATCTATAGGTGCATGATATCTAAGGTATGTCCTAAGCTAGTTCCATGAGCATGAAAAGTAAAAAATAGTAATAAGAAAATATAATTTTTAAATTCCTACTCTACTACGCACATGCCCAATTTTCATCTTAATAGATTGAATTTGGCTTCGGGTAGAGGTTTAGTAAATAGATCTACCAAGTTGGATTTCGATTCGACGTATTCGAGTTGTATGGCTCCGTTGGCCACATGTTCTCGAATGAAATGATGTTTGACCTCTATATGTTGTTAGTATGAGCCCTTAGTGCCAATTATGAGATGATTGATGAGGGAGACTTTTGTATTATATTCTTGCATTAATAAAAGCAAAGATTGATTATTATATTTCTTTATGCGTGTGCCAGCTAACTAAATATAATAATACCCATGAATAGTAGGTTATTATCTACAGTATATCAATTGGTAGAATTGATTATGAGAAGCTGTAGAGAACACTATTCTTAAATATTCCTAGTCGAGTATTGTATTAATAGACAAGGGCTATATTGATACATTGAGACTAGCATGTAGGTCAATGGATGACTTGATCTCACAAGTCATGGATATGTGATATCACTTTGATACATGGGTATATATATTGGAGACTATATATACTGAATTGACCCACCATGAGAAAGTATCATGGATCGTTATATGAGTGTCATATACTTTCTCATGTGACTATTGGTGTGAATAGTCCTTAGACCTGAAGTCACTACGGTTCCCTACATAAGGAGTTATGTACTTTGGTATCGTCTAACGTCACACCGTAATTGGGTGACTATAACGGCGATCACTGAGTATGTAACGAATTATGCGGAGGGATGTGAGTGATGTAGATGGGATCTATCCCTCCCATATGACGGGAGTGATATCTTTGGCCTCTTGATAGAGTAGGACCACGAAATGCATGGCCATGCTCAAATGAGTCAATATGAGATATTGAGCTCATTTGTTTGAGTGAGTCTACTTGGGGATCAAGAAACATAAAGATTGATAAGAGGGTGACACGGTCTATGCCTCATTGATCGATCTGAGATATCAAGGATAGAAGGACACTGTCATATGATAATAGTCACGGAAGAGGTTGTCGGATCTCGACATTCTCATCACTTGGGTAGCAATGATGTATTGCTAGATGCCGCTCATTGCTTATGTATCTAAAATGGTTTTGGATACATTGCCAACGTTATGAGAGCCTATAGGGTCACACACAAAGAACATATTATTTTGGAGAGGAAATCATTTTGGTTTGACTAAAATGAATTATTAGTTAATTGGATTAACTAGAATGAGTAAGACTCATTACTTGGCTAAATTTGAGTTGGACTCAAATTGGTTTATGTTGAGTTAGACTCAAGTCAAACCAAGAGAAGAAGGCTAAAATGATTAATCATAATTAATCATGTAATACACGAATTAATCATGTAATACACGAATTAATAATGTAATACACGAATTAATAAATGGGGTTTTAAATGGGATTTAAAAGCTCATTAATGTGCATTTAATGAGCATTAATTGACTTTCTTTCTTTTACCATGGAGAATAAGGAAGTGCATTTAATGTCTCATTAAGGTGTATTATTGCATCTTCTTCTTCTTCAACGTGAGAATGAAAAACAAATGGGATCTGATTTTATTTTGTTCTCAAAAAGCCAAGTATAGAGTGAAAAGAGAGACCTTGGCGTGGTTGCTAGCACAACCGAAAGGGTTTACCTCTTCTCTCCAAGATCGTGTGTGTGTGCACCGTAGAGGCATGGACATTCTGACCACGCTGAGATCCGCAAGTGTTGCTAACTGGAATTCGAAGGGCACACTTCGAAGGTAATCTCGATCCCTATAGGATAGAATCAATAATAGAAACAAGTATGTTTTTTTTTGCTTGGATCTCTGGAGGCATCCTAAGTTTTCCGCTGTGAATTTTGTTTATCGCTCGGGATCCCTACATATGTTTGGTCCTAGAGTGACATATTGGACTTTTAGTTAGGTTAATTGAGCTAATATTATCTACGTGAATTTTAGTGTTTGTAAAGTCTAACTTAAAATCTCGGAGAGTGTGCTTCATCCAAAGAAGCTGAGTGACATGCTCACCCATCGCGATGTATTCGACTTCGGTGATAGATAAGGCAACACAGTGTTGCTTCCTACTGCACCAACTCACTAGACTCGAGCCAAGAAGTTGACAAAAACCACTCGTACTTTTTCTATCGAGCTTACTACCGGCATAGTCCGAGTCGGAGTAGTCGATTAGTTCTAACTCAGTAGATCTAGGGTACCAAATACCGACATTAAGTGTACCCTTTAAATATCTAAGGATATGCTTAACTAGAGTTAGGTGAGATTCCTTGGCACAGGTTTAGAACCTT
Organism: Wurfbainia villosa; assembly: GCA_025175895.1. NCBI lineage: Eukaryota > Viridiplantae > Streptophyta > Magnoliopsida > Zingiberales > Zingiberaceae > Wurfbainia > Wurfbainia villosa. The sequence continues at coordinate 53,583,931 of CM046001.1, read as the reverse complement.
GCACACATACTTACTGCAAATAAGATATCAGGTCGGCTTACAGTTAAGTAAAGGAAACTTCCTATCATGCTCCTATAATATTTTAAGTCAATTGAATTTCTGGTTACATCTTCTCCTATATTTACATTTTTTGCCATTGGGGTATTAATAATTTTAACATCTTGCATTCCAATGCATTTAATTGATTCCCTAGTATATTTGCGTTGGTGTAGGTATATTCCATCTTTAGTTTGTTTAATTTGTATACCTAAGAAGAAACTTAACTCACCTACTAAATTCATTTCAAATTCACTTTCCATAAGTGAAATGAATTCATTTAGTAGGATCGAGTTGGTGGTTCCGAAGATGATATCATCTATGTAGATTTGGGCTATGAATATGTCTTTACCTACAATTTTTACGAAAAGGGTTAGGTCGACTAAACCTTGGTTTAATCCTTTGGACTTAAGATAAACTGAAAGCCTCTCGTACCAAGCTCGAGGAGCTTGTTTGAGTCCATAGAGAGCCTTCTTTAATCTAAGGACATGGTCGGGTTTATCTAGACTTTCGAAACCGGGAGGTTGACTAACATAAGCCTCTTCCTTAATATATCCATTCAAGAATGTTAACTTTAC